>CM053787.1:761382682-761997682 GCA_028749045.1 Cupressus sempervirens
CCTGCAACCTACATAAAAATCATGCATGTACAAGCACAATATATATACTAAGCTAAATAGGCAATGGCAGGAAGTGGTGCATCATGTAGATCTCGACTAGCAGGTGACTACAACTCCCTTCCTTAACCACATCAGACACGCCATACAAAAGCAAACACGCACACCATACACATGCAAGTCTGGGGTAAGTATCCATAATAAAACACATGATAATAAATCATCTTACTAATCATCATTAATAACCGCAAACACTGAAAATAATCATCATACATACATGAAATGTAGAGTCTAAGTAATCTCATCACATAATAAACTAAATCCATAGCACAATATCTGATAATCTCAAAAGAATGCTGCTAACCATCAACATAAAACTAGCTCTAAAAGAGTTCAGCAACGATAACAAAATGCGAACTAGGGGCAGGCACTATAGCTAGGGGTCTAAATTCCCCTAGCGAGAAACACTTATTAAAGTGTAACCTTGCCTTATTTGAATCAGACATTATATTAATACAGGAAACCAAACTAAATAGAGAAGAAGGTGATAAATTAGAAAATAAATTAGGAAAGTGGAGAACAATAATCAGGGAATCAAATGGGGCATCAAGGGGATTAGGATTGTTTTGGAATCCATGAAAGGTAGACCTTAATATTATAGAAACTAATAATAACTGGATGGGGTGCAGAGTATTGAGCTACATACATAATCGTCAAATAATCCTAATCAATTTTTATGGACCTACATAGACAACAAAGAAGAAAAAATTATGGGACAAAATCAATTTATTAATGGAAAATCACCCAAATAAAAATCATTTTATTGGAGGAGACTTCAATGTAATTCTGAACTTAGAAGAAAAGTATGGGGGATCTCAAGTGATCACACAAGAAACTATGGAATTCAAAGAATGGGTTGATGAAAATAAGCTATTGGAAATCCCAAGCAACAATAGAATATTCACATGTAATAACACAATGAAAGATTTCAGTTACATAGTAGAGAAAATAGATAGAATCTTCTTTAAAGGAGATTTAACAAACATGGATATGACACTCCAAGCAATGATTCAACCTATAGTTGGTTCAGACCACTATCCAGTTAGCATAGATTTAGTAGAGCCTAATAAACCTTCTAGGAACCCATTCAAATGTGAAAAAATGTGATTCCTAGATAAAATATTAATGGAATGCATAAAACTATGGTGGCAAGAAGGAAAATTCAAAGGATTAAAAATGTATTTCTTTGCATCTTAATTGAAAATGATCAAAGAAAACAATCTTAAAATGGAACAAAACACATTTCAACAATATATTTAAAGAAAAAGTAAAAACTAAAGAAGACCTCAAGAATTTAAACTAAGAACTTATTAAAAAAGGTATCGATAATGAAAAATTCTTTAGAGAAAAAGAATTGTTAGCAAAGTAGCAAGATATATTGGCAAAGGAGGAGATATTTTGGAGACAGAAATCTAGGGAGAAATGGTTAGCAAAAGGAGGTTGAAATACAAAAAAATTCCATAATAGTATAATCCATAATAGATCAATCAATAGAATTACTAAAATAAAAAATATAGATGGAAATGAGGAAGAAAATCCCACTAAAATAGTAGAGGCATTTGTAAGTTATTATGAAAACATTCTAATCAACTTTAAATTCTTAAATCAAATAGCTCAAGAAAAGATGCCAAGTGCAATTCGAATATTGATTACAAAAATAGATAATTCGGCCCTCAACAAACCATTTTCTATAGAAGAAATTAAGATGATCCTCTTTAATCTCAACCCAGAAAAATCACCAGGGCTAGATGGGTTTCAAGCATTCTTCTTTTAGAAATGTTGGGAAATCATAGGGGAAGATCTATGGAAGGCAATATATCTAGAAATGGAGGATCAATACTAAAAAAAATTGACCATACATTCCTTTCCTTAATTCCAAAAAAATCATCCATAGAAACACCTGGAGATTTTAGGCCAATTGCATTATGGAACACAATATACAAAATATTTTCTAAAGCACTAGCAAAATGGGTAAAATAAACCATTCTTAACATCATTTCAGAAGAACAAACTGAATTTATGCCTGGAAGATCCATTCTAGACAGGATATCAATTATTCAGGAAACCATCCATTTAGCCTCTTCCAATAACGAAACATGTATGTTTATGAAACTAGAAATCTAGAAAGGATATCATGTAGTGGACTGGAGATTTTTATGTGAAACTTTAGAAGCTTTCAAGTTTTCACACCAATGATTAAATATAATATTCAATTATATTTCATCACCTAAGATCTCTTTTCTTATAAATATTTTAGTATATCAAGAGGTATTTGTCAAGGAGACCTGATCTCACCTTTCTCATTCATTATCATGGCTAAAGCATTCAGGAGATCAGTAAAGAAAGCTCAAGAAGAAGGAAAAATTAGAGGAATGATGGTGACAAAAAACATTCCTAATATTATCCATCAACAATTCACTGATGACACAATTCTACCAAGAATTAGTACCAAGGAAGAAGGCCATAACTTTGAACAAATTATTCGAGAATATTCAAAAGCATCAGGACATAAAGTGAACTCTAAAAAATCTTATTTTTTTTCTTAATACTTCAAGAGAAATGAAAGATTATATATGTAACAAGATGGGATATAAGAAGGGTTCTTTCCCATGTAAGTACCTTGGGATTCATTTAGAAAAAGGAGCAAGGAAGAATAAAGGGTGTGATAATATTTTAGATAGAATTGATAAACAAATAGAAATATGGAAAGGAAAATGGTTAGAAAAAGTTGGTAGAGCCTTGAAAATCAAAGCTATCCTTTCAAAAATACCTATTTATCAAATTTTGTGTCTTCCTTTACTTAAAAATATCAACAAAAAACTAGAAGGAAAACTTAGAAAATTCTTTTGGAGTTGAAAAAAAGATAAAAAGAAATCAACATTGATCAAATGGGAGAAGATATGTCGACCAAAGGAACAATATGGATTAGGCATTAAGAATTTTAGTTGGCAAAATGAAGCTTTGGGAGCAAAGCTAGTATGGTGAATGTACCAAGAAAGAGAAAGTAAGGGGGCTAAAATTCTATACAATAAATATTTTGAATGTGGATGACCCAACATCACTATTCAAAGTTAGGAACCAACCCAAAGGGTCAGAAGCTTGGAATTTCATGGTTATATGTTGGTTAATGATTAGTAGATATGCTACTTGGGGCATAAGAAGAGGTGATGAAGCACTATTCTGGGAGGACTCACGGGATGGATTGCCTCCATTAAATAACACTAACATTCCCTTAAATGTCAAAAACATGCTTCTTAATTTATGGGAGACAAAGGTAACTGATTATAAACATATTAGAAAGGAAAATGGGGAAGATTTCTAAGCATGGAAGGCTCTAGAGAATGTAGATCTAACACTTGAAGATAAAGAGAACCTTGAAAACATCCTCAAATAGTGTCAGGTAAAACATAAATATAGGAAATACAAACTTATTTGGGGAGCTTCCAAAGATAGGTCATACAGTGTCAAGAAAGGATACAATCTAATTATTAATTCACAATAATGGGAAAACATAAACATTCCTTGTAAGCTACATTGGGATCTAACATGTCTACCAAAGGCAGGAATCTTCTTATGGCTAGCAACGAAAAAAAAATTCTAACAGCTGATAGATTTATAAATATGGGATTCAAAGGCCCATCAAGATGTTTTCTTTGCAAGGAAAGTGTCAAGACAAAAAATCACTTACTTTATAACTACTCCTATGCTAAAGAAAATTGGTACTAATGGCTCTGACAAAGGTTAAGTCAGACTTCCCCTCTTCTTGAGGATCTTAATAGTCACCTATTGGGATGACATAAAGAAGATAATTATAGCATATATGGTAAACTATGGAACATATTTCCAGCCACACTAATGTGGGAAATATGGAAAGAAAGGAATATCAAAATTCTAAGCAACCCAAAACTAAGTGTCACCTCCTTTCTTAACAAAGTAGAAGCAACCATATCAGAAGTTATGATAACAATTTAAGAAAAATAGTCAAAATTGAAGGGACCTTTTTAGAATGAGATAAAGAACTAAAAAGGAAGAGGGCTTTCCTAATTAACCCACCATTAGTCTATGAGAAAAAAGATCAAAAAGCAATAAAATAATGCAGATGGGAATCACCACTGAAAGGATGGATGAAACTTAATCGTGGTGGAGCATTAAGAGGTAATCTAGGAAAAGTAGGAATAGGTTGCATTATAAGGTCAGACACTAGAGAATGGATCATTAAAAGAGCTCAACCATTAGGCATTACCTCAAACATCATAGTGGAACTAGAAGCTCTTAGTGAGGGGCTAGCACTGAGTTTGAAAATTGGGATAAAAAGAATGATCATTGAAGGAGATCCCCAAATCATCATTAATTCCATTAGGAAATAAAAAACTCCAAATTAGGTGATGAACTCAAAACTTGAAATGTTCTAAGTTTAATTGACAAATTTGAAGAAACTAGGTTTGAACACATATATCGAGAAGGTAACACAAGAATTTTTTTTAGAAAATAAAGGAGTTAAAGGTGAGGATTTTATTCTTCAAGCCTTAGTAATGACTTAGGCATAGCTCTTGGGTTAGTTTTTTCTCTAACTTTCCTCAACTTAGTTTTTCCTTTTACCCTTTCTCTTATTTTTCTTTTTGGCTTTATCCATTTCAAGCCTATTATAAAATGTTAAATATATATGTTAGTAGGTAACTTAGCCCCGATAATATAAGCTTTTTTAGAAGAGAAATTTTTCTAGCATTGTTGCAATCATGTTTTTAACTAGGCATTAACTATGTTAGTTTATGATTACAATGAGTATACCATGAGTTTCTCTCTCATCTCTAGATCTTTCTAGGTCTTTCATTGGCTCCTGGATTCTATTTAATTTGGTAATTAACATAAACTCTATACATTTTTGGGTTTTTACTTCTTAGTGTTAGCTTTATTTATTTAGTTTCCATGGAGTCGACAATTTCTTTGTATCATGCTCTAGAAGTTCATACCATGGCATTTTGGGGGCCTATCAAGTCTGAGAGATGGAATAGAATTTTGAATCTGGTAGATGACATGAGTAGAGTTTCTTGCAGCTGGTTTATAGGAGATAATACATTTAATTACAATTTCACCTGGTTTACTAATAGCTCTATCATTGGCTCCTTCATAGGATGCTTAGCTAGGGATAATGTTGGGAAATGGGAGATCATACATCTATGTTTTAACATCTTCTATCTCATTTGGCTAAAGGTTCTAGGGAATATAGTTCTTAGCATTGGCCAACAATTAAATATTCCTCTAGCTAAAATGTAAATGGCTTATCCCCTGTGTAGTCTAGGGTTAGCCAATGTTGCAAGGCACCCTTCTCTATTCATTCGTGACACTACTCAATTCTACATGGTATGACCAAAGATAGAATCAAGTATCTTCTTTTGTTGTGATGGAGAGGAATTATAGAAGGTCAGAGCAAGAATTGGTTGACCAAATTTGTTCAAATCAAGCAAAGATCAACCGACTTAAATTTTCCTACCAAGATCTAGTGCATATTACTTGGAGAAAGCTATAGGTATCATAATGGTGTGTTGGAAGAAAGAGGAGGAGGCCTAGCCCTCCAGTAGTATGGGTAGTTTATTTGGTCGGATGCCCTATTTTGTGGTAGCTTATTGGGTTCTCTCTCTTTTCTAGTAGTTGGTTATGGGCTAGGCAGTCTTCATTTTGTTTGATTGGCTTGTAGGGTGGTCATCTTCTTTTTTTATCTTTGGGTTTTACTTTCTTATTTTGTCTCCTTGGTTGGTTGGATACATTAGGTTTTGTCTTTATCTTCCATGTAAGGTCTTTTGTCCATTAGGTTTAGTAGTGTGCCCTATCCCTCGATGGCTTATTATTAGTATGTTTTGTTTCACATGTACAATTGTAGATAATTAATATCTGGCCAAGGTTATTGAAATGTTGAACAATTCCCTCTTCTATGTATCTTTCAAGTATTTATGCTAATTTAATCAATCATTTTATTAAGTTTCTTATATTTTTTAAGTTAAGGTTGATCTTTCTGATGTTTTAAATCCGAATTGGTTGATGATTTAGACTGGTATTCACATAAAATTTCATATTGGGAGGCCAAATATCCATAGCTTGCACTTTATATATTTAATAGCCCTGAGTTTAGATAGGAAAGGAGATTTGACCCTATAAAATTAGGAGTATCACTTCTAATTTCTCAGTTTAGTCAACAATCGATAGGTAAACAGGGTGGGAGATAATATAATAATAATTAAATATGAAGAATACTAAAAGTAAAATGAATACGAATGATAATAAACTTTAAAAATAAGAAATGATCATGAATCACAATAAAAACTTTATAATTAGTAAGAAGCTTTGAACTAAAGAACAAACTATAATATACTATCTTTTCAAATTTAGTAGAAGGTATCTAGGATATAATTGGTAAGGAATTAAATCTATAATAATATATTATAATTAAGTAAGAAGTTTAGAACTAATATAGGGAAAAAATTGTTGATATAAGATTGTTTTGAAGTGAAGAACCTGTAATGGAAGAATCATTATTTTGTCAATGATGTCAAAACTGCTACTTACTAGTGAGACAATTTACTTTTTGGTCTGAAAGGTATTATTTAGTTGATTGATGAAGAGAATTTGAAAAGAGGAGATAACAATAACACCTAGAGAAAGGTTGAGTTATTTGGTATGTAAAAGAAGCACTAAGACCAAGTAAGACATTGATACTATAGTGTATTTTTATCTACTTAAAGTCTGAAATGAAAGATTACTCAAGTTAAGATTGGAAGAAGATCAAGTAAGAAACGTGTCTATCAAGCCTTGTGGAGCAGTCAGTGGAAGCAAAGTACGAATCAACAGAAGCCGAGTGAAAAACAAGAGGTGCCGAGAAAAGATGAAAATCAGTGCAAGCCTAGTGATTGTTAGAATATGCCGAGTAAAGTTTAGCTGGTATCGAGCATCAATAAACTTTAGTGTTTTCTGAGTGAACTCGTGTTGGCCGAGTGATAGAAAAATATAGATGCCAAATGACATAAAACAATGTTAAATCAAAGATTTGATGAATTTGAGCTGACTATTTTGATTTCTTGAATTATGTGAAGCATGTGGAAGATAACTATGATGAGCTGGTGGCATAAAATTCAAGGTAAGCAATTTTGAGATGAAGACAAGTAAGATTGTAGAAGAAGTTTCTAGAGGAACCAAATGGGAAAATGGGTAGATTCATTATATCCTACCTAATCCTACCTAACCCTAAAATGGACAATTGTGGTTAAGCAACAAAAGATCTAAAATCTCTATTTATAGAGATAGTTTGTCAGAAGCATAGATTGTCATGTGTGAGAACCTAAGAAAGACAAGGAGTCTAGGGTACTACTTCATTCAGTGGCCGAATAGAGGTGACTGTAGTTGGCATGCAAAGAAAGAAGGCTTAAGAGTATGAATTCTTAAAGGGTGAACAAGCTATCAGAGCTAAACAATATGAATGCCAAGTAGAATGGAGGACTAAAATGAAGATCTGTAATCTACAAGTGAGTTGTAATTTTTTATCAGATCAAGCATTAATGTTACTTTCTAATCATTGTATCAGTCTAGGGTAAATCCTTTGGATTAAGGTTGACCTTACAGTCATTTGTAAATCCTATAACTAGGTGACATTCTAATAGAATGGTCTAAAGTCCTGTGATAAGGCTTACTCCTAATAGGGTGATTGAAATTCTTTAACCAGGTCACATTTAACAATGTGTATTATAACCTTTAATAGGGTTGACCTTTCACAAGGCATCACTTTAGAAGAGTGAGAATTAGTAGCATGTTACTGGTGGTTTTTTCAAATTGGGTTTCCACATAAAATACTTATCTCAAATTGTGTGAATGTTCTTATGTTGTTTCATGTTTACATTTCTCCAAAAAAAAATTGACCTAGGACAGTAACCTACAAAGTTTAGGTATTGTATAATCTAATGGATGCATGCAAGATAAGGTTTTATGGATATGGGTCTACTAAGCATTGCAAATTTTTATTTGTACATCTAGACCTTGGATAACTAATTCACCCCCCTCTTAGTTATTCTAAAGAATTCCAATAAAAATTATTAATATGCATCAATTCAACCTTTTGATTTTAAGGAAATTTAGAAGATAGATAAGAGCTTAATGTAGTTTTAAATTAACTTAATATGGTATAAGGTCTTAAGAATAAAGTTTAAAAATAGTCAAGTATTAAATATAGATATCATTTTTTTCCTAATTAGTATCAAAAGATTTATTGATAGATAGTACTAACATTCAAAAAACAAGCTTGAAGTGGTTTGTGATTGTAGAGAATCGATAAGAAATATTTCATCAATGAAGCATAAAGTATAATAGAGATTTAAGAGCATGATTTTGGTTATGATCAGATACCCTGACAAACTTTTTAAACATATTCACAAAAGATGAAAAGGAAGAATTTTCTTCCAAAACTACGATTATATAAGAGAATAAGTTATTAAGATAAAAATATACAAGAAATTTAGCATAGAATTGTTGTAATATGATAATCAAACACTAAAACTGGGGAATACCCCTTTTATATATTTACTTTGTAAAGGAATAAAATCTCAGGCAAGACTAGAGGTTTTCTTCTTTGTTCTTTCCTACTAGTGCCCATTTGAACAAGATATTTTAAATTTTATCTTATTTAGATAGTATATAAGGCTTTGACCATTTACCGATAAAAAAATTCAATCATAAAATATTCCTAGGCAAGAAATCTTAATAGCCAAATCTACCTCAAGGGTATCGAACCACCAAAGAAAATATGATCAGAATGTCAAAAAGACATTCATTCTGATACCAACACCACATACCAAGCCAAAATCTAGATACCAAATACAATAAAGTATCAAAATCAAGATAAAATCAATGAAAGATATCTACCTTAAGTCAAAAGCCACATGTCCAAGAACAATAATCAATTGATAACAACTGTCATCAATAAAAGTAAATCACCAACAATAAGTACATCCAACAATAACTACACCACTAGAGACAAAATAAACCTATGGAGGAGACTCAAGCTACATGTTGTGGTTCCACAACCAATGCCCCATTACCTACTAGAAATGAGGACCCCCCTACTTTATTTTTGGATCCTTAGACTCACAATTTGGGATCATGAAAATTCAAAGAGTCGAAAAGGTAAAAATTGAAAAAATTGAAAAAACCAAAAAATTGAGAAATTAGAAAAAGTCATAAAAGGTAAAAGAAATTTAAAAAAATTGCGCACCTCATGTGTCGCGTGGGAGTGCATCCCACTTTGGGTGTTGTGCAGTGTGCCCACCCCAGGTGGGCAAGGTTATATAAACCCCTGCCCCCTTCAAACTTTCCACTTTGCCTTTTCTATTTCCTTCGCATGTCTTGCATTCTAGGACTTTGAGACATCGCACCTTTGTTGAATTCTTGCAATTGCACATTGTACCCCTCCTCTTCCTCATGCACTGTGTGCACCTCCATCGTGCACATCACCTTTGCGCCACTGCGCGTTCGTGCTGCCTTGCTCTGTGCACATCAACTCGCATTGCTGTGCACCCATGTCTTACACTCCACACACTCCATGCCCCTTTGTGTTGTGCATCTACTCATCTGCTACATTACAAACTTACTCATCCATTGTGCCACACACTTACCTTTCCTTATGCCCTATGCACGTTGCACGTCACTTCATTTTCCTATGTTCGTCGCACACCACTGCATGTAGCGTTGTGCGCACCCCTATGCCTCACACTCTGATGTCCACACCTCATCTCCAATCTATGTGCATCCTCACTATTGCGCTTCCCATATGTGCATCTCACTCCTCACTCATCGATGCACACCATCCCACGATGTGCACGCCTGTTCCTCATGCATCCTATACCCTGCACTACTGTGAATACTCACCACCACACTGTTTCACCACCCCACATGCATCCGATGTCCACACCTCCTACGCTTACTACCATGCTTCCCTCGTGCACACCACCATACTCATGTCACGACATGCATCGCACATCTGTGCACATCACATTGCACCACTGCATCGCTTCACCACTACGCGCACACCTCATGCCCGCCCCACATATTGCGCATTACGCTTTGCACTGCACTGTGCACACATACACCTCCACACTTCTAAAAAACCATAATTAAAAAAAAAAAATAAAAAAAAAAAAAAAAATAATAATAATAAATAATTTATATAAAAAATGCAACTCCTTTAAATATTTTGGAGTGCATTTGTGCACCTCATTTAATGCACAAGTGTACACCAAAATTGTGTAAAAACTTAACAAAATAAGGAGTGTTGTGCGCACCTACTTTGGTGTGCAACAACACACCTTATTTTCATTTTTATTTTTTGTTAAATAGGAATTGAATGTTTTGCACTTTTAATTTGTAGGTTTTTATTTTTATGAACTAATAAACATCTTTCTTGTGTCATGCAGATATAATGGCATCCACATCTAGTGAGAAAATGACACCTAAGCCTGTGGTTTTCAAGTTCCAAGGGGGTCCCATCCAAGTCAAGATTTCAGGATGAATATTCAGAGATAAAAGACACTAATTTAGGACACACATACTTGGGAGAATTTTTGAGAATTTGCAACAAACCCACAAAGAGATCAACTCTAGTATCTGCATTGATCTGATTGAGGTTGGTGATCCTAGCTTCACACCCAATATCAATGCAATCTGTAGAGTAAATCATGACACTAGCTCAACACTTTGTTCTTGAAGAAAGAGTGGTTAAGAGTGTGATAGGAGAAGTGGTTCTTGACCTCCAACCCAAAAATATTGAAAGGGTCTTCCATCTCCTTAGAGCAAATCAATTCATAAGACTCTCCTATGAAGCAACAGAGAGGTGGTACAGGGAGCAACTAAAAGAAGCAACATAAATCATCCAATCCTCCTATCTCATTGAGAGGACTCCTTTGGGCAGGGTAACAGGAAAGGTGGACATGACAAGGGATCATGTGAAGGAAGATATTGGTTATTCCACTATTCTTCTAAGCAGAGTCATGGGTCTACCAGCAATAGGACATTTGAGTGTTTTTATGGTGAACTTTATTAAGACTATCAAGATGATGAAGATGCCATTGGACTGAGCCACCACATTAAGTGAAAACTTGTGTGAGCAATCAGGGGTAGTCAAAGACAAGAAGAAGTTCTATATGACTTCTTACATGGTATATCTACTAGCAACAAGGGCAACAAACTACCCCAATTTGTACAAAAGAGGCAACATGCAGGATCCAAATGCTTGGCCTTACATCATCTATCCTCAACTAGTGAGGAAGAAGCTCTTGGCATAGAGTAAGGAATACATAATTTTGAATGATGCATTGATTTTCACGGTCATCCAATTCATAGAGGGAGATTATGCAAAGAGTTTATTTGATGAGGCAATAGCATAGATAACAGCTCTTGGGGCCTATTACATCCAATTTAAAACATTCACGTATCTATAGGTAGCTAGTGCCTTTTTCAACCTTAAGAAGCTCCCTAGATATCCAAGTGATAAACTCATTTTGCTAGAGATTACACAACAGATTGAGTCTGCCTATGATAGGGTCAGGAAGCAATGGAGACCATATTGGACATGGCCCCTAGTCATAGGACCATACCAGGTGAAACAAAAATGAGATATTCCATCGTTTGAGTGGGAGTGAGAACATTATCCCCTAAATGAATACAACTCTCCCCAGCCCTATTTTGATAATATTGGCAAAGTGGAGAGTCTAGCTGGGAAAGAATTCCATCATGAAGATGCCATTGAAGACCATTGGATGAATGTAACAAATGACTACGATGTCCATATTAGGGACTATTGTAGGATGACTTTGTATTTGGCAAAGAAGGCTCTTAAACTAAGCATTCCTTAGGAAATAAGGCAGCAAAATGATAAAGGATTGGATCAAGAAACCCTTTCAACTTGATCCAATACCTAAAACCATGATATTTCATGCTCAAGCCCACGTAGAGAGAGGTAGAGGGAAGAAAGTTGCAATTCCTACCTTTGCAGCCTAGTCTCCCATTAGGCCAGAGACAACATACCAACTTGACCACCCGGCTGGATACTATCACCCTCTAGAAGGGAAAGGAAAGAATAAGAGGAAGAGGATCTCTCCTTGAAGGGCCAAAATAGGAGAAGCTAAAGTGCAAGCACCTCCCTAGCAACATGAAGAAAGCAGACAAGGGTTCAAGGATATTGGAGCTGCACATGTCCAAGATGAGCCTTAATTGCCTCCTTTTGTGCCTGGCCAATCAAAAGAGGGAGAGAGTCATTAGGTTTTCATTCCTCCTCCACAAGAAGAGCCTAAATCCCCTTTTGCCTCTACAAAACAGAAAAAGATTAATATTCAAAAGAAGAAGAGGCAAAGGGTGACTAAAAGAATGGTGCCTTTCCCATCCATTCTTGAAACCATTCTAGAGGGAGAAGAGGAGGAAGAAGAAGAGGAAAATGAAGAGGAACAAGTTCCCCTACAGAGAAGAACTTAGTTAGCTAGAGCCACAGAGCAAGAAAGGAGAAGTGCCTCGGTGACATTGCCATCCACCCAAGCAGGACCTTGGAAGTCTCTTCTTTAGAAGATGAAGTACAATAGTGGGTGGATGAGTAGAGTGAAGAGGGCGATGACATTTTCAAAATGTCAAATTTTGATTTTATGCTAGTGGGAATGGAACTAGTTGGAGATAATATAAGGGATACCCCTACAGGTGAATCCCAACAAGAAGAATGGATGCAAATGCTGCCAGATTTATAGGGTCCTGGTCTTACTCCCCCATCTCCACCATAAGTCATAGTGGTAGATAAAGGCTCGATTACTCCTTTGCCTTAGAGTTTAGATGAAGAACAGGTTCAAAAGGAACCGCCACAAGAGGAGGAACCAGTACAAATGGTGATGAATGAAGTGTTAAAGGAGGGACAAATGGTAGAATATTCTTGACCACCTTCCCAAGACATTTAGATGCAAGTTGCATGGTCTATTGAAATAGAGGCCATAGAAGAAGATCCCTCACAGAAGGAAAGTACTCTGAGGAGGAGCGATAAGGGGAAGGAGCTAGCAGAGCATACTCCTTCATCCTCAAGAGGTAGGTCTTTAGTTGAGCACATCCTAAGATGGCTTCAAAAAGAAATAATGAGGAGTACCAATCCTCAATTCCATGTTGATGAGGAAGAATTTTTTGAGATTATTGAGATTTTGAATAAACCTAAGTCCCCATTACATGAGGCAAGACTGTTGGCATTTGTCAACAATACATGGGACTAGGATTTGTTTGCCCAAGTGGTTGTCCCTCTTGAAGATATAGATGTAGAAAGCCTCGACCCTCAAGATTATCAAATCAAAGAGGTTATTCTTGGTAGGCCCACATGAGATACAACTCTATTGATGGTGGCCATGGGGTCAAAGAAATCTTCAGGAGCATGGAATAGGAGGAGGTCAGACTTCAAACTCCACTTCAATGACAAAACAAGATCCTAAGGAGATATTTGGCCGAAGTGGTTGGTCCTCTAGATCTTGAGCACCTCGAGGAGACATTGAACTAGAGAAGGGGGAAGTATACATGTAGATCCATTTTTGAAAGCCTATCAATAGTGGTGGGAAAGTTTTGAGGATAAGGGAATTTTGATTATCTAGGGGAACATGAAGTTACTGCACGCTACATAGGAGAACCTGAATAAAATGGTGGTGATTTTGAAGCAGGACTTCAGTATTATGGATGAGGTAAGGGCCTGGAGTAAGGACTTACAAATTTTGCAAACAATAAAGGGGCAAAGATACAAAATTTTGGTAGATATTTATACGACAGAGGAATTAGATTCGATTGATAATTGGATAGAAAAGATCACTGATAGTAATAAAGTAATGGAAACATTACATGTGGAGATTCATAGGGTCAAGGACCAAGCCCAAGAATGAATTTTGGAAGTAGAGAAGCATTACAATAATGCTTGCTTAAGGATTTTTTAAGATGAGGAATGGGAGAAGTTGTTACCTATAGAGGTAGTGGTAGAGAGTTTTAGGAAGCTATTAGGGATGAAGATATCCGACAAGCCTTTAGAATAAAAGAAGCCTTGTTAGAATTGGATACCAAACTCAAGGATTTTGCTGACACTTGAATTGAGATAGATAATTACAAGCAAAAAATTAAGGACAAACATGAGGCTTTAGGTTTACCAGATGTGGAAAAAATCACTGAGATTATAGAGAAATTCAAGGGAAAATATCCAAACATAGCTTTGGGATGAACGAGAACAAAACTTAGATGCCATAATTTCATTTTTGACACTCAATAAAATTTTGAAATTTTGGACCATTTTGAGGTTTGCAGGTCCGCAAGTTGCCAATTCTATAGCTCTACAGGTCCATAGGTGCGCATTTCCAGAAGCTCCATCAACAATTAACTACCAATTCCAAAAATAGAGCTTTCCATGCATCAAAAACACATTCTGATGGCAATTTAACTCCAATAAACACTTAGTGAAGGATCAACTTCTATTTTTGGCACTTCCAAACACTTCCACTTCAACTCAAAGCTTTCTCATTCTTTCTTCTCTCATAATTATTTGTTTTTTAATATGTAAAGGCTCATGCATCCAATTAATGAATAAAGAATGGATGGAGTCCTGCTTACCACTAGTTAGATTGTTAGTTTATATATAATTAGTTTGTTTTATTAAATTAAAAGAATTTTATTGCATGAAGATATCTCTCACTCTCAACACAAATTGAGAAGACAATTTCTTATAAGTACTCCATTGTAATATGTAATTGGGGTGGCCATTATTTTGCAATAAAATTATGCTTTTGGTGCTAGCATTTGGACTGTAGTAATTCTTGCCTAAATGTGTCATACTTTTTGTGAATTCATGTTCATGGGATTATGATTGAGCCAAAGGTTTATTGCTTTGTTTCTGGTTGTGCATTTTATTAGTTCTGGTATTTGTTATGGTTTAGACGAATTCTGCTGACGTAACTAGCTTGAGAAGAAATTATCAAATTGTGCCTACATAACTTTTCATCTAACATGAGTGCACTTTCCATGGCCTTGTGATTTGATGAAGGGTGAAACATCATACAATCACTAAGTTTCTCATCGATTATTGCATTAGTGGAATCAGGGAAGCACCGCTCCTTTCATTGGTTATCTACCAATCTCTTTGAAAGCTTAATTTGCAGATGTGTTATTTTCCGTAACTTATGTCCATTAGGAATTTCAATTTCATGTTATTTTCTTTAAAGTTTTGTTGTTTTCATTGCTAACCCCCCTATTAGAATAGGAATTCATACTAGTTGCATTGTTAGATTGCATTCATAAAAACATATAAAATACAAAAACATAGTTCTTTTGTATGTTATTTTGAAGTAGCATGCAAATTCTTCATCTAATTTGAAATTAAAACGAATCAGCAAAGACCTCCTTGTGAACAATCACATTTATCTTCAATTGAACATATTCTAGTAGGTCGCAAGATCAACCTAGAACTTTGGAGTTGATTCACAAAATTAGCTTTTCAAGAGAGGAGTTCGCAAGAATTCCTACCATTTAGCATCGTGCATAACAACAGCTCAACACTACACTACTAGAGAGTGTCATCATATCATCAAAATACTTGAGTTACCTTGGACTGGTCTCTCATTACACCCCAAACCCTCAAGCATTGAGTTATCATGGATTGGTCACTCTGGACCCCAGACCCTCAATGTCACACATACATAACTAGAATACCCTCTCATGAAGACGATGCAAACTAGTCATACCTCTCACTAGGTACCATCCCATCCTTAGCCTATATAAGAAATCAAGGCATGGGGGAGGCAATGTCTCTAACTTATCTTTTTAGTGTGTTCCCCAACTATGGATTACTAGATTATCACTTATTATATAACTGACAATAGGTTACCCTAGTACTGATCACTTTGGGTCTCGAACTCCTATTATAAGCCACACCTAAAGACATGCACCTAAACCACCTTCTCAAAAGTCACAAACCACAATCGTGTCCCATACCACAAAATTAATATTGATCGAATTTGGTTCCTTATTAAACAACTCGAAAATAATATTGGTTCTCAAAACTCAAGTTCTCATTAATGTTCATCAAAAGACATCTTATAAAATAAATCTTAAATTGAATCATAAAATACATGATGACATCCAGTCAAATAATTATAAAAGAAATTTCAAAAATACATATGGTGCACGTCCTAACTTGGCCAATTAAACAACCCATAAAGAAAACCATCACGAAAATAAATATCACAAGACTGTAATTAGAATATAAGAAAATGCATAGTTTTCAACCATATGATTTAATTTCATCAATTTCTCTTATTTAGTTTAGGTCATAAGGATGTGTTTAAAATAAAGTAAGAATATACATGTTAATATAAATTTTTATACTAAGGCAAGAGCCTACAACAAAATGGTAAATTGTGAGCCTCTTATTTGGGAGGTTTTTGGGTTCGAATCTACTTGAGGTTAATAAATAAGAATAATTAATCACAACATATAATAATTCTAATGAATCTTGGTTTTGACCTCTTACTGATATATATATATATATATATACTAATATACTTATTTAAATCAATATGTATTTAAATGTCAAATCTCTTTGTGCATGTACAATATCATAAATGATTTAATTAATAGCATAAATGTATATTATTAGACTAAATATTAATATCAATTTTATTTCTAAAATATTAATTTGACTTCTATTCGAATCCTATATTGATATTTATTTTTCCTTTAATTCATAATGCAACTAGAGATAACTCAAATTTGAAATTTTAATTTTAATTAAGTTATTTGTAATTTCTCTCATAATATTAAATATTCATAACTAAATGATTTCGAATCTATTTGACATTAATACATAATTATAATTAATATAAATAATTAAACAATAAGATAATCTCTAGGCTTTGGCCCATTACTTATTAAAAAAAGAGAGTTTATATATGTGTGTGTGTGTGTGTGTGTGTGTGTTAAAAACTCACTGATAAGAAAATAAGTAGTATTTATTTATTTAAATTTTGAAATAAATAAATAATAATTTTTTAATTTCAAAAATTAATATTTAATCATTATTTTTAATTTTTTTTTTTAAAATCCATAAATAAAATTAAACATACAATGAACATTTTCATATGTCTTTGATATCTCAAATCATGCAAGCATAATATACTTAGTTTTCTAATTTTTGTATATTTGTTTTCACATACATGTATAAGTTTAGTTACAACATGCTTTCCTCTCAATTAATCTTTTTCTTTTCTAATAAATTTTGCAACCAAATTATTTTTGATATAAGAAGTATATTTATTTTTATCTAGAAAAATCATAATAATCACATAGTTCTAATGAAAAATTTAAAGTTGATACCCTAACTATTCAATTTATTGTTTTCTTCCAATTTTTTGTAACTAAAATTTTCCTATATTAGAAAGGATTTTAAAATAATACAATCATAATAATTTTCTCATTTTTTCCTATAGTTTTCCTCAATCAGTTTTTTTGATCAATAAGCTTTCCTTTTCAAAATCTAAAATATCATTATTTATCCATAAATCCATACAATAAATTAATAAGCATTATGCAAGCACCTGGGAAGACGCAAAGTAGACAAAGCTTTCAATAAAATTTTATAATGGGTTTTAAAACCCTACCTCAAAATAATAGCTAAAATCCAAGACAATTTGTGAATGCATGCAGATCCAAACCCTCCAAAAAATTCAACAATTCTTTTGCTCCAATTCCAAAATTTTCTCCCCAAAACCTGTCTGTCCCTCAAATGAACTACCAATTCTCTAATAAAGAACCTTAACCCTAACTAAGGTTTCTAATCCCCAATTACTAAAAGCCACTAACTTTATTATATAATAATTCCTTTAATTATTTAATCCTTTCATGCACACTGTAGAATTTTTTAATCAAATTTTTCTTTTCTTTTCTTTTCCTCCACTTTATTAATTAGTGCGAGCACTTCTTAAAGCGTAGTTTATTATTTAAATTCATAATAATAATTAAAGCTCATTAGTTAAATGCAACTCTAATTTAATTAAATTAAATTAAATTTTTTTTTATCGCTAAGAGGCTGAAGCCAAGATTCATTATTATTATGTGATTTATTGTTAGTATTAAACTTGTGTAGAGTCAAACCCAAGACATCTCCGATAAGAGGCTCACAATTTACCATTGTGTTGTAGGCTCTTGCCTGCAACTCTAATTTAATTATTAGTAATTAAATAATTATAATAAAATAATATTAAATTTTTAATCTTTTAATATTCTATTTCCTTTTTAATCCAACTTTTCAAATTAGATTTTTAAATTAAATCTTTTCATCTGAAGCACATATGTAATTATTTTCTAATTAATTAAATGTCATCATGTATTTTAATTTCTCTTTAACCAATTTTCCAAATTAGACTTCCAAATTAAGTGTTTTAAATTAAAGCACATATTTAATTAGTTTTTAATAATTAAATATTCTCATATTCTCATATTTTATTTTTTAATCAAATAATATTTAATGATTCTCAATATTATATGATTAACTCAAATATTATAATTAAATCGTTTACCAAATAAATCACTTAGCCAAATCCACATAAAAGCAACATTACCCAAACTAACCAAAATTTAAAATTAAACAACATAGACAAAGATAAACTCATGGGTTTAAAAAGGGTGGAAAGTCATATACATGTCTTTCTTAGGACAAGTAATTAGGATATAAACTGAACAGGCAATGACAAGGAGTGGTACATTATGTAGATCCCAACTAGTAGGTGACTAAGACTCCCTCCCTTAACCATATCAGACATGTCAAATAGAAAAGTAAAATAGACACATGCACCATACACATGCAAGTATTGTGTAAGTACCTATAGTAAATCCTAAATATAAATAACATCATATTTTAACATGGATATCTCATCATCATGAGGACATAATAAATATCTTTTTTAAAATACACCATATGACATCATCATAAAAGTAATTTCATAAACTAACTAAGAGAAATTAAATCATCATCACTACAAGTAGAAAACTATTACAATCTAACATAATCAATTATTGAACATATCAAAGTATTGCATTTGAAATATCAAATAAGGGCTAACACATCTATAGGAGAGTCATATAGAACTTTAACAACTAAGTATACAATGATAGCAAAGGAGGGGTATTACATGATCTGCCATAACATAAATCATAAGGTGTTTTGGCTGTACCTTTCTTCAGTTATACATAATTTAGTGCTTAGACTACAATGTTCACTACTTCTCTCTAGAAGGTTTGTGCTACACCTTTTTGCACCATCAAAGTTTTTGCATAGTCAATGATTGACCCATTTCTTCGTTCAACAATTCCATTCTATTGTGGGGTTTTGGGGGCTGACATTTGTCTTTTAGTTCCATGTTCCTCTAAGTATGTCATGAATTTTTATGAAGTGAACTCACTTCCTCTATCTAATCTCAATTATTTTATATTCTTACAAGTTTCTCTTTCAACTTTGTCTTTGAAGATTTTGAGCATGTAGAATGCATATGATTTGCACTTCAAAAAATATAATAAAATAATTGCATCCATGATAACTTTGAATTCCTATGGGATGATGTAGATCTATATGAACTATGTACAAAATACTTTCCAAAGTGAAACTTTTATTGATAAAGCTAGAACATGTTAACTTTCCAAGATGACACTCTTTTCACATAACATTGTTTTGTTTTTCTAGATTAGAAAATCCTCTTACTAATTTCATCTTTCTTACTTTGGCCAAATTATAAAAGTTTAAATGACATAACCTTTTATGCCATGAACAACAATCTTTAACCTTATCAATAAGACAACTATTAATAGTAGAATTGAGTTGGAAGAAGTTACCTCTTGCATATTCATTGATATCAATCACATCTCCTAATTTTCAAGAATCTCCACTGTCCTTTCTTGAACTCTAGTAGGAAACCTTTATTTTTTAACTAAGACATAGTTAAAAAGTTACATTTTAATCCTTCAACAAAGTAAACATCTTCACACTATATTTTATCATTTAAAAAAAAATGTACCTTTATGTTTCACAACACAATGATTATTGTTACAAGACTTTACTGCACCTCCATCACATTGTTTTATTTTAATGAATTTTCTATTGTCACCTGTCATGTGATGTGAACAACCATTGTTGATTATGTACTCATCATTATTATTCAATATGAAAATCAAAGTCTTTTCATCATTTCCTATAGGTTCCTTGACTTTAACAAACACAATCTATTTTTCATAATTTCCACCAAAATTATGTCATTGATAATACCTTCTTCTACAAAATAATGTCCCTTCTTGTTCTCCTTGCACTTGTTTTCCATATCCTTCTCTTTTTCAAGATAATTGACAAAGAGATGCACAATCTTTCCCCTATTGAAGCACTTCAAATGTAGGATACCATTTTGCTCCCATTTTCCTTTAGGTGACCTTTTTACAAGAAAATATCTAGCTCTTCTTGTTCTCTTTCCTCATTTAAAACAAAATCCAAATTATAAGAAGATGATGCATAACTAGAAATTTATTTTCCCTCTATTGTAGGAGCAAGAGTCATAGATGCATTGAAAGAAACTTCTATCTTAGGCATACTATTATCAAAACAACTAAGCTCAAAAGATGTCAATTTGCTTATCAATGAATTCAATGTTTAACTACACTAGTGCTTAAAAATTAGAAGATCTTGAATATCATAGACTTTAATAGTATACTTGGGTATATTATAATCTTTCTTACCACGTCATCTACAACAAGTGATCTACAAACACTTTTGATGGCACCAACCATATCCTTAATCCTTCAACTATATTGTCCAATGCTTTTTTTCTCCATCATCTGCATCTCATCATATTTACCTCTCAAACTATCCACCTTTTCTTTTTAAACATGTGTATTTTCTGCATAGATTGTCTTTAGTTTCCACCATGTGTCATAAGTTGTGTACATGGCCTTTACATCTAAATATTCATCATCATACATAGTACAAGCAATGATATACATTGTAGTCGTATGTTCTTGTTGTGCCCTCAACTAATCTACATCAAGAATTCCTATAGAAATGGCATGTCATGTGACAACATGATTCTAGTATTTCTCTCCCATACCTCGAAGGTATAACTTCATCCTTCCTCATCATAGTGGATAGTTTACTTTTGAAAACTTAGGAGCTTCCTTATTCATCACCTTTGATCTTTATGTCAAGTTGTTGTCTTTCACCACACTTGAGGACCAGAGCTCTAATACCAATTATTGGTCCTGAATTATTATATTACTGGGTGGGCAAGGGGGGTGGGGGGGGGTGGTGAATTAGTAATAAAAAATTCAAACAACAAAAGTCACCTTTCAAACAACTAAGTAGAAATCCAATTTAAAGTATCAAATGAAACATCCAACATATGAAATCATCCACATATATTTTGGTTACAAGGAAATCCAACTTAGATCAAACTCATGGTGGGGATTAGTAGCTTAACCCTATTAGGAGTTTATAAAGACATGGTTAAGTGTCACCCTATTAGGGTATTTACCTCCATTTCTATTAAGAGCTTTACCCTATTAGGGGGAGACTTGTTAGAGTAATCTTAACACTAATTAAAGTGCCACATTATTATAGGATTTACAATGAGAACCTATTAGGATCCACTTGGTTAAGGGAATTCACCTATTATAACTATCGGGGAAACACATCAATAATGATCTATGAAATAAAACTTCCTCTTCTTGCTTAGATTCATTTGAGATCTTTTCCTCTTCTCTCTTCACTTCTCTCTTCTCTTGTTGAACTCCACTTTCCACTTCTTCACACACCACTAGAACATGATCAACAACAACAAAGCATGTCCTCTCATTTGTTACACTAGGTTTTTTGGCTTCTATTGACTTAACAAAAATATAAATGTATTATCATTGGGAAATTCAAATATCCCACTTAGATCCAATTTCCATAAGGTGTTATCTTATTTAATAAGTCATTTTTTATGACCACACCACTAGTTCATAGTATTTTGTGCAATATATCGAACACATTTTGACTTGTCAGAAACATCATCTAAAATCTTCTGTGTGCTACTTGACCCCGATCACTATGATATCTAACATCACCTCCACATGTATGTCCATGCCATATAATTACAAATAACTCATTATAAGTCATTTCAATCGTGACACCTTTCACTGATTCAAGTTCAACTGATTTGTACTCAAGAACTTGTCCTTTTTTTACCTATTTTATCACTAACTAATCATAGTAGTTGGACCTATTACTTTACTAATCCTTTCATTCTTCTCTAACTAGTTACACTCAAGCTTTTTCCTTTCAATTTTACTTGGAAACATACTAAAAAAACTAATTCAATATTTGTCATCAATGACAAAATAATAATTGGTCATCATGTAATCAAATCATCACTTGTTATTTACATCATCAAATCATCACCTATTCAATTAACTTCATCAATTATGCCAACAAATTTGCAATATGATTTGTTCTTCTTCTGAGGATTTTTTGGTAGCCGTATTTTCTAAAATTTAGGCTTAATCGCTTAAGCCTAACTTGGTACAAAATTAGCTATTCTAAGTTCAATAACCTATTCTAGGCAATCATGTTTGGAAGTTTCTTATTTAATTAATCTAAAGAGTTTTGTTTCAAATAACTAACTAGTTATAAGATGCAGTTAGTTAATTACCTCAAATAGTTAAAAGAGGTAGTTAGTTAGTTACATCAAGTAGTTATAAGAGGTATTTAGGTAGTTATGTGAAGTGGTTGAAGTCACTATACCACTCATTTCCTATAAATTTGAGAAGAGTTATTATGTAAGAGGTTCCAAACTTTTTCACAAAAGGTCATTGTAAAGAAAATTGAATAGTACTTTCAAGCAAAGCAATAAAGAAGAATTTTGGAAGTGTTTTCAAAGTTCTAATGTGTTTTTATTCATGATTGTATGTTCATTAGTGACTATTTTTTCTTGAGTGTCGTATGTGGGTCGATTTAACTTATCATGTTTTTGGTATCTTAAAGGAGATGTGGTGAATATTTTCAGATATAGAATATTTCTCTCTTTCTCATTTCTCTTTGTCATGCATATTTGATCTTTAAAAATCCAAAAATATAAAATACCCCTATCACATGAGGGAGTTGTACCTCTAAAACATAGATAAAGTTCACACCTCTAACATGGTCTATTCAATTGTTATATTCAGTTTGTCACTCCTACATTGGGAACTTTGCCATGAATATTTCAAAGTGACAAATCTACTTACTAATATAATTTTATGATAACTTTTCTTTATCTTTCAGAGAGATTCCTTCTAGTAGTATCAATTGCATTGGCAAGAAATTGATTTGGTTAGCACTATGTTTGTACAATGTTGTGGGTATCTCTTTGAGTCAATGAAAGGGGGAGCTTCTCACATATTAACATTAAGAATAGAAGCATGATATCTATGTAATGATTTTAAAAAAATAAAAAATTTATCAAGAATATTTTTCTTAGGGTCTTTTTGTTTCACAATCTTGCCTATTTTTATGATTGGATTGGGCTGACAAGGGGTTTGATAGGTTTTGTTAGAAATGTCATCATGGTAGGTTAATTTTGATTGAAACTTTTCATTAGTCCATCACTATTTACATATGAAATAAGTTTAATTAATTAGTTTGGCATATGTATTTCATGCTCTCTTTGACTTCTAAGGGGTTGTTGAATAATCAAAGGTAAAGATAAAAGATACAGATACATGAATAAATAAATTATTACCTTTGGAATCCTTGTCAAAGTAGGAGATACTCAGTCAAGGGGTGTGATATTGGTTATAGAGGAGATTCTTATTGATGATACATTCTCAAGTGAAAGGGGATATGATGTCCATGGAGGGTGATGTATGGAGAGATTGATAGAGATCAATTATCATGAAAACATGAGTTAAAGGGGGGGAGCTTCTAAAAAGGAGAGATCTAGTAGGAAGAGCCAAGAAAAAAGAAACAGGCATGAAGAAGAAAAAAGATATGAAGTATTATCTTAGGGGGAATACATACAAAATGCTACAAGTATAGAAAGAACTTGAAACATTATTTGAAGATGTAGGTATTGCTATCAAGTTGTTGCAGAAATTTATGATATCACATTTTGTCATGATAATAAATGAGTGTTGTCATCAATAAAGAAGTTATTATAGAATTTTCATCAATGCCAAAGAGGGTTATTGTTGGCATAACTGATGGAGTGATTAGTGATTGTTGGCATAATTGATGCAAAGTAGTGATAATAGATGAAGATATTGTTGGAATGATGGTATATGATGATTTGATTAAAAATTTGATAGTAGGTAAATCAATTATTGGGTTGTCATTGATGTCAACTATTTGACTAAGCGTTTTTATGATGTTACATATATTAATTGAGTAAAGGATGAGTTGTGGCATGAACTTAGTATTTCTATCCTACAATAAATCCAATGTATACATGTCATGATGCTATGTTTATGATAGAACCTTTTTTTGTAAAGAATTGAGTAAGTTATGATTGATTAGATTAAAATGGGTAATTACTAACACAGTGATAAATAGTTAATTGATTTGAATTTTACTTCTAATTGGCAATATATTTGTTGGATCAATCATAGAATATGATTGGTGATGATGTATAGATGATGTGGATAAGATATCACCTTATATTGTGCACATGTAAAGGTAGTTCAATCATCTATAGGTGATGCTAACAGGAATAAGTGAATAGGTAAAAAGATAAATTGGACAAATAGTTAATCTGTATAAATAGCTAAATAGGTAAATAGGTAAAGGTTAAATAGGTGAAAAAAGAAAAGGTGGTGAAGATTTGGGGAGTGGTCAAGAAATTCAATTTTTTCTTGGGATTGATGATGATATTTGAGGAGAAAGAAGGTAGTTGCATGATTTATGGAAAATATTCAACAACATATTGATTGAGGTATGCATTTGAGGAGGATTGTTCAAGAAGTTTCTTTTTTGTCAAAATAACTTATGAGATGGAATAGTTTCCAAGGACATAATCAAAATAAAATAGTTTATGAATGGTTAGATGTATTTTGACTTACCTGGATTGATTTGGATTATTACATCTAGGGTTTTTTAATTGTTTTTTGCAAAGTTGGATACAGATTCAATAGCTTAGTAAGTGCAAGAATCAAGTCTGATCAAGCTAGAGAAGAGTGTTGGGTGTGTTGAAGAGTTAAAATACTTAATTGGGTCTGATCATGTAGAGATAGTGCAAATCATAAATCACTTTATTTATATTACTCTCTAACCATTATAATAGAAAAATCCCTTAACATGGCTTATTCAATTAGGCCTAATTAGGTCTCCTCTAGCAACTTTAAGTATACAAATGATTCGACATAACCCATTGTAACATTAGAAGAGGGGTCTGAATCACACTTGTTTGAATGACATAAAGAGTCTTAGAATGATGGACTACTAATGGGTAGGGGATTTTTGGTAGAAATATTTTGGAAGAAACATTTTCCAAGTTAAGGAGGCTGTGTTGCAAAGAAACTCATTGTCTTAAAGGATTGTCTTTAAGAAATGTTGGAAAGGTGGGGCAAGCCCTTAAGGTTACCTTGGACACAAGTTCCTCCACATCAACAAGACAAGATAATAGACAAATGGAACTACACACTCAAGAATATTAAAGGGTCCTATAAAACAAGGCAACAACTTAGAACTCTTTCAATATAGTATTGGGGTCTTCTGTGATTTCCCTTTAATAAATACACAAACTATCAACTACTGCAAGCTATCAATCTACCCATTGAGAATTTACATACTTCTTCTGGAAATCGTAGGCTAGAATCAAGTGCTCACAAATCTTGTCTACCTCCTACCACATATCTAGGAGCATATTAGGGCCCATCAATACATGATCCTCTAATTTGTCCTAACTTATGGGCATGCAACCAAGGAAACTATACAAGGCTTGAAAAAGGTGATATCCTAGTTGAGCTGTGGCATCTATTTAAAAAAGAAAATCCCCAAGGGAAAAATAATTCTCCCAATGTGATTTTTGGTCTATTATGTACATATTCAAAATCTCCTCCAAGACCTAGTTAACTCTCTCTGTCTAAAAAAATGACTCTAAATGATATGAAGAACTAAAGTTTAACTTTTTCCTCAAATTTTGTTGGAGGGAAGACCATGAATGAGATGTAAAAATATGTTCTCGATATGAGATGACCATCCTAGGAATGTTGTACAAGAAAAAAAATCCTCCATGAAGAATCTTGCAATAGTAGATATTGTATAATCTGATCACAAGGGTGATAAGTGAGAAACCTTGGCCAATCAATTCATAGTGACCATAATAGTGCTATGGCTATAAGATGACATTATTAAACCAACAATAAAAACTATAGATATAATATCTAATTTATATTGCAAAATAAGATTAGGGTTTAAAGTACCTATAGGATATTGGTGTTCTATGTTAATCCTATAACACTCCAAGAAACAAGAAACAAAATCTACAATATCCCTCTTCATTTTTGGCCAGTGGTAATTTTTTAAAAGATCTTCTTACATTTTATTCACTCCAAGATATGTTGAATAGCGTAATCTTTTCATTCCAATATTGCTTATTCTTTTTTTTTCTCTAGTTTTCTAAAATGATCATTCTTGTGTATCTTTCATCCTTTGTTCTCAATTTTATAAGTGTTTATATTGGTGAATAGTTTCCAATGATCACATCCCTTTAGGTAATAACGAATCTAACTATTTTAGTTTTCTATTAATAGGAAAAAATAAGTTTTGAGGGGACCCAAAACCCCTTACAACAGATAGAATCTTTGACATTAAATCCCAAGATGAAACTATATTAGGTAAGACAACACCCACTATGTTAGGTAAGACAACACCCACTCAAAAATTTAATGACAAAAAAATAGATAATATCTCAAGAAAAGAGCCGCATAATACAAGACACAAAGATACTAGAAGAGTAGAAGAAGAAAAAACACAATAAGCCTGATTTGCCTAAATGGATAAAAACTAGGAACCCACATCCTACAAAAAACAAGGAAAAAATTAAGATTTTCTTTTACCTCCCTTCTTATGGGAGTGTAGAGTCAAGTCAAAGTGAGGATAGGACTTCTTATAGTGTTTTCAATAACTAGGATTTGCCCCTCCTCAATCATAGAAGGTTTCTCTTGTGAATCCCAAGGAAGCAAAATAGTCAAAATATAATAAAAAAGAGAGTTATGGACAAATCCAACAATATCATAACTATTAGAGTAATTATCAACATACTAACACTCTTGTCAAACCTCAAGTTGGTGCTCTTTTTTCATAGATGTCTCCTTTTTTTTAGGACTCTATGGTGTGACATTTCTTTTGGCATGCCCAATGCCATGTCACCCTCCTAATTGGTTTGAAGACATTGTAGTGGATTTTTTTCTTGGTAGATTTGATGTTTTTGCAACAGATTGGTGGTTTGGAAATTCTTTCTATCATATTCTCTAGCATTCTTTCTGGGTCTCTGCTCTGCCTTGTGCATTGATAGTGATTTGGCACTTCTTTCATGGGCATTTTATTTTCTAGTGAATCACTTCTTGCTATTGACATTTATTTTTTGGCCATCGGTTTTTAATCTGACACCAATCCTTTGTTTGTCAATGAACTAGTTTTTCTCGACATACTGGATTTTTTTCTTTTTAACATTAGGGGTCTTTTTTAAGGCATTCTTTTTCCTCGATGGTCATTTTCCCATCAAATTTGGGTTCATCACTTGTTGATGTCAATGCCATGTCATCACTACATCAACATTCTTGTCACCTCCTCGAGCTTTGTTTGGACCTACCTTCACTTTTTTTCTCATATCTTGGGCATACGAACTCCATTTTCTGAAAACAAGATGTCATCAAAAATTTGGTTCCAAGCTCATCACACTGGTATAGTTAGTTTTTAGTTTTGATTCTTTTTGATGGATTTTTCTATTGTCAAAGTTAGGAGTTCTATTTTTCACTCATGGAGATATATCTTAGGCATCTAATCTCCAATTTGGGAGTTCTTTATATCATTAGAAAGTTCTTTGCAAGCTCTTTTTAGTGATGCTAGTTTTTTTTTCTAGATTTTTCTCTAGGCACATTCTATTTAGTCTTTTTCACTTTTGCATTCTGGTAGATATCTTGGTTGTTTTAGGTCCAAGGATCAATTTCTTTGCTTCAAATGATTAGTCATGACTTGTATTATCTATTGCATTAATCTTATGTCTCTTCTAGTCTATTTAGACATCATTTGTATGCATTCTTGCAAATGCACTAAGATAAAGTGCCATACTGCATCTATATTTTCATTTAAGTTGTTTTGCATTATTTTTCCTTTTGATTCAAGTAGTGTCATCTGAGGACACTCTTGTAGATTATTGTATTCTTGGGATTGACCATATCTTGTGTCTTATTGTATATGCACTACTCATAATTAAAGTTCCATGGGGGGTTGATGTTTGCCTTTGTTTGACATCTTCCTTTGTTTAGTGAGTGTCCCTTTTGTGACATTAGCCTCATGATGTATCTAAGATTGATCATCTCAGTACACACACATGTACTCTTTTGTACATCTTGATCATGGTTCCTTGACATGCTGTCCTTTTAGCCCACTTTTCTAGTTGCCTGTCACCTCGCCCTTGTCTACATTAGGTGGGGTTATTCTATTGTTTCTCATGCTTCCTTGGTTTGATTGATTATCTCTTTAGGATTCGGTGTTGTATGCTATCTATATCTTTGAGTTTAGCTATTTACCTTTGTGTGCCTCCTGATTCGATGCAGATTATAGTCTTCTCTACCTGGTCAGGTTCTATTTCAGTGGAGGTTCTTCAGATCAATAGTTACTTTTGATAGAGCTTTACAACTACTACATGCTTCAATGGTGTTCTTCATGATCATATTTTTTTCCTATCTTCTAGGACATTCCCTAGTTTAGAGATTTCTTCAGTCCTTCACTAGTTTCTTTCAACATTATTTCCATCTCTTTTTAGAGTAGGGTTTTTCACATGTGGTTTTCTCTATTTCTCCTCTTTTTAGAGATTTGGTTGTCCTTGGGTACCTCATCAAGCCTTGTTTTCTAGGACCCAAATCTACTTTCAGTAGCAATTTCTAGGTTTTTAGCTACTCCCTAAATTTATCTTAACAGGAGGTGTTAGAGTAATTAAATATTTCCCAATTAACTCTAGTTGCTTAAGATAAAATCTAGGCATATGATAATTAATTATTTAATTTATTATTATTATATAACCTAGGTTAGACCTTTTTAGGGTTTCAATCTCCTTTATAACGATGATCTCTCATTGTAAATATTAATTGAGATTAATTCATTGTTGATAATAGAAATCTTTATTTTTGCTCATCAAGAATGTCTCATCTATGGATCTGGCAATTTCAATCTCCATAGATTTTTCCTTCTCTCTTCTGTGACAAGTGTTTGCATGTAGGTGATTCTTGGGAGCTGTGGGGTTGATCTTTCATCAACTTCAACAATAACCAACAATAGAGATAATAAAAACATTCACAGATCCAACACTAATAGATATCTCAGCACATCCTTCCTCTACCAGAAAAGGGGAGACATTAGACCTGAACTCAACAATTACATTAGAAAAACTAGTTTAAGAGTGGTAGAGAAAGCATAAGTTTTGTTCGAAGACTATAAACCAACAATGGTAGCAGAGAAACCAGAAGATTTACTAGTAGAATTTAATCTAATTATTATAGTTAAGATATAATAATATTTAATTAATTCATATTTTATAATATATTATCTCATATAAATATTATGATTACTATACTATATAGAATTTCAATATATTACATATAAATATTATTATTTTATATTTTAATTTTCTTATTATATTCTTAGGTCCATTCATTATAATATACTCTTTTTTTTACTCTTACACCATTATATTAATAATGTAACTAATATAATTTTTTGATTATTTATTTCCCAGATATTATTATTAATATTAATACTTTAAATTAATTACCATTATTATTGTTATAACATTATTATATTACTAAATTTATTATTATATTATATTAATAAATAATAACATATTATCATTATATATTAGATTTAAATACATTTAATAGTAATCTTTATTGAGACTATTTTATATCATTTATTTATCTTTATTATTTGTGAAATATTTCTCTTAGGAGAGGAACAATATAATAGGGTTCTAAGTGGGGGGACATGACAATCCTCCCCTCTTGAATTTGTTTGTCCTCAAGCAATTATTATGATCCTAGTTGGTTCAGAGCATAGATTCATTCTCTTTCCTACATATGTGTTAAACACTTGCAATGCGCATGTATTAATATATGATAACTTATACAAGAGCATATACATGAAGACATGAAGCATACACGAAGCAAGAACACCAGTGCATAAAGATACAATGTAGACACATGGTATACATGTTAACTACTCTATTAGATTTATTTTTATAATTTCAAATAAACAAAGGGTGAGGAAATGTTTTACCAACCTTAATCATAGATGTTGTGTTTCTTTCCCTTATTTGGAAATCAAAACTTCTCAAAGATGTGTCTTTTAGAAGCTTTCCCTTAGCTAGTACTACAAAGGGTTCCCTAGTAGTTATCCCTTTACTAAAAAATAGTAGGGTTCCCTTATAGACGTTATCGCTTGACTGCTTTCGCAATAGGGTTCCCTCTTGATTTTTACTTACTTATAGACTCTTTAGAAAAGGTAATTGTGATAGGGTGCCCTAGCTATTCTCCATTAACTATATAGTAGTAAGGTTCCCTCCTAGTTGTTATCCCTTAACTACTTCTACAATAGGATGCCCTCATATTTCTTCCTTAATTGTAAGTTTTCTCTCATGTGCCTAGTTCTATATTAGATGGTAGATTTAATGTTTCTCAAGTTTGAAAATGATCAACTTAGGGCTTGTTCAAATTTTTATCTATATTGGGACTCTCTTTCCCCAATGTGATCAAATTAATCCCCCACTGTGAAAACTCCTTACCACTACTTGCTCAAAAAGAGTTCTTTCTAAATTCTTATTTTAGTTGCACTCATATTTTCCCCTATTATACTTGTTATTGTGTTACACTAGTTTTTATATTCTTATATCCCTCTTGATTGTGTTTGTCTTTGCACTTGTGTGTTTAATTATATAATGAATGGTAGAATTATTATTGCTCGAGGAAAGAAATAATCTACCCAAGGCTCCCTCATGGTTCTCACCCATATTAGGACTAGATTTTCCTAGCATGATCACAATATTATTTCCCCTATGAAAACTCCCTATGCATCATGAATTTAGACACAAAGGAATTCTTATGAACTTATCCATTTTTTCACCATTGTGATGTCCCTAGTCAAGGTACTCATAATTTGTGATACTTACCTTGTCAAAATCCACTATCACTTGTAATATCCCCTTTATGATTCCCTCTTAATTTTCTTATAATTCCCAACTTAGTATTTTGAATATCACTTGTTCCTTATAACTATAACCAAGTCTTCTTCCTATTAAAAACCAACAAGATATATCTCAATGAATATATGTGTTGAGACAAGATTGATATAAGTATAAGGATGTGTTTCAATCATTATTTTGTCACTAATGTCAAACCTTCTACTTTTTGGTAAGATAACTACCTAGTTGATTTGAGTACTATCATTTGTTTGATTGATGAGGAGGTTTTGATCAAATAAGATAACAAGAGCACCTAGAGGAAAAGTTGAGTTGTGGTATGAAAAAAGGACTACAAAGATTAGTTAAGACAATGATGTTATAATGCATTGATTATCTACTTAAGGATACAAAGGTTGGATACATTGAGTAAATCTAGAAGAACAAGTAAGAAGAATTGAGTCTATTAAGCTTGACTGAGCGAATAGAAGGTGGTGAGCAAAGTTAGTGCAAGCCAAGCAGAAAATTAGTTGTATCTGAGAAAAGTAAAGACTCAATGTATGCCAAGTGAACTTAGTGTAAGCTTAGTAAAGTTTAGTTGATGTCGAACACCAATAAACTTTAGTGTTTGCTGAGTTAACTAGTTGAAGATGAGTGGAAGAACAATATGGAAGCTGAGTGACAACATATTGATGCCGAGTGCCAGTGTTCATGTTAAATCTTAGATTTGATGAATTTGAGTCAACTATTTTGTTTTCTTGAATTGTGTGAAGTGTGTGGAAGATAATTATGATGAGCTGGTGGCATAGAATTCAAGGTAAACTATTTTGAGTCAAATTAAAAGAGGATTGTAGAAGAAGTTTATAGAGGAACCAAATGGAAAAGTGGGTAGATTCATTGTATCAGGTACCTAATCCTACCTAACCCTAAAATGGACGATTGAAGTTGAATAGAAAATATCTTAATTCTCTATTTATAGAGAGAGATGGTCAGAAACAAAGGTTTTCATGTGCAAGAACCTAAGGAAGACAAGGAATCTAGGGTATTGCTTCATTTAGTGGCCGAATAGAAGAGACTATTATTGGCAAGAAAAGAAAGAAGGCTTGAGTGTATGAATTCTTGAAGGGTGAACAGGCTATCAGAGATGAAGTGTGTGAAAGCCAAGTAGAATGGAGGACTAAATCAAAGATCTGTAAAATGCAAGTGAGTTGTAATTTATTATTAGATCAAGGCTTACTATTACTTTCTAATCATTGTATAAATCTAGGGTAAATCCTTTGGATTAAGGTTGACCTAACAATCATTTGTAAATCCTTTAACTGGGTGACATTCCAAATGAATGGTCTAAAGTCCTCTAACAAGGCTCACTCCTAATAGGGTGATTCAAATCCTTTAACCAAGTCACATTTAATAGTGTGTATTGTAACCTTTAATAGGGTTGGTCTTTCATAGGGCATCACTTCTAAAGAGTGAGAATTTGTAGCATGCTACTGGTAGTTTTTCCCAAATTGGGTTTCCATGTAAAATCTATGTTTCAAATGTGTTATTCAATATTCTATATTTCATGTTTACATTTCTGCAAAGATGTTTTGACCTAGGACAATAACGTACAAAGTTTAAGTATTGTATGATCTCATGGATGCATGCATAATAAGTTTTTATGGATATGGGTTCACTAAGCTATGAAAAGTTTTATTTGTACATCTAGACTTTGGATAACTGATTCATCCCCCCCTCTCAATTATTTTAAAGAATTCCAACAATTGGTATCAGAGTCATCTGCTTAAGAGGACTAGTTTGAAGGTACTAGAAGCAAAAGATCAAGATGTCAAAAAGAGAGGTACCTATATGGAAAAGTGTGATGAAAATCCATCTAGGAGGTCTTGGAGATCATGCACAATCTACCATCACCATCGAACATGTTGATCTTGCTGGAGCCCCAACTACCAATGATCTAAAAAAGAAGAAATAACATAATCAGGCAATGTTGGAAATTGCTTCTGGCCTAAGTTATGTTGATTTCAATGATATTAAGGGTTGTGATTCTACAAAGAAGATGTGGGATACTCTATGCACTATTTATGGAGGAGACACAAATATTTTGAGAGCTAAATCTAAAATTCTTAGAGGTAAGTTTGATGACATGACAATGCAAGAAGGTGAGATTGTTGCTCAATATTGCTCTAGAATGAAAGATGTTGTTAATGCTATAAGAGGAGATAATGGTATTATTGATAATGATATTGTATTGAGTAAAGTACTAAGAACACTACTTTCCATCTATGCTATTAGTTTTTCTACCATACAAGAATTGAGATGTATAATAGGTTCTAATTTGACTCTAGAAGGTCTGGTAGGTAGGCTCACTACTTTTGAACTCTCTAATTTTGATAACTTCAAGCCTGACAATGTTGAATTTTCTCTCAAAGCTAAGTTGTCATTGAAGAAACCTAAGGAGAAAAAGAAAAAGGTCAAATATGTTTCTAGTGATAGTGACATAGATGAGGATGTAGAAAAGCTTGAAGTACTGCTTGCAAGGAGATTTCAGAAAGGAAAAGGAAAATTCAAAGGTAAGTTACCTATCATGTGTTTTAATTGCAATGAGGTTGGTCATATGGTTGCTAGATGTCTAGAGAAGAAGAAAAATATATGAGTGGTGGCAAATACATAGGTAGAAGAGATGAGGACAAAAAATATTACAAAGAAAAAAGCAAGACGTCTTGCTACATTGTAGAAGAGGAAACTAAAGATGGGTCTAATGATCATGATGGCAAAGTGGTGTATGTTGTAATGAAGGATGAATCTAATGAGGATGAGGCAACTATACTAGTGTCTTGTGTGAACAAGAATGACAGATGGATCATTAATAGTGGGTGTTCACATCATATGACTGGAGATAAAAGTAAGTTCATTACCCTGAATTATTATGATGAAAAAAGTGTAAGGTTTGGTAATGATGCACTCTATCTAATAAAAGGAAAAGGTTCTATCAAACTCATAGTAAAAAAATTGTGTGAAAATGCTTCGTATGTTGAAGGACTTAACTATAATTTGTTGAGTGTGTCACAATTGAATAGTTCAGGATGCAAGGTTGAGTTTGAGAACAAGATAGCTAAGATCTATGATACTAATGGGAAACTAATTGTGAAAGGTGATAAAACTAGAGGTAATCTATTTTATCTTGATATGAATGATGCAACTTGTCTTGTTGTAGAATTTGATGATGCATGGTTATGACACAAGAGGTTATGCCATGTTAACTTTGATAACTTGGTTAGTAAAAATAACATGAGAAGAGTCAGTGATCTACCTAAGTTGAAGAAACTTGACAATATAATTTGCAAACAATGTCAATTAGGCAAGATGACAAAATCTAGTTTTAAAAGTAAGACTCACACCTCTAAAGGAATTTTGGAGATTGTTCATACTAATTTGTGTAGACCAATTGTTCATACTAATTTGTGTAGACCAATTGAAGTGCACAGTTATAAGGGTGATAAGTACATTATGCTATTTATTGATGATTATTCTAAGATAATGACAGTCATGTTTTCAAACATACAATATGATATTTTTCAAATGTTTAAGTGGTACTTAGGAAGATTTGAGAAGGAAATAGGTAAAAGATTGAAATGTCTAAGATCTGACAGAGAAGGAGAATTTACATCAAATGAGTTTGAGATGTTTTGTAATGACAGAGGAATCAAAAGATGAGCATCTACACCTAGGACCCCTCCACAAAATGGAATTACTAAAAGGAGGAACATGTCTGTAATAGATTGTGCTAGGACACTCATGATGGAGAAGAATGTTGCTTTGAAATACTAAAGAGAGGTTGTAAGTACAACTGTCTATACCTTGAACCATGTGCAGTCAAGAAAGGTACTCATTCAACACCTTTTGAATTATGGTATGGATACTCACCCAATGTAAAATATTTTAAGATATTTGGAAGCAAGTGCTATATTCTTAAAGATTTAAGGAATGGTACATTAGATGCTAAAAGTGAAGAAGGTATATTCTTTGGTTATTACACAAGAAGTAAAGCTTTATAAGTGTTTAAATACTAACACTAACAAAGTTGTGAAAAGTGAAAATATGAAATTTGATGAATATACAGAGGTACATGAGGCTAAACCTATGAAGGAACCAAAGGAATACAAATATTTTGTATAATTTTATGAAGGAATGTCTGCTGATGAAGATGTTGTAAATCAAGTTGCAAATCAATAGCAATTTTCAGTGATTGCCAAGTCACATACAATGAATGTCAAGTTGCATTCAGGAATCGAGCTATAGTCAGGAGGCGAGTTGCAAACTAAAGCTGAGACACATTCTAATTCTAAGATTAGTGTACATGAAAGAGATGTTGAATTACCTGGTAGAGATATACATAGTGATTTAGAAGTTGATAGAGCAAATGAGGAAAGTAGAGAAAAATCAAGATTGTCAAAGTATGTCAAGATACATCACCCTGCTGCTCAAATTATTAGAGATAAAGAAGCTAGACTAATGACAAGAAAGAGACTAAGAAATGATACATGTTTGCTAAGCATGCATGAACCTAAAATAGTGAAAGATGCCCTAGAAGATGAGGATTGGAGTAAAGCCATGAAAGTAGAGATTGAACAAATTGAGTAGAATAAGACATGGACTCTAGTTCCCAGACCGAAGGATAAAAAATGTGATAGGAACCAAGTGGGTGTATAGAAACAACTTAGATGAGAATGATGAAGTCACAAAGAATAAGGTAAGATTAGTTTGCAAGGGGTATGCACAAGAAGAAGGGGTAGACTATGGAGAAACATTCACCCCTATTGCAATATTGGAAGGAGTGAGAACTCTGCTTTCTTATTCTATAGACAAAGGTTTTAGAGTTTATCAAATGGATGTAAAATCTACATTTCTAAATGGTATATTAGAAGAAGAGGTTTACATAGAACAGCCAAAAGGATTTGTTGATGCTAATAATAAGAACATGGTATATAGACTACACAAAGCTTTATATGGTTTAAAGCAAGCCGCAAGAGCATGGTATGAGAGGCTTCACAACTATCTTGTGAAGATTGGATTTTAAAGGACCAATGATAACAACAATATGCACTTAAAGATAGAAAAAGGAAAAGGTATTTTATTATCTGAAATTTTTGTTGATGATATCATATTTGGAGGGCAAGATGGATTATGTAAAGCATTTGCAAATGAAATGAAGCAAGAATTTGAGATGTCTATGTTTGGAGAGATCAAGTTATTTGTTGGTTTGCAAGTATATTAGATGAAATATGGTATATACATCACTCAGTCTAAGTATGTGAAGGAAATATTAAAAACTTTTGGACTGGAAGATTCAAAACTAGTTAGCACACCTATGGTGATAGGACACAAGTTGTTAAAGAGTGATGATTCAGCTGATGTGAAACAAACATTGTACAAGTCTGATTGGAAAATTGCAATATATAGTGGATGATAGATCTAACATTGCATTATTTTTTGGGATAGTTACACGATTCTCTGCTAATCCTAAGGAGAATCATTTGATGATTGTTAAGAGAAATATGAGATATCTAAAAGGAATAGAAGACTATGGTCTATACTACAAGAAAAATAAAAAGTTTGAGTTGAGAGCCTACACTGATGCTAATGGGGTTGGAAACATTGATGACATAAAGAGCACTAGTGGAGGAGCATTTTTCTTAAGAAAGAGACTAGTTACATGGACTAGTAAAAAACAAAATTGTATAACTCAATCTACTGTTGAGGCTGCAATAAATTGTACAGACATTCTATGGATTAAATAGCTACTCAAAGGTATGAAGGAAGAAATCACTAAACCTATGGTACTTTATTGTGATAAGGAAGTGAAGATGGAATATGTGAATACAAAAGAGCAAATAGCTGATATCTTCACCAAAGAATTACCTAAGGATGCTCATGAGTATCAAAGAGGTAAACTAAGGGTGATACCCCTATCTAAAGCTACTTAAGAAGCATAAGTAATGCCTTGCATCAACTGGAGTTAAATGTTGTATCTTACAACTTGATGCAATGGATCTTACTTTAGGAGCTTCCTAAAGTAATCAAAGAGCTGAAATAGTAGATCAGTCACAAGTAAGGTGATAGCGGGAGAACCTAAAATTGTTCATCTCTGCATGTTGAGATGACAAGTCTTTGGCATTTTTGTCAAAGAGGGAGATAGTGTACCTGATGTTTACTAATAAGGAAGAAATGACTACAAGCAATACATCTACCTAGTAAGAGGGAGAATATACTAAGGGAGTCATAAGGAAGAGTTGATTGTCTGTTGACCAAACAAAATTTTGTAGCCTATATAGAAGATAAATTTTTTTGATAGAGGGATAGATTTCAATACAAGAAAGTATTTTCTTTTTGGTATTGTTGTTGGTACTAGTTTTCCATCAATTCCAAAGAGGGAGATTGTTTAGACAAGATTGATATAAGCATAAGGATGTGTTTTAATCATTGTTTTCTCACTAATGTCAAACCTACTACTTGATGGTAAGACAACTGCCTAGTTGATTTGAGTACTATCATTTGTTTGATTGATGAGGAGGTTTTGATCAAATAAGATAACAAGAGCACCTAGAGGAAAGGTTGAGTTGTGGTATGAAAAAAGGAGTAAAAAAACTAGTTAAGACCATTATATTATAATGCATTGATTATCTACTTAAGGCTACAAAGGTTGGTTACACTGAGTAAGTCTAGAAGAACAAGTAATAAGAATTGAGTTTGCCAAGCTTGACCAAGTAGATAGAAGGTGCCAAGAAAAGTTAGTGCAAGCCAAGTAGAATATTAGTTGGAGCTGAGAAAAGTGAAGATTCAATGTATGCTGAGTAAACTTAGTGTAAGCTGAGTAAATTTTATGTGATGTTGAGCACCAAGTTAACTAGTTGAAGATGACTGGAAGAATAATATGGAAGTTGAGTGATAACATATTGATGTCAAGTGTTAGTATTCGTGTTGGATTATAGATTTGACAAATTTGAGACAACTATTTTATTTTCTTGAATTGTGTGAAGTGTGTGGAAGATAACTATGATGAGTTGGTGGCACATAATTCAAGGTAAACCATTTTGAGTCAAATTCAAAGAGGATTAAATTAGAAGTTTCTAGAGGAACCAAATGGAAAAGTGGGTAGATTCATTGTATCCTACCTAATCCTAGTTAACCCTAAAATGGACGATTGAGGTTGAACGACAAAATATCTTAATTCTCTATTTATAGAGAGATTTGGTCAAAAGAAAAAGTTTTCATGTGCAAGAACCTAAGGAAGACAAGGAGTCTAGGGTATTGTTTCATTTAGTGGCTAAATAGAAGAGACTGCTATATGAAAGCAAGGCAAGAAGGCTTAAGTGTATGAATGCTTGAAGGGTGAACAAGCTATCGGAGCTGAAGTGTCTGAAAGCCAAGTAGAATGGAGGACTAAAACAGAGATTTGTAATCTACAAGTGAATTGTAATTTGTTATCAGATCAAGGCTTACTGTTATTTTCTAATCATTATATCAGTCTAGGGTAAATCCTTTGGATTAAAGTTGACCTAATAGTCATTTGTAAATCTTTTAACCGGGTGACAATCTAGGTGAGTGGTCTAAAGTCCTCTAACAAGGTTCACTCCTAAAGGGTGATTGAAATCATTTAACCAGGTCACATTTAATAGTGTGTATTGTAACCTTTAACAGGGTTAGCCTTTCATAGGGCATCACTTTAGAAGAGTGAGAATTAGTAGCATCTTATTGGTAGTTTTTCCCAAATTGGGTTTCTGCATAAAATCTATGTGTCAAATGTGTTATTGAATATATTATGTTTCATGTTTACATTTCTACAAATATGTTTTGACCTAGGACAATAACATACAAAGTTTAAGTATTGTATGATCTAATGGATACTTGCATAATAATTTTTTATGGATATGGGTCCACTAAGCTATGAAAAGTTTTATTTGTACATTTGGACCTTGGATAACTGATTCACCCCCCTCTCAGTTATTCTAAAGAATTTGAACAATATGTTCATATATAGGAACCAATTATTTTGATCTTATGTTCTTATAATGATACTTCATGCTAACACTTTTTCCCTCATGATGTTATGATTTTTTTACCCATATTTCTTAATTTACCCACTCAATCCTCTTTTAACTTCTTTATTTTATGTAGTTAATGCTCTTTTTCTTTAATTAATCATTTCTATAATGAAATTCCCCAAACTCCTATATTCTAATTGGGATGGTGGAAACTTCTTTATTTACCCTTATACTTTATTGACTTCTATCCCCTTATATACCATGTTAAGATGTATTTAATGGAAAACTTAAACAACTTTTCCTTTACCTTACCTTTTCCCCTAGTCTCTTGCCCATATTAGCTCCTTACACTACATTTCATAGGCTTCTCCCTTAATGTTCGTAAATCTCTCTTTACATCATTTTCCCAATATTTTTTTGTGAAAATGTGTCACTTTTTCTTCCTTTGAATTTTTTCATCCCTCCTCCACTTATTGGTTTTGAGTGGTGATAGGGTTCTTCTCTTTTTAAGTTGCCTTCTACACTATGATGCCACTAAAATCCCTTGCATTGGCATCCATGTACATATATATACATCTACATGTGTGTGTGTGTGGGAATCCATTTTTATATGTGTTCAATTGCTCTTTTATTTTCATTCCATCTACCTCTTTGACCCTTCTATTTACACCATTTTTTTCTCTTACTTTCTTAAGCCTTTATTGACTATATTAAAGTCTCTCTTCTTTTTGTATTTCATGCATATAACATAATATAATGATTGCACATTCTTGTTGCTTCATATTTCTTTTGTTTTGTTTTAATAAGTTATTGGATCATCACGATATCATCTGTGTTGCTGAATATTATATTCCCTCCCCTTCATACTCTTGCACATTTGAGTTCCTGAATATTTTACTCATTCCCCTTTATACCTTTATACTATTGCACATTTGGATTTTGTCATCTTTTACAGTGGTTGTATGGAAAATTTCATCTCCCTTCTTCATTCTACTCTCTTTGTTTTTTTTGTTAAGGCCCTTCCAATTGTGAAGGTTTGTATTGTGTATTCATTTGTATTGTCTCGCCATCTAAATATTGTGTCTTTAACTTCTCTCCCAATAAGTCCTCTTGACCATCTATAATAATTACAGTGATGTGATATGAGAGGGAATAATACTGCTCGAAAAATGTATTTTTTGTGTTGAGTTTCTTTGTCTTATTTCCCCAATGATGCCTATGGATAGAGAGTTGGATTTATAGTAGGTGCAAAACAACTCTAATTGTCTTCTTGTATATGAATGAAATTAATGGATATTATCTGTTTTTGGTCTTCCCCAACTGAGGATTTCATATTTTTGTCTCTGTGTAACTTCAAAAGGTTAAGATAATTCTTGTATACTTGATCTTCTATTTAGGGCCTATGTTACTCCTCTCCTCTTTCCTAATCTCCCCTCACTTAATAGAAAATCATGTCATCTATTATATCCTACATTGCCTTGTTCCAAGAAAGAATTCTCCACCACTAGTGATTTTCCTATCATCAATACTTCATGCCCAATCAATATCAGTAAAGGCTTTTAATTCAAAGTTGCATCCCTTCTTATACCACAAACCATAATCTTCAGCACCTTTTAGATACCTCATAATTCTTTTTATTTCCATCATATGATTTTCCTTTGGATTAGCAAAAAAATTTGCAACCATACCAACTACTAATGCAATATCAAGTCTTGTGTGTACTACATACTGAAGTTTTCCAATCATTGATCTATATGTAGTCTAATCTACCACTTTGGAATCATCATTTTTGGAAAGCTTATGTCCAATAGACATAGGTGAACATAAATTTTCCTAAAATAAAAACCTTCTACAAATGAAAAGTTGCCAAAAATGGAACCCTGCTAAAAACATAAACTTTTCAAAAATGGAACCTGATAAAAATATTATTTTTTCAAAAATGGAAACTTGCTAAAAAATAGAACTTTCCAAAAAAGGAAACTTTCTAAAAATAGAAACTTTCCAAAAATGGAAATATGCTAAAAATAAAAACTTTTCAAAAATGAAAACATGCTAAAAATGCAAAATTTCCAAAAATAGAAACTTGCTAAAAATGAAAACTCTCTAAAAATGGAAACCCACTAAAAATTGAAACTTAAAAAAAATATAAATTTGTTAAAAACACAAACTTTCCAAAAATGGAAACCTGCTAAAAATGCAAAACTTTCCAAAAATAGAAACTTGCTAAAAATGGAAACTTTCCAAAAATGAAAACCTACTAAAATTACAAACTTTCCAAAAATAAAAACCCGTTAAAATGGAAACTTTCCAAAAATGGAAACCTGCCAAAAATGGAAACCTGCTAAAAATGGGAACTTTCTCGAAATAGAAGACAATAGATTCACAACAAGGGTTTTAGATTAAATCACAAATAATTCAATAACGAAAATCAATTTTCTCAAACAAGGGTTTCAACCCAAGTATAATCTGAAACAATTTCTATCAAACATGGAGAAGACAAATAATTTCATAGATGAACTACTACACAAAACTCACAAGATCCTACTTGGATCTGATGCTAAAACAATGAATGCATGGAGCTCACAAGTAATTCTCCTTCTTACGAAAATTCTCTTCTTGGAAATTGGCTCCTCTATGCATAAATGAGCTCTAATTTCCTAATAATTTCTTTTCCCCAAATTAGGGCTTTGATTGTACAATCACGTGAAACCCCTTTTCCTTAATCACTTTATTATATTTTAATTTTTATGCACCAACTTTTGCAATATAATTAAAAGAATCGTTATTAATCAATTCCTTTCTCTCTCTTTATTAAATCACGAGACACTTTTAATTAAATATTTATTAATTTAACTAATAATATTATTTAGAGTTTATTATTAAAATGAAACTCTTAAATAAATATAAATACACCAAAATTAGAATTTTAATAAAATCTTTAAATTTAATCCTTTTATTTAATTAATTTTTCAATTAATTAAATATTGAATTTTCTTTATAAAATTTCTATTAAATTATCTTTTAATTTGATTTAATTATAACTGACAATCAAAATAGACCCACAAGACTAAATAGGACATCTCAACTGAAGACATAAAACATAATCAAACTCTAGGGTAAAAATCACGAATTCACATCACTTGACAAATTCGAAAGGGTAAATATTTTTGAAACTTGTCCTACTTTCTAGGACAATTGGCTTAGGGTTAGGATTTGGACTCAAGAATTATCTCCCCTCTTTTACCATTTAGATATTGTGATAGGGTATGCTCATCCTAGCAATTTAGGGAAGTCAATACTCGATACCTACAATTTGCATAAAATCTGGCATGTAAATACACATATAATCTAAACTAAATAGGTAATCATGGGGAGTGGTACATCGTGTAGATCTTGACTAGCAGGTTACCACGACTCACTCCCTCAACCACATCAAAAACATCACTCATAAAGTAAAACATACACGTACACTATACACATGCAAGTATATGGTAAGTAATCATAGAATTGCATATAAATCATTCAACTAACTAACATCATGAAATATCTGAAATCACTATATGAGCATACATGTATCATCATAGAAATAATCCTGAACGCATGAAATAACTAAGTAACTCAACACATATATCAACTAAATATGAAATACATCTAATCAAATCTAATAACCAAGCATCGCTAATCATAAAACATGCCTAAAGAATCCAAAAATCCAACATGAAAAGTCAACTAGGGGTAGGCATTACATCCATACCCCTAGACTCAAGCTTACTCCTAGAAGCCTACAAGAAAGATAAAACTCTAGCACTTCACTGCGCGAGTCTCATTGAACTCTTTCCCCCTGTAAGAGGATATGAATCCACTAAAAAAACACAAGAAAGAACAACAAAAATGCCCACAAAGTCAACAAAAGCATATCACCTAAAAGTTCAATCATAAGAAAATATGTTTGAAATCCAACTCAAGAGTTATACAAGTTTTGCCTATTTCTAGGTTTGAGTACATTTCAGTTTGAAGTTTTCAAGTGTGCCAATTGTAAAAGATACACAACACTATTTAAGTTTTGTTTTAGTTTAACTAGTTTGAGTGTTCAAGTTTGTAATAGAAATGTATAACAGCTCAAGTTTTGTTTTTAGTTAACTAGTTGACAACTAGTGGCCTTGAAATATACCTAGAGCTCCCAATATAGAAACTCGAGCTCTGATAACCACAAAACCAACAAGCATCATTTCTTCCTCTAGACTTTGAATGATGATCTGATTTGCCTCTTCCATTGTTGTGATTGCCTCATTTGCAACTTCTACCTCTATTTCTTGTGCTCACAATTATTAGATCATCATCATAGGAAGATTCTTCATTCTTCCTTCGCATGACTTTGTTGAGAAGTGTGGTTGCAACTTCATTGAATTTTATCTTATTCATGGCTCCTACTAAAGTTCTCATAGTCATTTCTACCCTTCCAGTTGTTCAAAAGTGAACATAATAGTTAGATGGATTTTATTTCATTATCTAAAGGTATATGAACTAAGATCAACTAAGTGACTAATGTATTAAACTCATTTAAATTATTTGACATCACTCCCACTTCTTTTATTTTTCAGATTGTATAGCTCCTTCATTATAAATACTTTATTTGATGTTGAAGGTATCTCATATAATGAAGATAATTTCTCAAACAATTCTCTGGTTGCCTTATCTCCTAAAACATTAAACAAGACATTTCTTGAGAGTCTGAGAAAAATAGTTGCCCTTGCTTTCAAATCCATCATGTCCTAGTCCTCATTTGACATAGACCTTTTGCCTTTTGCTTTACCAAGCAATGCAAGTTGTAAATCCTTCTTAATAAGCAATGAATCTATTTACACTTTCCATAGCCCAAAGTTTTGACCATTTTTTTTTCTAGGTTTCCACTTTTCTACCTCTTCCAAGGTGCCTATTAATCTTCACCAATTTCGAGAAAAACAAATCGAGCTTAACCAGCTCTAATACCAATTGTTGTTTCATGCCCAAAAATTGGGGCAAAAACACAACAACAATTTTTTATTATAAATAATAACAAATATGTTAACACACATACTGACATCAAATACATTGAGGAAAGATGATGACATAATAAAGTGAGTTCAAGTCACAAGGTTGCATGCTTAGTTTACTAGAGTTCTAAGGTTTTCAGTTTCTGATAAAGATATAAATTTGGGTAAAGGTAAAATGGTGCAAGTAAAGTCTACATGAAATAGTTCTCTTATTTCAAAGGTATGCCATCAACTCGAGGGATATTTAGGGTCCCCAAGTTCTCAAATTGAGTTCGAGTGAGTTAGGTATAATTTAGCAAGGTTAGGTTTATAAGTTTCACTTTCATTATCTAGTTGTAATCATAATCATTGAATTCAATTTGACATTTAACTATTATTTAATTATTTCTTATGAACGCATCCCTCAATAGGTTTGATAGGTCAAACATGTCACTCATATGACATTTCTATAGGAACATGTCTACAAGGGTCCATAGTTTATCGTTTAATAATGTAGTTTGTATAATTAAATTAAAAAATGAATGGAATGGATTTACATAGACTTTGATATTAAGTAATTGAAATAACTTATACCCATGAGATAGTATGTTAGATGTATATAAATAATAAATTAAAATACCCAATGCATAAGCATTAGCTTTATATCAATTACACTTTATAGTCCATGTGAAAATCCAATATTATTAAATATTTACATTTTAATATAATTCATACTATAAAATAACATATGTATATACCAAATATACATATATTATAAAACATAATTTACATATGTATATACCAAATATACATATATTATAAAACATAATTTACATATGAAATCTCATATGTATTAATAAATAATATGGGTAAAATGTACCTATATTATCTTTATTAACATTTACTAATCAACAAACAAACAAATATAACTAGTCCTTATGCCAATGTAATTAGCTTTATAGACTAACTAAATAAATTACTTTACCAACTACTAAGTTAAACTAACTTAACATCTAATTATATTTACTTACTACTATTATTAAGATATCTACTAGTTTACTCTAATCACTAATTAAATTGAAAATATATAAATAAATAATTTTGATAAAGCTAAACTAAGAATTTTTTTTAAAACTACTTGCTTACTAAAATAAAATAAATTATTTATTTTAATAAATTAAATGCTATTTTAATTATATACATAACTAACTAAATTACTTTAATTACTAACAAACTTGAATTACAAAATTAAAATATTCACTAACAAAATTAACTTGCTTACTAATAAAAATAAATTACCTACTTACAAAATAAAATGACTTTCTACCCAACTTTAATTAGTTTTTAATTACTTACTATTTGAATTTACTTACTACTAACCTAAATCTACTTACTATCTAAATTAATTTACATCCTAACTTTATAAAAAAATCTATCCTACACCCATCTTTTACTACCCTACTCCCCTACTTTCTAGCCCTCATTCCACTTGTCAAGTGGGTTTGCAACATGTTAAAAGTGGAGGTTGCATTTAAGAAGATTGCAACTCTCATAAATGGTTTGAGCACACAAGAGCAAGGAGATGTGATGAGTGGGCATCGGCTATGGTGCAACATATTTGCACCGATCGGATGCCATGCCCCAAATCTAATATCGTACCATCATTTCTGACATGCACAAATAGGTGTCAGATCTTCTACATCCCTCTTGGTTTCTAACATGCACTGACATGTGACATGCATAGGCATGCGAAACATTTTAGTATTGTCAAACTTAAACTTTACCACTTGTAAGTTTATGGCATCCGCTACGATGCAACATATTTGCACCGTCCGGATGCTATGCCCCAAATCTAATGTCATACCATCATTTCTGACATGCACACATAGGTGTCAGATCTTTTACATCTCTCTCAGTTTCTAAAATGCACAGACATGTGACATACAGAGGCATGTGAAACCTTTTAGTATTGTCAAACTTAAACTTTGCCACTTGTAAGTTTATTAGTCCTTGACTTATCTATAAGGCAGGGAACTAATCTTCCCAGATGCCCCATCGCATTAATTTTTGACACCTACATAAAATTCAAAACCTAAGGTTTGCCATGTAATTATTTAAAAATTATTTTTACTTTTAGTTCTCTAATTTTGTGATTGGTTGATGGGAATTTCGTTGGGATTGTAGGAATATTTAGAGAAAATTAAAATAAGAAAAAATCCCATCGATTGACAGTGGTTGTAGAGTTATTTAAAATCCTATCAAATGACCAGATTTATTTAATGGAGAATTAAATGAACATGTACAACATTTCTTAATCAGATTTACATATAAGAATTCTTTTCTTTTCTTTTTGTAATTTCTTTTTAAATATTTAATAAGTCATATCTTTCACTTACAAACTTTTTGGAGAATTTTTTTTTCTAATCTTTAAATTTAAGAGATCAATTATTTCTAATTTCTTTATAAATCGTTTATAAATCAAATGTTTCAATTACTAACTTTTAGGATAATTTATTTTTATTTTTTTGATAAACGACCAAGGCCTTGATAGTTTTAATTAATAAAAATGAAAATTACAACAACGTCTCTCCATTCAAACAGGAACTAGAAGGAAAAAACAGAGAAGAAAACCTCCAATTTAGCCCGGGACAAATGTCCTTTATTATTGCATCATAAAAGGGGCATACCCCAGTAAAACTAACTCATAAATGTTGTTACAAAGAAAGATTGTAATACAAATTGGTACAATAATCATCAATTCTTCGATGCCACTCGGACCAATTGTGGTTGGTCCATTCCAGCCATAGCCTTTTACATCCTTCTTTTATTAAACAACATGCTCAACCCTATCTAATTACTTAACCATCAAAATTGTTAGTGATATGGCTACATAATCTTTTAATTGTGATGGATGCCTTAGAGAAAATGAATATTCCATTCTTACATTACATTTGTGATATCTTCTACAAAACTTAAAATAAGGCATTCATCATAAAATTCATGTTATTCCTTAAATAAACATAATCCTTAAACTATCTAAATAATTAGTGTCAGATGCCTACTTGATAGAACCTTGACCCTATATTTGAAATAACAAGACTTATCTTTATTATGCTTTTTAGAGTAAAAACAAATCAATGAGCTTATTAAAATATCTATAGACTTCTAATATCGAATATACATCTACGTATCCTTAGAGATTCCTATCAATTAGTCTCAAGCAACTAGTATCTTGATTAGTCTTACAGACCTAAGAGTAGGGCTTAAATATTATAAATTAAAAGTTACTACTTTATATTATTCAACACTCCTGGGTTTTCACCTCCAATCCAAATTAGTCTCCTTCATCTGATAGTTAAGCTAATGAGGGCTCTGATTCTTAATTCATAATACCCAGCAATGAGGGTGTTGTTAAAATAGAGTACCTTACTTATTGTAGCAACAACTATAAAGATAATAATTTTTCTATTATATGTGGGAGACTAATCATCATAAGAAGAACTATCCACTTAAAATTCTAGACCATTTCTTAGTTAGTATAATGCTACAATAATCACATAATTGAATGGTTATCAAAATAAACATCATCGCAAAAAAGAAACCCTTCAAAGTAGAATAAAAACATATTCTTCTATTGTTCTATATTCATATTGAGTACAATAGAGCTGTTGATCACAGATTGGATTTGAAAATTGAGTGTCAACACACTTAAGAAATTTTCTAAGTTGATGTCGAGTATAATATAGATGTCAAGTTACAATATGTGTCAAGCTAGGAATTCAACAAGAGTCAGATCATTCAGATGCCGAGCAAACAAACAATGCCGAGCAAGTTTCAGATGCCGAGTCACTAATAGATGTCGAGCAAAGTTCAAGTGCCAAGAAAGAAAAAATTTAGTATGTGTTGAGCATCAGTAATCAGTAAGTGCCAAGTAACACAGAATCAACATAAGAGTTTTTTCCTTCACAAACTAAGATGTAAACCATGTTTGAGTCGACATAGGGATAAATCTCAAAGGATTAAAAGATAAGAACAAATCTATTTTGATTCCCTATGCAATCAACATGCAACCAATTAGAAAAATGGAAAGATTTTAGTGGGAAAGATGGATGAATCTCAATCATAGATTCATACCTAACCCTAAGTCACAAAATTATTTTAAGGAGGTCAAAACCTCATAATTTAGAATGTATGAGAGAGTGTGTGAAAAGGAGAATGCATGCAAGGAGAGAATACTAGTGAAGTTTGAAGGAAGTGAAAGGGGTGAATTGACTTAGAAGAAGGACAATATTACAGAATTAGTTAGCAAAATAGAGAATCAAGGTCACAATAGTTTCATACCAAATTAGTGAGGATCAGACTAGACAGAAAAGGATCTGAAATTAGCAATAGCAGATTGCAAGTGATCAGGTCAAACATTCTACTATACTTTCTAACAATTATATTAGCAGAATGAAATCCTATGGGGATAGGTTGGTTTAACAACCATTGTATAAAGCCTTTAACAAGGTGACATTCCAAGCGAATGTTTTGTAAATCCTTTAGCCAGGTACACCTTTGATAGAGTGTTAAAATCCTTTAACAAGGTAGGATCTAACAATCCTTGTAAGCTTTTAATAAGGCAAGCCTCTCACAGGTCAAATCATGAGAATGGTCAAAATATTTAACCTTAATAGGTGAACTTTATTGTTGCACTAGTGAAGAGTTGTGGGTGTCATCCCCACCCTAGTTTACCTTCTCATTAGAAGATTTTTGGGTAATCATATCTAGTGTCAAGTGTCTTTGTGGATGCATTTACTTTACATACTATTTTCATATGGTTATGCATGCAATGTTTTAAAGTTAAAAGTTTTATTTGTTAAATTTTAATACTTCTAATTCACCCCCCCTCTTAGAAGTATACTTCCCACTTGTTAATTCCCAACACGAGCTACCATAGAGCACTGACATATATACAATCACGGGCAATAAAAGTACCCATTACTAACAATCATACTATAATCAACCTATTTACATTTCACTACAAACCAAAACCATAATATGAATAGGGACTGACCTAGATTAATGATTAATAGAACAAGTACTTGAAGATTAAAAGAAAAATATGAATAGAGTGATCCTTTTGCCCAAAACCAAAAGAAGAAGGGGACAATGCTTCATGACCAAACCTTCAAACTTGAGCAATACAAAATGCCTAAAGTAGAAACTCCTTCTTTCATGTCATTTCTTCTAGTACACCATAATTACTTCCGCTACATCATTTGGATTTTTTGCCTGAAAGTTTGGAGGGAATTCAAAGGACGACCATTCTCTGCTGGTCTTCTTTATGTTGTGGGTACAGAAGTCCACCCTGTCCAAATTGTCAAATACCACTCCAGGATGGATGCAAGCCTTAAAAAGGTTGAGATAGTTGTTGAGCCATCCCTAGTCAGCATTCACCGTAATCTTTCTCCATCCAAGAAGGAAATGAAAACATACTTCCATCTTGGGCCAGGCCACATTGAATGCAACCCTGTCTCTAATTACAAGGGCTGGTCTCCTAGGGATATTAGTCACCACAAGACTTCCTAGGGGATAGTCCATATACATCTCTAGGCGGGGCACTCTCAGCTCTTCATCCAAACTAAAGATCGCTTCCATAATACCTTAGCACCAAGTGGAGTTAAAAATATTCAAACAAAGTTTTATCATATTCCATTTACTAATCCTGGCATAGGCCATGCAACTAATGAAAGTGCCTATTATATCACTATTCATCCTCTAGGTGTATTCATACTTGAAAACTCCTTCACCGATAGCTTTGCTTATTGTAATGTGGGTCATTCCATCCATTGCCTTGAGGATTCGGTTCCATCTTTCCAGTTTGACATTTCCTTGAAAGGCCACGGTGTGGGCCTCAAAAGTATGGAATACACAGATATTTGAATCCATTTCTTTAAAAAATGCCTAACCTGATGATAGAGACCAAGTATTTAATAAAATACCAACTGAAGCCTCTAGAACCTACTCAAATTTTTTGAGATATCAATGGATCTTGACATCACCTTAGAATGATGATACACACATAATCTTCCCAAGTAAGTTACATATATTGATATGGGACGTTATCACCCTATGTGTTTAATCGCATACTTAATAAACCCTGATACTACCTATTTGAAGACTAAAGAGGGTGCCTTGAGAAAATCTTTGCTTGCCTAGGTTTCTTAATGATATAAACTTTAATCACCAGCTTGGTATATGTTCCCCCAAGTGTCTAAAAAGGATATGTAACTACATGCAAATGCCTCAAATAACCTAGCCATGTAAATGATAGCCTAATCTGGCTCTCCTAGGATAATCTATACCATAATTTCAAATGTGTCAATAAAAGAATAAGCCTAGAAATGAAAACCTAAAAGATCATCTCTTGTCTCTGACATACAGTAAGTTGACACCATCAACACCTTTATTAGCCAAGGTGTTTTCCTTTTGATTACCCTCTTGATATATATGACATATCCTAATATCCTCAAACCTATTTGTTAGAGTAATAACTTCTTCTAGTTTGGAATTAAGGACCCAGTTTGGGGTCGCTCTATTCCTTATAACATTTAAAATGATTTGAGAGTTACTTTGATGATGATCTTAGGTAATCCTAAATGATGACACAACTTTAGCCCTTCTTCTAATGCTTCAAGCTCTACCAGGTTATTAGAAGTGGGACTGATGGACATTGCTTTTTTGGTAATCCATTGACCTGAGTCATTGTCGATGATGCAACCAATTCTTGCTACCCCTAGATTACCTCTAGCTGCTCCATTGAAGTTGAGCTTTGTCCATCCCTTTGGGGGAGGAGTCCATCTATAGCTTTTCCTTGCCTCCTTGTTTTTCTTAAAATAAATGAGGGGTGGATTTATCAGATTAGGCCATGCCTTTTTAATATGCCCATCCTAGAAAGAAAAGGATCCTTCTTCCATTCTGGATGTCCTAAGATGAGAAATAGCCATTTCAACTATGTTGGCTTCTATTTTTAGAATTAACTCTTCTGATTTCATCTCAGAATCACTAAAAATTCTTCTATTCCTTTCTTTCCAAAGTTTCCATAGGAGGATGAAGGGACAGATGTTCCAAAGTTTATTATAAATGCCCTTGAATAGGTTTGAAGCCACCCCTTGAGAAAATCAATGAATAATTTTGGAAATGGAGAAATCCAACCTAACTTTTGACTTAGCCATTCCCAACAGACTCAGGAGTATGGACAGTTATAAAGAAGGTGGTCTAGATTTTCACAGTCCCACTTGCAAAGGACATGCCTTGAAGGGCCTTCTATACCTTGTTTGTTGAGTCTATCAGCCATCAAAATACTGTTTTGAGATGCAAGCCATAAGAAAAAAATCTATCTTTGGTAAAAAAGTCGGGTCCCAACAAAGTCTGAGTGGGATTTCCACCTCCTCCCATCTCTTAGAATTTATCAGTGTTTTGTAACCATTTTTCACACTGTATTTACCATCATTTGAGGCCGCCCAGATGAGCTTATCCTTCCTATCAAGCTGCTTGACTTTCCTATCTTGTATGATGTTCTCAAATGCCTTGATTTCAGTAGAATCCAACCCTGCCTCTTCCAATGGTTTCCAGATCCACCTAGATTAATTTCTGGTATAAAAATTTGTTTTGTAATCACTTGTTTTCTTACCCCAATGACTTATAAGTTTTTATTTTAGGTTTCCTAGGACAAGGTTATCATTTATTGGTGGGTTCCCGTCCCAAGAATCTTCCCAAAAAAAGGGCACCTTCACCCTTACCAACATCCCAAGTTAGATATATGCTAACAAGGTGCCAACATTTAACCATGAAATTCCAGTTTTCTAATCCTTTAGGAAGGAAGGTTCTTCATTCTAAAAATCAAAATTGGGTTTTCTGCATCCAAATACTTATTAAACATTATCTTAGCCCATTTTTTCTCTTTTTCTGTGTAAAGACACCATATTAATTTAGCCCCTAATGCTTCATTTGGCCATTGTAGATTCTTAATACCTAACCCTCAATATTCCTTGGGTTTGCAAATGTTTTCCCATTTAATGAGGGCCAGTTTTTTAGATTCCTTAAAGTCATTCCAAAGGAAGTTTCTAAATTTAGACTCCAATTTATGTAGAAGGTGCTTGGGAAGTGGAAGGCAAGACAATGGGTATATTGGGATGGTCGATAAAACCAAGCTAATCTTTATATTTTTTCCTACTTTCATAAGCCATTTATCTTTCCAACATTTGATCTTGGCATCCAAATTCTCCATTATATTGTTCCAAACCTTCCCTAATCTCACACCCTTCTCTAGTTCAATGTTGAGATACTTGCAAGGGAAAGAACCTTTATTGTATCCCATAATATGACAAATCTGGTCTTCCATCTTGGGATCCATGTTAATGAAATATATCTCTGATTTTGATTCATTCACTTTCTGACCAATGGCTTTCATATACAGCTAAATGATGGCTTTTAGATTATTTGCCTCTATTGTTGAGCTTTCACCTGGCAAAATTGTATCATCTGCATATTGTTGATGAGTTATATTAGGAATATTGCTAGTGATAGTGATCCCTTTAATCTCCTTTTTATTATAAGCCTCATTAATAGCTCTCCCAAAGGCTTCGGCTATAATTATGTATAAGAATAGAGATAAAGGATCTCCTTTCCTTATGCCCCTCGAGGTTTCAAAAAAATCCTCAGGGGACCCATTAATGAGGACCAAAATTTTGGTAGTAGAGATACATTTGAAGATAAGATTAATCCATTGGTGGGAGAAACCAAAAGCTTCTAATATTTTACAAAAGAACCACCAATCCAACATATCATAAGATTTTTGGATGTCAAGCTTCATGAACATACAGGCCTATTTGTTCTTTTGGGCTGAGTGAATCATTTCTTGGATGATAAGAATACAATCCAGAATTGATCTACCTAACTTGTTTATTCCCCAGAGATAATTTTTGGAATAATTAATTTTAACCTATTGGCTAAAATCTTTGAGAAAATTTTATAAATCGTATTACATAATGCAATGGGCCTAAAGTCTCACAGGCAGTCGAGCTCTGACTTTTTGGGGATTAGAGTAAGAAAGGTATAATAAATTTCAGATAATAGGGATCCACCCTTTCTAGAGGCTTCAATTTCCTTCCAGAGATCTATCCCAATAATATCCTAGCATTTCTAATAAAAAAATTCTTGAAATCCATCTAGACCTGGTGATTTATTAGGATTCATGTTGAAAATGACCATTCTAACTTCTTCTAACATTATATGGCTATTTAATGTTTTGTTTTCCTCTGGTAAAACCTATTTAGGGATAACTTCAAGCAAGTTGGATTGCACTTCTCTGTTTGACCCTTCAAAATTATTTAATATATTCTAAAAATGATCCACAAAATTTCCAAAATTTTGTTAGGTTTATCTGTTGATATACCCATGTGGTTTTTAATACTCGTTATTTTACTCTTGGCACTATTATAGAGGGTAGAATTATGGAAGAATTTAGTGTTCTGATCTCCCTCGTCTAACCACCTTTCTCGAGACTTTTGTCTCCAAAATATTTCTTCTTTGGACAAAATGTCCTCTTGTTTGTGAGCAATTCTTTTTCTAAAAGATAGCTTTCATTATTCATGCCTTTTTTTATGATTTCTATGTTTAATTTGTTTAACCTATCTTCAATATCTATTTTTTCTTTAAAGATGTTGTTAAAGTGTTCTTTGTTCCATTTGATAATATTTTCCTTAAGCATCTTCATCTTAGAAATGAAGATAAACATCCTAGAACCAACATAATTACCTTGTGACCACCAAGTCTTAATATTGTCTAAGAATCTAGGATCTAAAAACCACATTTTTTCACATTTAAAAGAAGTCTTAGCAAGTTTTCGAGGTTCAAAGAATTCAACTTCAATTGAAAAATGATCAAAACCAGCAATAGGAAGAATCATAGATTGAATATTTAAATTATTAGTATCTAGGTCTCCTTTAATGAGAAATTTATCTAATTTTTCTACAATATTGGTAAAGTCCTTCCTCTTAATATTCCAAGTATAGTTTCCATTCTTAAATGGTATGTCAATCAAGTTGTCGAAGTCACATCATTTTTTGAAATCTTTCAAATATTGGGGAATTTGAAGTGAACCCCCTATTTTTTCATTTAAGTTTAGTATGGTATTAAAATCTCCTCCTAACAAAATTAGTTTATTCTAATGATGTTTCAGAAAATAGTTGATTTCTTCCCATACTACTCTTTTCTCGAAGTTACTAGTAGGACCATAAATGTTAATTAAGATAAACATAAGATTGGATATGAGACTTAAAACTGTACCAATAATCCAATTATCACTCATACTTAATATTTCTAAGGAAACTTTCCTCTGATTCTAAATAAATCCTAAACCCCCAGAAGCACCTACAGACTCTTGCAAAGCAATATTCCAATTACCTAACTGCTTGTCTAGTTTAATACCTTCTATCCTATTTAGTTTTGTTTCTTGTAATAAAATAATTTTAGATTCAAATAATTTAAGGTTTTTTTTTAATAATCTTTTTTTACTAGGGGCATTTAAACCCTAGCACTCCATGTGGTGATTTTCATGGTTCTTTGGGAATGATCTTCCCCTTCCCTATGTTAAAAAGCTCGTTGATCTTTTACTGTTCACGCACCTAACCATTCGCTTCTCTAAGTTCCTTAAGGGGACTTTCTTCCTCTTTTGAGTTTTGTTTTACCAAAATTAGGAGAGTTAACCCCTTCCTAGTTCATTATTATACCTAGTTGTTCCAAATTCTCATGCCTTTGTGAGGCCTCGCCTTGACCCATCATAGCATAGTGATACATTATTATTTTGATACTAACGACTCAAGATGTCGAGACACTATCTGATGCTTGAACATATTATATTATTTCATGTTGTGTGATGTTTACTTTTAGATATTTGAGTTCATTATTTAATGCTTTATGAACATGTACGTTGATGAAGTAGGTAAATGTAAGATTAACACTTTGATTATGAAATTGTAATGATTAAGAATATGAGTAGGATGAGAGAAACCCTGATTGATTGAAAGATGTATGTTTTAATTTATGTGATTCCTTGATATGTATATACATATGTGCATGTGATTTTATGGGACTACTAATGTGTGCAATGAGTGTGCAGGATATTTTAGCTGAGAAAACCTGACGAAGGAACAAAACTGATCCCTATGTGCCATTCGTGGAAACCTTGTTGTTCGTAACTTAATTGTATTGTGAGATGTATGAATGTATCTTTCTGTGATTAGTAAATGTTAATGTTTTGTAATTTTGTTCTTATAGTGTCACTTGACACTCATGAATTGCATATGCATTCCAACATGCTAGTTAGGGTTATCTGTGTAACCTTTGGACCTAAGTCAGACTAAGTTAGTGACCTTTTCGCTAATTTGTTTCTTAATTGAGTTTAGTTACCCTTAATCTGGATTAGTGCTTAATCTGCATTTTGGAGTTGTTAGATGGTCCTAAATTTTCCTAGCATTTGTTTGGTCCCTAAATCAATTCCTAAGGCCTTAAAACATGAAATCTTTATACCCTTGGGGGCATTTTCCACCCCCTAAGCCCCTTTTGTTGACTTTTGAGGTCACTCAAAAAGTCTATTTTTGCCTTAGTGCGAAAATTGAAAGTTGTTACCATGAGTTGAATAACCTCAACTCCACTTAGAGGTTAACCTTAGGTTTGGTTGAGTTAGAAACCTCTAGATTTTTTAGGTGAGTGAGGGAAGTTATTGCCCTTTTTGGTGGTTGAGTTTAGATCTTATTTAGAGGCCCTTTTTGGAGTAGTTTTGGTTGTTACCCAATCTCTACTTTTAGAGAGGAGTCTTGGAAGATTGAAGGCAAGGAAAAGCTCTTCTCAAAATTGTTCATTTTACCATAACCTCTTTGTAAAGGTAGGAGTTCTTCATCTCCTTTGTTCAAATTGTTCATGCTTGGTTCATGCTTATGCTATTGTGATTTTTTTATTGGTATGCTTGTATGTATGTTAGGTAGGTTTGGGAAGGATTGAAACCATGTTTTTCTTGAATGCTTTTCTTTCATGTTTTGCTTGAATTTTGAAGTTTTCTTGTATGGGTGTTTTGGCATTACTCACCCTTGGATAGGGTAGAAGTGGCCAATTTGGGGAAAGGTATTCAGTTGGACTCCAATAGTGTAGAGTCTCTTCTCAGGACGAGAAGAGGGAGAGAGGGTAGGGTGTTATGGGCCCCTACCTGTCAGCACAAAACACATATGAGTTTTGGCATGTAAGAATGGAAGAACGAAAGTTCTTGATTTATAGCCTCAATTGGGCACCTATTTTGGTGTTGTGTTTGACATCTCTTGTTGGAAAAATCCACCTTTCCCTAGTTTTGATTCAATGTTGAATCCTGTTGTGAAAACCTAGTATGAATATGAATGTCTGATTTTGTCTCCTTGTTATGTTTGTTTGTCACCTGATCAATTTTTCATTCCCTCCACGACCTCAGTAATGTATTATAGAAAATGAAATGGGTCCCTTATTAAGGGCCATGGAGGAGATTTAATTTGACTATTGAAATTTTGGGATTGAAATCTTGTGTAAATTATATTTTAAAAACCTTTGTTGTAATGGCAACGACGCCAGGTTTTCTTCCTGGTTCTTTCTCGGCGGAGCCTTTGAATCAGGTTAATAAAATAGAGCTTAAGTGATATCATTCTCATGAGGTTTTCATAATTTCTTTTCAGTTATAGGAATGAATATCAAGATAAGTTAGAATGATGATGTTCAGTTTTTGAAATTTTCAAGTGCAAATATGTTAAGGCAAATTATCAAATAAGTAAATAAATGATTTTATGTTATGAATGGTTAATATTTCAATTCAATTTCATACTTATTAGGAGATCAAATGGATCTTGCATTGTTAACAACACTATTAAACTCTATGTTAAACCCATCAAAAAAAAATAATACCTCTTTGTCACAAAAAAATAGTTGCTTGAAAAATCTATACTTAGCATAAATTAAGACTTAAAAAAAAATTTACCCCAAAGAGTAAAAAGTCTCTAGTTTTTGTATGCAATATGTTTTATTCTCTTATTACAACAGAGAATATTCCCTGTAGATATTTCATTTTGTTTTGTTTTTAAAACAAAAATATTATATACATACTTATATAGGAAATTATATAAAAAAAGAGAGGAAATATTTAAACCTTAGTCGAGCTAATATCCTACCAACTAAACTTTGCATTTAACTCCTCCTTACCTTGGCGCTAGCTCTTGGAATGGGCTTGAAATTTTTTTAAATAAAGTCAATATAATCATACTTAGAGTGACATCGCCCTAGTACTCCATAGGTTTTCACATTCTTAGGATTTGACATGCATTGTGAAGGAAAGTGTGAAAAGAGGTTCTTTTGATTAAAGCCTTCTCCCACCCTTATTAATCTTGGTCGCCACATTACACTTAAGGGTGGTCAACGCTTGGTGGGTTTGGACAGAGTGCCACACCTCCTTGGTAAGCGCTTGGAAAGTGCCTAGTCTTAGGGAATTGCACATGGGGGATTGGAGGGTGATGTGACGTGGGTGTAGGGTGTAGGGGTAGAATAGATTTTAGGTTAGTTTTAAAATCATTTAGTTTAGAATGTTAATTACATTTTTATGTTATTTTTTTTGTATTTAAAATTTTTTGTTTTAAAAGTTAGTTATAAATAATGTTAGTTTAAAAAAAATAAAATTGATTAGTGATAGTTTTAGGTAAGATAATTTTAGTGTATGTTAGGATAGTTAGGTGTTTAAAAAACTTAGTTTAGAGTTGTTAGAATTTTAATATGAATTTTGTTTTAATCATGAATTAATATTAATTAGTTTTTTTTGGTTTATTAATTTAATTAAAGTTTTAAATTTAATTAAGTTTTATCTTGATAGTGATCTTAATGTTTTTTTTTTTAATATATTAGTATTATGATTGGATTAGTAAAGTGTAGTTGTGATATTCTCTTTTGGCAAATCGATAAATGCTACAATCTTAATTAATGCTTAGTAAAAATTTGATTTAATGTAAATTTAGTTTAGTTGTTAAGAACGTTAATCATTATGTTGTAAACATAACAAGTTATGTTAGACTAATAGGATAATGTAATTTGTTTGCATAGTTAAATTTAAGATCAATTTAAATTGTTCCTCACATAATTTCAATATATCATTGAAATCTTAAAGTAATAACAGACCAAATGTTAATACCAATTTAATAACGAGAATTTTAATTTTATTGATGTATTTCTTCTCATGATTATAAAACTTAAGATGTATGTAGTAAACCTATTCTTGCACTTGCGAATTCAACTCTTAAACCTTAGTGAACCTTATTATTATTAAAATTAAAAAAAAAATTGTGTGTGTTTTTGTCCTCGTATTTTGGGCATGACAGCCTTTGACTGTTTCTGATTGAATGCTCTCCCTGATCTCTTCTTCTTCATTAGCCAACTCCTCTAGAATTTGTTCTATGAAACTATGGTGATCCAAAGATATTCTATCCTCATCCTTACATCTCCTTTTGGCTACCACATCATTACTGTCCTTATTTTTCTGATTTTCTTCTTCAAAAGATAGAAGGTCCCTTCTGAGATCTTCAAAAGTATAATTGTTTCCTCCCAACTCTAATACCTGCTGTAGAAGTTCTTCTTTTTCTGAATAATTGCACTTGTCTACATTTTCCATATTGAATACCTGGATCAATTCCTCTGATAGCCTTTCTAACTTTTCCTTGTCTTCTTCTTTTAAGGCTACTACTTCATTATTTTCCTTCTCCTCTAGGTCTTTATTTTAAAAATCATTGAATTCTAGCACTGGGATGTCTTTAGCCCTATTTTTTCCTGATAGTATTGTCTTGCGATCATCTACAGGAGACTCCCTCATTAGGGTTGAAGTCTGCCAAAATTTGGTTACTCACTTTGGAGACTTCTTATCAGGGTGAGAAACTTCCAATAGAAGTTCCTTGGTCTATTGCTCTTGTACCTTCAGGTTATCTATAGTATGGTTACTTTTATTGCAAACTGAGTCTCCTCCAAGCAAGGGTGGAAATTCCTTTTCTTTAGTAACTCTGAGCAACTTTTCCAATTTCTTGACACCCACCAAGTTATTTCCTAATTTGAAATTCTTTTGCTCATATATAACTCTCGAGGAGCCTTTACTTTTCTTTACTTTCTTTTCTTCTCTTCTGTATTTTTTGTTGATAACTACTGCACTCTGTATGTTGGGCTTCTTTTCTGATTTAGGAGGTTTTTCCAAACAATTGGTAGACTTTGTCTATTCCACCCTATCTGGTGAATTTATTTTGTCTATGCTCACAAGTGTGTTAACTTGGAGATTTTCTTTGTTGTTTTCTTGGAACCTCATAATTCCATCCTTCTAATTTCCATTAGTTTGGAATGTGTGACAATTGTTTTTGTCTCTTAATACCTTATTTGCCTTTTCTAATGAATTTCTGCCTGGATGATGTCTTGTATTAGTTAGAACATCATCCTCATCTGGGCACTCCTCCTACATTAGTCTCTCATACCCTAATCTGATTGTGGGAAATGAGACATTAAAATTTGAAGAAGCTTGTTGTATTTTGAAAGAGGTTTTCCATTCATCATCAAGCCTTATAGTTTCTATGACTTTGCGTTCATATCTTTGAAATTTTAGATTATATATTGATCTATTGGTTATAAGTTTGATTGGTTTGAGAATCATATTGTTTACTTTATAGTTGAATAAGAGTTTTGTGTTATTACAACACTCACAAGACACATTTAAACCCATCAATTCTCCCACTGAACTTCTGATCTTTTTGATGATATCTATTTGGTTTAACTTCGAGGGGATAGAATTTATAGAGAACCGGGTAGGAATTAAAAATTGTAAATTGTCTTCACTACAATTAGGCATCCAATTAAAGAATTTAACCACATGACCCTTAAAAAAATAGACATAGTTATCAAGAAAGACTTTTTCACTACCTCGTCATAGCAATGAATGAAAATAAGTTTGTACGAATAGTGAGATATACCTACTTGGTAGCCGTAGAAATCCTCCAGCCAACTAGTTAAGTTATGCATCTCAGCTTTGGGGCCATTCCAGAAAGAAAATATACCAACCTCCTAGCACTCTTGCCAACAATCCTCACTATCTTGATTGCTGATGATAATGACCTTCTAACCCTGGTCTGAAGGAAGGCGAAAAAGTAGCAAGAGAGTGGAAATTGAAGGCTAATGACCCTACATCCTGCAATGAGGAGGGATATAGGCTCCCATTGGTTTAGAGGATGGAGATTCCTGAGTAGGGATTGATGTATCAAAGGGGGAATTAATGGTAAAATCAGTCTAGTTTATAAAGATAGAGTTTAGGTTGGATTTAGTATATTTGGTTAGGTTAAAAAGATAAATCTGCCTATCTAAACTATTGATGGAATGAATCAAAGGAGGACCACTATCTGGGAAAAAATGTTTGTCACAAACAATGGTTTCCCATTTAGTATCAAGATCTTGATCCCTACTTTCCTTTTCTTCCTTCGCATAGTCTAGATAGGTGAAAGGGTTCCAAGTTTTTACTGCTACAGATGAGAAGTCTAGACAATTATCTGCCAAGATTGCCAGCTCCAGCTTGCCTCCAGATATGGTCTCCCTCCAACTGTTGGCTGGACGTGATTTTGGGTGTGAATTTACAGACCCTAAAACTTTTGATTTTGTCTTTGTTCGATAGAATGGATAGTATGCCTTTGAATAAAATGTGTTCGCATTCTTTATTTTCCTACTTTTCGCTTTGTTCACTCTTTTTACCATTTTTAACAAACATTTCTCGTCTTGAATTCATAATTAATTGAAAGTAAGTATATTTTATATTTTATTTTTATTACAAATTACAATTTGAAATTATTCAGAATTAGAAATTTAAAGATAAATTATATTTTTGAATAAATATAAATGAACTCAAAATTTAGAATAAATTATATAAATAGCAATATGATGCATTTCAGATTAATAATTAATTGTTTGATAAAATAAATATTAATTAATTTTGGACAAATAATTTTCTTTTAATGAAATTTAAGTATTTTAATTAGAATGGAAGATAGAGAAATTCAATTTAAATTATTGTTAATATATTATAAAACACAATGAAATAATTTTATATATTATTAGTTCCTGTCATAGGCTAAGAACTATAGGCATTGGCCCAAACTTAACCAATTATTAAGAACAAATATTTGAACCAATTAAATAAAGTTTTTTTAATATATATTTCTAACAAAAAAAATTTCAACTAAAAGTAAAGTTGCCCATTTTTTAACAAAACATATTTTAAAGAATAATTTTCTTAGATTTTAGTGGTCAAAATGTTTTAGGCGATAATAGCCCTTTTTTCGGAAGGAAGTGCATTACTTTCTTAAACCATACAATTTTATTATCTTTACAATTTTACACTTATTTTATTTCTTTTCCATTCATTCAAGCCAATGAGCCAATGAAAATTCATTATAATTTAAAATTTCAATATGAACTAAAATTTTATAAAGATGAGACTTACATTTTTAAACAGGTAACAAAGATTTAGAATTTCTTTCACAAATGAAATGTCAACTTAAATAGTTTATTTATTTTTAATCTATCTATTTATAAATAATTTCTCCATATAGATTTATAAGTTTAATAAAGTTTTATTTTTTAAATCAAGTAATCAAATCCATGAAAGGTTACATAATAATTAAAATATTTCAATGTGTTACAAATAGGCAAGAAGCCCCACTTATTATTTTTTTTGTAATTACCTTGCATAATAGATCTAAATATGTAGCATCTTTTATTAATGTAATTTGTCTTCACTATAAAAAAGTAAATATAAACTTTAAAACTAATTCTACCCTACCACTATTTTGGCAAGAACTTAGCTGCTTTGTAGCCTTGTTAAATAAATTAATAATAAATTCAATAAAATATATTTTAAAGAAGTATATAATATGAAAATAATTATTCTATTTTATATATTAAAATAGATTATTATTATGAAACAAAAAATAAACACACAAAAACTGATTAAAATGGAAAATCTCGGTCTCAATACGAAAAAAATAGGGTAGGCCCGCGGGCAGATTCGCGAGTATAGAAATAAAAACCCTAAGAAATATCAAGTATTAGGCAGACAACCAAAGTCCATTCTAAAGGAGAAATGTAGATCTTAGCCCTCAACCATTTAGTGGAAGAGTCTTAACTTTCCAATTAAGATAGTGAACAGATTCTCAATTTTGGATAGACTGGAAGAGACAAATCGACAAAACTGGCACATCCACCATAAGGTGATTTCTCAACAAAAGGAATCAAACAAATGGTTATCCAACTCTAAGATTTCCCAGAGTGATTCTAGTCATAATATTTTAGGAATATTAGCTAACTTGTGACCTCTGCCTTTTTTTTACCATTGATAGTTTGGATGAACAGATTAGGGTTTTTAACATAACAAAGTATGCTCACCCTGGTCGGAGCAAGTTGCTACCTTATCCAGTAGGAACCAATTTTTTAGTGACTTCCAATCCATTGCAATCCACTAGTTTAAGGTCTAATGTAGCTTATGATTTACCACATCTGAGTTTATATATTCCTTTGCACTGTCGATTTGTGGTTGAGGTCTCTGTAGTTTCTCCAAACCCTAGGGGTCAGCGAGGCTCTCAAGCACCTTCAAAGGATGAAATTAACTCCATCTTCATTGCCAATGAGGAAATTGAAGACTTATGGTGTGACTGTCAAGAAGTGGGAATCTTTGCAATATGGAATGGCCCGAAGAAAGATCTATGTCTTCTCTCAGATTGGTTAGAAGACAATTGTGAAGAACAGGTAAGTATTTCTCACTTTTCAGATAGAATTCCATATCTATGGTGTATGGATGAATCCATTAAAAAAGATTTTATTGATGTGTTTGAATGCTTTTTCAATGGTTTTGTTGTTAATTTTGTGGAATGGAGGCCAAATTTCAGTGTAGAAGGGTTAGATTTTTTGTGTTTAACCTAGTTTAGTATCCAATCCTTACTGCCAGAATTGAATCAAATAGATATCCTTAGGTCATTAGGGTCTACAATGGGAGATCTCATAGGTGTTGATTCCTCCTTTAAGTGCTGCAATAATGTGAAATTGCTCATTAGAACCAAGTTTAATCAACCATTTCAAATGCATAGGAAGGTGAAAACAAACAGAGCATCTTATGATTTAAATTTTCAAACATTTGTAGGGAAAATGTGAAAAATCATCAAGTTAGATGATAACAAGAGAATTTGATTCAAAAATTTTCTACTTACTTTAGACTTTAACAACAAGTTTCCTTGGATAAGAATTTAGAAGAAGAAATTGAGACAAAGGTACTTAAATTAGGAAACTTCCACACTACTTGATCATAACAATGAGAGATCAACTTGTCCTTTGAAAACTGATAGGAAAGCCATAGATAAGAATAAGAACATGACAGAAGCTAAGGTAAGGCTCAAATAAATTATAGTGGTTGATCAGAAGAAGAGTCCAGTTATGACTCATGGGAATAAGTATACAACAAAATGGAGATCCAAAAAAAGACAAGAAGGTTCAAAGAATGTTATAAGGTAGAGCAATTTTTCAAAAGAAGATAGTGGTAGGGATAAAAACATGATTAAGCCAAGGTATATTCAAGATCAGCTGGCTTCCAGTGAAAGGGGATTGAATTTATTAAGCACTACCGATAACATTTAGAAGGAACCACATACACCTCTCTGCAAAATTTCTCCAGTCAAAAATTCAAATTGCACAACTAAGGATATCTCAGATAGTAGGCTATCATCTTCTCAACAAAAGGTATCATGAGATTTTGGAAATGAGAATATAGAGTATCTAGAAAATTCCTTGTTATTTGAATCAAGTCCAGCTAATGAAAGGATTCTCACTACCCCAAAGGAAGTAAGTAAAATGGAGGAAATCCAACTGTAGGTTGCAAGGGTCAGAAATACATCACCTAACAAAAAGAGTTGTTATAAATCATCCAAGTTTTGGAAGACTCCAACAGCTCTTGATAGTTCACCATTTACTTCAATTGGTAATCAAAAAGATGTGGACTGCAACACAGAGAGTGTAGATATCTCCTTGCCAAAAGAGTTACAAAATTTTCTAAATAAGGATAGTGTTATGGACCTAGAACTGGCAATGCAAGAATAAGAAGATGAGTGTCTTGATCAGTTAATGAATGAGTTAATTCAAGTCTTTTGTTTCAAGGACATTGAAAATAGTACAAAAACTTAGAAGAAGGATTTGATTTAAAGGATTTGACTATACATGTGAGGATTTGACACAAGATCTATAGAAAATTGAGGTTGAGGACAATAACATAAGTCAAATTTAGTTTAGTGAATATGTAGTGCCTTCAGTACAAAAAGACAAAGGGGAAAGTAAAGATTATATAGATGGCATAGCTGCAGAAATAGGAGATCAATCAAACATAATGAATCAGATCTTAAGGGAAATTGAAAAGGAAGATTCAGAAGGAAAGGTCTGCAATAAGACTAGTGGGGCCCAAATGGACATAGAAAAACTAGGGATTTAGATGAACTAGGAAGGATTGACATCTCCCAAAAATGAAAAAATCAAAGGCAAAAGAGGTAGAAGATCTTTGAAGGAACTCTAGGAAGCTGATGGTCTTAGTAGAGAATAGAAAAAGATAGATCAGTTATTTAACATTGGGAAGGGGAAGTATCTTCCCAAGGAGCCATGAAGATTACTACTTGGAATGCTAGGGGTTTAAATGCCCCTAGCAAAAAAAGGTTATTAAAACATAACCTTAAACAGTTCGAGTCAGATATTATTATGGTACATGAAATAAAGTTGGATAAGGTAGAAGGATTGAAATTAGATAAGATGCTCGGTGTATGGGGTTCCATATTTCAGAAATCAATAGGTGCTTCAAGGGGTTTAGGTATATTCTGGAACCCTAGGAAAGTTTGCATAGATTGTCTGAATTGTAGTAATAATTGGATTAGTGTTAAGGTCTAGAGTCTAAAATCTAATCTTCAGTTCATTTTAATTAACTTATATGGTCTAATCAGTCATTTAGGGAAGAAAATTGTTTGGGAAGAAATCAATATGTTCATGAATAATTTTGAGGATAGTTCTCTTATAATAGGCGATGATTTTAATATTGTTTTAGATCTTTCTTAAAAAAGGAGGCATTAGACAACTCTCGCAATCATCTTTGGATTTCAAAGCTTGGTGTAAATATCATAACCTAATTGATATTCCTATTAATAATGGGAATTGTACGTAGAATAATAGGAGGAAAGATTTTGCGTACATTGCTGAAAAATTAGATAGGTTTTTCTTTAAAGGTGATTTGATTGTAAATAACTTTAACATTCATTCTTCTATTCTGCCTATTGTTGGGTCAGATCATTAACCAGTCTGATAAGAATTTTTTGAACTTATTAAACCTTCTAGGAACCCATTTAAATGCAAAAAAATGTGGTTCCAAGATCCTAATTTCATCAAAAATATAAAAGAATGGTGGTAGCAAGACAAAGTTGAAGGTTCTAAAATGTTTACTTTTGTTTCTAAGATGAAGATGCTTAAAGAACGAATACTTAGATGGAATAGAGAACATTTCAACAATATTTTTAAAGAAAAAAGTGACATAGAAGAGAAACTTAGAAACTTAAATTTAGAAGTTATTAAAATAGGTATGAATAATGAACACTATTTGTTAGAAAAAGAATTACTCGCTAAACAGGAGGAAATACTATCCAAAGAAGAAATTTTTTGGAGACAAAATTTGAGAGAGAATTGGTTAGATGAGTCAAATCAAAACACCAAATTCTTCCATAATTCCACTCTATATAACATGTCAAAGAGCAGAATTATCAATATTAAAAATCATTTGGGTGTTAGGACTAAAAATCCTTGCGAAATTGCAGATACTTTTGTTTTGCACTTTCAGCAAATTTTAAACAATTATGAAGGGTTGAGCAAAGAGGAGCAAGTTAAATTACTCAAATTTATCCCAAAATTAATTACAGCTGAGGATAACAAGGTTTTGAATAAACCTATTACTTTAGAAGAAGTTAGAAGGGTTGTTTTTAATATGAACCCTGATAAATCCCCAGGTCCTAATGGATTTCAAGCTTTTTTTTTAATAGAAATGTTGGGATATTATTAGAGAAGATCTCTAGAAAGCTATTGAATCTTCAAGGAATGGTGGTGCTTTGTTAGCAGAAATCAATTACTCCTTTCTCATGCTGATACCCAAAAAGTCTGAACCTAAGACACCTAAAGACTTTTGACCTATCACCCTTTGTAATACGGTGTATAAGATTTTCTCCAAGATTTTGGCAAATAGACTAAAGGAATTTCTTCCAAGGTTGATCTCTGAGGAATAATCAATCTATGTACCAGGTAGGTCGATCATTGATGGTATCCTTACTATCCAAGAAACTATCCATTCAGCATGTAAGAGCAAAGAACCTCGCATGTTCATGAAACTAGACATTCAAAAAGCCTATGATATAGTTGATTGGAAATTCCTTTCTAAGGTCCTTGAGTACTTTGGATTCTCACGACAATAGATCAATCTCATTTTTAAATTCATTTCCACTCCCAAATTTTTAGTTCTGATCAATGGGAAGCCAGAAGGTTTTTTTGAAATTTCTAGGGGTATTAGACAAGGAGATCCATTATCTCCTTCCTTATATATCATTATGGCAGAGGCCTTCAAGAGAGCAGTGTTGCATGCTTATAATACTCACCAAATCTTAGGTATTACGGTTGCTACAAACATGCCTAATATTACGTATCAACAATATGCAGATGATACTATTTTGCCTGGCAAAAGTTTAGTGACAAAAGTGTATGGGCTAGAAGACATCATTAATTCATATATGGGCACATCCGGTCAAAAAGAAAATGAGCTCAAATCTGAGATTTATTTCCTTAATACCAAAAAAGAAGGGAAAAACAAGATCTATAGGATCATGGGTTATTAAAAAGGGCAGTTTCTGTGTAAATACTTGGGCATTGCACTTGAAAAGGGATCAAAGTCTAGCAAGGTTTGGTGCCAAACCTTGGATAAATTGGACACTAAGATTGGGAGTTGGAAAGATAATGGCTCTCCAAGGCAGGTAAGTGTACAAAAATCAGATCTATTTTATCAACCATTCCTATCTTTCCTCTTTTGTGTCTCCCTATCTCCAAGAGTAATCTTCTAAAATTTGAAGCTAAGCTTAGGAATTTTCTCTAGAAGGATTGTGAGGAAGATAAAAAACTAGCACTCATCAAATGGGAGAATATTTGCGAACCCAAAGACATGGGAGGTCTAGGAATTAAGAATTTGAATTGGCAAAATGAAGCCTTATGTGCAAAACTAATATGGTGTCTGTATAAAGAATGGAACCAAAAATGGGCCAAGATATTTTACAATAAATATCTTAATGCAGATGATCCTTTGTCCATCTTTAGAATGAAGAACCTTCCTAGAGGATCTGAAATTTGGAATTTTATGATAAAGTGTCGACATTTAATCTAAAAATTTCTAACGTGGGACATCGGTTTGGGTGATGAGGCCTTATTCTGGGAGGACTCTTGGGATGGATGTCCCCCAATTGTTTCTAAGGCCTTTCCTAAGGACCTCAAAGAAAAATTAGTCTCTATATGGGGAGATAAAATTAGTAACTACAAGATCAAAATCCCTACAGAAGGATCTTTTAGATGGGTCTAGAAATCTTTGGATGGGGAGGATGTAGATTCTCTAGATAGAGAGGCCTATGAAAATATTTTGGTAGATAGGAACATTAAGAAATCTGACAGGAAATATGAGCTTTGAATGATGGGAAATATAGTGTGGGGAATGGATATAATGCTTTGTTACACTCACAATGTCGGGATAAAATAGATATACCTCTTAAGCTCTGTTGGGATGCTGCTTGTCTAACCAAAGTAGGTTTCTTTTTGTGGTTGGCCTTTCAAAAAATAAATTTGATGGTAGACAGCCTTCATAAATTTGGTTTTCAAGGTCCTTCTAGGTGTGTACTATGTAATCATGATAGTGAGGATTTGGATCATTTATTATACAATTGCTCCTATTCACAAACATTTTGGGAATGGTTTTAATCCAAATTAGAGTAGTCTACTCCTCTGCCAAAATCCTTTCGTGATCTTCTCATAGGATGGCCTAAAAACATGGTGAGAGGCATTTATAATAAATTTTGAAACATTTTTTCATCTATTGTGTCATGGGAGATTTGGAAAGAGAGAAATAGATGAATCTTTAGAGATTTCAAAATCAAATCGAAAGATTTAGTATTAAAAATTGAGGCTAGCATAGTGGAAGTAATTAATTCCCATCTCACAAATTCAATGAAAGAAGAAGGATCTTTCTCTCTTTACGATGGTATCATGAAGAAGAATTGGTCTAATCTAATCAATCCTCCTCTAGTGTATTTGAAGAAAAGTAAGGAAGCTAGAAAAAGTTATAAATGATCTCCTCCTCCTCGTGGATGGTATAAACTCAACTTTGATGGTGCACCTAGAGGAAATCTAGGCACAACAGGGATAGGTTACATTATCAATGACGAGTCTACAAATGGATAGCAAAGAAAGCCACATTGATTTGACCTACATCCAATAATTTGGTTGAATTAGAGGCTTTGGAAAAAGGTCTTCTTCTATGTCATGAGTTAGGTCTGGAAAGGGTTATCATAGAGGGGGATTCTTAGATCATCCTGAATGCATTAAGAAAGCACGCTACTCCTAATTGGATACTCTATTCGAAGCTAGGAAAGGTCCTCAATCTTCTTGACCAACTTGTTGATTGATGAATAGATCACATACTCTGGGAAGGAAATCAGAAGGTGGACTATTTAGCCAATAAAGGAGCAGATGGTGCAAATTTCTAGGTCACTAATATAATATAGCATATTCATTTTTAGTCTATATTTTAACCCTAGGTATTCCATTTTATTTTATTTTAATTCATTTCTAATTTTAATTTATTTTTTTGGTTCCACTATCCTCAATGTTTCTTTCATTTGGTTTGTCTTTCCATGATGTAGTTTGCTAAGGCAGTGATTTTAAGATTCGCATGTGATAGTTGTATTGATTGCCTTGCAATCATGATTTCATTTTGAATCTTTCATTTTAAATCATGTCTTTCTCATGTAGTGAGTTGTTTGCATCATCATGACTCTAGTTCATAACAGAAAGATTTTCTAGGCTTTTTGATTCATATGCTTTATGCTGTGTCATTTTCTTTGCTTGTGGGGTGTTTGATTTTGTTGCTATCATTTTTGTTTCTCATTTTGATTTGTTATTACCTACAATGGAGTCCAAAATTCATGTTTTCCATACTAAGGAATCTAACATGATGGCTTTTCATGGTAACGTGAAACTAGAGCATTGGATTAGAATACTAAATCCGGTGGATGATATGACAAGGATGGCGGTGAGCAAGGCAATTAGGGAAGGAGTCTTTGAATACAAATTCACTTGGAGGAGAAACAATGGCATAATTGGATCCTTCATTAGTTTCCTGGAAAGAGCTAGGGTGGAGCATGGGGATATAATCCATCTTTTCTGTGACATTTTTCATCCAACCTGGAGGAAAGGGCTTGAAGAAGTGGTAAGGAGCATTGATAAAAAGTTTTGACTTTTTCTTCCAAAGAAGTATATGGCTCTTCCACCAGGGGCCCTAGACTTGGAGGTGGCATTATTTCATCCATCTTTGATCATTCGAGAGAACCTAGCATTTTACAAAGAGTGGCCCAAGATGGAGGCAAGTATCCAGTTCCTACTACATTATAGGGGCATTGTGGTGGAGGAAAATAGGGCCTAGCTTATCAAATACCTAAATGTTTTTAATGCTTATATTCATCCTAGAGTAACATTTGATAATCTCGATGCCCTTATTTTTTGCACTCCTAACATGGAGAAGACTAGTAGGGTAAAATTTGCCTTTGAATTCCCCCCCCCCCCAACTTTCATGTGGAAAACCCTAATGACATCTCTAAGGTCATTATGGTTTTTCCGAAGTAGGGCTTTTGGATGGTAATAGTTTTCTAGGTCATATGTTTTGATTAATTCCCTAGTATCCTTACTAAAGGTTTTTGTAATAGACTATAATGATATAGTATTGATGTATGTAGTTGTATGAAAGCATTTTGAATTAATTTCTAGATTTCAGAAGTAGGTAGTTGTTGGAAACTCTTATAGCATGTATATGTAAATATATATATTATCATATCAATAAAAATAGTTATTAGTAATGCTAGGTGGATTTTTTATGTAATTTATGTGACTAGCAGATTCAATTATCAATTTTATGCAGACAAGAAACTGTCTTCATCACCTAAGTGAGCTTGGCATACACTCACTGGTAATGATATGATATTTTGTGTAATATTAAAGATAATATACAATTGATCAATTGTTTTCAACATAAATATATATAGAGTGGGAAACATATGTACAAGAATTTATAGAATGAAAAGAGCTAACTACTATTCATGGAAATAAAATACCTTCAATGAAAGTATTTCTTCAATAATTATCCATGAAATTGAAATTCAAGAATGTTTCCTTATAGTTCCTTTATGAAATAAGAATCCCCTCCCCAATTTTCATGAACTATATATGGAGCTAACAAGATGGGGTCAAACTTTCCATGTTTTCCATTTTCTTCTAATTTGGCATTCCATATCAGTATTATGTCTTTAGGCTAAAACTTCCTTGGTATTATCTTCTTATCAAGCATGTGTTTAACTTGGATTTGTAACTATGCATTTCTGGAAAAAGCATCTCTTCTGGTCTCATCTAACTACATAATGTCATTCATTCTAATCCACACATCATCAATGAGATCATCATCATAATGCTAAAGAAATGTGTACATACCTCTTAAATTATTCTAAGGTAGTCTACCTTGTATTACATACACCAAATAAAATGGTGTACAACCTATGACTTTATTTAATATTACTCTATTAGTCGAGAGTGCCAATGGAAATTTAGAATCCCAAGCTTTCTTATTTTCTTCTAAGATCTTCTTGATGATCTTCAACAAACTCTTGTTACATGATTTTTCTTGTCTGTTTCCTTGGGGATGATATGGGGAATATATTGATCTAGTAATGTCATATGTATGACAAAATTTCGTAAATTTTTCATATCTAAAGCACATGGAATTATCAATTACAATCTTCTCAAGGCATCCAAACCTAGTTATGATATTATTTAACAAGAAATTGTTAGCCACTTTACTAATGGCATTTCTGGTATGAAATCTAATTCCCATTGCTGGAAGGGTGCTTGAACCTCTACTGATTTCAAAGGCATGTTTCCAAAAAAATTTACTTTCCCACTAAACCTTTGGAAGAATCAAATCTTCTTACCAATTTGTATGCATCTCTAAAGACACTAGGCCACCAAAATCCTACTCTAATTATTTTGCGAGCTACTATTTTAGCCATATAATGGACCCTTTACACTCCACTATGCATTTCATTTAGGATTGTGACTAAATAATCTTTATCAACAAATTTGATTAATATACCTTCAACACTTCTCAACCAAAACTACTCACTAAAAATGACATACTTAATAGCATGTAGCTTCAAAGTTCTTCTCTGATTATTAATCAAGCCTTGTGGAGCTTTCATGTATTGTAAGTAAAAAATTACATCTTGATACCAATCACATGTATCCATGTCACATAGTCCATCTAGACCATCACCATCAACTTGATTTATCTAATTTTCTTCAAGGATGGTTTCTTTCATCAGCTTGGCGAGTACTTAACCTTTCCCCAACTTAGTGATCTGAATATTTATATTGAACTTCTGGATCTTGTTGATCCATCTACATCTTCTTCCTAAAACTTCTCAACACATAGTCTGATACCACCATTCTTATTTCTAATAGGAACTAGATTTGACACCCAAGAAGAATGCCAAATTGGTTTGATAATTCCTGCATCTCTTAACTTTGTCAACTCTTCTAGCATCTTTGGTTCCAAGGTTGGGTCAATGGGTCTCTATTTTTGTCTGATAGGCTTAGCTCCTTTCCTTCAATGGAACCTCATGTTGTAAAATATCTTCTCTATAAGCCTTGAAATCATCATAGGACCAAGAAAACACATGTCTATTTTTGTGCAATTATTCAATCAAGTTTTCTTGATTTTAAGAGATAATTTCTTTCCTATATACACCTTCTTAGGTGCTTTTGTGGTTTATCTTCTTCACTTGTCTTGAATCTGTTATGATTATCAAAAATAACCTCCAAAACAACTAGACCCTTAGGAATTTTATTTGTTTTCAACTGAAAAACTTCCTCAACAAAAATAATATCCTTACTAGCTATGGTTTCTACAAGAGCTGCACAATCAATCCTGCCCCCAAAATTGGTCTTCACAATTTAGAAATCCTATTATATTTATGTCTTCTTCAAAGATTTTCCAATTTTGATATTTGTTAGGATTAAACCACGGATAGAAAATAAAAATTACATGCAAATATGACCAATAAGATAAAATAATAAATCACACAGAAAAGAACACAAGGCACCAAGATTTAATGTGGTTCAGCCAATCCCTGGGCTACATCCACCAAACAACAAGTTTGATCTTATTACAATCTAGTGATTACAACCTAATTACAATCCATAATCCCGTACAACTCAATACCATTGCAAGAACCAATTTTGCATCACACTTAATGAAAAAGTACCTAATCCTAAGCCCTTTTATACAATTATTTTTATGCTACTTTAGGGTTACAACATGTTGGAAATATGTCAGTCACAACCCAAAAAAAATTTTGGGGCGATGTCTTGAACCCCAAAGAATTTATGAAGTATGTGCAGTAATTTCCTGATCAGTCACCACAATCTAAAAATATTTTCAAGGACTAAGAGTCTAGTTTGTACCTCTACTTTTGATAAACCAACAAAGGTTTGATAGAAATATTTACCAATAGATCTACCATCTTATTATTATTTCTATCCTTCCATGTGATTCCAAAGGCGTAAAAAATCTCTATCATGTCCCAAACAACATTTCTATATTGCTTTAGCCTTTTATTCTTAGAAACATACACTTTCCTTACTTGGGAAACAATCAATTTTGAATATCCTATAAATATAAACACCTTATACCATGCTTATGAGCTACGCCTCAAATTATGCTATATTATTTGTACACGAAAAGTTGAAAGTAAAGGAGAAATTATAAGTATGGCCATTACGAGAAATCAAAATAATACCTCCTCTTGATCCTTCTTTATAGTAGGCTCCATGAAAATACATCATCCATAGGTCATCCTTTTCTGATTCTGACTCAGTTTCCTTTGCAATTGGTGCTTTGATTTTATCTTTATTTAGTACCGGCACTTCAGCCCTAAATGCATTTACATAAGTATCTACAAAACATGTCATATCATCTTCCACTTCTTGTTCAATCATAAGACACTCTCGGGCTCTCTTTTCACTTTCACCAACTTGCCATCAATTTGAAAAGTGGCATATGACAAATCACATTATAGACTTCCCCCCATTTTTGCACTCCATTTTCTAAATAGTAACATGCCATAATGGGGTGGGATATCCATAACCAACATACTCATGGTTTGTTCCTTTTTAGGATAAGAAAGTAATTTATAAGACATTTCATTTATTGTCTCCATGACAGTGACTTCACTTTTGTCCATAGCAAAAAATCTACCTTGAGAAGTATACACTTTTAGTCCTATTCACATTAAGCTCAATTTTTTTTATTAGTTACTCACACTTAGTCAATTGATTAAACTACTATCGAGCTCTATAGTTGCTACTGAGCTTATCTTTCATGTTGCATTGTTAACTGAGTTCTCTAATTACTACTGAGCAAAGCAGGCTATGTTTAGTTGCTACCAAGTTCTATAGTTTCTATTGAGTATTAGAATCTAAATTCAGTTCATGGTGAGAAACATCTATTGAGTTGTTCAGTGATAGTGCTAACCAAGCTTCACAATATTAACCAAGTTGCATAGTGTTAACTATGTTCTCCATTGTCTATCGAGCTCATAGTATTAGTGATGTGAATCTAGTAAGATCGAGCCATAGAATTTCAACCAAGTGATTTAGTGTATACTAAGCTCACAGTGTTAGTTTTGACCAAGTCATGGAGTGTCAACCAAGTGATTCAGTTTATATGTCAAGCTTCACAGTATTCACCGAGTCACATAGTGTTGACTGAGTTCAAGCTACTTAGAAGTGATTAGTATGCATTGAGCTTATATGTCTACTAAGTGCATGGCAATGCTGAGTGTTGAAAATGGTTGTTGAGTATTAGAACATCATTGAGTTTTCCTTTTGAACTTGAGTGATAGTAGTTGGACTAACTTTGTTTATTTTGATGGAAACTTGTGTTGTAGCCAACTTTGATGAGTTGTGATTTGGATTGGTATATGTGTAATGAATTGTATCATATCCAAATAAGTAAGTAATGAAGAATATGATGAGAAGAAGTGTTAATTGAGAACACTACAAGAAGTATAAGGGAAAACAAAGATTTATCTATCATTGCAAGGTGATCTTTTCATTAAAAGGAATGCGAACAAGAAAATTAGGGTTAAAGATCAGAGATCAACCACTAGTTCATCTTAACACGTGTATTAGATAAATCTTTTAATAGAGTAGAATTAATAGTCTTTGACAAATCTCTTTACTAAGTGCATACTTTATTGTAGGTTTTGTAAATATTTTCATAAGGTAGACCTAGCATTCCTTATTGCTCCTAATAGGGGAGGTCATAAAAAGTGATCAATTGTAAACCTTAACAGAACAACTTTATATTGCAGTACTAAAGCTTTTGGGTATCATCCCCACCCCATTTCTAGTTTCTATTTGGAAGGTTTCTAGGTCATCATATCTTGTGTCAAAGTGTTATGAATGTTTTTTTTCTTTCATCCTTTCATGCATTCAATTAGATCAGAATATTTTATGAAGGATTAATTGGTGAATTGAGTTAAAAGTTTTATTGGTTCCTAATTCACCCCTCCCCTCTCAGTAACCTTGTCTACCTTATATTTCTAATAATTGGTATCAAAGCATTTGATTATCAAAGAAGAAGTTTAACAACTTGAGAAAATATTAGAACCAATGGAGGTGTAGAAGCTAGAAAAGGCTATTGAGGATGACAAGTTGGATTTGGAATTGGCTATTATAAATCTAAGATAAGCAAGGGAGCATCTCTCTCAATCTCCACAATGAAGAAAGGAACTAGCAGAACAAACTAATGACAATCTCTACATTGAAGAATGAATTGAAGACATGTACAGAAAGAAATACAGATGAAGATGATGAAGCAATCAAATATCTACTTGAGGAGAATCTTACTCTCCAAGAAGAAGTAAGAAAGATGGAAAAACAACAATAAATCCAATCAGTTAGACTATGTGAATTCATGGAAAAAAAGGACAAATTCATAGAAGAGATGAAAGAAAAGAACAATGAAATCAATCAACTATCCATTCAACAAGTAGATTTTATTGATCAACTCTAGAGAATGAAAGACTAAATAATGATCTCAACACTAAGAAGTAAACCAATGAGAGGATGATGAAATCTCAAGAAAGTGTGAATCAGTTGAATGAGAAAAAATAGTATAGACAAAAATGAAAAGTATGATTAGTTTATATAGAAGGAGAATCATCTAAGCAAGGAGCTTAAAAGAAAAAAAGGCCTACTTGCAATCATTGTGGTAAGATAGGCCATACATCAAAAAAATGTTGGATCAATGGAAAACCTAAATTCAATGGAAAGTGCTACAATTGCAATAAGCATGGACATAGAGAAAGTGAATGCAAAGAGAAATCTAAGTTTGAAGGAAAATGCTATAGCTAAAATAAGTAAGGAAACAAATCCTCAAAATGCAAAACTAAGAAATTGAATCTAGCTAAACAGATTGTGCAGACTATATTTGGATGGGACAACAATGCATGGTGCAGATGCCATTACTATGGAGAATTTGGACACAATTTGGAAAATTGCGTGAAACATCACATGAGGAAAAGAGACACCACTAGAAGATGTTTCATTTGTACAAAACTTGGACACCTTACCAAGAACTATATAATTAATGGAAGAATTGAGGATGAAAAGAAAGACAAAGCTAACAATATTAGAAAGAAAATGAATCAGAAATGGGTTCCTAAGTCTCCTGAGAATGAAAGCCTAAGTAATGAAGTAAATGGCACTCAAGAGTTGGGTGACTCAAGAATCTCTACTTGAACTCCTATGACAATAGTTGGAACTAATATCATGAAGCAAACATCTCTCATCAGTTCCAGCTAGCAAGAAGAAAAGATCCATATTAGCATACAAGATGCACAAGGATCTCTAAGTGGTTGTGTAAATTCAAGACCTTACCAAGCTAGGTTGGGTTGCAAGACCCTGTCAAGAAAGGTTGGGATACACTGAAGTATTGTGTGAGGACATCGAGTTGTTGAAGGTTCTACTGAGCTATGAATGGCTATCAAGAATTGAAGACTAAACCAAGTGGAAGACAAGCTGTCACCAATCAAGTGAATGTACCAAAAATTTATGGCGATTGTAAAGTGTAAATTTGTTAAAAGGAAGAAAATTGAATTCATTTTACACCATGAACTTTTTAGAGCGATTTCTATGCTTCCAAGAAATTTGTACATTTTTTATTGAAGAAATTTTCAAAACCCTACAAGACCCTACTGAGCATGGCATCTTCTAGTAACAAAGCAAAGAAAGGATCATGAATTTTGATTCATGTAGAGGAATGCGAACTTCAATCATTCAAAATCAGTCTAGCATTTGTCAAAACACTTGATCCAGCAGATGCACAATCACAAATTCCTCCCCAGGTATTACTTATGCATGATATACATTTGTATTATCATTGTTATATTCAATTTTAAGTGTGAATGGTGCTCTAAAACTTGAGCATCGACATTTGGAAGAAAAGGGCTTGATGCATATTTCACATATGCCAAGATATTTTTAGAAAAAATGGATAAGATTTATCCTGTACTAAGTTCACAATGGAAAGTTATGGTTGGATCAGTCCATTCTGATCACAAGAAAGATTATTCACAGAATCACCAACCTTCCAATGTTAAAAAAAGCTAAGGTGACAAAAACCCTAGGTTAGGCTAAATAGGCAAAATGAACTCTTGCTAAGTGGGATGGTAGAGGAATGAAGTGTTAGAAATAGATAATACTAAGAGGAGGGTGAATCAATATTTTTAATCTTTTTTCCCACAACTAAATATTATTAATTAGTTTATCATGTGCATAAGAAATCAAATCAATAATGTTGAATAGTATAAACAACCATACACAAAGAGAGATCATAACACCATATTTTGTTAACTAGGGAAACCCTGGCCAAGGGAAAACCTCAGTGGGGATGAAACCCACTAGATGATTCACTATATAAAGAATCTGGTTAAGGAAATTGATCCTATTAGGAGTCTATGAAGCATGTAAAGTGTCTCAAGTCCCTGATAGGATACTGGGCCTTGTTAGAAGCCTCAACTCTATTAGGAGTTGCTTCAACCTTGTTAAGAGTTGGTGGATCATATACAAATGTGTGCAAGAAGAGCCCACTTCCCTAACATTTTTTGAAACTCACAAAAATGCTCCAATGGGGTCATCAAGTAAAGAAACAAATGGGTGTTTCTTGAAATTATACCTAGGCCTATTTCTTACATTATAAACTTCTTTTCTTGCCATTCTTGAAAGATTATGCTCAATAATTCAGAAAATACCTCAATTTTGCATACTAGGGTTTCCAACAACTTCGGGGTGATTGCAAGTTCTTAAATTCTCCAAATCCTCCTTTAAATTGCACACAAACTTCACACAAGAAAATGATGTATGCAAGTTGGTTTGTATCCTTTAAATCTTCCACAATTTGTACTGCACAAAATGCATATCTACCACTAGTTCAGTATACTGTCTCTATGCAATAGAGAGTTTAATCTTCTTATATATCCTAATCCTGATATTATCAAGAAATGTGCACTTCATTGTAGACTTCTCACAATGTCTACTACATGTTGTCAACTCTGCAACCTTTGATACTTCCTCTAGCATCAATTATCAACAACTGATACTCTGTTCCACTGAGAATGCTCAATTTTGGTGAGAAGAATCACAAACAATAAGTGACTTCATTATTACTTCATTTGTCTACTCTTTTACTTCATTTCTTTTATTGTTCCTTTTGTAATTCTGATTCCTATTTAGGTCTCTTATGTCCATTTTGCAAAACCTTGCTGTGTGTTCAAAGTTATTACATAACTAACATATAGGTACATCTCCTTTCTATTCATTCAAATATTCATCAAGTTTTCTCTAATTCCTTGCAATGTGTCCAAGATTGTTGCATCTATAGAAACCAATATGTCTTCTTTCTCCACTTTCATTACTGTGAGATCTTCTTTAGTTTCTTGCATGGTTAGTGTTCCTATGCATCCTACTATTTTCATTATCACTATCAAATTTAGGTTTCTTACAATCTATTGCATAATGACCATATCCATGAAAATTGTGACAATAAAATTTTGAAATAGGTTTGAAAGACTTACCTTCACAATTGGCTTTAGTGTTTTCAGGTTCATCACACCAGGCAAGAGATTCCTTTCTTTTCTTATTCATATCTTGATCATAATCTTTATCTTTCTCAGAATGAGTGAAATTCTCTTTGTCCTTGGGTATATCGTCTATCTTGCTTAGACCCTTAGTGCTTTTAGGAGAATTAAGTTCTTTTCTCTCAACAAATTTCTTGGCAGATTGTCCAAGAAAGAATCCAAGTCCAGTATTATCATAATTGGGTCTTTCTGCACATATTTGTTCTTCAATCTTATCACTGCTGGTATATAATTTTTCAAGTTGCTACTTGGTTTGTACCAACTCACCTTTCACAATGGTGTTGTATTTTTCTAATTCTTCATATTCTAACTTAATAGATTCCAATTCAGATGTTACCTTGCTTAACTAGGATCTCAGATCTACATTTTTAGCTTTCACTTCAAAGTCAATCTTTCCTCCATTTTTCTTAAGACTCAGCTTAAGTTCAACTATCTTTAACTCATGTTTTATGATCTCATTTTCTTTCTTCATATCTTCAATGTCATTATCGCTGGTCTAATTAGCAGATCCTTTCTATTTCAAGTCATCAATTTTGTCCTTTAATTCATCAATGTAGGTTTTTTCACCCTTGTATCTATCATTGAGGCCATCTCTTTCATCAGTAAGAAGATCAATTTGTTCAAGTGCTTCTTCAAGATTTTTCTTCAATTGTTCCATATCCATAGGGATCTTATTCAAGTTGTTAAGCCTCTTTTGAATAACTAGGCTCTAATACCAATTGTTATAAATAGATAATACTGAGAAGGGGGTGAATCAGTATTTTCAATCTTTTTTCCCACAACTGAATATTATTAATTACTTTATCATGTGCATAAGAAAATAAACCAATAATGTTGAATAGTATAAACAACCATACACAAAGAGAGATCATAACACCATTTTTTTTAACTAGGTAAACCTTGGCTAAGGGAAAACCCTAGTGGGGATGCAACCCACTAGATGATTCACTATATAAAGAATTTGGTTAAGGACATTGACCCTGTTAGGAGTCTATGAAGCATGTATAGTGTCTTGAGTCCCTGTTAGGAGACTAGGCCTTGTTAGAAGCCTCAACACTAGTAGGAGTTTCTTTAACCCTATTAGGATTTGGTGGATCATATACAAATATGTGCAAGAAGAGCTCACTACCTTGATATGCAATTATACAATAAGTTCTTCAAGAAATAAGTATAAATACAATACTACATTATTTGTTGTACTTTGAAAAGCTTTTGACTGATGATTTTGTTGGTTTGATTTTTCGCATGATGAAATTTCCCTAACATAGTTACTAAAAAAAATTAGATTGAATCCATCATTGGTGAATAGGGTTTCTTTTTTAGTCTTCCAGATTTTGTTTGCCTTTGAAAATCCTGTTAAACCCTACGTCTCTTCCCTTTTAAAGTCTTGGGTGTGAAATCTTTTAAACTTTGGCAATTGGCAAATATTCTATTTTCATTTTAAATTTTCTGCGCCCCCAAGTGGTCTTGTTCTCTTATGTCTCTCACCGTCTGATTCTGATGAAATCTATGGCAATTGTAAGGAAACTCAAGTACAGAAACAACTTCCTACACTAATCTCTTAAGAGAAGTATGGTGCAAATCCTATTAAAATATTTTACACTTACAGATTCAATATCATGTAAACAACAATATTTCAGCAAACCAAGCATAAATAAAATAGATAGAGAAAGAAACACATAACATAAAGATTTGCCAGTGGAGAAAAACCTTTCGGTAAAACAACCCCACCCCTCCAGAACCTACACAATGTATTATCTTCAACACAAGGTTACAATACACTTGCAATGCAAGTTCAACAGAAGACTCTAGTAGCAACTCACAGTACCAACAATACACTTTCTCGCATACATCCTCTTTGCAACCCTAAAAATGCTTATAACATGTGTTTCACTTTACGGTTTCTCCCAAAGGTAACCGTATTAGGGTTTTACCATTCTCTTCACCTGTCATTAAATCTTCTTGACATAGCTCTTACGTGTCATAGGAATCTATCATAACCATTTTAGCAATGATCTCCTTATACACAATTCAAGATGCTGACACATCAACATTATTTGCAAGAAATACATATTACAAAACAAATAATAAGAATAGGAATTATCCAAGGTTGAGACACCTTATTCCTAATAGCAATCACTACTTCGCTATTGTGACTTGCGTACTTCTTATGTATAGCGAGGTAGCAAATGCCATGAAACTAAAGAGTGGTGCCATAAAATGGAGATGTGGTAGTCAAAAAATGTGTTGAGGTCAAGGTTTTAGTCATGTGCATTTTGTCAAAGTTTTCAGAGCAGGAAAATGAACCTAGTAAAAGGCAGGCAAAAGATATCACTAGAATATTGATTTTTTTTTATGATTCGCTACTTTGCTATCGAAAAAGCTAAGCATCTTGCCGTTAGCAACATAGCGAGTAGCTGAGAAATGTATTACACAGTGGTCTCCAAACTTCTTGGTGACCACAAAATTTTCCAAGTGGCATGGTGCATAATAATTGTTACTATCAAAAGCATTTAATAAGAGTGATGGTGACTTGACTTGCCTTTATTCTTCTGGCATTGAGTTTTTGTTAAGACACCGGAGCTCGCTACTTTGCTATCAAAAAATTTAGGCATCTCGCCATTAGCGACATAGTGAGTTGTTTGGAAATGAACATTTGGTGGGACCTCAACCAATGTGGAAAGGTAACTAGGATTAAAGTATGGTTTTGTTATGCCAGTTGTGTAGCATTTCTCACATCATCAGTATCCTAGACCCATGCCCCATTCATAAAACACATGAGGTATTTTGATCGTCAAATCAAGATGGGATCAACGATTCTCACTATCTCGGTATAGAAAGATGTGTGTTGTTTACTTTATGTGACATAGTGAATGAGGGACCCACCAAAACTTAAAATATTTATGTAGTTACCATGACCTCAGATCAACTTCCAATCTACAACCATCTCTATCTCACTAAGAAGAGTTGCACAAAGATTATGTATAGTGAGATAGCAAATGAGGGACTTGCCATATTTCTCGTAAGACTTGTATCAAATATTTGCCATGCGATCAAAGTAGAATCAATGGCTCTCACTACTCCTATGGCAAGGTGCTTGTTCTTTATGTATATCAAGGTAGCGACCTGTCAACACATGTCCTCAATCACTAGTGGGTCTAGACAGAAATGCCATCAAAGAAGGAGTTGTATACATGGTCAATTCTCATTGGATTAACTAGCCAACTTGTCAAGTGGAACACTAGTCATGTTTTTCCACATCCCTTGATCGTAGGATTTTTAAAGATTGACAATGTAGATTCAAATGAAGAAGGTGGTGCCACTTTGTGTATTAATTAGACATGAAAGCTTCATGTGTGAGAAAAAATAGAGTATAACACAGAAGATTTTATTAGTTCCACCTTATGCAAACAAAGATTTCAAGCATTTTCTAAGTAGAAGCAATTATTGAGAAGATCATGCTAACTTTGAAAAGATTGTGAAGCAGCTTGTTCACAAAGAAATTGTGGAAATACAGAGAGGAACGAGAATGAAATTCAAGTAAGTAATTACACTATAATCTCTATAAGTGTTTCACTTCTGCAAAGCATAATCAAAGATGCCTCCAAAGAAGGAATTTTCAGGTCAGGAAAATTATTTGGATAGAAATGTACATGATGATTTTCTTGAGTTGCTTCCTGAGTCTACTGTTGAGATAGTACAAGTTAAGAAATTGACCTCATTAAACCCTAGGTTGAGGATAGTAGATGGATTTTTTAGTAAGGGTAACTGGGTCCAAGATGCTCATACCTCGCAAACTGGTTTAAACTTGTTCAAGAAATGGTTTGTAGAGAGGAAACCGTTTGCCCCACATGCCAATATATGGAATTTTGATCTAGGAAAGCTAGTGGTCCCCAGTTTTTTTATGGATTATGATCTCCTTGAGGCCGTGGCAAAAAGCTATGATCAAGCCACTAGGGTAGTAAGGAGAACAGATGGTGAAATTCTAATCACCATCAGCCTAGAGGAAATTAGAGAAGTTTTTCATTTGGGACCTCTCACTAGGTATCATGTGCCCATTAATTTGAAAGATTTAGAAAAAGAATATATATCTAAGAAGGATATAGTTAGACAAGGTGCACTGAAGGCCCATATTGGCAAAATTGGAACCCTACCAGCAATAACATCATCCTCTAAAGAACCTTTCAAGAAAGCATACTTCAATGCCAGGGCAGTAGAGATATACAAGACCCTATGTAGATTTTTTGGAGAGGATAACGAAGATTTTATGCCTGTGAGTCTCATGTATATGATTACTCAAATCTCCTCTTTTGGTGTGGAAATAATTTTTGATTTTGCTTCTTACTTAGCTGATGAGATTCACAGTGGATTGGTTGGGATTGCTAAGGGCAAGATGGAGAAGGTTTTGGGCCATTACTCTCTGTTGATGCACACATTTCTATTTAAGGGGGTGACATACTTTGGTAAAGAAATGGTTTAGAGAACAAGAGGGGGAAGCACTGCCAGTTCAGTTGTGGAGTGCAGACATGACTGGGGAAGCATAAAATGCTAGTTTTGTTAGATTTGACAAGTACTTTGCCTCCAAGCTGAGATGCCTCATATTAAGTGACAATCCCAAGATCCCTAAGGCACTAATGCACCTCATTAGGCCTATGTATAAACCCCATAATTTGAAAGTTTCACATAATTGGGGAGACATCATCCCATATTTAGTTTCAACTGTTATTAGAATTTATGGATTCAAAGGAACACCCCATGTATTACCTTACCAAGTGCCCTTAAAGGTAGGAGTAGCTAAATTCTTGTGGTAGTTGGGAGGAGTAGAAGAAGATTTTTCACACAAGAGGGGGACGGGATCAATTTTTCCCACTTGCACAATAGCCCACCAATTTGTAATAACCAAGGAAGGGTGGGTTTTCGTTTACAAATTTTTGGATCAGTATAAGATGGCTATCTCTTACCCTCATTTTTGTGATGTAGAGGGTTTCTATCATTTGGATCTTAGGCATAGGATCAAGCTTGGTCTAGTTGAACATGAATTTTATTTCCCTGAAGATGTAATAATGAATGAGTACTCTCTGCAGGAGCAAGAGACAAAGAAAGAAAAATGGAGAGTCTACTCAAAAGTTTTGAATTTTATTTATCGTTTTGATAAATATTACAGCCCTCTAAGTAATTTTGTAACTACTACAGATAAAATTAATAAGCTTATGAATGCATTCCCTAAAATAATGGAGGCAATGAATGAGAATAAGCAATATTTCATTAATTCTTTTCCAGATAAGGCCAAGGAAATAATGAGGAGATTGGGTTTCACTCCCAATATAGGGGCAGGTCCATTAATTGTTCAAAGGAGGCTAAGATATACTATCATTTAGAATCAAAGGCCCATTATAGATAAAGGAAAACATATAGTTGAATCTACTAGTGTTGTTCTTGAAGAAAGGCCTCTTGAACCTTCTCCAAAGAGGAGAAAGATAATAAGGGAAGAGGAACCTCATGTTGAGGAGTACTCACCTTCCCAAACCCCCATGAGAATTGAGGAGGACCAGCTCACAAATGAGAAAATTGGATCACAAAGGGGAGTTTTTGTTACCCAAGCAGAGATTGATGAAGGGAACCCCCAAGAGCCTCTTGTGCCAAGTTTTGAGCTGACTGTAGCAAATTACAAGGGAAGGGAATTGGATCTTGTTTTGGAAAAAGCTAATTAGTAATTTTTGTCTGATGATAGTTTTGTAAAGTCTAGGGCTTTTCATTAGTTTTCTTGGAGGGCAAACATGAACAGTTTTGAGGAAAGATGTAAGAATTTGAAAATAGAGCATCCAGAAATGGATGAAGCCTCCATTCAAAATCAAATAAAGGAACAGATGATTCAAGAGTTCCAAAGTATAACCCTTGAAGAGGTGAGATAGATGGTAAAAGCTGCAAATATTTTATTAGTGCCCAATTGGGACATTGTTGACGCATTAGTTTTCAATTCTATGTCAAATAATTTGGGATTTTAAGATCCAAATAAAAAGGATTTCTTGGGAACTGCATTTAGTAATGACCAAGTTGCTCTTGTCATGTGGTCAATAAGAAGAGGTTCTAGGGTTATTTCATCACAACCTGATGATTCAAGACTGATAGGGAATATCATTGTAAGGAGAGTTGCTGACACCTCACATGTACAAGTAGTTCATATGAATGTGGATTATTCTCAATTTTCCTTGGCTACTGTAGAAAGGGAGGAAAAAGAAATGATTGAGTTGCAAAGCAAGTATGAGGTAGTTGTGAATGCCTACAATAAATAAGTAAAGAGGAGAATTGAACTTGAAAAAAAGTTATTGGGGAGGTCCACAAGGCCAAGAATAACATACCCTCACCCCCACTTGAACCTTTCAAATCCAACCCCCTCATAGAAATACCAGATACACCCCAAAGGTTGGAGTATTACACAGGAGAAGAATTTGAGGAAGGAAAAAGCAAGCTGTGGGCATTACATGTGGACTTGGAGGCAAAATATGAAGATAAATTGAGAAAAGCTCTTACATACTTGGCTAATAAAATTGAATGGCCATTAGTTTATGACCAATTGGCTAGGGTGGTAAACATCTGGAATGAATTGAAAGCTAATGATGAGGCTGTAAAGCCTATTATGAACAAATGGGGAAAGAAACAGAGGAGGAGAGAGGTGACCTTTTTGTGTTACTCTATTATAAGGTCATCACATGATCAAATTGAGAGAACCTATGACATAGTTGTTGATCTCCCAGAGTTTGATGAAAAGAGAATTCAGTTACAGAAAATAATTGTTGGCTACTTAGATAAATATAAGAGCCAAAGGTTTAACTTATTCCCTCATGCCCTAGATATAAAAAATAGATTGAAAAGTAAAGATGAATGGACCAAGCAGTTAGATGATTTATTTTGTCTCAGAATGAATAAAGTTATCAATCAAAAAGGGCATGCATAGTGGGCTACAACTACTAAAGAAATGGTAAAGGTTCAACTAGTCTTTGATTCTTTGGAACAAGAATTTGTTAATATTGACAATAAGGTAGAGTTTTTTTATCAAGAAGCAACAGGATATTCTGCAGCTTGATTGGCCAGATGACACACTGTTTGACAAGTGGATGGTAGAAATAGCTCCTGATGAACAATTTGGGGAAGTTGAAACTGACAGTGATGAGGTGTAGGGTGATGAGATCCAAATCATTGACACTGCCACTACACAAGGCCAAAAGGAAGAAGAAGACAAGAATGATCAGTCAATTTTAGTTACAGGCTGAGACCCATAGGATGCTGACACAACTAAAGAAGAGGGAAACATAGAAGTTACTCCCACAATACAAGATGAAGATAGTGAGAACCCATGGATGGAGATTAACCTGCAATCATCAGAACAAACTTCATCATTGGCTAGCTTGGTAGTTGAATACACGGAGGAATCAGAATAGTAGCCAAATCAATGACATCAAAGGATGTAACATAAGGGAACCCACCAAAAGGAATGTTTGATCTAGGAATCTTTCTGTTACTCACATTTTTGTCATTTTGTGAAAGGTGTATGTAAATATCTCTTGTAAAAGACACTTGTCAATTCTCTTAGCTTGAAGCTTGTTGCATCTCACATTATATAAGTGAGATTCTAGGGCTAGAGAAGGGTCCGATTTCTGATGCATTTTAGTATTACACTTAGGATGTGTTCGGTCCAGTAATTTGAGCAAGTTTTATGATGTATCTTCTCTGCAAGTGTTCTGAGAATACATTAATATGGAATGATCTATGTGTTTCTTTCTAAGGTCATTCTAAGTTTACTGCAAATGTATACAATTTTCAAGAAAAATGAATATAAATTATGATTTGTCCCCATATTAGTTCTTTCTAAAAAATTTCTCCTTTTGATTACTTAGTTATCTTGATGTTGTATGAGTTAAGCTTGTGAAATTGAATGCAATCCTTATAAGTTGTATGTCTTTTCATCACTGCTATTAGTTCAATGAATTAAGTAAAAGCTCTGATGAATTTGATGAAGTTGGCGTAGTAATAGAAAGGATATTTTGAATGATAAAGTCCAGTAAGAATTGCTGATGATATTTTTTGCAAGGCAACAAATCAGATTCGTGGAATTGTAGTAGACTCTAAACCCCAATGGATTAAGAACTAGTCAAATTAAATTAGTTGAAAGATAGAGGGATCATAAGATGAGCATCAAATGCAAAATTACAATCAAGTTTACTTTGATTTCCTAAAGATTTTCAAAGTTGGTCAATAGTTGTTTGCCTGGAACATTTTAACCTTAGCTAGCCACTATTGCTAATAGTGCCTGCAAATCTACAGAAGACTTTATGACCAAATCTACTATATGGGATGTATCTTGTTTAATATTTTAGAACCATGCATGTATTTGAGGATTTGAGATGAAAATCAGAATGAAACTAATATAATTCTCATACAGTATCTTCTAGTCTTGAATCATCCCTGGGTATACCCACCCTAGTCTTGCAGAGCCTAAAGAGTAGAAAACCACCCTTGGTTTTGTTGAAGTTGGGTCTAAATTATTTGCACATGTAATTGCTTATAGGAATTGACTAATCCTTAGGTTATGTGAGTAAAATCAATTTGGTATTGAACTTTTTTTGTTCAGTAGTGTTAAAACACCAACAGATTCTTCACACAAGAGCGATTGTGCACATATTAATCTGTAACATATCTTTACATCATATAGCAAAGTATTGTATTCACTTGTTACTCACATTTCACAAGGTCATAATAATTTTGCAATTACTGATCACTGAATCATCATCCACTTTTCAAACTTTTCCTTTTAACTTCACAAATGAAGTTCTTTACTTATACAAAACATTTTATTAAATTCTTCCTTAGTTGGCTCAACAATAAATTATAACTTAAAACAATAAATCAAATTGTTAAACATATTCTGCTAATATGCTTTGTTTTGCATTGTGTCATCACTACATCACTAATTCCTTCATAACTCAAACTCGATTTACTGTATGGACATGCACACTAGTACACATCACCATTATGATGTCATGCATCTTTACTCAATTGCACAAGAGAATATTCCAAGGGAATATTTTGTTATCATCAAAACTACCCTGCTACTATAACATTGTCTGATACTTAGACAAATTTTCTTTCACAAGTGAACATGACTAATCTGCAAAACAAATATGTTGCCATAAATGACAACCATAACTTACCTTATCTGATTGATTGGACATATTACCAACATGAAGATTAGTAGAATCATAGACATGGAACTAAAGTTTTTAATTCATGTGATTACCCACAAAATCTACAGCTCTAGTCATATCAATAGTGTGTCATGTGAGGCAATAGATTTGGCTCTAAAAGTGGTGAAGAATAACATGAAATTTGACCTTGTTGAGGTGTTATTGAATTAGTTCAATAAAAACATGGAAAGCATCAGAGATTCCAAGAATAATTTGTGTAAGTTTGGTTCACTCATAACTTGTTTTTTTTCATTTTAAAAAAAATTCTTCCCTTATAAAGGAATAGTTGTATGGAGAAAAGATGTACCTATTCTATATTAGATTAATGAGTGCTTAGTTAAGATGGGTGAAAATTTTGACAATATAATGGATAACTACTTTGATACATTCAAGAAAAAGATGAATAATAGATATAGGATACCAATGAAACTTGTTGAAAACTACAAAGATGATATCTATTTTATAGTAGATTGCAATAGAGTGTACATTTAGGTAGTTAGATCGAGAGTAGCAAGTGTTAAGCCTCCTAAGGATGAGGTTAAAATTGATGATACAAAAGACATCATTGAGGCTCTGTTGAATGAGCCTATGGATCCTAAGGAACCTTACTTTAGAACTTATGAAGAGGCCAAGGTGAGGATAGAACTTAAAAATAAGCTTCCTCAAGAATTTAACAAAGGAAGAAAGAGGATAGAAAAATTGAAACAAGAAAGTTCTACTCTCCTACTGACAGAGGGAAAAGGAGATGATGTAAAAGATGATGAAGTAGAGGATGAAGTAGAAGAAACCAAATCTGAGGAAGAAGAGCCTCTAAGGAAGAAAGGTAAGGTTTTCATAAAAAGACCTACTAAGTCATCCACTATTATATTCACAAGGAAGGCATCAAAGTCCAAAAAGAAGTTGAAGTTAGGAGAAGAAAAAAAGATGATAACAAAATTGTCTTTCAAAAGAAAATTCCTATGCTTCAACAAAGGCTGAAGAAGATAGAAGAATGTTCTGGTATGAATAGTTTTAGATCTTTAAAATATGAAACTAGGAACCCTAAGGAGAAGAAAAAATTTGAAGATATCTTATTATCTAAGTTGGGGAAATGGAAATACTCACCAAATGAGATTCCTCAACAAGTTCCTAATGCACTTCTTTAAGAAATCAAGCTAGAGTGGGATAATGCAAAAAAGACATTTATGGATACCTGTGAGAAGACTCTAAGATAGCTCATGTCAAGTCTTAGCAATAAAAAGGTGAAAGAAGCACTAAATACAAATGAAAATAAGCTTACACCTAGGTTTAACATGTCTTGTACTAATAAAAGACATAGAATCTATGGTAAAATATGTCATTGCCACATGGAAGAACATCTACCAACTACATCAACCGAGTGACTATTGTTTATGTTGATGAAAAATATGATGAAGATAACAAGAAAGATGATGAAAATAATGATGAAGAAGATGTAAATCTGGATGATAAGGAAGAAGAAGAGCAAGCTAATGAAGAAAGTCTCCTAGAGACTCATAGTATTGAGGAAACTGATCTAGAAAAGATTATAGCAGTAGTGATGGCCTCATTTCATCACTCTCCAAGTAAAGCTTTAATTCCATCAAGCTTTGAGAAAGATTCTTCTGTGTTGGTTGTGGTAATCACTACAACACCAAGCACCCAACCAATCTCTGCACCTATTCAGCTAAGAACTACATTGGCTAAAGTCATCAACACTTGATCTACCAAGCAACAAATTGTTGCAATATTGTTGGAAGCATCAATGCTAATTATATTCCTATGGGGGAGTATTCTAGATATGCTACTATGATGATATGTTATATTCATGACTAAGTTTGTCATTGATGTCAAAATAACAATTTTCTATGGTATATGATAGAAGAACAATGGAAAGATCAAGTTGGTATGTATGGCTGGTTGAGTATTCTAACTATCCAAGGTTATGAGAGATACTTCTAAGTATTATGTATATGTAGTTAATTTCAAAAGAAGAAATGATAAGTCTTGAAGAAGTTATGTAAGTTTTGGTGATGTTTGTTCTGAGATAGATTTTATAGAGGCATGTTCTGGTAAACTTGTTATATCTCTTAGAAAAATTGTTATTTTGAGAATTCAGGTTGAGGATGTGAAGAAGACATGTTGATGATGATGTGGCTAAGTTCACTAGTCATAATATTGCGTGTATAGAAAGATATTCAAGTTGCAAGGTAGAAGATTAATGTTATCACTAAGTGTAACATGTTCTTAATGTGGTCCTATAATAATTAATTAAGAAGGTCTAGTAGCCAAATCAGAAAATTATTTTGAGGACTCGATATAAAGGAAGGACATTTTCCTTTATCAAGTATGACATGGAAAAGTAATTTTCTAAGCAGTACAAGATCAAAATACGAAGTTGAGTAGAGTAGTGTGAAAGTGAAGGAAACTTCATTGCTGAGGTTTTGTTGAGTGATTTGATAGTCAAATCCAAGGTTCTTGACCTAGTCTACAAGGTTTGACAGTGATTAGTTCAGTTGAAAGAACAAAGAAAATAAGAACATAATAGTAGATTTCATGTTTGAGTAGTGAGCTCTTCTTGTAGTTGAAATTGCATGTTTGGTAAGTGGGCTCTTCTTGCATACATTATGCCACAACTCCTAATAGGGTTGGAATCTCCTAACAAGGATTCAAAGTCTCCTAATAGGGACTCATATGTATTGAATTTTCTAATAGACTCCTAATAGGGTCCATCCTCTAACAAGGAATATTTATATTAGTACATCATCTTGTGGGCATCATTCCCATCTAGGTTTTCCCTCTGATCAAGGGTTTCCCTAGATAATATATCTAGTGTAATTGTCTATGTGAATCATATTATGGTTGTTGTTTACTTTTGTTGAATGGTTAAGTTTTTTTAAAGAAGGTAAATGTTTTAATTGTTGGATAACTGATTCAACACACCACCCCCCACCCCCCACTCAGTTATCTTTATGGACTATTATTTCTAAAAATTGGTATCAGAGCATCAGGTCCTTGAAGATAAAGTTTAACAACTTTGGGAAATCCATGGTAAGTATTTTCAAGAAAGATAATCGAAAGTTTGATGGAACAAATTATGACAGTTGGAAGGAAAAGATGAAGACACATTTTTTGTTTATGGGTCCAGGATATTAGATCTTGAAAAAATTAGCGAACACAATCATTACTGAAAAGGATTTGGAAAATTGTACTAAGGATGAAAGATATCTTTTTATGTGTGACATGAGAGCTAGAGAAGCACTATTGATTGCACTTCCTGAAATTGAATACAATAAGGTAAAATCACTTGCTACTTCACATTTGATTTGGAAAGCTTTGGAAACTAGTTTTGAAGGTGATGCACATTCGAAGAAGTTGAGGCTACAAAGTTGGATTTATACATTTCAAGATGCTAAAATGATGGAAGATGAATCTGTAAGAACATATATAGGTAGGATATCATAAATTACCATATGTATTAAATCTCAAGGAGGAACTAAATAAGATAATTAGGTTATATGGAAGATATTGAAGACTCTAACACCACCATTTAAGTCAGTAGTTCATATGATACAGTTGTTGATATATTGTACCAAAGATTTCACAAAGGATTCATTACTTGGAAGACTTGAAGTAGTTGAGAATGAGCTTTGATAGTCCAAGGAGTTGACTAGAATATAGACAAATTTTAGTGCCTTGAATATTCAATGTAGTTTATCAAGGAGCACAAGTGCTAAAGGAGATTTTTCTAGTAGTAGTAGATTTGAGAAAGATTGAAAGACTAAAGAAGGAGCAGCACTTCTGGTAAAAAGAGAAAAAGGAGGTAAGAAAATCTTTAAATGTTGGACTTGGGATGAATATGGTCATCATGCATCTAAGTGTCCTAAAAGAGAGAGAAAAATTATAAGGGAAATTACAAACCTAGAAGAGATAGAGAGTGTTTGTATGCAAATTAAGATAATGATTCCGATGAACAAGTAGTGAGTGCTAGTGATGATGAAATAAGATTTGTGGAAATTAAAGAAGAAAGTCCTAAGAAAATAGCTTTGGTGTCACAGGTTGAGAATAATTTAATTGGATAATTGATAGTGGCTATTCACATCATATGACTGGTGATATGAACAAGTTTTTTTGACTTCAACAGTTAGGATAGAGGCATTGTCAGAGTTGGAAACAATGCAACATGCCAAGTAAAAGGTATTGTATCTATAACTCTTGATGGTAAGACTAATAATGAGGATGTACACTTTGTTGATGATTTGAAAAACAATATTTTGAGTGTTGGAAAACTAGTGGACAAAAGTTTTCAATTGCAGTTCATAGAGAAGACATGCATGATCAGAGACAAAGATGGAAAGGTAATTGAAACAGGAACTAGATCTAGAGGTAATGTATTTTAGTTGAATCCTATTGAAATGACATGTTTGGTTATAAAGGTAGATGACATTTGGTTATGGCATAAGATATTTTTTCATATAAACTTTAACAGTATTGTGAAGACTAATAGTATGTTTGCAGTTAGAGACTTTCCTAACATTGTAAAGCCTACTAACATAATTTGCAAGGAATGTGTGTTGGCAAAGCATCCCAAAACTTCTTTTCCCTACAAGAAGTTTACTACCACAAAAAAATTAGAGATTGTACACACAAATCTCAACAATCGTACAAAGACTAAAGAATTCTATGGTGAAAGGTATTTTATGATTCTAGTTGATGATTTTTCTAGATGGTGTAGGTTTCATTTCTTAAAGAGAAATTTGAGGCATTTGATAAGCTTAAGATATTCAAGAATAGATTTGAGAATGAATCTAGTATGAAGATTAAATGTTTAAGATCAGATAGAGGAGGAGAATTTACTTCAAATGAGTTTCACATGTTTTATGAAGAAAATGGAATCAAAAGACAACTATTAGCTCTAAGAACCCCTAAACAAAATGGCATTGTAGAGAGAAGGAATAGGTCAATTATAGAAGCTATAAGAGCTATGTTAGTTGATAATGATCTATCCAAGATGTTTTGAAGAGAAGTTGTGAATACAGTAGTCTATACTATGGACAGAGTTGAAGTCAGGAAAGATACAAACAAGACCCCTTATGAATTGGGATTTGGTCACTCACCTATAGTTAAGTATTTCAAATTTTTAGGAGTAAGTATTATATCAAAAGTGATGTTGTTGGTAAGTTTCATGCTAGAAGTGATGAAAGTATGTTTCTTGGTTATTCATTGAAAAGCAAGGCTTATAGATGTTATAATAAGATAACTATGATTATTAGGGAAAGTAAAAATGTAAGAATTGATGAGAAATTCAGGATATAAGAGAAATTAGTTAATTACAATTCAGATGATGATGTTGTTACTAAGCCAAGGAATGATCATTTATTTCTTGAGACTAATAATGATTTATAGAATAAAGGAGAGCCAAGGCAGGAATAAAGCTTGGAATCTTCGATAGAGCCAAGAGTTGAGATAGAAACTCCTACTTCAGGAAAGAATATGATAAAGAATCATCCATTTGAGTAGATTACCAAAAGAAAAGATAAAGATGTGATGACAAGAACTAGAGTCAATGAAGAACTATGTTTGATATATCCAATTAAACCTAAGAATGCAGATGAAGCCTGTAAAGATGATTATTAGAAACAAGCTATGAAAGATGAATTGGATCAAATAGTAAAGAATGAGACATGAGAACTAGTTCCCAGACCAGAAGACAAGAATGTGATAGTAACTAAATGGGTATTTAGGAATAGGATGAATGAACAAAGTGAAGTTATAAGGATCAAGGAAAGATTGGTATGCAAAGATTACTCACAACAAGAAGGGATAGATTATGAGGAAACTTATGCTCAAGTGGCTAGAATAGAAGCAGTAAGATTATTCTTAGCCTATGCAGCAAAAAAGAAATTTAAAGTGTATCAGATGGATGTCAAGTCAGCATTTCTAAATGGAGAACTTGAAGAAGAAGTGTACATTGAGCAGCCTGAAGGTTGTCTTTTGACATATGACAAGGACATGGTATGCAGATTGAGGAAAGCATTGTATGGCTACAAGCACCCAGAACCTAGTATGCAAGGTTGGACAAGCATTTGACAGAGCTTGGATATAGAAAAGGTATGGAAGATAGTAATCTATATTGGAAAGAAACTAATGATGATTTGATGATTTTGGTAATATTATTTGATGATATCATATTTGGAGAAAATGATGAAGAAAGTGAAAATTTTTTTGTAGAGATGAAGAAAAAATTTGAGATAAGTATGATAGGAGAAATGAAATATTTTCCAGGATTATAGATTGTACTAAATAAAGAAGAAATCTTTATTTCTTAGACTAAGTACTTGAAGGATTTATTGAAAAGGTTTGGTTTGGAAACATGCAAACCCATTGGAACACCTATTGTAACTGGACACAAGTTATCTACAAAGGATGAGACACCTATTATTGAGCATAAAAAGTACAGATCTATGATTGGAGGATTGCAATATCTGACTCACACAAGGATGGATCTAGCAAATGCAGTTGGAATTGTTACAAGATTTCAAGCTGATCCCAGAGAAGCACATTATGCAGTATTCAAAAGGATATTTAGATATCTGAAGGGAACATCTAAGTTTGGATTATGGTATAACAAATCTAATGACTTTACTCTAAGTGCTTATATTGATGTAGATTGGGTAGGCAGTATGGATGACAAAAAGAGCATTAGTTATGGAGCCTTCTTTCTTGGAGGAAGATTGGTTTCTTGGTTAAGCAAGAAGTAGGATTGTACATCACAAAGTATAGTAGAAGTAGAATATGTTGTAGTGGAAAAAAATTGTAATCAAGTTGTTTGGATGAAGCAAATGTTGAAGAATATAAGGATAGAGGTTAGTGAACCTATTGTCATACATTGTGACAATAGAAGCACGGTAAATGTATCTAAGAATCTAGTGTTGCATTTGAGGACTAAGCATATTTCTATTAAGTATCACATGTTGAGAGAGAAAGTTGCTAAAAAGGAAATTAGATTGGAGTATGTGAGCACTAAAGAGTAGATTCTAGATATATTCACTAAGCCTCTTCCCAAAGAGACTTTTTGGTATTTTTAAGGTATGTTTGGGGTTATGCCCCTTCCTACATTAGAGTGGTTGATGCAAGAGTGCATCAGTCCAATGTAATAGAGCACCATTATTGTCTAGATTAAATGTTGATGCTTCCTGTATGGGGGAGTATCTATGATGGACAGATTGATCTGGGACTCTTTTGGATGTTGTTTTGAATAGTTTCATTGGACACTTGAGCTATGTAAGAATCAATGGTTGTAGAGTTTGATGCAGTTAAGTTGTTGCTCAAACCTTTGACATTGATGTCAATGGGGGGAAGGTTTGGCATGAAAAATAACATGTACAACATGACAGATGGGAGAAGTTTGGCAAGAAGAACAACAAGTTTGGAAGAAGTACAACATGGAATGACAATTTGATAGAAAGCACATTGAAGTATATCAATGGGGGAGAATGATTGATATAGAGAGAAAGATTAAGAGTCTTTTGTTGGTATTCTTGGAAATAAATTCTTTTCATTTATTTTGCCATCAATACCAAAGGGGGAGATTGTTGAAAGATTGTTGCAAGCATGAATGCTAATTATATTCATATGGGGGAGTATTGTAGATATGTTACTATGATGATATGTTACATTCATGACTGAGTTTGTCATTGATGTCAACATAACAATTTTATGTGGTATCTGACAGAAGAATAGTGGAAAGATCAAGTTGGTACAGATGACTAGTTGAGTATTCTAACTATTCAAGTTGATGGGAGATACTTCTAAGTATCTGGTATATGTAGTTAATGTCAAAAGAAGAAATGATAAGTCTAGAAGAAGTTATGTAAGTTTTGGTGATGCTTGTTTTGAGGTATAGTTTACAGAGGTATGTTCTGGTAAACTTGTTATATCTCTTAGCAAAATTGTCATTTTGAGAATCAAGGTTGAGGATGTGAAGAAGACATGTTGGTGATGATGTGGCTAAGTTTTCTCATCATAATATTATATGTACATAAAGATATTCATATTGCAAGGTGAAAGATTAATGTTATCACTAAGTGTAACGTGTTCTTAATGTGGTCTTATAATAATTAATGGATAAGGTCTAACAACTTACTCAAGTAATTGTTTTGAGGACTCAGCATAAAGGAAGGACATTGTCCTTTATCAAATATGACATGGAAAAGTAATTTCATAAGCAATACAAGAGTGAAATACAAAGTTGAGCAGAGCAGTGTGGAAGTGAAGGAAACTTCATTGTTGAGGTTTTGCTAAGTGATTTGAGGCTTGTGATCTAGTCTACATGGTCTCACAGTGATTGATTTGGTTCATAGAACAAAGGAAAGAAGAACATAATAGTAAATTGCATGTTTAAGCAGTGAGCTCTTCTTGTGGTTGAAATTGCATGTTTGGGCAATGGGCTCTTCTTGCATATATTGTACCACTACTCCTAATAGGGTTGGCACAACTCCTAACATGGTTGGAATCTCCTAACAGGGATTCAAATTCTCCTAACAAGGATTCATATGTATTGAATGTTGTAATAGACTCCTAATAGGGTCCATCCTCTAATAAGGAATATTTATATTAGTACATCATCTTATGGGCATCATTCCCACTAGAGTTTTCCCTTTGATCAAGGGCTTCCCTAGTAAACATATCTAGTGTAATTATCTATGTGCATCTTATTATGGTTTTTGTTTACTTTGGATGAATTGTTAAGTTTTTTTGAAGAAGATAAATGTTTTAATTGTTGGATAACTGATTCACACCCCCCACCCCCTCTTAGTTATCTTGGTGGACTATTGTTTCTAATGCAAGTGCCTCCATCATCAGATTTAACAAAGTAGCAACAAGATATTTCCACTATTACTATCATTTCTACTTTTTTTGCTAGCCCCTCAGTTTCTACAATTGTTACAATTCCAAATGTGTCAATAGCTAGTACAATGATAGTTGAGAACTAGTCTCAACTGAGTATTGAAATATGAGATAAAGGTAAGAAAATTGTTTCTACTCCTCTGAAAGAAAATTATGAAGAAGAAGAAATAGATTTAGATGAGGATATTGTTATTCCAAATTGGGATATCACTACCCTCACTACTGATAAGATGAACATTCTAAGGAAATTACTGTAGAAGAGAGCTAAGCCACAAATTCTTAAAGAATAGAAAAGGAAGGAATCCCAAGTACTAGAAGATATTAAAGACATAATTATGAATGTGCTAAGTACTGAGGTTGATAATATACAACCTATTTTGAATTAGTTAGTAAAAGTTGTCCAAAAATTCAATGAAGATCTAAATGGATAGGATAAGTTGCTACAAAGAGCAAAAAGAAGATTTGAAAACAAGGTATTGGAACAAGTGGCACAGAAAATTGAAATAAACCAAGTAGAATTGTTTACTATTCTAGTTCATTGGAAACATTTGCAAATAATGTAGCTTCATTATTTAGCAAGTTGTGTGATACATCTATCTTCACACAAGGAATCAAAGAAAAATTGTCAAAGATAGATGAAGAGTTGAAGGCAAGTGCACACCAGTTGTCACTTAACCCAAGCTATAGTTCTACTCACTATTCAAAGATTAGATATTTGAAAAATTTATAAGAATAATTATTAAGGGAAGAATCTAGGATCAAGGCCACATTTATAGACTTCCAAGGCATGATTCTTCCAAACATAGATGCATTGCAGAAACACATTACACATGCCAAGACACTCATCCATGACAATGACCTCTCCATAGTTGATCACATGATGGAGTTATCAGAAAAAGTACAGATTGCCTTACATGCAAGCAAGGTGTTATAGAAAAATTGTGACAAGACAATGGCATTGATTTTGAACGTGCATTCTTACTTCTTATCACATTTTGGCATTAACATATAATATACATATTTGGCATTCAAAAAGGTGGAGAATTATATTATATATATATATATATATATATATATATATATATATATATATATATATATATATATATATATATATATATATATATATATATATATATATATATATGAAGAGAAGTATATGTAAAAATATATATATATATGGGGGAGAAGCACTCCAGATATATTTGTATAGATGAGATATGTGTATGGGGGAGTAGCATAGTATTATACAATAATCAAAAAAAATCTTTTACAAAAGAAATTTTGAAAAATCTCAAAAATAGAGTATGATAGCAAGTTGTAGACACAATAGGGTGATAAAAGAATGTTTTGACTTGGAATTTTGAGTATTTAGTTTTGGAATGATAAGTTTTTTTTTCACTAATTCCAAAGTGGGAGATTGTTGATATTAAGGTCAAGTTTTTTTATTACTAACTCACACTTAGTTAATTGGTTAAACTACTACCGAACTTATCTTTCAGTTTGCAGTATTAACCAAGTGCTTGAGTTGCTACTAAGCCAAGTAGTCTATATTTAGTTGCTACCAAGTTTTAGAATCTATATTTAGTTTGTGGAAAGCATCATATATCAATTTATTCAATGATAGTGCTAACCGAGCTTCATAGTATTAATCGAGTTGCACATGTCAACCATGTTCTCTAGTGTCTACTAAGCTTGCAGCATTAGTGATGTGAATCTAGTGTTAGTCAAGCCATAGAATATCAACTAAGTGATTCAGTTTATACCGAGCTCACAATGTTAGTGTTGACTAAGTCATGGAGTGTCAACCAAGTGATTCAGTTTATATGTTGATTTTTGCAATGTTCACCAAGTCACACAGTGTTAACCGAGTTTAAGCTAATTTGAAGTGATTAGTATGGACCAAGATTCTACATCTACCAAGTGCATGACAATGCCAAGTGTTGATAATGGTTTCCAAGTGTCATAACATCACTGAGTTTGTCTTTTGAACCCAAGTGACATCAATTGGGCCAACTTTGTGGATTTTGATGGAAACTTGTCTTGTAGCTAACTTTGATGAGTTGTGATTTGGATTGGTATATGTGTAATGAATTTTTTCATCTCCAAATAAGTAAGTAATGAAAAATATATGATGAGTAGAAGTGTGAATTGAGAAGGAAACAAAAAATATAAGGCACATCAAATATTTATCTATCATAGCAAGGTTATCTTTACATTACAAGGAATCTCAACTAGCAAATTAGAGTTGTAGATCAAAGATCAACCACTAGTTCATCCTAACAGGTGTATCAGTTAAATCCTTTAATAGGGTAGACTCAATAGTCTTTAACAAAACTCTTTACCAAGTGCATACTTCATTGTATGTTTTTTAAATCCTTTCACAAGGTGGACCTAGCAGTCCTTATTTCTCCTAACACGACAGATCATCAAAAGTGATCAATTGTAAGCCTTAATAGGCCAACTTTATACTGCAGTACTAAAGCTTGTGGGTATCATCCCCACCCCATTTCTACTTTCTATTTGGAAGGCTTCTAGGTCACCATATCTTGTGTCAAAGTGTTATGAATGTTTTACTACTTTCTTCTTTCATGCATGCAATTAGATCAGGATATTTTATGAAGGATTAATTAGTGAATTGAGTTAAAAGTTTTATTGGTTCCTCATTCACCCTCCCCTCTTAGTAACCTTGTCTACCTTATATATTCAACAAGTCTTGATTCCTTCATTATCGCAAAATGAATTATTGTATTAGATGTTCCAAAGTTAGTCATATGATTCTTCAAAGTTTTTTCATCGACAATAATGCTTAAGAAGAAAGGATCCACACTTCCTAAACATTGATTCATTGAATCATCTAAATACATGGGTGGAATATGAGACATAAAAACCTCAATTTATAATTCTTTCTTAGGCTCATCAGGGACTTGATTAGTATTACAATAATGATTATTAGCTACACCCTTAGCCCATGCTATAGCTTTTCTCTTATGCTCGGGGATTCTTAACAATTCTAATGAAGGAACCTTTACTATGAGTTGTGACAATAATGACAACATATCAATAGGAGGAACAATAGAATTATCAATAGACATACCTTTTATCTCTCTTTTCTTGTTAGATGAACTTGTAGTTTTCTATTTTTTCTATTTTTCACTCCCAGTGGTGATTACTAATGGTACCTTTTCTTTTTCACTCTCATTGACCTTGTTGGTGTTTTAAAATGTCATGTTTCAAAAACCTAGTGATAGGAATAGAATACATATAGGGGAAGATAATTACCATATTCAACATACTTATTCAGACACCAGGGCCAACTATAAGGCTATACCCTCCTTCTACTTCAAGCTCTACGAAACCTAGGTGGGTGGACCTTAGATTCTTTATATGGTACCAATGTTAAAGCATATAATTGAATCTATATAACAGATAAAAACCCCTAAATCTCTTATGCTTATGCAAACAACATAGACATGAGATACCTAATAGTATGACCTAGAACTTGACAAGCTAAGTGAGGGTAACTCTTTTCAGCTCTTCAACATAAAAGGGAAATGAATTTGAATAATATGTTGAGTTTCAACATAACAAAGTATGAACAATAACAAACATGCAATCTCCAAGCTGATTAGTTACTTATCCATTGGGCATAAACTAAGTGAAAAAATACACTTGGATACCTAAAATATACTCATATACTCAAATATTTGATCTATTGATTCACCTTGCAAATAGACATCTATCTTCAAAATGTAACTCATACTTATCAAACCCTTTCATGATCCTTGCAATTTTGTCAATGCATAGCAAGCAATTTACTCAGGTCCTTGACCTAAGAGTAAGACACATAAAAGAAAACAACTTCAAAGCCAAGCTACAACTAGACAATATACACCTTGCACATATATCATAGAAAATTGCAAACCCATAAAAGAGGAGACAAGTTTCAGATTGAAATTTTCAATAAAACTTTATATTAATTTCCTTGAAACCAATACATCATATGTGTGCAAAAATTTAGGAAATACACAATAGATGACTATATTATCTAATTGCTTGTAAGAAATTACATTGCTATTCGAACAAAGAAAATACTAAGAATGATGTTCTCATAACAATAAAATTGGAACCAACCTTGTGGTATCATAGTAATAAAATTGGAACCCTGTAGAAAGTGAAAAGAAGAGATTATAAAGAATGGAAGAATTCCCAAATCAAATTTGATTTTGCCATGTGTCCCATTGAAACTCTTCCATCTGCTACTAAATAAAAACTCTCTTCTAATAGAAAATTAAATCCCATTAATATGGCACAACAAACTTGCAAAAATATGTCATCAAAGTGATGGAAATTCCTCTGTAAAAGAAAATTAAATTTGTTGTATGCAAAATCACCCCACAAATGATAGAAGGTGGCAGATATGAATGCTCTTGAGAGTAGATAGATAACCATGGCCATAGGAAAATATATTATTTCATTTATCAGACATGGGAAACACCAAGAAGTGCTTACAAATGATCAAAATTTGCTCACCACTAATGAAACATAGAGTTACAAAACTCTACTTTATTCTACCTAAAAATTGGATAGTAATTTCTGCCATCTCAGTCAAATCCCATCTGACCACCTAATGAGAGCCATGTGTCATCATCTGATAGGCTAGAATCATCACCTTGTCACTTTATCACAACCTTACAACTGTATTTCCTTGTTGACCATGCTGACCTGCAATGTTGCAAAGACCTTCATTCTAACCCTTATTGTTTCTTTACAATGGCTTTATGCCTTTCATCAATTTTAGTTGTGACCATGTGAAAATGCTACTTTAACTATTTCGCAACTTTGCTACCACTTTTCTTCATTAACGACATGGTCTTTTGAAACTGAGATCTCATGATTTAAACCTTTATCGCAACCTCACAGCTATTAATCACTTTGATTTACTAACTGTTACAATCAAGTGATGCCCTTTTAACTAACTATTTTGCACCTTCACTTAATCTTAGGTCTTAACATTCTTTATACTTGCAAAGCTATGATAGCTTTGATCTTTACCTTGTTTGCTTCTTTGAGACCACCAGCCAAGATGCTCATTCTAGCCATGTGATGTTGTGCTAACCATTTTCTTTAATACTTTCTTCATCTTGCAACATCACAACTTAACATTCTAACAGAAAATGAAGTCATGCGAAGATGTGATGGATACTTTAACTGTAACACTTATCCTTGTTCACAAGCTTGCAACTACAATCCCCAACTATAGCTTCTAACCTATGAAGATGTGCTCTCAAGCTTTTTGCTACTTCACAGTGCTAACCATAGTTCAGTAATAACTTTGTGTGATGTTGTAATGCATAGGCCTTAGCTATTGTGATTAACCCTGATTACACAATCGCAACTCAAAATTGATTTATTATCTAATTTCATTCGATGGAGTGATGTTGAATGAACTTTAATTACTTTTATCGACCAAGCAGTTCTTTTGAAAACTTCAACATTAACTTGCCACTTGATCTTGTGAAGCTACAAAGATGCAATACTACAAATCATTGCATACTGACCTTGATCACACCTTCACCACTATTTATCCCTTAGCAATTGTCTTGCTTGAAATCACGCTAAAAATATTATTTCTATTATTTTGCAACATCGCCACTTATCTACTTAACTGGTGTGCTTGAGCTATGATGTTGTGTACCTTTTTGCCTCTTTGTACCACAAACTTTGTAGTTAGTCTTAACAGTTGTAAAGCTGCGTACAACTGGATATAGACCATTTTTATCCTGTACATCATTCAACAATTTTAGTGATCTTTAAGAAGCGATGTTGCGCACAGGACAAGTTCACAAGATTACAACTTGAAAATCATAAATGCAAGACTATATAATATGAAAAGAACTTAGGGATATCTATGTATATTCAATATTTTCCATATATCCCTACTTGCATGTCAACTATGAATATTTCAAAAAAATACATGACATGACCATTTCTAGGGTTTTATTCATAAGATAGACAAATATTTTTGGAAACATTAGCAATCTAGATACAGTTCTTCCTGATTTTCATAGGGTATTTCATATTTTCTTGGCTAGGTGAAAATCAAGCCAACAATTTTGAACTTTAGGACCTTTTGTAATATCTCCTTTCTTGGCTTCCCATTTTTTATTCACATTTTTAACCTTGATATTACTTTTATCCTTTGGCTTACTGATCCCTATTTCCTTTGGATGAATCTTCTTAATAAAAAAAGTATACAGCTTGTTTCCTTCAATGTTTTGTAACATATTTTTAGTTTGAACATGAGCAACCATGTTTTTAAATATCTGATTAATTTATTCTTTAGTAGGCATTGTAAAGGTCACTAAATTTTTTGATGACACCATATTACAAGTTGTTTCATCCTCATTCTCCTCATCTAAGAAGATTTTCTATGCATTGTATTATGGAATTTTCTTTTGTCATGAACATCACTATCATTATCATCACATTCAGAATCATCATCATAATATGACTCAGCCATATTACATCCAAAATCTTCAACATCATGCTCATGACCAAGTTTCTCTTTATTTATTTCTAGATCAACAACAAAGGACAATGCAACAACATAATATTCTAGTGCATGAGGCAATTGACAAATCATACACCACTGTGGTGTTGAAAACTATTGATCAATTGTATATTGTCTTTGATGTTACACAAAATATCATATATTCACTAGTCATTGTTTGTTGAGATCACTCAGGAGATGAAGAAAAATTCTCTATGGCTACCAAGTATTCCTATGTATGCCAAGTTCATAATTCAGTGTCTACTAAGTTCGTTCGAGAGATAAAGGAAAGTTGGAAGGTAATGAGTGTTAATCGAGCTCACTTGGTTACCAAAGAGAATTTGTAGATGGTAGTGTCTATCGATTTCACTCAAGAGACAAAGAAAGTTGGCATGAAAAAAAGTGTTAATCAAGCTCACTTGGTTAACGAAGGAAAATTTATTTTGGTTAACTGAGCAGGTTCGACTAACGAAGGATTTTCTTATTTTGGCTTATTGAGTTAAATGAATATGTTTGATGGTTTTGGCTAATTAAGGAGATGAATATTAATTATTCTAAGTTGATTCAAGCTGGATTGATAATGTATAAGATATATATGTAAGGTCAAGTTGTGGGATTGAATATGAATAAGTGTGTGAAGAAAAACAATGCTAAGAGGAAGCAAATTTGAAGGATAAGTACAATATCCTTGTGGATTTGAAAAGATACATTCGATCAAGAAGGATCAAGTATTGAAGCCAAAATTGAGATCTGTAATCAACAATTCAATTTCACCAAAAATCAAGTCATCTCATTGTTACTCTCTAACCATTGTAGTAGTGATCTAAAATCTCTTAACAGAGTTGGCTTAATAGCTATTTGTAAATCCTCTAATAAGGTGGCATTTCTACTTGAAGACATCTAACAAGGCCACTCCTAATGGGGTAATTATATCCTTTAACAAGGTCACACCTAATAGTGTGTTTTGTAACCTTTAAGAGAGTTGGATCCTAACAGAGCTCACTTCAGAAGAGTGAAAATTAGTAACTAGTCACAATTGGTGGTTTTTCCCAAATTGGGTTTCCACATTAAATCTTTGTTTCACTTGTGTTCATGTTATTTACTTTATATGAAACTAAGTTAAACTAAGTTTAATCATAGTTAACATCTTAAAGATTATTATATTTAGTTATTGGCAAGTTATAGTTGATATTTAGTGCTTGCGGAGTTACAATATTTTCTAGTGTAAATCGAGTGCTTGTGTGTTTTCCGAGTTACAATAGAATATAGTTTATCAAAGTTTATGTTTTTTTTTTTGTTGAAATTTGAGGGATCAAGGATTTAACTGATTCACCCCTTCCCTCTCAGTTACTCCTCTTATATCTCCAACATGTGGGTCATCAACCATATTGATAGATGTTTTTTTGTAGAGGATCAGGTTACTCTTTTCACCAATATTTTTAGTAGGAGGAACAATAGACTTTCCATCCTTCCATTGGGTTGTATAAGGGAAATTTTTCATTCTATTCTACCTACGAAAATTGTTGGACTATGGTTTATCTCTAGCACTTTCTTTATAGGTGTTTCCCATCTAAGGGTTCATATTCTTTAGTATGGTTAACATCTGATCTACCTTTTCATCCTTAGGCTTCTTACTTGGAGCAGGCTTCTCACCTTCCTTTTTATTACTGTGAGGATTTAAAATATTTGGTTCATATCTTTTCCCAATCTTGCCAGATGCTTTTCTATTATTCTCTATATTGACCATTATCTTATAAGCATCCCTCAAGGTCTTAGGATCCTTATCTCTTAATATATGTGTCATCTTATTATCAAAGGCATTGAAGTAAGTAGTAAGATGTACATCTTCACCAAGTTTCATCACTTGGAACAACTTATACATCCCTTTTTGAAATCTTACATTAAAGTCAAAGATGGATTCATTTGGGTTGTTTTTTATGTTTTTGAATTCATTCAGCATAAAACCATCATTGGTGTTGTCACTATATTACTCTTTGAAGAGCTTCTCCAAATCATTCCATGAGCCAACACTCTCATCAGGCATTCTTCTAAACCAATCCCTAGCATCCTCAGTTAATGAATGAACAAACAATTTCATTACTACATCTTCATGCTTTACCTCATAGTCATTAAGCATGTCTATACATTCTCTTAGGTGATCCTCACCAATTATGACATTGTTGCCTGAAAATTTAATGATCTTATTTCTTAGATCATTCAAAATAGGATGAGGAAAGCCAAGAATTCCCACATATGGCATTTTCTTATACTTTTCTATAGAAATGGGTCTTCTCTAAAAACCAACAACATTCGATGTGTTCAGTCCAGTGCCTTGGGTGTGTATAGGGACTTGAGGTTGTTCAACAATAATTATTTGGCTAGTGGTAGTTACTAAGGAGGAAGCAAGTACTAACTTACATGTATTTTGGTTAGTCACTATTGGTCCACAAGTTGGAACAAAGGGCATATATAGCTTTTGAGGATAGATTTGGCCAAGATCCTAAGGTAGAATTGGATTTGATAAACTATATTTTACTTATAGTCTTAGCTACCTAGGCCTCATTTTTTACTTTCTCAAGTTCTTTGGCCAACTCTTCCCTTTATTTCTTGGCTTTCTCTAAATCTAAATCTAGTTTAGAAATGACAAGACTTGTAGATTTGTTAGGAAGAACTTGGGGCTCATTTGTTTGTATCCCTACAACCTTTTTCTTTCCTTTATTATGGTTTTTCACAATTAGATCTATGACTTTAGTTTCAATAGGCTTATAAGATTGGAATTGTGAAATGATAGGTCCTTCCTTCTCCTTTAAAAGATGTTCCCGTTCTTGGAATTTGGATATCAAATATTTAACATCCCTAAATACATCTAAATACAGTTTAGGAAACCTCTCTTCCAACTTCTTATTTTGTTCTTTCAAGGAACCCATTCTCCTAAGCAAGTTGTCTCTCTCAATAAGAGTATTCATAGTAATTTTTTCCTTTCTCATTCTCCAAACATATGTGTTTGGGCTCTTCTCTATCAACCTTTTTTCTAAGAATTTCCACTTCAGTAAGAAAATCATCACAATCTGTGGTTATTGCTTTTGATTCTACAAAGTCACTATTTTGACAATTGGCTAATGGTGATATGTAATTGTTGCCGTTTATGGAAACACATGATGTACATGTTCATAGGAAACCTTGGAAATAAAGATACTTAGTGTTTGGAAATTAGAAAAGTGTTTTGTCTATATAACAATTACTTGTTCAATTAGGGCTGGCATCCTATATGTTTAGTCTAACTTAGAAAAGTGAATTATGCTCTTAGCCAACCCAACAATAATTTGTGTAAAGGCCATGTATTTATGCAAAGGACATTTTATGATAAGAAGCATGCTCTTGTAAGATTGTGTAAATATGAATTGTGAATTTTGATGAGAAAACTTTTGTGAAAGTGATATATGCAAAGTTTTATATGAGCTATTTGGTGATTTGAGATCGAGCTGAAGATTAGAGATCAATCAAGAAAGAAAGATAACAGTAAATTACTTGTTTTAGCAATGAGTTCTTCTTGTAGTTGAAATTGCATGTTTGGGCAGTGGTCTCTTCTTGCATACATTGTACCACAACTCCTAACAAGGTTGGCACAACTCCTAACAGGGTTGGCATAACTCATAATAAGGTTGGAATCTCCTAACATGGATTCAAAGTCTCCTAACAAGAATTGCTTATACTAAATTTTCTCATTGACTCTTAACAGGGTCCATCCTCTAACAAGGAACTCATATATCAGTATATTATCTAGTGGGTATCATCCCCACTAGGGTTTTCCCTTAGCCACCTAGTCAACAAAATATGGTGTTATGAGTTATCTTTATGCATTTTTACTGTTACTGTTCAACTTTACTTTATTGATTTTTTATGCATGGTTTAAAGTAAGTAATAATATCTAGTTGAAAATTAAAGTTTGTAGATTACTAATTCACACCCCCTCCCTCTTAGTAATCCCTATTTTTGATTCACCCCCCCATTAATCCCTATTTCAAAAAAATTAGTATCAAAGAATAGTTACTTTGAAGAGGCTTAACAACTTAAGATCTCTATGGATATGGAACAATTGATGAATAACCTCGAAGAAGCTCTTGAACAAATTGATCTCTTTACTGAAGAAAGAGATAAGTTGGAGGATATATATGAAGACTCTAAAGTGTACATTAGTCAATTGGAGGAAAATATTGAACATCTCAAGTCCAAGCCTGAATCTATTCAAAGTTGAAAAAAGAGTACAAGATCTTGAAGCATGAGTTGAAGATTAATTATATGAATTGGACTTTGAGAAATGATCCTAGCAAAATTGAATTTAATTTAAAGATTGAAAATGCAAATTTGAGAGAAAGTCTAGTAAAGAAAAAATCTAAGTTTGAAACATTGAAAGAAGATCATGAAGAACTCCATAAGTATAATACTATTGTGAAAGGTGAATTGACATAGTGCAAATAGCCGCTTGAGAAACCTTATTCTAGTAGAGAAAAGATTGATGGTTCAATGTCAATACAGAGACCTACTTATGATAAGACTAGTCTTGGTTATCTAATTAACATGTCTACGAAGAAACCTGAGATTAGATCAAATCCAAAAGATAAAGAAAAATATAATGATAAGATTGAATCCAGTCAATCTTCTAAGAAACCTAAAGAATCTAGACAAGATAAGGAAGTTGAAATATTGGATGAACCAAAGCATGTGGAAACTAATAAGACAACCAGGTATGAATTTAGAGCTAAGTGTTTTTATGTAATGAAATATTCATATGAAAAGAGATTGTACTAATAAGTCATGTAATCATGTTAAAGATTTGTATTGTCATAATTGTCATGGTATGGGTCATAATGCAATTAATTGTGGAAAACCGAAGTATGATAATGATAGAAGAAATAGTAGAATGTCTAGAAACACTAACCCTCTAGATAGAAGAAGATCTAATAAAAGGATATCGAGAGAAGGAAGATCTTATGAAGATAGAAAATAGATCATGTGTTATATGTGTAACAACTTTGGACACATTGCTCAAAATTATCATGCACTTGATGATCAATAGAATCCTAGAAGCTAAGCACCTATATGTCCATTATGCAACAACTTTGCACACATAGCGAAGTACTACAGAATGGATAGAAACTTTGGAGATAGAAGGAACAATGGAAGAAACTTTGGGAATAGAAGGAATGATAGAACGAACCATGAAAGGAACTTTGGAACTAACAAAGACAATGAAGAACAAAGAAAAATTGTGAGTGAACTTTGAGAAGAAGTTAATCAAGCATTTTTTAAAGGAGTAGATATCTCAAAAGAAAAGTTAGATGATGATGAGACAGGAAGATTGAAGGTAGTTGTTGAGTTTGATTCAATTAAGTTGAATTAAGCTCGTTCACAGCATCAAAATTTTAGAACTTCATTTAGAGATAGTGAAATTGGTAAAAGGTGTATCTAGTTATGTTTAGATGGCACCTAAGATTGCTTTTAATTTGGAGCTTATCTAATCAAGTTGTGAAGGAATTTAGATTTAATGGTATTACAGTATAGGTTGATTCTATAGCAGAAGATGAAAAGTATGTTTTTTCTAAATAATTTCATGATGCGAAGTCTTGAGGATGTTTTTCATGATGAAAGGAGGCTATAATAAACCTTGGGTGACATATAAAGATTGGATAGATGATTCTGAATAGTTATTTGATTACAGAACATAATTGATAACTTTTTCATATTTGCAAAGTATGCAATTAATGAAAGTTCAAGCTGATGGGATAAATGGAGTACATAATTGATTTTCACTTCATTGCAAACACATTAGAAGCAAAGAGCATTCAAAAGTGACTTGTCAAAGAAATTTTGAAGAAAACCCTATTTTAATAAAGAGCTATTTAATCATTTTTTTGCAAATTTGTTCGATAAAAGTTCATAATTTGATAAGAATAATGGATTTTTTGTAGTACACAGTGTTGAGAATGATGATAGACCCAAGTTAAAGATTGTTTCCATAAAACCTACTAAAGGAAACCCTAATGTAACATTGTCTATTACTCTAAACAATGTAGTTTATCTTGAGGACGTAGGAAGTTATTTGAACAAGTTTGAGTTGATTGGTAGTGAATTCATGAACAAAGATATGGAATTGGTTTTCAACCACGACTTGACTATGAAGCCTAGATTTGAACATGTAAGGGAATTAGACTTTCTTAAGTGTCACTTCTACTAAGAGTTAGATACAGATGGATGGACACAAATCATATTGAGTAGGATACATGATGATAAATTGTGGATGCAAGACAATGTAGTTAACATTTCTACCAACCTTATTCATGAGGTAGTTGGTCTTAGTAAACAAGGTAGTGTACCTATAGAAGAGAAAATGGTCAAGAAGAAAGTGGAAAGATATACTAAATTAGTATATAATGGAAAGACTATGGTGATCAACACGATCAAACAAGATGATTTGTGATTTTTTAAAGTAGAATTATTTCTTATTCTATTTGTGCATGTTATAAGATTGATGAACTTTCAGCAGGATTCATTTATGCAGCATATAAGATATGTATAGAGAAAGAACAAGTGAATCTTAGTGAAAACTGAGAATGCAACTCATAGAAAACTTAGAAAAGATTAAGAGGATAAAGAATGGTGTGTTTAGATTCTAGTCATTGATTAATCACATATTCTTTCATGTACTTAAGAGATTTCCTTACTTATCAGTCACAGACATAATGAGTAGTGACAAATGCTCAATGGAGAAGATTACAAAGGTATGCATAAGGTATCCTGTAGACAAGATATTGGATAGTGGAAACCTAATAATGAGGACATTTCATAATGAAATGAAACAAAGATTTAGAATTTCTCCTGCAATTGTGGATAGATTCAAGCAAGGCATTTGTATTTTGGTTGTTATAGATCATAAATATATTCAAGTAGTGGAACCTCGAGAGACATTTCTTGATCCCTTGAGCTATGAATTGAATGATGATGTAGCATTTGGTTACATTGATTTGTTGTTAAATTCAGATAGAGACAAAGCAGATTATAGATTTGGTATGTATGATGAGATTACATAGACAACTCATTAAGCAACCTTGGAGAAGGTATCACACAAAAAGGTTGTATCTATAATAAAGAAGGCACTATCAGAGGTTAGAATGACAGAGAGTGAATCTAAGGCTATAAGATATACAATGAAGCAAGGTATACTAAACATACAACCTTTTTCAGTATCAGTTGCTGAGACATTGTCAAAATAGAGCATTTTCTATATGGTATGTTTGATGTTCAGCCTAGTGAGCCAAAAAGAAAATCTAAGAGATTGGTGGAAGCAGTGTCTACTAAGACAAAGAGAGTGAAACAACAAGCCACTAGACTAGGTAAAAGATAGAAAACATTATTGACAATTGAGTCAAGTGATGAAGAAGATGAGGAACAAGAAACCAAGCAAGCAGAAAAGGTGACTCCACCTAAGCAAGCAACAGGAAAAGCTTAACAACCTAGGAAGCTAAAGATAAAAAAGATCAATACAGCTATTGCCAATGAAGGAAATTTTGTTCAAATAAACAAGTTTTATGATTTATACAACAATTTTGAGGACCACATTGATATATCTACAATGAGATATATTGTATCGAATAATCTAAAATTGAAGGATCTTGAGAGCATAATAAACCAGAAAGTTTATGAGAGACTCATCTAGAAGAAGGTTCCTACAAGGGAAGAAGACCTTGAACTTTGAAAGTCTATGCTTAGAACTATTTGCAAGACTGGTAATGAAGATGAAATCAAAAGATTTTTGAATAACCTCACACCATATTTGAGGAATAAATTGAGACCATTCCTATTTATGATTGGTGAAAAGGATAAGTTAAGAAGTGAGACTACAATAGCAATCAATCAAATGTTGACAAATTCACAGGCAGCATCCTCTAGCTCCTAGAACCACAGAAGTGTCAATAAGTGGTGACACTATGTAGATTGATCAAACCAATGTTACCATTAACATTAATGATACCAATCTATTTGGTGGTTTCAAACCAAATGAGCCAAACACCGAAGATATTAAGGAATAGTTAAGACAAATTGAGGAAGAGAAGAGGCTACTGGAAGAAGAAGAGAAGAAAATAGAGGAAACCAAGAAGAAATTGCTTGAGGAAGAAAAGAAAAAAAAGGAAGAGGAAGATAAGAGAAGAATTGCAGAAGAAGTGAAGAAAAAGAAAATAGAGGAAGATGAGTGAGCTAGACGCTTTATCCAGCCAGATCTAGCATCCATCTTGTAAAGCATATGATTTTGAAAGTTAAGTTGCCAATATTCACAGTGACATTAGGAGACTGGAAATTCAAAAAGATTAAATTTTTAAGAGTACATCTAATTTTAGAGAATCTATTGCTCTAAAAATATCTTTTATTGAGAAACAATTAGAGGAATGTATCAATGCCAAGGACACACATTCTAATTTTTTGTATTTAGATGTTAATGCACTTGAGATTGCATCATATGCTTTATGTGCAATTCTCACCTCAGCTAAGTCTACCAAATAAACATGGACCAAAGATATGAACAATCTGAAGACTAATTTTGATGATTGTATGAAGATCATATCAGCATAAGAAAGGACAGCAGTTTTGGATAGTTTTTGGATAGGATCTTGACATTTTGACCTCTGTCATTGATGTCAAAGGGGGAGAGATACAATGTGAAAATTTAATTATCAAAAGGGGACATTTTTGGAAGAATATATAATTGGGAGAGGTACAATGGGAAGAGATACAATTGGTAGTAGTTAATTGGAAAGCAGTAGTAGTTACAAAAAATATTGTAAGGGTAGCATATGTAAAGTTGAACAAGTTGTAATAGATGTAATGTTTATATGTTGTTTAAGTTTTTGTCACTTAGCCAATTTTCCCTATTTTGTTGTCATCAATGCCAAAGAGGAAGAAATTTGACAATTGGCTAATGGTGATATGTAATTTTTGTCATTTATGGAAACACATGATGTACATGTTCACAGGAAACCTCGAAAACAAAGATAGTGTTTGGTAATTAGAAAATTGTCTAAGTATAGAATTTGGTTTATAGCAGTATATTGTTTTGTTTATAAAATGTTGCCGACATCATATTATGACTAGAAAAGTTACATGGAGATAGTATACATGTTGGTGATGATGTATATAACCTTGAAAGTTAGTACAGACTATACAAAATAGAGATAATCATGTTTTGATGAAGTAGGGCAGCGAAATTAAAGGAAAGAATTGCTTTTCTTACAAAATAATTACTTGTCCAATTAGGGCTAACATCCTAGATGTTTAATCTAGCTCAAAAAATTGAATTGTGGTCTTAGCTAACATAGCAATAATTTTTGTAAAGGTATGGTATTTATGCAAAGGACATTTTGCAATAAGAAGCATGCTATCTTGTAAGATTCTGTAAATGTGAATTGTGAATTGTGACGAGAAAACTTTTGTGAAAGTGATATATGTGAAGCTTTATATGAGCTATTTGGTGATTCAAGATTGAGCTAAAGATTAGAGATCAGTCAAGGAAGAAAGATAATAGCAAATTACTTGTTTAAGCAGTGAGCTCTTTTTGTAGTTGAATTTGCATGTTTGGGCAGTGGGTTCTTCTTGCATACATTGTACCACAACTCCTAGCAAGGTTGGCACAACTCCTAACAGGGTTGGAATCTTCTAATAGGGATTCAAAGTCTCCTAATAGGGACTGCTTAAACTAAATTTTCTCATTGACACTTAACAGAGTGCATCCTCTAACAAGGAACTTACATATCAATATATTATCTAGTGGATATCATCCCCATTGGGGTTTTCCCTTGGCTAGGGTTTCCCTAGTTAACAAAATATGGTGTTATGAGTTATCTTTATGCATTGTTACTATTACTATTCAGCATTAATTTATTGCTTTATTATGCATGGTTTAAAGTAAGTAATAATATCTAGTTGGTGACTAAAGTTTGTAGATTACTAACTCACAACACCCTCTTAGTAATCCCTATTTCTGATTCACCCCCCCCCCCCCCAGTAATCCCTAATTTTAACACACTGAGATCAATAAGGTTTCTTTCAATGATAGGAACATGATGAGGGCGAGATCACTTGATTGAACACTTCTAGGTCTAGGGTGTTGATTTATTCCTCCTAAATCACTAGATCTAAAAGCGGTATCCCCCATGGATGACACCATTTTATCTTGGTAGGGATTCTCTTCATGAAAATATGTAACAAAAATATTACCTTGAAGCCCATTACTCTCAAATTCTAAGCTATGAGATAAGACTTCTTTCTCAACTATAGGCTGGAACTGAAAATTATCTTTTGGTTTCCATGCATGATTGCTTTCTTCTTTCTTCTTAGGTCAATTCTTCTTACCACCTTTTAGTAACTTTGTATACAAAGAGATAGTTGGGTTTTCCCTTACATATGCTCGTGTATTCTTCCTTTGATCATTCATTTTTTACTTTAATTTAGTACTAGTTAACAAAACCTAAGACCGAGTTGTCACCCACTAGGGGAAAAACTTTTATAATTACTAAGAGATAAGAAACTTCATGGGAATAATTTTTCTAAAAATAGATTTGATAGAGAGACTCAACCTAGATGATTTTAGTATTGTATACTTTGGGAATGTAAACTCTATATAAAAAATAAGGAACTATGCAAGCCCCCTCTACATCACATAGCTCCTATGGTATTGAGAATTTTATAGATTCTCAAGGTTTTTTGCTCAAAAGAAAGCAATACCAAAACACAAGTTTACAAGATAACATGTATATGACTACAGATATGTGACTTACAACAAAGATTCTAGCCCTTTAGTGTTAATTTATTTCATAGGCTCCCCAATACAGTCACCATTTTGTTGGTGTTTTAAAACTACTAGGTTGTTTTAAACCCAATACTAGGATGAAAAAAATAAAAACAAAGTCTAAGGATTAGCTAATTACCATACTCAACCAAATTCATCTTAGATCTAGACCAATTTCACCAAAACATATAAGGGCTTTCTACACTTTAGGCTCTATAGGGTCAAGGTGGGTGCACCTTAGGGATTTAAAATGGGTTTCTTCTATGAGTTTCTTCTTCAAATATTTTCTCATTAATATTCTTCTTCTTAGATTCTATCCCCTATAGAAAAAAATGGTCAGTAATCTTCTTGGACTTGTAATTAACTCTTTGATTTTAGTAGCTAACTATCACTCAAAGGAAAGTTATAACAAATAAGTAATGAACTAAAATTTAGTTCTTCCTTATAGAAATGGAAAATTGATTTAGATTTATATGTGTATTGTGCAACCCCATGATTTCATCAATTTGCATCTGAATTAATGATCAGTGCCTTATCCATTATTACATAGATTCAAACCAGTAACCTTAGACCTATTTAACTGGCTTGCAATTAAACTTATCAGTTGTTAATCTTGAATTTCATTCGTATAATATCCCTCCCATATACCTAGAAACCCTATCAATTCATGAAAGCATTTACTTAACTCTTTGACTTAAAAGAAATCAATGAAAATGCATACAACCCATCCAAGGTAAGCTAAATTGAAAGAACTTTTCTCATTTCAATCTCAAAATAACAAATACATGAAAATGAGACAAAAATTAGACACATAGATCATAAGCAAAACTTTCCTTTTTATTAATTCTCCTTGAAAACAATACATCACTAGTATGAAACTCAAAATATAACTCAAAACATGAAAAAACTTGTCATTCAAGATTCATTGTATTCTTAGATTTGCAAAAGTGAGTACATCATACAATTGACACAAAAGTTGGACAAACAGTAAACAGAATAAGCACTAAAATTTTACAAAAACTCAAACATTCACTGCACATCTTGGAAATCCTTTTATAGGAAGGATTTCAAAAAGCTTTAGATGGGAGGATAAATGTCAAAATTATATTGAAAATAAAATACAAAGATATTTCACATGTTACTCTTACAAAAAAAAAAAAGTACTTTAATCAAAATTAGGATGCAATTACAAAATTGGCAGTTGGCATTTTTTGTAGGTGCCTTAAGCATATTTCTATTTATCTTTAACTACTTGTCACTTTCATTGCCTTTTCTTTACCTTTTCGTCTCTTCTTCCTTTAACTATATCTTTGAACTGCCTAATCACTTTCCCTGGATGATAGGGCCTTTAGGTCTACTATGACCTCCCAAATGACTATATCTGTGTCCACATCAAGTCAAGTGGCATTTTTTTATCCTATTTAATTCTTCAAGGCATTTATTCCACTTTGCATCTTTCATAGCCTTAACCTTTGTAGGTATCTTTGACATCTGAGTTTCAATTTTATACAACATATCAATTAATTCATAAATCACTACAACATTTGCCTCACCATTGCGCTATGCCAAAAATCTAGAATGATTCAAAATATTGTCAAAGGAAGATGACTATTCCATCCAATCCTTAACTCCTCCATCATTATCCAAAATGGTGGGAACAAAATTAGGTGTTCCTTTGGCAATGGCTTTCATCTTATTCAGAATTAATTGTAATTTTCTAGCAAAGAAACCATTCAAATCTTTTACTTTATTTATCATTTTTTCAAACATTGATAATCATTTCCTTTTTCAAATATTTTTTATGTGTCAGCATAGGTACAAGATTATCAAAAAATTGGCTTTAAGGACCCAATGTAGTAAAAAGGGTAGACAACATAGCAACTGTCTCAGAATAAGTATATTTAGCCCCTTGCAAAACAAGATAATTACTATGCATAGTTTGTGAAACAATTTTTAATGCATTTATCTTGTGAATCATCAAGTTCTTGATAGTTTTAATTTCAATCTCCTTGCTAGACTTCAATTCTTCTTCATAAAATGCCATAGCTTGGTCTGTGACCTATTTTACTTTAGGTGCATATCCTTTTGTTTGTATACCCTAGTCTTGAATTTCAGTAGTGGATCTAGTAGTGCTCTTTAAAACCAATATTTTTTTTTTCCAATTGAAGGTTTCTACGTTATAAAACATAGGTCTTTTTCCTTTCTTCTTCATAATTCCTCCTAGTTATAATGTACCAATCATAGGCTCCTTCTAGTTGTTCCTCCAACACATCAATCCTATTTTTTCCTAACATTATTGCTGAATTTTGTAGTCCATAAATCTTGCTACTAGAGATACAATGCACATTCCAAAATATAGCATTCCCCCTAGGGGACTATTTAATCTCCATGACGATGGGCTTCTATTTTTCTGGAGCTAAACTCCATATTTCCATAGTTTGGGCATCAATATTATACCCGGAGCCCCTCAACTCTCCCAACTAAATCTTATTCTCAAAAGATATTTTCCTTTCTTATTCTCTGGCCTCTTCCATAGTGAGAGTTTCATTGGCAAGGTCATACTCTTGTAATTTCTCAACCATCTCAGCAACTACGTCATCTGAGTCACTTGGTTTCATTTGTAGGGATAATTCATTCTGCTTCAATTTGAACAAATTGCTCTTGAATTCCTTTATTTTGATGAAATTATCACCACTCATGAATTCATTGGCCTTAATAATTTGATCATTAATCATTTGAGCTTGAAGTTCCAACTTTTTGGCCCTTTTCTCATCCTCAGTGGCTTGGGCAATTAGAAAATTTCTTCTTATAGTATCAAAATATCGACTGCCTCTTAGAAGGATTTGCAAGACATTTTGTGTATCCTTTTGTGGAATCTCCACCATTTTTTGTTTCGTGTTCCTCTATTGGGCCTAATTAGAACTTTATGCTTGGTATTCCTCATCATTGTTGACCCCCACAACAATGTCCTGATTAGAAGACTTGGGATCTACTCTCTTTCAAATCTTGTTTAGCACTTGAGATTAGATTTCATCAAAAAATTTAATGCATTTATCCAAGCTGGCCCAGTACTCCATCTCAGGATAAAACCCCTTAAAATATGGATCAACCTTCTTCATCTCTTGCTCAAAACTTACTACATCCCTAAATTTTATCATTCTTTCTTTGCTATTATCCTCATTCAAATAATCTCCAATTACATCCTCCTCCCATAAACATTTTGTTGGAGGCAAAGTATATCCCCTAATCTTCTTCAAAGTAGTTCTTGCTACATTGAAGGGTTCATAGATTCTAGCAAGGTCCATTGGTAATTTGTAGTCTCTAAGGAAAGAATCAAGTTCCTCAATTACATTATTACCTATATCAAAATCTCCTACTTTAGTACACTTGCATAGGAACATGCACTTCTTGACAATTTTACCTAGGTATTATATGTTTAATGAAATTAATTGCCAGAATATCTCCACAATTCCTAACCTCTTTGGCACAAACTTTGGAAGAAGATGGAAGGATGAGAGACCCAAAAACCCAAATAGTAGTATAGTCTTCAAAAAGAAAAACACTACCCCAATTATGCCCTATCTTTTTTCCCTAATCAAAAAATAAATTTGGTTTAACTACCTTCTTCATATTTCATGGTATTCTTTCATTAACAACTCCTATCATTTTCAATACAGGGTCTAAAAACTCATTATAAAAAGAAATAACATTAGAGTATGGGTAGAATTTGTGCCATACCCTTGTTCATCTTTTCATAGGTAATCTCTCTCCCCATTCCTCTGTACACTCAAAGAATCTCTAATAAAAGAAATCTACATTTTTGAACATGAGCATGGAGTAATGATAAAACCTAAAATTCTCCAATCTTCCCTCCTGTGCAACAACAATTTTATCATGGATCTTGGTGATGATGTACTCGACAAAATCATATCCCACATTTGTGTTGGGATCTTGAATTTTTAATGCCATGATGTAGTGTGCACCAATAGCATACATGGTTCCATCTAAACCTAGTGCTTTGTTTAAACCAAAGACAGTGTTCTTCATATACCTCTAGAAGAGCTCAAGATGCATGGATTCATCGACTTTCTTTTCTTTTGGTATTTCTCTTTCTCTTTTCTTGCCATAGGGATGTGCCTAGTCATAACCCTACCCATGTAGAAATTCTTATTACTTTTGAAATTTTCATTAAGTATTTCTATGTCAATTGGCAATGACATAGGGCCCCCCAAATTGAACATTTCTATCAAAGTCTCCTTATCCAATGGCAATAAAATACTTCTATCTTTCCTATGGAAAGAATTTTTGACTAGAATGTAAGATTTTATTAATGCCTTCACTAAGTCAACATCCAGAAAGACCTCTGGCATAATCAACTTTCCCAATTTTCTAGTCCAAGGGTTACAAATTGGAACTTTCTCTATCCTATTCTTTTAAAAATACTAGAATAGTTCACTACCATTCCTATCAAGCATCTCTGTAGAATGCGTAGGGATCCCTTAAAGCATGGTCATTTGCAAACTATTCATTAGAAGAACTAGGTAGAATCTACATCCATTCATCTATAAATGGCTAGGGCTTTTCCCTTTTGAAGTGCACTCTTCAATTACAGCTTGTGCTATTAGGTCACCTTCTTTTTGTGCCATTTTTGAAAAATAATCTCAACAATTTTGACTGTTGGATGCTAGAAATTTTCTCAACTTCACTCTGCAACTCTAACTCTACTCTGAAATCACAAACACTTGCACAACTTGTAATGAAAAATCTTCATTATTCTTAGAATTTATCTATCTCTACAAAAGGGAGTGTGAGATTAATGGATTTAAAAACTTTCATGCTTGAAATCCTCGTAAAGATGGCAACATGTTCATTTCTTCTTTATCCATGCTTCCAGCTAATATTTCTTCTTCCAATGCAGATATGGCCATTTCAAAATATATTTTATGCCTTTAAAAGTAAGAGTTTTTATTATGCGATCAGCTCTTTGTCACTACTTTGTTGTGGTTTTCTTTCTTTTTTTATCCCTGTCTATGACCATGCAAAAAGGGTCATCTTAAGTTGTTTGACAACTTCATCACTTAAATCTCTAACGACTATGTCAAACTTGAGACATTGCGCTTCCCTTTAATTGTCACTTTGCAACTATCTATCACTTCAATTTACTAACCCATGCGATCTAGTGATGATGATCAAACTGACTACCTCACATCTTCATCATGGTCCAAGAGTTAACATTTCTTTTACTTGTGAAACAATGATGAATCATATATTTACCTTATCACCTCTTCACAACTGCTAGACACAAAGCTTGTTTTAACTGTGCCATGTGTACTAGCCTTTATTCTAACTATTTTTTTTAGCTTCATGGCTTCGCAACTGCAAACCTTAATTTGCACTTTAATCCTACAAAAGTGTAATTATAACCTTTCACCACTTCTCTACTTTGACATCAAGTCAATCATAACTTCTTGCAAAGATGCAATGGTTCAAATTGTAACTGCATGGTTCTTTGTCACTTCTTCATAACCTAGAATATATTAGTTGTGTTGCCACTTGTGAAGTTATGCTAGCCTTCAACTCTAATTATTCTAATTACATTTTACAGTTTTGCAACTCAAACTTTCACTACAACTTAGACTCATGTAATGGTGTGATACCTTATTTCTTTAACTATCAAATGTTCTTCACAATTTCACAACTCAAAATATTTTCTTATGGCTTAACCATGTGATGTTGTGATCTGTTAAATTTTTCTATTTTGGCTCTTTATCACTGCTTTGCAACTTGAAATGTCTTTAGTGCTTTTTAACCTCTAACATTGTGATAAACATTTGGAGTTAACTATTTCATTCCATCGCATCCTCGCAACTTGAAATCTTAACTCATCTCTTAACCCTCCAAAGCCATGATTGCATCTTTCATTGCTTCTCCACCTTAACCTTGGGTTAATCTTAACCACTTTTGATAGAGCGATAACTTTAACTTAACTTCTACTATTAACTTTTGCACCTTTGCAACTTAGAGATTTTAAGCTAGGAATAAGTTGCAATCATGTGATCTTCAGTGAATCGCTCCTTTGCAACCCTAACTTGGCAGTTAACATTTGTTATGTTGTGATGACTATTATCTTGACTTTTTTTCATGCTCACATCCCTTACAACAGTTAGTAATCACAAAGGATCAATGTTGAGATTGAAACACTTTCACATCATCACAACTTAAAAACTTTTATAGACATGACTCATAATATATGAAAATAATCAAATGACTTAGGGATATCAATGTATAAGCAATATTTTTCATATATCTCTATTTATAATTGCATGTCAATTTTGAAAAATGATGAAGGGTGCCCCCTTAAAACCATAAACTCATAACAGAAACAAAGAAACAACAGAAAATGTGAGAACAAACTATGGACTTCTTATTTGCACTACAAATGCAGCATTACAGAATTCACAAGTACAAAATGTTAACCCACATGGGTGCCTTCATTATAGCTACGAACTACCACCCAAAGTTGTCCTAGAAAATATTCTAGCCTTTCTTCAATAAGCAATTTTATGCTGCTCGAGAAGGTTCTAGACATTGAAACTTAATACATAGGGCCGATGGACCCTAACAATACATGTAGCAGTGGCCAAATATATCGTTGACAATTATTTTAGATATTTTAGGTAGCCCAATTTTGAAAGGCCATAACTCATAAACTATTGCTCTAATTGGCTATTATAACCACTTTTAGGAAATGTTAGCTCGTGATCTACAGGATCAGAATGGCACAAGCACCCTTCCTTCAAGCTTTCAAACCTCATTTGGGCACTCTAAGGCCTCAAATGGTGAGCTTGAAGGTTTTTCTGCAAATATTTCCACCAAAAATCTGCAGTAACTTCTTCAATACTCAAGCTGGAGCAATATGATTTTTATGGTAGGCTTAAAACTCTAAAATGAACCTTCATGTAGAAAATGAGAATATTATGAGCTTATATTACAAACTTACTAAAAATAGAAATTTCCCATAAATAGTAACCACCCTATCTACTAGTCCTTATTAAAATAGAAAAGATTAAAAAGAAAATATTTTTGGGTGATGCAAGATTGCTCTTACACCTAGTATACTCTTGCATCAAAAAAAATCAACAAAACATAAGACGTGATTATTGCCTTAGGGTTTTTTCATGAGGGTAAACATATTTTTTGAAACCTTAAGAAATTGAAACATAATTTCTTCCTGATTTTCACTTGATTTCACAAAAAAATTTCTAGGTGAAAAATTAGGTCATTTTTTGAATGGTATGTTGTGATTCACTTTCTATTTCACTAAAATTTCCTTGATCGCCTTTGAATCACTTGTGTACTAAAAATTGATTGGTAAAATGAAAATGAGTACCAAAATTTGGAATATACATTTGATGTTATCCATTAGGTTTGCAATAAATGTGTTTGTACTCTAGTGGGTGTACAACAAATATGTTGGCCTTCACAAAATGTGGTCATGCTTCTTTTCATTTGAATACTTAGTTACTATCACTTTTCTTGGTTAATTCCCATTTTTTTTGGAAAATACATCAGCTCAATCGATGTAAAAATTTGGTCTATAGTGCATTGATCGATCAATATGTACTATATTATTAATGTCTCACACTTGATTGTGAAACATATTTCATTACCAGTTATTTTCTTAGATATGTCCTAATGCATCTTGATTCATTCTGATATGGATTGTTACTCACTTTTCTTGATAGGAACTGATGTATAATATATTATGTATATATACAACCCCTTACATACATATTTTCTTAGTTAGATATGGTGTGATAACCTAATCCATTGGATTGGGTGATCTCATCTTCACTTGATCAAATACCTCTAGCTTCTACTATCTCTTTCCATAATTTACTCATGTCAACTTTCTCTTTTCCTTTGTTTCTTTCATCGTTTGGTGCATGTGCTTGTGTCATGTAGTTCTTAATAACCTGTCCAACCTTGAGACAACTAAAAAAAACTAGGTTTTCATTCAAACATTTCTTGTAATTCCCTCTGAAATGTGTCTTAGTACAATTACATGGAATGTTACTCTCCACAATAATGACAATTAAACCATGTGTTATAGTTCCAATTGTAAGAGTTACCTTGCTTAGGTACATGAGTTTTTTTTCATATGTCCAGTTAGATTTTTTTGGATTTGTATTTGAATAGGAAGAAAATATGACCTATCCTCAACCTAGATTCCCAAAAGGAATGAACCAAATTGATCAATCACAAGGAAGCAATCAATGCACAAATGAATCAAGCAATGGAGAATATGAAGAGAGGAGGAGATCCTATAATATTTCTATTGATTGTATGTACTTAAAATCTAAAATGAATAGAAGAAAATACTAACCTCAAAGTAGGATAAATCTAGAAAATGTTAATTTCTAATGTCTATGTACAGTTTAGTGGAATTATGCATCCTGTTCTGGTTTTGAACTAGAAATGTCAAGATGGAGAAAACCCAAAAAACTTGTATCCTTCTAAAGGCAAGTCAACCTTGACCCAAATAGAGGGGCACAATCTTACCCTGGGGCATATTTGTACCCCATAAAGTTGATCTTGACCTACACTACTCAAATGAAATTTATGTTCATGGATCCCACAAGTTCAATGAAAAGGGTATACAAATCTACACTCTAATTCATTGTTTCACACCTGTATCTGCAAGAAAAATGTTTTGTTTGTTTGGATTGCGGGGGTGTTGCCTTGGTCAAACCATAGTTTGGAATAAACCTTGAAATGTAAATGAAATTTTAATATTAATAAACAAAGTAAATGAAATAATTCGCCTTGATTATATTGAAATCCTTTTGGACGATAGGAATCCTTGAATCCACAAGTACAAATGCTCCAAATGAATGTAGAAATGTATGTAAGATGTCTCAAATCAATAGAATTAGATCTTCAACACCAATATTGAATGGATATTTTCATAAGAAGAGGCTTGGATGAATGTGGATGGAGAAATCTTCAACAAGAGGGTTCCATAGAGATTGAATCCTTCAATGGCTAACAATGGACCTCCTTGAATTGGACCTTTAATGCTTGAACACTTGAATGCTTGATAGATAATAGATCTTCACTTCATATAATAATGGATGTATGTAGATGCTCTCATAAAAGGTAGATCATAACTTTTCTCATAGATAGTGGATGTCAGCTGAGGGAAGAAGGCTTCCTTATATAGTGATCTAGGGCACAAACTTCTAGAGAAATTGGCATTGGAGAATTAAACCCTAATTAATCATAACCCCTATAAATGGACCTAGATTAAATTTAATTTAAGAGTCTACCATTCCAAAACTTGAAACAACCAACCTAGAAGTGGGAAAATGAAACTTTCTAAAGCAACATATCCCAAAACTCCCAGAACTTAAAAATTGAACCTCGGTCAAGGACAAGGTTGACCCTGCTCTAGTTTAGGGTCAAGGTCATCATTGACATAGGTCAGGGTCAAGGTTGATCTTGACCCTTCAGGTCATCCTTGACCTAGAAATTCAAATTTCTTAGAGTCATAGAGAAATTTTTCAGAAATAGGTTGGTAATAGAGAGAGAGAGAGAGAGAGAGAGAGAGAGAGAGAGAGAGAGAGAGAGAGAGAGAGAGAGAGAGAGAGAGAGAGAGAGAGAGAGAGGCAAAATAGGGGGAAAACAACCAAATCCATGCAAAGACCTATTCAAGGTGCTTGACATGACCCAAGACCACTTACTTAAAGGGCTAAATGCTCTTAACATGGAAGTATTTCCATTTTAAGATGATACAATATTCATGAGCTTTATGCCTATATTTTTTATAGTTGTAACAATATCCTTCAAATGTAGGTGTAGTAGGTGCATCACTTGTCTTTGACCTGCATTCATGTGCTTGGTTTCCTTGTTTCTTTCAATTAAAACATTTACCAGTAAAATTAGGTTTAAGGTTTTTCATACCATTTATTCTTCAATAAATTTTGGTTGTATGTCCAAGTTTACCACAAGGATGACAAGTAGGTTTACCTTTGGTTTTTGCATTTCTTTTCTCACACTATTTGATGAACCTCCTTCCTCAGTAGATAAAGAGTGATTGACATGTCCTTGACCAGAAGTATCACTAAATAGCCTTGGTGAACTCATAATTTTTTTAAAGTATCTCATATCTTCACTTGGTTTGTTCATTCTTTCCTAATTTTCTTTCTCGGATCTTAACTCATTCCTTATTTGGTCACACTGTGATATCAGATTTGTAATCTCCATGTCCTTTCTATTCAACTTCTGATTTACAAGTAACAACTAATTCATCATTATATCATACCCAACTAATTATTTGTAAGCTTCTACATATCAAAAGATATTTCTTCAAGTCTAGTAGACATTTGTGTTTTTTCTTCTTCAACCATGATCTTATCTGCTTCAACATTCTTCTTTTGTTTAGTCACCTCACATAGTCCTACTGATTGAATTTCTTGTTCTCTTTTGAGTTCTTTGATTTCTTCTCATAGAATGTTGTTCTACTCTAATAGATATGTTATTGATGCATCACTATCACTAGTATTTCCACTATTAAGAAAGTACTTAACATCAACTTCCTTATATAGTGTGTTATTTTGTTGAATGGCCATTTTTTTATTTTCTTTAGGGATTTACTTAACTCCTATTTAGCTCCTTAAGTTGTTGCAGTATGATCTAGATTTCAATCATCTGGTTCTCGATGATCTTTCCCAATTTGTATTCCTCCATTTATAAGATCTAATCCTTTCAAGTTGTTAGACTTATTTTTAGAGAACTATGCTCTAATACCAATTGTTGGAAGTTTAATTCAAAAACAAGATACTAAGGGGGGGAGGGGGTGAACTAAGATCTATAAAAAAAATTCACTGGTAAAAAAATTAACTATATTCACACCTAATCCATCTCATATATTATATATCATGCCATATATTCATAAACATGTAATGCTCAAATGAAATCTATCTAAGCATAACATTCCCAAAAACAAAAACTCATAACACAAAGATTTTGGTAACCCAAAAACACTTCAAGATGAAGGTAAAAATGGGGTGGGGATGAAACCCACAAATCTTTAATAGTTTATTTTTTAACCTTTGACAAGGTTGGATCCTAACAGAGTTCACTTAAGAAGAGTGAAAAATTGGTGACATGCTTTTGATAAGGAAAAAAGGTTTTTAAGGGCCCCTAAAACTTTGTACATAGTAGGAAAGATAAACATTAAAAGCCCAAATCAAAGGAAAGACATCCAATATAAAATACAACAAAAAAGGCCATCAATAGAAAGATAGGAAGAAAAAAAACTAACAAATAAAAGAGAACATTAATCCATATTCATAAGGAGGTTCGCAACCTCCTTCTCCAACATGTCAATTTTCCTAGCAACCTCTTTGATCTCTATGAACTCATTGTTTTACTCTAGGGCTTTCTTCTTCTTACTTGTTCTTGTCCTTTTCCTTAGGCCTTTAGTCTCCTCCCTAGCACAACCTTCCTCTATAATGATCATCACCTTTTCCATTCCAAGACTTTCTAGTCTACTAATATGATCCTTGAAGTATTCATTATCACAGATGCCTTCAAGATTTGGTAGCTCTGATTAGCTATGTCCCTTAGGGTAGCCTAAATAGCTTCAACTTTATTGCTTAGGTCCAAAACCTTATCTTCTAGTCCATAGAAGGCATCCAAGTCCACATATTGGAAGGAATCAACACTCTCCCCCTTCCATATTACCTTCTTTCCTTCCAGGAGATTCATTCTTTTGTTTAACCCAATAATCTGGTGGAAAATCCATTTTATGGACCTGAAATTGTCCATCATGTTGTTCTTTGCATTATTGATAACATTAATGTTGTATTCTTTACTAAAGTCACTCATAATTATCATTGTAGGGTCAATGAGCTTCTAGAGATCAACTTTCTCTTTTAAATCATCATGAATTTGTAGGTTGATTTTCTCTCTATCTATCCCAAGATAGATGCTCTCCATGTTCATGTTTGTCTAGGTAGTGACCCTCCTTGAGTAGAGGAAGTCATAGAGTCTATTTGGTCTTTCATCAGTTCATTATTGGGTTTGATAGGGATTTCATTCCCTTTCTGGTCTTCCAGATCCATTTCATTGATTGGGATTTTCTCCCTACCCTCTGCAATTCCAATTGCCTCCTCTTGAATAGGTCAGTTCTCGTTTTGTTTTTGGGGTCTTTATTTTAACAAAAGTAGCCTTCTCCACATTCGTATCCATATCATCTATTTCCTCATCCTCATCCTTAGAGGAGGACTCCCTCCTTTTTTCTTCAAGGATTGATTGAACTTGCCACATTTTCTCTATCTTTTTGTAGAACTCGTCTTCCTTGTAGTGTCTAAATCCTCCATATCCATATCTATTTCCTTGTCAGTAGGACTAAACTCATCCTCAAACTCACCAAGGTATCTCAAATATTTTCTCGGTGAAGCTTTGGAAGTCCCTTTTGTAGCTAGGATCTAGGAGTTTTCCCCTTGGTTATTTTCTTCTTGATCGTAATTGGTTTAGAATCAAGGCCTTCACTATACTCCTCCTTTGAGGAGTCTTCATATTCTTTAGACTCATCCCTTTCTCCCTCAACATGATTGGTCTATATGAACTTCATCATAGTATTAGATTTGATATCCTTATAGATAGGGAGCATGTGGCCATCTTGAAGTGGGGGGTTGGTGATGCTGTGATCTCTTACCCCATTGTTTTTATTGTTCGACAAGGAGTAAAGATAAAAAAGAATTGAGATTTTAAAATTGTTCCTAAAGTGATTTAAAAGGAAAAAATGGTATGAGAAAACCTTATAAAATCTCCCACCAAGGGTAATGTAGGAAACAATAACCCTAAGGATAAACCTCCAGAATTTCTTAAAATAATTGGGCTGAAATTCAGTAATACTTTTTTTCTTGACCAGTTTCTTCCTCTCCTTAGGCATCTTTGAGAAGGTGTCGACAGCAGAGTTAGAGATCTTCCTATCACTATAAAACATATTCCCTACTACTAGAATGCCAATGATCTTGGAAATATTCTCCTCCATAATAGAGAAATTTCTTCTATTCATCGTCAAGTCAATCCAATTCTGTAAGAATAATTGGATGACTTGGGAATTGCCACCATGTAGCCTCTCTAGAAGGGTCAAAATGCCCCCTTTTCCAAGCACATCCCAAATATGCACTCTCTTCCTCTATTTTTCACAACTTGTTGGCTCCCATCACCTCCTTTGACACCCATTATATTTGAAATATTTGTATAGCTAACTAAAATTCTTAGAGTGAATAGAGAAGAAAATAATATAACTCAAAAGACCCATAAATTGTATGATGTAATAGCAGAGTGATTACACGTACCACCGCTAGACCTCCTATACCTCATAATAAAAAACAAATCCTCCTTAACATAAATCACTATCTTTAATAATGGTACCTTCAACACCTATAATCACATCATAACTAATTCTTGAAATGATAGGATCAAGCAAGTTTGCATTCCATTTTTGCAAAATTTGACATGTCATTGCCATGTTGGCGATAGCATTTGCGACCCCATTGGCTTCCCGATATGTGTGACTTATGAAATAGTCCTCAAAGGTATTAAGGATAGAAATATTTTCCTTTATAATATTGGCTATTGTCCAAGAGGGAGAGAATAGGCCTTTGAGGCATTTGACAATGTTGAGTGAGGCTACCTCTAGCAAAGCTTGGAAACACCCCTCTCTCTAGTGGTTCGAAATGAAACCATGGATTCAACAACATGGTTAGTCTAAACACAAAAAGGGAGTGTCACTCCTTCCTAGAAATGACCTAATTATCTCTTATCACTCCCCCACACCTAGCCAGCCCTAGATTTTCCTTAGCTACCCCATTAAAATTTTCTTTGCTCCAACCTAAAGAGGGTAAGGTCCACTGACAATTATCATAGTCAATATGGATGCCAACATTTGTAAACTTAAGCCCTTAAATATCAACATTGAGGGAAGGTCACTCATGATAGAACCAATATTTTTGGAAGGATCTTTCATAAATGACCCTACTTCAGCTTCTTTGATCCTGAATTAGATCCCCTCTTTCCCTTATCCTCCTCTAGACACATAGATTATCCTTAATAAGGAAAGGGAGGCTTTGACATTGTGGAATCCCCTATAAGGGATGATTTGAAAGAGAGGGAAATAAGAGAAGTTTCAACCTCACTCCCCTTTGTTATGTTGGTCCAATCAAAGGTTGGTAAATTGAGAGGGGGGTGAATCAATATACATTAGAATTTTTTTTTTAATACTTATGCTCTACTTTATGCCAATCTACTAGTTAGTGCTAGTTACAACTCAACCACTAGAGATCAAGAAAAAATAATGAAATTTCCCTTCCATTAATAGATTCATCCCCTTTTTTTTTTCTCTCGGAGAACCTCTTGCCATCCTAAACAAGTCACCTTTCCCAATTTTGTATTTTCCACAACAGTACTCATCACCATAAAGAAAACCACACCCGTGGGGTTGGGGGAATTACAAAAGATCCTATTGTTTCTCTCTTTCCAATGACCCCAAAGATTATGGGGGAAGGATAGATCCCATAGAGGGGAGAACAAGGGAGAAACAAAAGGGGGAGGGACCCACTCGATAAAAAATTCAAAGATGTTCCTCAGCAAGGACCAAAACACCCTGACTTTGGAAAAAAATTAGAGAAAATGTGTGAAGAAAACGGTCAACATATTTCATTTTAGCTTTACAAAGACATTAAATATTAGGGAAAATCATTCCCCTCTTACATAGATTATCTATTGCAAGTATTTTTTTCTACAATTCCAACTAGAGAAAAACATTGATTTTAGGAGTGAGGTTGAAGGCCCGCACTTTGTTCTAATTATAAGATCCATCTTGCTCCCTGAGGCTAGCAAGATAGGCAGAGGCCACTAAGAATAATCTTGAAGCATCTCCTCCCTAGATGACTATGTCTGGCTGATTATAAATTGAAATAGAGTTTAGGAGCATCATAATCTAATTTAAGGAGGGATCTATCTCTTCCAAATTAACCCAGGCACCATCCATCGAGTAGTCCTCCACCTTCAATCCAAATATTTCTTTATAGATGTCCTTTCAGGATTGGATATTTTTATATGAATGTAGAGGGCCCCCAAGAAGCCAGTTATTCTCCTAGAATCTGATGAAGTTTTCCTTTCCAACTTTCCATTTGATTCTTAGAGTCATATTTCTCATGACTTTCAAAAGGATACTCCATTTAAGGGATCCATTAGGGATCTCTTTAGAGTAAAAAATCACTCAAAATTGGGGAGTTAAGAAGGCATCTCAACCATAACACCCTATACCATTCCCCATCACAATGAAAAATTCTCTAGATCTTCTTAGCAAGGAGCACATTGTTGAAAGGCCTTAATTTCCTAAGCCCTAGCCCCCCTCCTCTTAGGAAGGTAAAATTTTTCCTAGGATATAAGGGGGATTATTTTGTGGTCTTTAACCCCTGACCAAAGGAACCTCTTCTGAATTCTTTCAATTGCTTCTGCATATTTTTTTGGAATATGAAATAAATTTAAAGTGTAAGTTGGGAGATTTTGAAGTGTGGACTTTATCAGATGAATCTTGCCAACTTGGCTAAAGATAACTCCTTTCCACCCAACTAAATTCTTGTTGAACATATCCCCCAGCTCTTCCCAAAAAGAATCCAGGGGTTTAGCACATAGGGGTAGGCCCAGATATAACGACAAAAATTCTTTAACATCACACGAAAAAATATCATCTATTCTTCTTTGCCTACCTTGAGGCATCTTGGCAAAGAACAAGGCACATTTATCCTAGTTGATGAGATGAACCAAGGCCTTGCAGTAGCTATTTATGTAGTCCTTCATATTTATAAATTCTTTGATGGAAGCCATAACCCCCAAGATAGTGTCATCTACAAATTATTGATGGGAGAATGCTTTAGAACTAGAGGAAGGTTTAATACCTTCCAAAATTTTGCTATTAATATTATCCAAGATCATTCTCCCTAGGAATTATACAATTATGATGAAGAGGATCAAGGATAAGAGATCCCTACCTAAGACCACAGGAGGATTTAAAGGAGGAGGAAAATCCATTCACCAAGACTGTCATGGAGCCAGAGGATACCAATTGAAGAACCAACTGAAAATCCTTGTCCTTAAACCCAAAAGCAAAGAGGACCCACAAGAGGATATCCCAATCCAACCTATCATATGCCTTAGAAAGGTCCAACTTTAGAAAAAATCTTTTCTTATTAGCAACCATCATGGAATGGATGACTTCATGGACAAGATAAATCAAGTCCAGAATCTGCCAACCTGGGTAAAGCCAAATTGTTGACGATAACTAGAGGGAGGACTTTCAAGAACTTGGAAGTAAGAACTTTTGAAATTGTCTTATAGAAATCACTATAGAGGCTAATGGGTATAAAATTGTCCATGGAATTATCTCTAACAACTTTGAAAATCAGAACCAAAAAGGTGGCATTCCAAAGAATTCTTGCACCACTTTCACCACATCCTCCCTCATAATGTCCCATAAATGTTGAAATAAGTGTTGGAAATATTGTCATAAATATGTCTTGAGTGTTTTCATTTATGGAAACATATTTTTATCATTTCATTTATGCATTTAGAGCAAGAAAATTGTCTAAGTGTTAGACAGTTTGCAACATCACAGAGATAGATATGATGTGTATGGATGATACACTATGAGTTAGCTTATGTGTAGTTGAGGAAAGATTTATGATAGTGTCATGATGACATGGTTAATTGCAGAGATGTGTATGGCCGATAAAAAATGAGTTATAATTGATTTACTAGTTCTAGTTTTTAGCATAGCAGAATAGAGCATAAAAGAGAATTGAGTTGTACAACTTAAGGAATTATTTTGTTACTACTAAGTCATAATAAGTCAAATTTTTTGATATTAATCCATAAGTGATTTTATATTGTGTCAAGCATGTGAAGACATGAAGGTCGACTGAGTAGTGAATTATTAACGTGTGATGTATAAGTAAAGATCTTATCTTGCATAATTAATGTAGAAGTGTTATGATATGAAAACTATCAGATGGCTTGAAAGATATGCGAGCCTAATGTGTTTCCAAGTATGATGTATGATCAGAGAAAGTGAGTTACAATAGTAGGAAAGTATTTTATGTATACCTATTCTTTTGAAGAACTTAATTGTACAATTGCATGTTAGGGCAGTGGGATCTTCTTGCATACATTGTATTTGTTCTACCAACTCCTAATAGGGTTGAGGGTTCTAACAAGGCATATTCTTCTAATAAAGACTCGAGACATGATATGTACTTCATGGAATCCTAATAGGGTCAATATTCTTAACAAGATCCTTTTGTTTAGTGAATCATCTCATGGGTACCATCCCCACTGGGGTTTTACCTTGGCTAGGGTTTTCCTAGTTAACAAATAATGGTATTATGAGCTCTCTATGTTTATGGTTATATTTACTATTCAACATTGTTGATTTACTTTCATATGCAAATTTTAAAGTAATTAACAATATTTAGTTATGGAAAAAAGTTTGTAGAATATTTATTCACCCCACCTCCCAGTATTATATATTTCTAACAATTGGTATTACATCACAGTTACTCTAAAAAGCCTTAACAACTTAAGTAAGATCCCTATAGATATAGAATAGTTGAAGAGGAACTTTGAAGAATCTCTTGAGCAAATTGATCTTCGTACAGAAAAAAAGGACACACTGAAAGATAGATATGAAGATGCAAAAGTCTATATTGGTAAACTGAAAGATAAGAAAGATGATCTAAAATCCATGAAAGAACCTAGTGATAAAACTAGTAGCAATAATGAAATAGAAACTCTGAAGAAAGAAAATGTAATTTTGAAGCATGAGTTGAAAATAGCTAAACTTAAGTTGTCTTAAGAAGAATGATAACAAGAATGAACATGATCTAAAATCTTAAACTGTAGACCTCAGATCCTAGTTAAGTCAAGTAACATTTGAATTAGACTCTATAAAGATTGACTATGTAGAATTAGAAAAGTACAATATCATTGTAAAAGGAGAATTGACACAAACTAAGAAACAATTGGAGAAATTATATTCCACTAGTGATTAAAATTGATGAACATATACTTCTTCAGAGACCTTCTTATGACAAGATAGGACTTGGATATCTTATTGGAGAAAAGTTATCCAAAAATGTTGAAATTAGGAAAGAGCCAGATCCAGTTGTTGAATCCCCTAAATAATATGATTTGAGTAAAGTGGAATCAAGCATAACTATTGAAGTATCAAAGGAGATTGTATTATTTTATTTGTCTGAGAGGCGTGATGAGCCTAAGAAAAAAGTGCAAGTTGATAAAGCTAAGCAGTAAGTAAAATGAACCACCCAAGGAAGTGAGACATGAATTTAGAGGTAGATGTTTCATATGTAATGGATTTGGTCATATGAAGAGATATTACATAGCTAAGTCTTTTAAAACTATTACTAATTTCTATTATTATAATTGTCATGGTTATGGACATAAAGTAGTGGATTGTAAGAAACCTAAGTTTGACAGTAATAATGCAAATAGTAGAATGTTTAGGAACACTAGCCCTAAAGGAAATGAAAGAAGAAGATCACAGAGCATATCTAATGATGGAGGAAAAAATGATAGTGAGAAGAAACAATTTATATGTTACAAGTGTAACAATCCTAGACACATTGCAAGAAATTGTAGAGCACCTGATAATCAGAATGGAACCAATCAGAGAAGGAATGTACTTGTATATCAGTTATTTAATAACTTTGGACATGCAAAGACATTATAAAATGGACAGAAGGAACTTCAATGGGAATCCCAATTATAGAAGGAATAATAATAGAAATGACAGGAAGAATGATAGTAGAAGTGATAACAGTTAGACGGAAGCAATCAAGGAAGATGTTGATGAATTCAAGGAAGCATTTTTTAAAGCTAAAGATATAGAAAGTTCTTATAAAGTTTTAGAGTAATAATATTTTGATGCACCAGATGAGAGATTGAAGTTAGTAATTATTTGTGACTCATCTTATTTGAATTAAAGTGTTAACAATATAGACAAAGCATTAGTTGGTCAAAATTGATGTTAGAGAGAGAATCAAAAGTTGCATAGTTAACAAATGGTAGAAGACATAGAAAGGAAGCTATGGTTGAGTGTGCAAGAAAAGATATGATCTCAGGGAGAAATGAGAAAGAAAACAAGATTACTAGTGGATAGAGAAAATTTTTGAATGTGTGGTAAATACACATTTAATGCGAAGTCTGATTTGAAATCATTTAAGGATCGCAAGCAAGATTGTGATTACCATTTGATCATGCTTAGAATTTAGAGAAATTAAAGAGCAATTTGACAACAATTTCAAGTGTGAAGAAAGGATTTTGAAGTGCTAAGTTGTAGAAGGCCTAAACATAACATTTTAAGGTATTTTATGGAGCTCAAACTAAGCATTCCAACCTATTCAGTTAGAGATACAATGGCTAGATAGTCATTTTATGATGTGAGTGATAGGTCGAGATATGTATTCAAGAAATGTCCATTTATTTCTTTTGTGGACAACCCATTAGGTGCATTTTCACAAGTTCCACAAAATGTGCTTCACATAAAAGATATCAGAAGCTATATCTATTGCAAAATTGAGAGCATTAGAGATGAGGATATACATAAGGGATTAAGAGTCATGTGTAATAATGAGATGTCATTTAAATCTGAGTATGCACACTTGAATGAGTTGAACCTAGTGAAGTATATGTTTTATATTGAGTTTGACAATTATGACTAGACCAAAATCATTATGAGTAGGGTTCATGATGAAATTTTTTGGCTAGGTGATGTGCAAGTCATAATTGATAATGACCCAATTCACAAGGTCACAAGATTGAGTAATGAGGGATGCAAACCTATAAATGAAAAGAGTGTAAGGAAGGTGGTTGAAACAAAGCTATTTACCAGATTCAATGGAAGAAACATGAAAGTTGATATAATTCTGGATAGAGAAGTAAAGGTGTAGAGTAAGATTTAAGGATATAAGTTCAACCATGGCTCAAAGGTTAACTCAGTGCCAGTTGGATTCTTGCATGCAACTTATGTGATGGCAGTTGAAGGAAGGAAATTGAATTTGTGTGAAATAATTAGATTGTAGTTGTTGGACAACATTGCTAAATTAAAGAAGACCAGGAATATAGTTTTCATATTTGAGTCTTTGTTGACTCATTTATTTTTCTACGCAACAAAGAAGTTCCCAAGGATGACAAATTTGGAGAGAAATGAGTGCACAATGAAGTTGGTGACTCAATGCTACAGTCTAAGCTAGAGGATGTCAGAGATAATGGCATTGATAGTATAATGAATAATTTCTAGACTGAGATGAAACTAAGGTACATAATACCTCCTTCCATGGTAGATAAGTATAAGGATGATATATGCTTCATGGTGGAAACTGATAAAACCTATATGGAAGTTTTGGAACCAAGGGTAAAGTTCATAGATCTCATGGCATATGAGATGAGCACACAATTTATTAAAGGGTATGCGCATATCATACTACAACAAAAAAGGGATACTAAGTGCCCTAAATGGGGTACCTATGAAGAAAAAGTAAGAATAGTTCATTCTGAACTTCATAGTAAAGAGATAAAGAAAAGTGTGGAAAAGAAGATTGATTCCATCTTGACAGAATTAGGTATGACTCGTAAGGAATTCAATGAAATTAAATGCATAGAGCCTAAGATGAAGGCCAATGGGAAATCCAAAGTAATTGTAACAACTCCTATTGATGTTGCAACACCTTTTGAAGGTGTAACTATTGCAAAGTCAAGTGTGCAAGTACCATATGTAGCAATTGTGCAAGTGCAACCAATTAGAGTGTAGAGGGAACCAGAGGAAGATACACCTATTGTGCAGAGGAAGTTAAAGAGAATGGAAAAGGTTAAGCAAGAACCTACACCACCCACTAGAAAAAGGGTTAAGAAAACCTCAAGTGGACCCAGAAAAATAAGGGAAAAAATGTAAATCAGTGATTCTAAGAAATTTGAGGATGAATCTAAGGACAAATTGATAGAGAAAGCAATGCAGGAAGGAAGGACACCAATAGGAAAGAAAGCTTGCAATCCAAAGGTAAATAACCTTAACATGTAAATCATTAATGATGATAATTTTGTATAGTTAAATAAGTATTACAGTTTGTATAGTAATATGGGTAGAAGGAAACTAGAGAATTCCATAGTGAGGAATATGATCTTAAGGTATAAAATATTTGATAACATTCAAAATAAGATTCCAGAGGACCTATATAATATGTTAGTGAATAGAAAGAAAAGAGTGTTAGAAGAAGACACCAAGTTGAGGGAAACAATGATCAATAAATTATGTAAAGTGAACTCTAAGGAAGACATGAACAAAATTTTGAAGGGTATTGATCCCTTGCTGAGGAAAAAAAGAAGAGCAATTCTTTTGATGGGAGGAGGCTACGAGGAAGTAAAGAAGGAAATAGAGGAGGCTATTATGAAACACATGACCTTAGTGCCTATAGTAACAAAGGTGAGTGTATAGATTAAACCCAAGAGCCTAGTTTATGTACAAGAAAGTACACCTTCCAATGATGAGGAAGAAGTAGAGGAGACACAACAAGCACTCTCTCCACCCCACATCATTATGGGTACTATTTTGATGCAAGCAGATAGTACACGCATAACTATTGAAACAAAAGAAAATCCAATTATAGCCTATGGACCAACCATTGTTGGCAATATTATAGCATACACCAACTCTGATCATGAAGAAGAAGAGGAGGAAAATAAGAAATTGGCTAAGGAGAAGAGGAAAGAAGAGTAAAGAGGACAGACGAAGAAAAGAGAAAGGATGAGAAGAAGCAAGAAGAAGAGAGGAAGAAAGAAACAGAGAGGGTAGAAGAGAAAAAGAGAATAGAAGAAGAAAAGAAAAAGGAATAGAAGAAGCAAGAAGAAGAGAGCAAGAAAGAAATAGAGAGGTTAGAAGAGAAAAAGAGGGTAGAAGAAGAAAAGAGGATAGAAGAGGTAAAGAAAAAGAAAGAAGAAGAGGAAAAGAGAAAGAAGAAAGGGGAAGAGGAAAGAAAGAAGAAAGAGGAAGAGCAAAGAAAGAAGAAAGAGGAAGAGTAAAGGAAGAAAGAAGAAGAAGATTCAAAGAAAGAAGTTGAGAGATTAGAAGAAGAGAAGAAGAAGGCCAAGGAAGAGAAGAATATTACAAAACTAAAAGAAGTTACACACATTCTAGATGTAACTCTAGTAGTAGCAAGAGTAGTGGTCCCATCTGATGACAATGATGATTAAAAGGGACTAATGAGTTCCTTGAGAAAATTGCTCCAAAAGAACAAATCAATGAAGTCTTTAGAGAAGATACTAATTGAAGTCTTGAACATAATGCAGAAGATAGTTACCATAACTATAGCTAATTCATACTTGTAGTCAAAGACCAAAGAATTAGTCAAGACCTTTGATAAGTAATCCACAACATTATTTGAGGTAGCTTCAATGCAAGCATAGACCAAGCATGATGCAACACTTTTCGATACACTATGCATGAATGTGAGAAATGACTTAAAGTCACTTGATGTATGCATTAAGGAATTAAGGAAACTCATTAATGAAGGAAAGAAGTTGTATGGATAGTGCACATTGTCATACAAATGCCTAGAAAACTTTGAAATTCAGATAAAGGGCCAGATGAGTGAACTTGATTCATTCACTAAAAAGTTACAACTCCTTGAGACTAGTATTGAGGACCATGGAACAGAAGTCAAAAAGATTCATGATGTGATAAAAAAATTTGGAGACTGATAAAGAAACGATAGTAAAAAGATTCTCTAATCTTAGGGTAATCCTATCACCCAAGATCAACATTTTGTAGAGGCAACTGGAGGAATATCTTGCAGCAAAGCCTTCTTATGACAAGTTTTCATATACTGACCTAAGAGCAATTGAAGTGACACCCTATGTACTTTGCACACTAATCAGTATTTCTGATATAACAAAGGAGAACTAGAAGAAGGAAGTGGAAAGACTAAAACTTGTATATACCTATTGCTTTTCCAGGATATCCAGTTGATTAGAAGTAGCCTACATAGTTTTTGTATTTATTTTTTGTCCCCTTTCCCATTGATGTCAAAGGGGAAGTAATATGTAAGGAAAATTGCATGATTGTATGTACTAAGAAGGAGTATATGTAAAAGGGGAGTAATATTGTATAAGGAATTGTATATGTAAGGGGGCATATATACATATATATCAATGTAAGGAGTGATAAGAAATGTAATCGCCTATCAAAACATGAATAGAATGGTTATGTTTTGAAGGAAATTTATGTAGTTACTTTTATTTTCTTTTGTTATGTATGACATCATTTTGGAACTTAGCCAATTTTCCCAAATGTTTCCATCAATACCAAAGGGGGAGATTTTTGGAAATATAGTTAGATATATGTCTTGAGTGTTTTCATTATGGAAACATATATTCAACATTTCATTTATGCATTTAGAGTTAGAAAATTGTTTAAGTGTTAAACAATTCGGATCAGCATAGAGAAAGATATGATGTGTACAGATGAAACACTTCGAGTTATGTTATGCATAGTTGAGGAAAGTTTTATGACAATACCATGATGATGTGGTTAACTACAAAGATGTGTATTGTTAGTATGGAATGAGTTATAATCAATTTACTAGTTCTGGTATTTAACAAAGCAAAATAAAGCATAGCAGAGAATTGACTTGTACAATTTAAGGAATTGTTTTGGTAACAAAATAATTACTAAGTCATTATGAGCCTACTTTGTGGATATTAATCCATGTGATTTTATATTTATCAAGCATGTGAAGACATGAAGGCCGCTTGAGAAGTGAATTATGAATGTGTAAGGTATAAGTAAAGATCTTATCTTATATAGTTAATGTGGAAGTGGTATGATATGTGAGCCTTATGTGATGCCAGATTTGATGTATGATAAGAGAAAGTTTGATTTATAGAAGTAAGAGAGTATTTTATGTATACTTATTCTTGTGAAGAACTTAATTATATAATTGCATGTTAGGGAAGTGGGATATTCTTGTATACATTGTATTTGTTCTTCCAACTCCTAACTATGTTGAAGAAACTCCTAACAGGGTTGAGGCTTCTAACAAGGACTCAAGATACTATATGTACTTCATAGACTCCTAAAAAATTCAATATCCTTAACATGATCCTTTTGTTTAGTGAATCATCTTGCGGGTATCATCCCCACTGGGGTTTTCCCTTGTCTAGGGTTCCCCTAGTTAATAAATAGTGGTGTTATGATTTCTCTATGTGTATGGTTATATTTATTGTTCAACATTGTTGGTTTACTTTCATATGCAACTTATAATTAATTAACAATATTTAGTTGTGGGAAATAGTTTGTAGAATACTAATTCAGCACCCCCACCCCCCTCTCAGTTTTATCTATTTCTAACAAGAAGACCAATCAAAATCCATCCAGACTAGGGGCCTTATCACCATCAAAGAAAAAGGCCACCTCTTCCACCTCCTTCTCCTTAGGAATAGCTTGAAAAGAACCATTTTCCTCACAATCAATAAGAGAAGGAATATTACTTATAAGAAAATCTTGGATAGATGTTGAGAGAGACAAATCTTTAGATAGTAAAGATTAGAAGAAACTCTTTGCAGCCAGTCTAATGTTGTCCTCCTCCTTTAAGCTTCTAGTGTTAGTCAGCAATAGCGAAATGCAATTAGTTTCCCTTAGTTTGAGGGTGGTTAATTGGAAGAATCTCAAGATCTTATCTCTATCTCTAAGCCATTTGGTTCTTGATCTCTGTCTCCAAAATGTTTCCTCCTTGCTGATAATATCATGGTATTTAGAGAGAATAGCCTTTTCCTTGGCTAGAGAATCATCATTATACCCTTATTTTTGCACCAACATCTAGATCTTTCTTATTTCACTATGTAATCCAGCCTTAGCTTCAAAGATATTTCCAAAGTCAGTCTTGTTCCACATCTTGATATTGTCCTTTACATTCCTCAATTTTTTGTCAACCCAGAACATGGTCAATCCCTAGATATCTATAGACTACTAGTCCAAAATTTAATTTTTGAGGCAAGGATTCTCCAACCACATTTTCTCAAATATAAATGTGAATCCCTTTCTTCTAATAAAATATTTTATTCCCAAAGAAATTGGGGAATGATTTGAACCAATCCTATTCAGAGAAGAGAGAGAACAAAAAAAATACAACCAGTCCAAAGAGATAAAGCCTCTATCAAGTCTAACCTAAATACACTCCTTCCTAGATCTTTTATTAGTCCAAGTAAAGTTTGCTTCTTGATGATCTATGATAAGAAGAGAATGATCATTTATAAAGCTCATAAGGCCCATTCTGCTAGGAAGAATTCTATCAAATCCTCCTGCTTCTCATGAATTTTTAGGGGGGTATTAAAGTCCCCCATTAAAATCCACCTTTCATTATCCATGTTCCCAAGAAGTCCCCTTAACCTATCCCAATATCTATCTCTACCTCTTTTAGAGTTTGGAGCATAAATATTCAAAATAAACCAGCTATGAATGTTCCAAGAATTAAAAAATGTCATCAACATGATGTTGTCCCCTTCAAAAATAATATCATCAGTAACTCAAAAAGAGTTCCAAAGAATATCTTATTTATTTGGTCCATTAAAACCATCAATGTTCTATAATATGATATTTATTACTTTTCTTGAGAGAAAGCCTCATGGATGGTGAGTTGAATCCTATATCTCCCAACATATTACATCTCTAGCTCTCCTAAAACATGGATTAGATAGATTCACTCTCAATCTAATCATTTTGGCCCTTGATCTCAACTTCTTCAAAGGTTTTCTCCCCAAGAGAATCTAGTACCCTCCCCTTCAACATTACCACTGATGGAATCATTGTCTTTCTCTGCCTAATCTTTTGTGACATGGTCTAGAATCTCCTTCTATAGATGATCACGATCACCTGGTACTATCTTTTCCTCAGCTTGCTTCAACCTAGTCTCCTTATAGATTTCCTTCTCCTTAATCCTCCATTCCTTCTTCTAATCTCTTTTACTCTTCTTAATTTCCTTAACAAAGGGGAAAGCCTTAGCCGTATGTCCAAATTTCTTGTAGTGGAAGCTAGCAAAGGGAGCACTCTCAAAGTCCATCTTCTAAATCCTCTTACCAAGCCTACACTAAATATCTATAGCTTCGAGCATGTGTTTGCTTTAATCCACCCGTAGACAGATTTTTTCATATGTAAGTCTTCTTCTTGAGGTTGTGATTGGGTCAATGGAGAGAAGTTCCCCAAATGTGTCTTCAATCCCTTTGATGACATCCTCATACAAAAACTCCATAAGGGCTTTTGGCAATCAGACCTAAACATGAGCTTGCTTGAAGAAAGAGTCATTAAGATCAAGATTAATCATCCACCTTTGAACTGAGAGGGAGGCCCTCCCACCCATCCAGGGACCCCCACACAAAATATTTTGAAGGTCTTCCTAGCAAGAAAAGGAGAAAGAAAGGAAGCTTTTTTCCAAAGATGAGATATCGACATTACCCTTCAAGTCTCATTTCTTATTAGCAAAGATATTAGTAATATCTATATTTGGTATAGGGCCCAAAAAATTTCCTACTAGGGCCAACTCCATTAAATAAATATTATGATCAATAAGTTCTTTAAGGACTACAATAATGCACATACCTTTATCAACTTTAGAAATGACCTTAACCTGAGGAAAGAATGACTTACTATTAGGTTTAACCCTAAAAAGATAAGACCATGGTTTAGAGCACACTCACTCATCTCAAGAATGTAATGGGTCTCTTCTCTTCTGCATAGCATTTGCTTGCATAATGCCAACACCAAGAATCTTATTAGGTAAAAAGTTATCATCATTTCTCAAGTCAAATTATTGAAATTGATGGACCCCATCCACTACTATCTCCTCTAGTACTACTGGCTCTAATTCAGCTGCATCCCCATCTTGACACCCTTCTGAAATCCTAGCTACAAAATTCCCACTCAAACTAGAATTCAAATTTCCATCCTCCACCTAGTGCTTCAAAAAATTGGTGACATGTTATTGGTGGTTTTTCCCAAATTGGGTTTCCATGTTGAATCCTAGTGACAAATTTGTGTGGATGTTATTAATGGTGTTTTATCGATTAATTTTTACATTCTACAAATTTGTTATATGTAGGATAGTGGACAACTAGTTGATTTTACTAAAATTTCACTACAGAGACTGAGCTATGGAATGATAAGATCTAAATTTGTTTAAGTGATTGTTTGTTCAATTAGTACATCCGGACCTTGGTATAATGTCCCCACTGACTAGGACAATAATACCTACAAAACCAATGTTGGAATTTATACAATAATAAAATATATTTTACTATTCTACCCTTTATCCTAACCAAGCTTAAGGACATCTCTGTTAGAATCTGAAAAGATTAATAACCCAGAAAACTAGTGCAAAGAGTAAATATCTAAACTATGAATGCAAATGATACAAAATCAAAATAGCATCATAGAGTTAGTCTCCAAGAGAGTAATGCAAATGCTGGAAGCAAAATAGCATTAAGAGGATGCAAAAACAAGAGATACAAATACAAGCCAGGTAGCATGCTTATATAGGCTAGGAAGAGGGAGGAGGTGGCAACACCAACCAATGAGGAGCAACCATCTACCGAACTAAAGATAGCAAAGTATCTTCCCAAGATAGCTAATGGATGCTCACATGTAGGAAGGTGACACCTCACAACCATTCACCTAATAAGACATGCTTTATTAACCTAAGCGAGATTATTAAAAGTGTAGGAAAAACCTATCAAAATAGGAAAAATAAAAAACTACACTAACACCCCCCCATAAGCAAAGCTTAGGTGGATGTAGAAATGGGTCCTGGCAAGTCAAGCCTGATGAGGTACCCATGTACATAAAATTCCCCCAAAAGAGAGAGAAAAGAGACTCCCCAAAGAAAATTAGGACTCCAAGTGAGAGGAAGAGGCCCCCCCCAAAAGATGTAGCATCCTGAACCTCCAGCAAAGCTTGCAAATTTTGTCCGGTAGATCCACTTGCATCGAACAAGTTTTCTTCCCTTAGGAAAAAGGACAAGATCCCAAGTGTGGTTCCTCATCAAGGAACTATACTCTTCCTGCGTAGCTGTATCCCACTCAAAAATGCCAGAAGCCTCATGAAAGGACTGTGGATTTGAGGCAGTAGCAATGAAGATGTGTAGAGCATCTTGGAATTGTGAACGAGTTTGCTTGGTGTCTGATGGATCCCCAACCCAATCACCTGTAAACTGCAAGGTTTGTCTAGCCCAAAGTGGACCGGAAGATGGAGAATCTAGAGGAGAATCATCAACCTGTGAATGATGACTAGGAGAGGAAGGAGGTGAGTCCTCTGAATCACTCTCTGCATCAAAAGTGGAGGTAGAAGACTGCTCAAGTGAATATGACCCATCAGAAGATCTATCATGTATTCCAAGTGACTCCAATGTCAAAGTAGAAGGCAACCCTATGACCATGCTCTGCTGGTTAAGCCGATGCAAGTAGTGGAAGTTAAGATGGCCAAACTGCTCATGCCATAATCTGCTCACATTATTAGAGTGAATGAGTGAAATAGTCAAAGGAGGATCAGGAACAAAGTGAGAAAACATATAGAGTCTTGACTGATGATCTGCTCTCCCAACTGCAATTGTAGAATCATTGTGCAACTCACGTATCTCCACTGAATCAGGAGTGAACTCAACCCGCTTGCCTAAACCTGTGTGAGTGATCTGGTGTACCGATAGGAGATTAGTTGACAATGAGGGTACATAAGGAACATCATGGAATGTGCCATCCCCCACATCAACAGACCCTCTCCCACACACCTCAACAAGAGTGTTATCACCCATCAAAATAGAAGGCATAGTACACAGCTCCAAGGATGCAAGTTCTTCCTTAGATGAAGCCATTTGGTGTGAAGCACCCGAATCAAGAACCCAAGTGGATGGTGAGGAAGCAACTGCAAAAAGGGCCTTGCCCTTTCCTTTCCCCTTGCTTTTTTCTTTTTCCTTGTTAGACCCTTCATTAGAACTTTGTTTGATAGACTCAGGAACACTGATATTATTCTTCTCAAGAATGTATGTCAAGTGATCAAGTTGTTTCTGCAAACATTTATGTTCATCATGACCAGGCCTTTTACAATAAGCACATTTGACCTTTTCTTTCTTAGGCTTATTGCCCTTGGAAGATGGTGTATCAATAGTTGCTTTTGATGAAACCGACATCTGATCCTTCTTCTCCTCGCTATTCTTTTGTTTCTTGTCCTTACTATTGTTGTTACTACTTTGTCCTTGTTGTTCTTTTGTGCCTTGGTTGGCAACCAAGGCATGTGACTTAGAGGACTTAAGAATGCCCATCTGGATTAGCTTGTCTTGTTCTTGAGTGAGATTGACAGCAAAATCATCTAAAGATGGCATGGTGAATTGAGTACCAAGTGCACCCTTAGTAGCATAGAAGGTAGAGACAAACACAGAATATTCTGAACTTAGCTTAGAGAGAATACTAAGAATCAGTTGTTCATCTTTCTTTTCAATTCCACATTGTTTTAACTGTAGCCTTAGTGATTTCAATTTGGTGAAAAAATCTTGGATTGTGTTGAAATTGCCTGGACTCAAACTAATTAATTCATTTTCCAACATATGACCCCTCATTGAATCTTGTGTGCCAAATAGTGTTTCTAGCTTTGTCCATACTTCATTTGGTGTATCCAAAGACTCAATGTGAAATAGCAAGTCAGGAGAAACAAACAAACACAATGTTCCAAATGCCTCATCACATTTGTTAAACCACTTAGGCTTATCTTCATCTTTAGCAGGTTTAGTTTTAAGTCCCATAGTTATCCTATTTAATCCAGCTTTCCTTAAGTGAATTATCATGCATGATTTCCACTCAAAGTAATTGTATGGAGTTAGGATGGGCATATTTTTTTGATCCATGATGAAGAAATGCTGGAAAGAAGAGAATCCAGCCACGATAATGCCCCCCCCTCTTTACTCAATCAAAGAACCCCCCCTCAAAAAAATATGATTTGGCACTTTATTTTAGTGCGTTTACAACTACCACTAGAAAGAATTACTTAGTGGTCTTGATTTCAATGCATTACAAACCCTCATGAAGAGCATATGCTAGAAGTGAAACTTGGGCACAATAATCAAGGAAAAAAATAGCACCAATGTGATCTACTCAAAAAATCATGCACTTTCAAAAAAAGAATCACCTCGATACGAGGTCGTATGAGAAAGTTATGATCCTCTGAAGTTTCCAAAATGAGAACTGTGCACAGTCACGGCTGAGAATCTGCAATTTTTGAAGAATTCATGCATGAAAATCAAAAACTAACTCCACTAGTGGATAGAGCACAAAAAAATAGCCAAGTTCATAACAAGAATCATCAAAATCGGAGTTCGTATGAGCAAGAACGAGACATTTGAAAACTGCATTCAAATTTGCGGCTGCCAACGGAGAGGGGTATGGCTGTAGCTTTGCATGCTTGATTCTGAAAAATATACAGCTTGCATGCAAAATATAAAATATACCCAGATGGTTTTTCGGGGCTGCGAACAAAACCCAGAAAGCGTTTTTCTTGCTGATGAACAGAAGATGTTGTTGTAGTGTAAATCAGACGCCTTTAACAGTAAAAAACGGCTCCAAAAATCAGAAAACGACCCCAGCAACCAAAATTTGACATGCAAATGCTGGATTAGCTTCTTAAGTCCATCAATGGCATGTTGGAACCTGCAAAACTGATTGAAAACTCCAAATATGCAAGTTGGTTGTCAAATTTGAGATTGAAACCCCAGAGAAAAACTGTTTTTGTCAAAACTTTTCTGATTCTCAGGATCATCCAAAGATGCAAGAGAAGAGCATACTTTGTTTTTCAAAAAACTACAATAAAGTTTATTTGCCCCCCCCCCGAATCTCTCAAATAAGGAAACTAAAATCTACTCGTGCACATAGAAAAGCTCTGATACCATGTTAGAATCTGAAAAGATTAATAACCCAAAAAACTAGTGCAAAGAGTAAATATCTAAACTATGAACGCAAATGATACAAAATCAAAATAGCATCATAGAGTTAGTCGCCAAGAGAGTAATGCAAATGCTGGAAGCAAAATAGCATTAAGAGGATGCAAAAACAAGAGATACAAATACAAGCCAGGTAGCATGCTTATATAGGCTAGGAAGAGGGAGGAGGTGGCAACACCAACCAATGAGGAGCAACCATCTACCGGACTAAAGATAGCAAAGTATCTTCCCAAGATAGCTAATGGATGCTCACATGTAGGAAGGTGACACCTCACAACCATTCACCTAATAAGACATGCTTTATTAACCTAAGCGAGATTATTAAAAGTGTAGGAAAAACCTATCAAAATAGGAAAAATAAAAAACTATACTAACTATCTCCAAATCAGGTTTCCTAACCTTTAGTTATTCAACCATCTTTTCTAGAGTGCACCCTTTAAGGTTCACATATGCATATGTTGAAACCATTAGAATATTCCTTCCATTATACTTCCTCAAGCATGTTGGTCAGATGGAGATAATTCTCGCATACGAACATTATAGAGGTTGTATCCATTAAGTCATATTTTGGCCAAATGAGCATTGTGCCCATCTCTGATACCAACACTATATATCCATTTGTGTTAGCCAAAAAATTAATTATACTCGTCTCTGATACTAAAACTAAGACTTTGTAACCTACTTCATTATGTTGGCCAAACAGGTGTACACCTATCTTTGATACACACATAAGAAGTGGTGATCTTCCATTTTCAAATAATTTTTTTAATCCTTTAAACATTAACTTATCCTTATTATCTCTTTATTAGTAATGTAAAATTGCATGTTCATGATCTATATATTACCTTTCCCTTTCGTACCTTTCCTTCATATATAAATGGGGAACTTTAATAATTAATAATATGCATTTTAATCACTAAACATAATTTAAGAATTATAAATACTATTGCTTATACATTACCTATGTTTGGGGGTAGATTATGTTCATTTATATTTATACTCATATCTATCATAACCCTATGTCCTAAACATATTTATACCCCTTTGATAAGTGTAGACTACTACTTATTTGGTTTTGCCTAATACCATTTATTTGCTACACCCCTCATTTTATGATTGTTGACATGGATAGTCATATTAGGATAATTCCTATGTGGCATACCATTTCCTCATTATTTCCTATTCATGCATATAACGGGGTCCGTAGTGTTTGATTATGAAATGTCAAGGCTTATTCCCTATAATGTTCTTCCCATGCCTTTTTTGACTTCCCGATTCTATTACATTATTAGGGTCATTGATGCATATTTATGTGTCACATCGATATTGATGTTATCTTCTTTCCATTGATTTCTATGTTATTTATAATAAAGTTTGTAACTATTTAAAAATTTCCTTCTATATTATTACTCCACGTGTTATGATATTTATATCCCATGCATCCAATAGGTTGTGTGTTTCCCTAATGACATGTCATCGAGGCCACATGAGCAGGTGGTCAATTATTATTTGTTCAATTTATCTTTTTGCAATTTGGAGCACTTAGGGGATAAGGTAGTAAGTATAGGCATTTAGAAGATATGATTAGGGACAATATATTTAATCTTTATTAGTCCCTGCCTTTTAAAAGGTAGAGACTATTGTTTTCATTTTAATTATAAATAATTAAACGTGCTTTGAAACTTCCAAAACATTAATATATCCTATGCTCATAGTATTTAAGATCTCAAATTTTGAAATTTATTGAAATTTATGTATTTTCCTATTCATTGGCTAGTTTTTGCCAGTAGTTTAATTAGTTTTCTAAATTTAAAAGAGGGACTAAAAAGCGAGCAGTGGCCAGATGTAAAGCTTTTATTAATGTCCCACAAGACAATTGCCCGACTTTGCATGCTTCAATATTTATTCTCTTAATAATTAGTATTCAATGTGGCATTAAGTTTCTTCGATGGATGCAGCATTCAATGGTTGGATAAATATGGAACTGGATTTACTTTCCTTTTGTTGTTTCTAGAGTAGATGGTGGAGCTTTCTAAATTTTCTTGGTTTTTGCTTATCTACTCGTATCAAACCTCGGTCATGAGCATTTTTCGTTGTCGAAAGCTAGGAGGGGAAGTATACTGGAGCTACAAGACGAGGCGTATCTTTTGTGCAGCTTGCGTGCATGGAAAATTATTCATTGTTTCCTTACAAACCATGGCATATTATCCAGTGTCCTTCAAACACATAGCAGATTATTCATAGCTTACTTTAAAATGTCTATAGTAGCATTGAAGGGCTTCTGTGAAAAGCAAAAATTTCATTGTCTGAAAACCATAGAAAAGAAATCATGGACTTATTGCCGGACATATATTGTGATAATTCTCCTTTGTTTATTATCAAAGGAAACCTATCTTTAAAATTGTTTAAAATCAAGTCAAGATTTCTATAAGATCCATGTTCAATTCTTATGGCATCATTTGACATGGTATGGTATATACTTATAATTTGACAGCTGAAACAATTTTTGAAAAGGTTTTCATGGCTTGGATTTATTGCATTTATTGGATGTCATGTCTTGGCAAATTGAATTTTTTGATATCCTCAAATCATTAGTGAACTGGAGCATATCAAAGAAGCAAATCCTTAATTACAACTATCGAACAATCTCCATACTTCGCATTTTTAACGATATCTCATTGTCATTGTATTTATGAATTTAAATTATGGTGTGAAACAAAGGGTTTCCAAAGAATATTGTGCAATTGCCTCCTAATAGATTAATGACTATAAAAACTTGGTATTTCTGGAGGCAAATTACTGATACAAGTTATTTACAAGAGTCAAGGGACAAAATAGTAAATTATTAGACTTCAAGGTCAACAATAATGCATTGCATCTAATCAATAATGTAGATTTATGTTGCTACAAATCTAAATCAAAGCTACAGAAATGGACATGTAAACTTGTGGTGATTGTGTTATTGTTAGGCTGTGAGTCTAGTTTTTCTCCTAAATGTGTAATCAAAATTGTTTCAGAAAGATGTCTTTGGTGGAAACTATTTTAGAACTTTAATAACAAAGTATGAGAGTTTTATATCTTTGAAGTAAGCCATTTAGAAGGCTAGGAAACTGACTCAGAACAATCTAGAAATTGCAATTTATTTCATTGGCCATCAAAATATCTTGTCCTTGGCACAAATCCAAATGTAGATACAGTGCATGTAAAAAAAATTTAAGGGAAAGAATCAATGCATTCCACTTTGATGAGACAACTTCGCAGACGCATATATTAAAGGAAATTATTATGATTGCATTGATATGCACCCAAAATTCTTTAGTTCTCCTTTCCATGAATTAGTCTGGTTTTTTCTCACTAATTGATTCCACATATATGTAGAAGGCCTATTAAAACTACATCATTTATACTAACTGAATCTAATAATTGATCTCTCTCTTCTTGTTGCAATAGGCAGGGACTCTAGCTCCCACTGAGCTCTTGTTCTATTTAATTATTAATGTTTAATAATTTATTATAGATAATTGAAATAAGATTTCATTTTATTCTTCAATAGATTATTTAATTATTATCAAAATTAGAGATGTCAACTCTTTCTATTGATTTCCACTATTAGAAAGGATATTACACTTGGATAACTATTTTGCCCAGCCCCCCTCCCCGCCTCTTAGTTATTCTAAATATTCTAACATAAGAACCCCTAAATCAATCATGGAGTTCCATCATTAATAAAATTGATTCAATATTCTAGACGCATTAATGCATATAAAATAACAAATCAATCTTGAAAACATAGTCTTCAATTCTTCCATTCTAGATAGACTTGCATATAGAGATTCATAACTTTAAAAAAATGTTATTATTTCTTCCATCCAACTTGTTAGTTTGTGGTGATTGATCAGGGAAGTATTGTACATACTTCATAATGTTTTTGGGGTTATTTTATCAACATTTTTGGGCTAACGTGTTTTAACTAAATTTAACCCTAAGCAAAAAAATACTTGTATAAAAAGGGCTTAGGGTTAGGGTGTGATGCAAAAATTTCTTCTTGTGGTGATATTTAGTTGTAAGGGATTAAACATTGTAATCAGGTTGTAGTCACTAGATTGTATTAATATTGGACTAGTAATTTGGTGGACGTCGCCCAGGGATTAGGTGAACCACGTTAAATCTTGGTGTCTTATGTTCCCTTATGTGTGATGTATTTTTTTTTTGATATTGGAAATATTTGCATGTAATTTTTATTTCTATCTATAATTAATCCTAACAAGCGGTATTAGAGCAAGGTTATTTTTTCAGTTATCCTCTGCAAGAAAGTCTCATGGTTGAGTGGGAGTCTCATGGTTGAATGGGAGAAATGGTAGATGAGGGTAAGCTGAAGCTTGAAAAGTTTAATTGGCATAATTTTTAGTTATGGAAAATGCAAATGGAGGACTATATTTATCAGAAGGATTTATGGAAGTCATTGGAAGGAAAAACTAAGAAACATGGAACTATGACAAATGAGGACTGGGAGATTTTAAACAGAAAATAACTTGGAAGCATTCAATTATGCATGGCACCATTCATACTATGGAAAACCAGGGCATAAGAAGAAAGATTGTTGGACTTGAAAGAAAAATGAAGGAGATAAACTTGAAGGGAACAAGGATGAAAATATGGTAAGTAACAAATTGTTGGAATTACAATAGGAAGGGTAAACTCTGAGGAGGTTGGGTGGGGGGGTGGTTTGAATCAATGCTTTAAACTTTAACCCACAAAAATATTCACCGTACATTTATCTCACATATTCAATAAGTAAATTGAATTACTATGTAAAGCATATACATCTAAAGTATGTAAACAAGTAAGCATTCACACATATATGACACAAGATATGATTACCTAGAAACCCTCCAATGAGAAAGTAAAACTCGAGTGGGTATGACACCCACAAATCTTTAGTACTGTAGTAATAAAGTGTATCCAATGAAGGTTACAATGTTTGATGATGAAATGTGATCTACCCTGTGAAAGGTTTGTTTTGTTAAAAGCTTACAAAGACTGTTAGGTCTTACCCTATTAAAGGCTTTCAACACCTAGTTAGAAGTGTGCTTGGTTAAAGGACTTCAACACACAATTAAGTAAGCACCTTGTTAGAAGATTTAAATATAGCCTGTTAGGGCTACTTTGTTAAGAGTTTTAACTGATTCACCTATTAGAATGTCTTAGCAATGATTCTACAATTAGCGCTCTATTTCTTGACGTCAGATCACCTCTATCCTATTGTGTACTTGATCCTTCTTGATCAGATGTCTCTCTATTTTTCATTGTATCCTTCCTTTATTCTCCTTTAACTGATTATGCAATGTAATCCAAATCATAATACCTTGGTCACCATGAATGTCCTATTTATGCATGTAAATTGTCCTTCTCTCTCTCTGATCATTCATAAAAATTTTAGGGTTTGTCCTCCTTAAGAAGACCTGGGTGACTTAGGGTTAAGTATGAATCAACAGCTGTGATTCATCCATATTTTTGCTTAAACCTTTCCTTTACCTGATTGGATGCATGTAATACATAGGGATTCCCACTTAATATTTGTACTTATCAACAAAAGATCGTAAATCAATCCTTAAGTTAGCCCAAAAATGGTTTACCTAGTACTTTGTGCCAATATAAACAACTATGTAACTTCAATGCTATCACTTGGTAACTAAATGACTCGACATGTATTTCTTGCTCGACTCCTAAATCACTCGGCATACTATCTACTCAGCACTTGAGTGATGTGGCACTCAATACTTACTCAGCATGCTCTAACTTACATGTTGTGTTCGACATATGTTACTTGTTCGGCATAAACTAAGTAAATGACTTAAGTGTATAGACACACACTTGTCAAAACTAATCTAAGATTAACAACCTCCCCTTTTGAGATGAGTGTCAAAAATACTTGTTCATACATTAATAATCTTATTCTTACAGGCATAACATAGATGTCTATTCGGCTTCTATAGAAAATTTCAAAATATCAAAATTTTGCAACATGACTTATACCTCAAAATTTATAACTCAAAATTTTATAACTCCCCCTGAGTTGTTTGATCTTTTCTATACTATATATTGTATCAAAATCTTTCTCCTGCTAAGTAGATTTGCATCAATCGATACTATTTTTCTATTCTTGTCTGGATACTCTTTCTCTTACTCCTTTATTTCTTACTCCCTCTTTAGATAGATATCTCATTGTTTTTCTTGCTTGCTCCCCCAGTGCTCTTACTCCCCCTTTTTTATACTGATTTCAATGAGTTATACGCTAATAATGTATTTGTCCAAAAATGATTTATGGACCTCAAGTATAATTTTAAGAGTTGCATCCCAATTATCACAAGATACCTCCAAAGACTTAATTTGGATGGCTAGCTCGGTAGCAAGGTGGACTAAGCCATCTAATGTAGAAAGATTGGTGTCTTTCTTTATAAGTGTTTCTTCATAGCCTAGTTCCTTGTGTAAAATCTCCATATGAGGAGTCAATGTCACCTGGATGCTGATCAATTTAGCCCTTATGTTGGCTTCATCTGCTTATAATGATGCTAACTAACTCTGGGATTGCAATAGGGTCCTAAAGAGTTTCTCACTTTGAGTTGGAGACTTGGGCAATGTCGCATCGAATGACTACATTTGGCTCTCCAAAATCAGGATGTGATTCCTTATCTCTTGTGTGAAGAATGTAGGATTACATAGTTTGGTATACAGAGAGAAAATATTCTCTAGTACCCTCTTCACACTATCTATCTTAGTTGCTAGCACAACCTATATCAGTGCAATATCACTAGATATATTCTCATTTACCTTGTTTTGAAACTTCTTTTTAGACCATTCTAATATTTTGACATTAGTATCTAGGTCTATGTCTCTAATTCTTTCCACTATATTGGTTAATTGTTCAATGATTGGCTTGGTTTCATCTAGAGTAGGTAGGCCAAATGCTTCTAACAAAATTTATTTGATATCAATCAAAGCTTGTCTCTGCCTATGCTCCCTTTTGAGCAGTTATTGATGTTTCTTCTTTGTTAAGGCCTCTTGTGGTATACCCATCTACCCATTTGTTATTGTTGCATTATCAAATTTAGGTAGTACAATCTCTTCATCTAGGCTAACATTTCCATAAGTAATTACCTCTGTTTCCTTATTAGAGCTAGGACTTGGCACTAAAAATTGTAATGGAGTTTCTTCTGTGCTTGATCTCTGAAGAGCTTGACTAGAAGTACCATATTTTGGTAATATCTCTAGTGCTTGGATTACTACTAGCTCCTATGGCTTGGGTGTCAAACTTGTTTCTTTAGACTTGTCCTCTTCTACCTCTGTGGTTTTAGTTGCACCTTGATCTTGTGCTAGAGGTGCAGATGTATCTACCTGACCTATTTGGCTTTAAGTCCCATCATTTTCTAGTGTTCCCACCTTGTCTTATCCAACTATCTCAACTTTATCTTTGTCATTTTCTTGTTCATTTCCTGAGATTGGAGCATCTTCCATGAATGTACTAATAGTGCAACTTTTTTTTCTCCTTCCTTTGATATACAACTATGGGTTGTGAAGGTTGTACACTTGTGACTTGAGGAGTGACTCTAGGTATTTCTTGTGTTTTCACTTCCTCCCTCACAGTTATAATTTTTGACCTCTAAATTTCATCTACACTCACCAATATAGGGTTGTCACATAATTTGGCCTAGAGAGTGGACTAGATAAGTATCTTTTTTAAATCTTCCTCTATAAGGGGATTGGTGTTTAGATTAGTAGTATTAGAAACATCCTTTACTTTGACGGTTTCAGTGTTTACACTTATCATCTATGGAGGGCTGGTACTCAGCATTTGTGTATCTTGTACACTTTGTTCTATTTGTTGCTCTTCCTTAGCTGGTGCTTGATTATCAAGATTCATATTAGTGCCTCCCTCAACTATTCCTTGTTCATTATCATTTTCTTCATATTCTCCTACCTCAATAGGTGTCTAATAATCATCTTCTTTTGATGTTGATAGTTTGTAAGTTAACTTCCACATTTTTCTGGACTTCTTTACATTATCCTCTATATTTTTTGTGCAATATGCTAAATTCCCTATACTTAGGTACAAATCTTATAGCATATTTCTTTATGGATTTAGACATTTTAGCCTTACTAAGTTCTAGCATAACTTGAGCAAGGGATGTCTCCCTAGTGTGTCCTTCAGTGTTTATAATAATGTAATTTTTGCTCAACTCTATCATATAAATTTTTAGGTATGGAGTTGGCAAGTTCTAGAGGAGTCTTCTTAAATGTAGCCATCATGGCATATACTGCCTCTTCTAATTGGTTCTTCTAAATCTTTCCAAGATTATCAAGCTCAATGTGAGAGAATCCTGACAAAATAGCATTGTTTCTAACATTCTCACATAAATTTTCTACATCTAAGGAGGGACTGTGGCTCACCACTTGGAATTGGTTTTTGTCATCTAATTTAGTCTTCTCCTCATTAGATTCATCTTGGGAAACATACTTCCTCCTTGGTCTCTTATGTGCTCCAACTTCCATCTCTTTAGGCTTGGTAACTTCTTTAGCCTTTTGTATAGTGACTCTTGTACTAGCCCTTGTGGTAGGTGTTGTAGGATTGGGCTGATTAGGTTTTTCAACCTTCTTTAATTTGCTCACTACTTGAGTCTTTGCTTTTCTTTTCTTCTTATTAGTAGTTATAGGTGCTTCATTGACTTCTTCTTACTCAATACCTTATGTAGTTTTTACTCCCTCCTCTTGTTGATCTTCTCCCTGACCTTGTGTTAGTCCCAGTGGTGCTTGAGCATGTATTTCCTCTTCTTCTTCATCTTCCTCTTCTTCTTCCTTGACTCCTTCACCAAATTTTTCTTTCAATTTCTTCACCAATTTTTTCTTCTTTCTCATTGCTACAGCATTTTTCAATTCCATTGTGATTTTTGATTTGTCCAAGTCATAATTACCAAATGCTTTGGCTTCCTTATCCACTTCATCTACAAGTAATGTTGTGATTTCTACAGAGGCCTCATCAACATTGATTTCATAACCTAATGGCCTTAGCCATCTCACCCTGGGAATTGTTTCTTGTACATAAGTGAAATTAGTATCAACTAGGAAGCAAACATCATTAAAATGTTTCCCCACTAGTGAGACTGGTATCCTTAGTATTTTCTTCATTGTTTTCTTAAAATCTTCAAAATAACTAATCATTATTGACTCAAAGTTATCACCTAATTGCTCAATAAATTCTCGTATTTGAACTGCAATTGATCTATTCACCTTCCATGCAACCTTACCAAATTTCAAAAATATATTCTGCACGTAGAAGAAAATACATACCAAAATAGATTCAAATTTATGTTTCAAGCACTCTTGGTTTTCCTTATGGCTCCCAAATTCTCAATCAATTGTTGCAACTATGACTTAGCAAGATCATAGGTATGATCCTTCTTCACAATTTTTTAGCCCATATCCACTACAATGCAAGGTACACTATTTAATCTACTGGACTGATAAAATTTGTGTGTTATTACCCTCACTGCAAAAGCTATCAGGGGATCTATGATAGTATTAGTGGTCATTCCCCTTTTATTCCATACAACCCCTGTGTTCTTTTCAATAAATTCCTTATACCTTGTTACTCTGTGAACAATCTTCTTTGAGATTTCTACTAGCCCATTTTCTAACCAAACAGAGCTATCATGAATTCTGCTTAAACAAATCTTAACCCACTCTATTTTGAAGACATTGGGGAAATCTAGGGCACGAGGAGACCTTTTCTTCTTGACAATCTTGAATTCTACCTTCAACGCTCTATTTTTGCCTAATTTCCCATATGCTTCTCTGATTTCCATGTCTCTTATGCTTCTAATCTTGCATGTGTAACAATTCCTAACATCTTGAATCATCAAGACTTGCAGTGGTATCATAGACAATGCAATGGAGGGATCCTACTTATAAGCTATATCTGGGATGGCCTTGAAAATAGGTTGTTTGATTTCACTGCTAATCAATTGAACATTTGAAACCTCTTTTCCCTCTAAACTTTTTTCTTTATAATAACTAGATGCCATTACATATATCTAGGGTTTGCAAAATTTGAAACTATGTAGCTGGCATATGGTAAATACCTTATAAATCCTTCTAAAATGGTGTCGAGTAGCTGTTTAAATCTCTTGCAAACACTCAAATCAAATTCTCCAGATCACGTTTAGCTCTTTTTATTCTTCTTTGAATTCAAATGATTTCAAATAAATAATAAGTTGATCAAATAGCCCTTAAAACATTGCATTTAATGTTAAGTTCTTACACAGTTGTAAGCTCGGCATCAATTGAATTTCTAGCTCACTAGGCATCCACTTGCCTTTTCATACACTTGACAACTACTACAAGCTCAATCTCAACTAACAAGTTTTGTTAGCTCGACATCAACTAATATTTCACTTTGCAACCACAAGAAACTTTTCACACTCGGTAGTAACATGAAAAATTGACAAAACATAAAAAATTATCCTTGATTTCTAACAACACTTTGCATTTTTATTCATGCATGTGTAATCTTTTCAAAACTAAATCCTTGAAATTGATGTATGGTATATCTTTTAAATATCAGTCCCACATACCTCTTGATTGCTTAATTTGATGAGGTGTGATCACCTAACCCATTGGGTAAAGTGATCTCATCTATAGTTGGTGTGTTGTAATCTTCCTTTCTATTCCATGTCATGTTCATATCATCTCTGATATTTTCAATATCTACCTTTCCTTTACCTTTGTTGAACTCACAACTTGGTGCCTTTGACCTTGTTGGAAAACATCTGCTTATGTGACTAGTCTTCAGACAACTAAAACATGTGTTTTGACTTAACCACCTTTTGTAAACACTTATGAAGTGTGTTCTAATACAATTCTCAAGAACATGTCCATACTCTTGACAATAATGACAACTATACCTTGTAGTATAATCCCAATTATAAGAGTTTCCATTGTTCTTCACCTTTGTTTCCTTGTTTGATGACCAGTTGGGTTTGGATCTACATTCAAAAGCTTTGTAACCATATTTTTGATAGTTATAATAGTATACTTCAAATCTTTGAGTGTGCATGGTCTTGGTTTTGCATTCATGTGCCTGATGACCTTGTTTGTTGCACTTGTGGTAGTGATCCATGTTCTTCTACTTAACATTTTGATTTACAGTCTTGCTCCTACACACATTAGCAATATGTCCTATCTTTCCACAATTATGACAAGTAGGTTTGAAGTTCTTACCTTTTTTACTTCTTCCTTCAGCACTTTTGGATGATTCTCCTTCTTTAGTACTAGTATATCCTAGTCCTGATGTATCACTGTTAGATCTAGGGGATCTCATCAATTGTTCAAAGTACTTGATGGCTTCACTAGGTTTATTTAAGATTTATCAAAACTCCTTATCCCTTTTCAAATCATTGCTCAAATTTTCATTTTGCAACTTCAATGTTGTGATCTCAATGTCCTTGGCATTCAATTCATGATTTGCAATCATCATTTGACCCAAAGTTTTTAATTGCACATTAGCAATCCTAGTTACCTCTAATGATCTCTCTTCCACTTTTCTGGTCAAAAATCTTTTGTCATCTTCAATCATGAATTTTTCTTCCATAGATTTATTTTTCTATTTGGTCACCTCACATAGTAATATGGCTTGTGATTCTTAATCTCTCTTAAGAATTTTGATCTCTTCAGCTAGGGTTCTATTCTTTTCCATTAGATTTACAATTGTTACATCAAATTCATTGGAGTTTCCATTTGCAAATAGCTTAGTAGTGTCCATCTCTTGGTATTTTGTTTCATTCTCCTTAATAGCAATTACCTTCCTTCTTCTCAATGATATCTTTAGATCTTCTCTTGCTTCATTCAACTAATGTGGAATGAGTTGTGTTCCAATCTCTTGGTTCTCAATAACTTTTCCCAACTTGTAGACTTCCATTTCCAAGATCTTTCCTCAAATTTGTTAAGCTTTACTTTCAAAGAACTGAGCTTTGATACCAATTGTTAAAATTACAATAAAAAAGGTAACAGATGTCAAACAACCAAAGGGCAATTGGCCAGCTATATGGCTTTCAAACTAAAATGAATGCAGCAGCTCTATCTCCTCCCACGCACCCTTGTTGGGTCAACTACTTATTCAATAGGTGGTAAAACTGATAGCCTTGCATCTACGGGGGGGGGGTTAATCAATGCTTTAAACTTTAACCCATAAAAATATTCACCATACATCCATATCACATATTCAATAAGTAAACTAAAGTACCATGTAAAGCATATACATCTAAAGTATGTCAACAAGTAAGTATTCACACATATATGACACAAGATATGATCACCCAGAAACCCCCCAATTAGAAGGTAAAACTGGGGTGGGGATGACACCCACAAATCTTCACTAGTGCAGTAATAAAGTGTATCCAATGAAGGTTATAATATTTGATCATGAAACATGATCTACCCTATGAAAGGTCTGCTCTATTAAAAGCTTACAAAGATTTTTAGCTCTTTCCTTGTTAAAGGATTTCAACACCCTGTTAGAAGTGTGCTTGGTTAAAGGACTTCAACTCACAATTAAGTAAGAACCTTGTTAAAGGATTTCAATACAACCTGTTAGGACTACTCTATTAAGAGATTTAACTGATTCACCTATTAGAATCTCAGTAATGATTTTTTGATTAGCACTCTATCTCTTGATGTCATATCACCTCTATCTTGTTGTATACTTGATCCTTCTTGATCAAATGTCTCTTTGTTGTTTACTATTTCTTTCCTTTGTTCTCCTTTAACTAATTATGCAATGTAATTCAAATGATAATACCTTAGTCACCATGAATGCCATGTTTGTGCATGCAAATTATCCTTCTCTCTCTTTGATCATTCATAAAAAGTTTAGGGTTTGTCCTCCTTAAGAAGACCTCGGTGACTTAGGGTTAGGTATGAATCAACGATTGTGATTTATCCATATTGTCGCTTTAACCTTCCCTTTACTCGATTGGATGCATGTAATACATAGGGATGCCCACTTAAGATTCATCCTTATCAACAAAATATTGTAAATCAATCCTTAAGTCGACCCAAAAGTGGTTACATAGTAGTTTGTACAAATACAAACAACTATGTCAAAGCTGTGTTACTTGGCATCTAAAGCCTCTAGTGCTCAGTACTAACTATGACTTCAATGTTGTCACTTAGCAACTAAATGACTTGGCATGCATTGCTTGTTGGGTTCCTGAATCACTTGGCACATACTATCTACTCGACACTTGAGTGACTTGGCACATGATTGACTCAACACTCACTATTTACTTGACATGCTTTAACTTACATGTTGTGCTCAGCATATGTTACTTGTTCAGCATGAACTAAGTAAATGACTTAAGTGTATAGACACTCACTTGTCAAGACCAATATGAGATTAACACAAATCTGAAGAGGATGCTTTGCTTCTATCTTTAGAAAGTGTTGATGATTCTATTGACAATATGGATAAATAGATATATGAGTATTGTAATTTATGGCAACATATTCTTTTGATATTTCTTGATGCAATCAGAGTTATAAAATTATCTAAGTGTTATATAGTTTGTAGTAGTGGAGAGACATATATGGTATGTATGGGCAATAGACTTCAAGTTAGCTCATGCGTAGTGGAGGTTAGATAGTTGACAATGTCATGATGACATATGTCAGTACGTAGACCTGTATAGACTATAAAACACAAGTTAGAGTTGAATTACCAGTTCTGGTAATTAACAAAGAGGAACAGAGGATGTTAGTAAATTAAATTGTATGGCTTAAGGAGTCATTTTGTTAACAAAATAATTACTTAATCATGTTGAGACAACATCCTAAGATACAATTAGTCAAGTGTGTGAAAGCATCAAGACTGACAAAGAAGAGTTTTGGTAAGAAACCTATGAATATGGAATAGTTGAAAAGAAATCTAGAAGAAGCTCTTAAGAAAATTGATCTTCTTACAGAAGAAAGAGATAACCTGAAAGATAGGTATGAAGATGCAAACATCTATATTGGTAAACTAAAAGATAATATTGATGATCTAAAACCTAGGAAGGAATCAAATGAATAGATTAGTGACAATGATGAAGTAGAAATCCTTAAGAAAGAAAATGAGATCTTGAAACATGAGTTAAAAATTGGTTAAATTAAGTTAAGTCTTAAAAAAGATGACAGTAAGAATGAACCAAAATTGAAAACTAAAAATGTGGATCTTATATCCCAGTTGACTCAAGTAACATCTAAAATAGATTCTATTAAAATAGAGCATGCAGAACTAGAAAAGTAAAATATCATTGCGAGAGGAAAATTGACACAAGATAAATGTCATGCCCAAAATACTAGGCAAAAACACCCCAATATTTTTTTAAAAATTCATTTATTTATTATTATTAACATTATTGTTATTACCATTACTATTATTATTATTATTATGCTACAAGTTCTTAATTGAAATTAAGATAGTTAGATACAAAGTTAGGATCATAGGTTTCACCTTCTAACATGAGGGTGAGAACTTGTCTCCTCATTCACACATTCAGGGGTTTAATCCAAGTTAATAACTAAATGAATCTTGCTTATGTATGTTTAGTCACACATCATTTTACCATATCAATTCCATGAATTACTTTGGGTTTTACTTTGATACCATATGCGAATTAAATACTCTAGATCCATTCGCAAGAAGAACTAAATCTACTTTTAAAATTTAACCTACCAATTGTATAATATTTGGCTCCCAAAATTAATAGGATTTATTAAAAATATTAACTGCTTACCATAAAATTAACCCAACTCAAAAAAAATTCACCCTCTATCAATGCTTTAATCGAGTGATCTATGCAACCCTTAATGTTAAATCCTCCCTTTACTATATTCCAATTGAGGAGAATTCTTATTAAGGTTAAATGTATGAATCCAAAAGTTTTTGACACTTGATTAAGTTGGGAAACAATACTTACTAATCTGAATACTACCCTTTAATTATTAATTTTAAATCCTAACTATAGTAACATTATCCAATCCTATATTTAAATTAAGTTCCTCTCAAAAAAATCCTAAATTCTTTAATACATGATTAAATAACATGAATATGACTCAACACCTTAAATAAGATTTAATAATTTAAACTTTACATAAATTCTACTTGGTATGGAACTTATTGAGTAACTTGATGATTATATTAACCAATAACCACAAATTCTTTATCACCAACCACAACTACCTATCTAGTTTTATAAATCCAACTACTCACATATTTATAGATAAATAATCTAACTACAATTCAATTTCTTTCATCATCTTACATCACCATGAAAATTGTCTTGCTAGCCATCCTGCCTTATAATTGCAGAACCAAATGCAACTTCTTCTTTTTTTTAACAAAAAATTAAAACATTATTATTATTATTATTATTATATCAAGGGCTACGATTAAGTTAGTTCTAAATTTTAGGTCATGTTCTAACTTTATCTTTAAATCATATTACCCAATACTTATAGTGAGTTATGTTTCATTGTAGATTAACATACATATACATAAAAGCTCTTATTGCAAAGTATTTTATATAAGAAAATTAAATAGTATTTTATTATTAATTAGACTCTAATCAAAATGTTAACTTTGTGGTTATGCATTATTGACTAGCTTGTTAAAATTATTTATTAATTATAATAATTTTCTAAAATTTTAATAACTAATCCTAATGACACTAACATATCACTCTTAAATAATCTAATCCTACTTAAGATACACTTTCTCACAAATCATCACCACACAATCTTTTTAAGACATTAATACTGCCCCCTACACATGAATACAATTTACATTGAAAAAGACACACTTTGCACAAATGATAAAATAATTTAAATAAATTAAAAGAACAACTATAACTACCTACCTAAAACACACTCCCTTTCCAAGGTGACATCAACCAACTTGCCCTAGCGGCCTTACCAAGGTGGGACGACCTTCAATGTTATGGAAGGTGCAGGTGCCAAGATGGGAAGGTTTAATTTGGGTCTGCACCTCTCTTGGCCCAAAAGTTTACTAATGAATTGTTGGAAAGGAGATATCTTGTGTGGAGACCCTGACACGATGATAGGGTGATGGGATGCATGAAAAGGCGCCCACAGTTCCTCCTCAAGCGAAAAGTTTAGACAATGATAATCAATCTTTTTTCAAAACCAAGGCATATTCATAAGGGCGAGACAACTCTAATCCCAAGGTGTCATGATGCTGACTTGGGTCATGTTTCAACACACAATTTACTCCTTCCCTCGTATGTTAAGGATTCCTATCCTAACCTCCAAATAATGCCAACCGAGCCTCCTTCCTTCCCAAGCGCATGTCCTGAATGTCCTCCTCCCATGTGCCATGCACTATAACGCATTCCTAGAGCTCATTTGAACCTGACTACCTTCTTTATCTATGGACTTCAGATTTGATGTCGTGGTGCAGAAAATGAGGGGGTCCTTCATACTTGGACCATACTTGGCGCTGGAAGATGTGAAGGGAGGGAAAAATCATATGATTTTCCCCCCCTCTCCCCTAGCGCAAATCGCAAGCTTTGCCTTCGTTTAGCGCGCCAATACTTGTTGACTTCGAGTACAGTGCATTCTGATGTCTTGGTCAGTGTGAGTAATGTCGTTGAGAGTTATATATACATTAATTTAAGGAGTGTTCCTCTGCCATATCGATTTGTCAAATCCCTTGAAGGGAGTGTGTGTGGGAGGGCTTTTAGGATATTTAATACATGGCCCACCAGCCTGCTAAGTCATCCACTTCCCCATTTGTTAAGAGTGTGCAGGTTGGTTATTGGAAGATGTTATAGTACAGGTGACGAGCATTAAGGTTAAGAAAAGTGTAGGGTGGAGGGTACCACCAACCACCTTCCTAGGAATACAATTCATCAAGTGTCACGTCCCCAAAACATTTCATTTCTATTTTTATATATATTTTAATATTATATTTATATATTCCTTTGTTTTATATATTACTTTCTTCCCAACTTGCCTCACTTCCATCATGGGATCGAATTCCTAGGGAAGTAAGATTATAAGGAGTGTTCACATGATTTATTATTATTTATTTTTATATATTTTTTGTACTTTAGCCCCTTTTAAATTTGACTTATGTTCTAAGTACTAGCTATATTTTAGTCTCCTAGGCTAAGAATATATCCTTGTGAATATTATTATACTGGTTTGTATTTGGAGATTGAATTTTTGTTCCCTCTCCATACAATTTCTAGAGAGTGAAATACACTCTCCTAGCACTTTCTTTTAGCTCTACCACCTTTTCTTTTCATTGCCTTCATACCAATTTAAATGTAGAGATCATATTCAAGAGTTAATCCAACAAGGCCTTAGTTTGATGATTTAACCATTTCCCATACTTATGCATCAAATTGAAAATCTTATTAAGCCTGATGGAATCCTTTTTAAATTGAAACTTAAGAAAACTAGATGAACTTTTCACTTGTAATATATGTCTTTTATGACACTTGAGCAAGGTTAACTATAAACTTTCAACTAAATATTTTCTATATATTCTCAAAAGAACTATGACTATTTTGCATCCTAACCATACTTCATAGAAATAATGGACAAGATTAGACATGTTTAAATACCTATTCTCACAAAATTTCATAAACTAAATGCAGCTAAATACTAAATGAGCCATGAGTACGGTTGAATGTTCACAATTTAACGATTACATATTCACATGATAACATCAAATTATCTTATTTTCTTTCATGGATACATCCGTCACAAGTTGGGCCTAAAATAAAGACACCACTTTCATGTTACAGTCCACCAATGACAACATTGAAGATTTCATCTGAATAATGTAATGTTCTACAAAATAGCGAAAGAATCCATCCTTTTAAATACATTCCAGAATGACATATTTTGTCCTTGATATTATGCAATCTTTCATTTCAACAACATAAATGAGATGGAAAGAGATTACACAAAATTAATTTCTCCTTTAAGCACATCTACATGTTGACCACTCCAAGCTCCCTGGAGCACAAAATCTGCAAATGCATCACAAGAAAACAACAAAGACCATGGGTGCTTTCCACCCAACCATAGGTCTCAAAGAGACCACCCCTGCGCTAGGGGAACTAGGCTCAAACTAGGTTTCACACATACATCACAAATTTTGCATGAAGACACAACACAAAACATAATCAACACCCTTCCATGGCTTGCACAATGATTCACCATTGGAATCATAAAACGTTGGGTGAAGGTGGGCTCTTCAAGGAGGAGAAATTGATAAATACCATATTGCCAATGCATTTTGCCTCTCAAGGCCACCACAACATAAACAACATATTGCCACTGCATTGCCTCTGAAGGCCTTCAAAACAACCATCTTCTCCTCATCCACCAAACCTCCTTATACCTCCCAAACAACAACATTCATGGCCATGAAGGAGCCCATGCTCCATAACAACCTCATCATAAGGTTAAAAAAAAATAATAATAAATTCTTTCTCACCTACAATGTCAAGCCGAACTTATGCCCTTCATCCAAGGCTTCTCTGCCCTCACAAGGGTGAGTGAAGCCTTCACACCCATAATCACAATCAACACTCACATTCAAACAAGACAAATGAAGAACAAAAAAACAAAACCAAGAAAGGATCTCCAAAAGCACAAAACACATTCACTTTCCATTCCAACAAAAACAAAACTAAGAAGGTGAACCAAGAAATTTACAAGAACATCACACATTCTCACATTGTCACAATACATAATCAATGCTCATAATGCAACAAGAACACCACACTTTCACACAATACCCAAAAATCCATATCACAAGATTTACAATGCAAATGCATACTCTATTAATGAACGCTCACCACATGCAGATTTGTTTAACCATGCTAAAAGCAAGAAATGAGAAGGAAACAAGTTTTGAGACACCAACCTTGGTCCAAGCTATGGTAAGGATAGTTGTAGTAGAGCTTCCTTAATCTCCCTCCAAAAACCTAACAGACTCTAAAATTAGAGAGTGGGTAGACACCCCACTAGTTTGGCTAAGACTCTCTAATAAAGCCTTCCCACTAACTTATGTTAGCAAAAACACTAAACCACTACTTCTTACAAACTTGTCTCCTCTAACTTTTCTATTTTTGACTTAGTGGGAACATAGATATGACAACTCCAAATTCGAATTGATGGAAGAATGCATGGGTAAAGGGGCCCTCTAGGTTGTCTAGGCACTCACATGATCAAAATTAGGCCTCTAACTTGTTGTACTATCATATGGATAGCTTATTCTCACATAAAAGACACTTTGGGACCACCTAATGACCCCTAAAAATCCTAGCCAAGTCCAAATTCGAATTTTCTTTGATTGAGACTCCTCATGGCATTTTTCTATGTGAAGTTAACTTGGGTTCTTCATTGGGGTTAGGTTTAGGTTTGACAAACCCTGAATGACATGGCATCACCACATGGACAACACAAGTGTCAAGTGACACACACAAAATATCACATTACATTATAAATGACTTGTTTTACAATAATACATGAACTAGGCTACTACACATACAATTCACATATACGAAATAAAACACATTACAATGGGGTTTGAATCTTTTCCACTGATCCAACCTTGGCTATGTCATGTTTGTAGTAGTTTGAGCCTTAATTCCCCTTTAAACCATGGTCAAATTCCTGCACACTAAACTCGAGCGTCAGTAGTCCAAGAAAATCATATAAACATATGTAAAATAAATCATTATCTCATACATTTCATCATCTCAATTTAACTTTCCCTTTCTTAATCATTTCAAATATAACCTTCAAATATTTAAATATCAAAACTTACATATCACATTCGACATTTGAGCTCCATACTTCATTCTTTATAATTAAATTACTTTTTTTAATAATTTCCGTGTAAAATGCTCAAAATACTATAACATCAAACTTTACTTATCATAACATGGTCAATTTAATATTTTGAATAGCTTCATAGTCTATTTTTATCATTGCAACAAGATGTTGAATCCACAACTATTGAATCCCTAGGTATGCGGGTTAGGTCTCAATGCATAACAAAATTTATCTTTTAACTCTAATTTCCACTTTAAACATTACATTCTTGCATTACAAGCATTTCTAACATTCAATTTTTATTAAAGCAATGTCAACATGAATAAAATCATTAAATGCATCGATTAGGTCATAGTATGTAGAAGTAATTACGAATCATCAAAATGTAGATATTAAAATGACATAACCCTATAGTCTCAAAAGTGTATCAATACATAGGATTAAAATCACCATAATGCAATTTTCTCATTGGTACTATGACAGATTGGGCGAGGCCTCACAATAAACAATAGTTAGAGAAAATTTATTCTAGTAGTGAGAAAATTGATGAACAAATATTTCACTAGAGACCTTCTTATGATAAGGTAGGCCTTGGATATCCTATTGAGAAATTAGCCAAGGAAATTGAAGTTAGAAAAGAACCAGATCCAGTTGTTGAAATCTCTAAGCCTAAAGAATTTGATCAAATTAAAATTGATTCAAACATATCTACAAAAGTATCCAAAGAAGCTGAGTTGTCTGAGAAACATGATGAACCAAAGAAAATAGAGCAAGTTGATGGAACTAAGCAAGTTGAATCATCTAAAGAAATTAGACATGAATTCAAAGGTAAATGTTGTTAGAATGGGGTTATCATTGCACCAAAATATTGATCTATCAATGCCTGATACAACAAATCAACTTATAGTACACATAAGGTGGTTAAGCCATTGTCATGAATCTTGAGGGGAGTGCTAGACAAATTTCCAACAATCTCCCCCTTAGTTTTACCCAAGGGTCTAAGGATTTGAACCTGTGACCAAGCTTTGAAACCACTTGTTAGAATTGGGTTTCCATTAAACAAAATGATTGATCTATTAATGCATGATACAAGAATTTAACTTATAGTATGCAAGAGGAATTTAAGCCCTTGTAACAAATCCTGAGGGAAGAATTGAACAAATTTCCAATAAATGTTTCGTATGCAATGAAGTTGGTCATATGAAGAGAGATTACACAGGTAATACTTTTAGACCCATTACTAATTTTTATTGTTATAATTGTCATGGTTATGGATACAAAGTAGTCAATTATAATAAGCCAAAGTTTTATAGTAATAATGAAAATAGTAGAATGTTTAGGAATACTAACCTTGCTGGAAATGAAAGAGTATGATCACTAAAAAGATCCAATGATGGAGAAAGACCTAATGGAGGAAGGAACTAGATTATGTGTTAAAAATTCAACAAACCTGGACATATTGCAAGGAATTGCAAAGCATGTGAAAGTTAGAATGGAACCAATCAAAGAAGGAATGCACCTATATGTCAATTATGCAATAACTTTGGACACACAATGAGATTTTGTAGAATGAACAAAAGGAACTTCAACATGAATCCTAACTATAGAAGGAACAATAAAAGAAATGATAGAAGAAATGAAAATAGTTACAAGGAATAAATTAAAGAGCATGTTGATGAATTCAAGGAAGTATTTGTGAAATCCAGTAATCTAGAAAGTTCTCATACAATCTTAGAAGAGCAATATTTTGATACACTTGATGGAAGATTGAACTCAACAATTGTTTGTGACTCATCCTATTTGGATTAAGAACTTCTAGTAGAGGGAGAGTGTCAGTTAATCACAATTGATGTTAGAAAGTGAATTAGAAGTTGCATAGTTAGAAACAGCTAGAGGAAATAGCGAGGAAGCTATGGTCAAGTGCGCAAGCATTGGTGTTATTGTAGGAAGTCATACGGAAGAAAACAAGTTTATTATTAATTAGTGAAAAAAATTGAAGTTGCAGTAGATGCACATTTAATGTGGAGTTAAATTTTAAATGATTTAAGGATTGCTAGCAAGATATTGAGTACAATTTGATCTTGCAAAGAGTTTGGAGCAATCTGTGAGCATTTTTACAAAAAAATTCAAGTGTGAAGTGAAGCGTTTGAAGTGTGAAGGTGTAGAAGCCCTAAACTATGATATTAAATTTATTTTATGAAGCTTTAGTTAGAATTATCAGTATCAACAGTTATCTATATGGAAATCTAGTCAGTTTGTGATGTTAGTGAGAGACCTAGATATAAATTTAAGAAGTGTATGTTTGTTTCTCTCATTGATGATCCATTAGGAGCATTTTCTTAAATCCCACCAAATGTACTTCACATAGAAGATGTTAGAAGATACAGTCACTCTAAATTTGAGAGTATTGGAGATGAGGATATTGACAAGGATTTAGGAGTTATGTGTAACTATTACCTAACCCTAAAATCTGAGTATACATATTGTAATGAATTGAAATTGATTAAATATATGTTCTACACAAAATTGGATAATCATGAATGGAGCAAAATCATTCTAAGCATAATCCATGAAGAAATGGTTTAGGTAGGAGATGTGCCTATTTTAATTGATAATGACCTAATTCATAAGGTCACAATATTGAAAAATGAAGGATGTAGTCATATAAATGATAGGAATGTAAGAAAGACAGTTGAGACAAACTTGAAAACTAAGTTTGATGAAAGGAACATGAAAGTTGACTTGATCTAGGATATTGGAGTCAGAATATTGAGAAAGATTGCAAGATATATGTTAAGTCACAATTCCAAAATGAACTTCATGCCAACAGGATTATTGCATGTAGCCTATGTTATGGTAGTTTAGAAGAAGAAAGTAAACATGTGCAAGATTCTCAGAGTGCAATTGTTGGATAACATTGCTAAATTGAAGAAAACTAAGAGTGCAGTTTGCAGATTTGAATATCTATTAACACATTTATTCTTCCAGGTAATCAAATAGTTTCCTAGAATGAAAAGTTGGGACATTAATGAATGCTCAATGAATATGATCACACAATGATATAGGGCTAGACTAGAAACTATCAGAGACAGGGATATTGACAGAATGATGAAAAGCTTTCAATTTGAGATGAATCAAAGATATAGAATACCTCCCTCTATGGTAGAAAAATACAAGGATTAAATGTGATTTATCGTAGAGACTAACACTACTCGTATGGAGGTAGCAAAACCTAGGGTGAAGTTTCTTGAACCCATGGGATATGAAATGACTGAAGAACTCATTGAAGGATATGCATAGATTATACTCTAGTTAGAAAGGGATACTAAATGTAAAAAATGGTGTACCTTTGAAGAGAAAATGAGGGAAACGTTGAAAATAATTGATCAATTATATATTGTCTTTGATGTTACATAAAATGTCATATCTTTACTAGTTAGTTTATGTTGAGCTCACTACGGTGATGAAGACAATTTCTTGTGTCTGCCGAGCATTCCATTATTTATCAAGTTTGGAAGAAAATTTCTACCAAGTTCACTTGGGCACCAAAGAGAAGTTCATAGAATTTCAATGTTAACTGAGCTCACTCAGTTAAAAAAGGAAAGTTGGTATGGAACTAGTGTTAACCAAGCTCACTCAGTTAGAAAAAGAAGTTTACAAAGTTGTAGTGTTAATTGAGTTCACTTGGTTAACACAAGAAAATCATTTATGAGTTAGTTTTTAGTGAGAAATGAAGGATTTTCTTGTTTTGGCATATTGATTTTAATGGATTCTTTTTTTGGTTCTAGCTAACTGAGGAGATGGCTATTAATTATTAAAAGTTATATTCAAGCCAACTTGATAATGCATATGATATAAGGTCAAGTTGAGGAGTGAATGTAAGAGAGTGTGTGGAAGATAAGTAGATTCTTAGAGGAAGAGAATTGGAAGGATAAATAGGATATCCTTGTTTGGTAGGAAAGATTAATCTAAAAAGGAAGGATCAAGTATTGGACCTAGAATTGGGATCTAAAATCAACAATATAGTTACATCAACAATTAGGTCATATCATTGCTACTCTCTAACCATTGTAGCAGTGTATCAAATCTCTTAATAGATTTAGCCTAGTAGCTATTTGTAAATCCTCTAACAAGGTGACATTTCTAGATTGAAGTGTCTAAAGAACTCTAACAGGGCCACTCATAACCAAGTGATTAAATCCTCTAATAGGGTCACACCTAATAGTGTATTTTGTAACCTTCAATAGGGTTGGCTCCTAATAGGGATTACTTCATAACAGTGAAAAATGGTAACTAGTTGCAATTGGTAATTTTTCCCAAATTGGGTTTCCATCTTAAATCTTGTTGTCACTTGTGTTCATGTTATTTGTTTTGTATGCAACTAAGTTAATTAAGGTTAATCATAGTTAATATCATAAGATCTACATGTTTAGTATTTGACGAGTAATAATTGATATTACAGTGCTTACTAAGTTACAAGATATTGTTAGTGTTAACTGAGTGTCTGTGTGTTAACCGAGTAACTGATGGACCTCTTTTAAGATCTTTGTATATTGTTTTTAAGTAGTTCTCTTGTAGAAATAGTCATGAATTTATGGTTTTAAGTAAATGAACTTATGTTTATATATCTGTGTGTGTGTGTGTGTGTGTGTGTGTGTGTGTGTGTGTGTGTGTGTTGAAGACATGAAGTAGAAGTATGGATAGTTCAAATATGCTATATTTTCTTGAGTCTATGGTCAAAAATGGTATAATGAAGTAATGTTGCATGCTGATAAATGTTTCCTCATTCATGTTATGTTTTGGGTAGCTTTCATCTTGTAGCCATAGGATTTGCAAGAGTGGTAATTTGAATTTTACACATTTTCTAATATTGGTGATGAAATAAATATGTGTGTGTGTGTGTGTGTGTGTGTGTGTGTGTGTGTGTGTGTGTGTGTGTGTGTGTGTGTGTGTGTGTGTTTGTGTGTGTGTGTGTGTGTGTGTGTGTGTGTATGGAAGTGTTCTGCACATTGAATGTTTTCCAGATACTTGTTACAGATGTACAAAGGTCAACACCTCATTGTTGAAGTCAGAACTAGTTCAGTCACTGAATCATCACGAGTGGAGTAGGTCATTATATATTTTTTGTTAGAACAACACATGAATATAGCTTCCATGACCTGCTATATTCTTGGAGGATTTATTTGTTGTTAATAGCAATTTTATTTCAAAATTTATGAGTTTGTAATTGATCCTCATTAATGGAGTTATCATAGAGTTAGGAGCTAGTTGTAGTTTCCTTTAAATAATGTTTTTTGTTGCTTTCAGGGTATTTTTTAGAAAATTAATAGAATCAATTGATATTCATAGCAGTAGAATGTAATACTATTTTTAGTCAAGTGTAACCTTTTAGTATGAATGAATGAATAGAATACACAGTTCAAGTTTATGCCTTGTATCTTGATTGTCTTTCTATTCACTCATCCAAGGGGGGCCACTTGGTGAGTGAACTATTCCATTAGAATAGATTTCATTTCCTTTTTTTTTTCCTTGCAAGATATAATATTGTTGCTCCTACAGTCATTGATAATAGAATCAATGAATTGTTCCTACAGCATAGGTGAATAGATAGGTTTATGGTTGTAGCCTTACTTTCAAGCTTCTAGTTAAGTTATTCTTTCATTTGCTAGCATAGAATTCCTTCAGCATTTCCTTCATGTTAGTTGTAATGACTTAAAGGAGAATTAGAGCATAGACTTTGCAGTCATCCTCTCAAGTTTACACTCCCAGATTCACAAATTAAATGAGTCAATATACTATTTTAAGTAAACACGTGATGATTTCTGACAATGGAATCACTGTGAAAGGATGTCCAATCCTTTGTTATTAAGGTAATAAGCTGACCAAATAGTAACAATAGTTTCAGCAAAGTTTATGTTTTTTTACTGACATCTAAGGGATCTAGAATTTATTTTTATAGTAATTGATTCACCCCTCCCATCTCAATGAATCCTCTTATATTTACAACAATTGGTATCAGATCTTTTGGTGCTTGTAGAGAAGGCTTCAAGGACTTTAGCTAAAGATTAGGATGTCTTACATGAGAGAGATTCCCAAGTTGAACAAAGATAAATTTGAGGCATGGAAGGAAATTATGAAGCTACATCTAGCAACCATCAATGATTTAGGTCTAAAATATTTGAATACCTATTATTTCTAGTCTCCCTAGGTTGATCCTATTTGGATCAGGCTACTTACCCCATTGTTAGAAGCCTCTTTGAACCTTAGGTTATTGTTCTTTGACCTCTTGAATTAGTAGTCATTGATTTCACAAGAGACCTTGTTTGGGGTTGGTAAGTTAGAAACCGTCGTTGTTGAGAAAGATATACACTTGGATCCTTTGATATTACACTTGGAGAGTCTTAGTAATCTCTTGTCCATCCACTTTCATCAAAATTCAATTTTAATTATTTATAATTTTGGTAAATCATCCTCCTAGTCCATATGTGCTAGGTTATTCACCCAAAGTTGTGAGCACCTCTATGGCAATGTTGGTTTATGCTTATTGCAAAAAAATTTATCTTATCATTTCTCTTTTCGACAAGTTAGTGCTTTTACTATCCTAGTTTGGTACCAACTTTTCTTAGGGTTATCCTATCAACTAGTACCTTTTCTTTCATGTTGATTACAAGTGCTATTACATGTTGCTCAACATTCAAATGATCTCATATGGTATCAAATTTCCCAAAATGACTCTTAGTCTTCTTTCTTCTTCATCTTTCATGTCTTTCTAATCTCCCATTTCTATTATTTCTCTTCTTCATGTCTTTTTGATTCTTTTCCTCCTATTATCATATAGTCTACCTTCTTCTATTCATCCTTTCTCTTCTTCTATGCTTGATTCTTCTTCTTCTAGAACCATGGATCTTGGATATCTATTTAGGGATCCTCATTTGAGCTCAGATGAAATCCACCTCCTTCTTGAATTTTAAAAGTGTTATCGCTCCAATGGATACATGGATGCTAACGTTGCAACAAAAATGATTAAAAAAATGGATAAATCAGACACCTTTGCTAGGATCATGTGCAAGATCAAATCACAGTATCCTTCTTCCGAATATTTTCCATCTTCCAAGTCTTATCATGATTCTTCTAAATATCATTCAAATTCTTCATCTTCCAAGTCTTACTATGATTCTTCTATATATCATTCACATTCTTCATCTTCTAAGTCTTATCATGATTCTTTTAAATATCATTCAGATTCTTCATCTTCTAAGTCTTATCATGATTCTTCCAAATATCATTCACATTCTTCATCTTCTAAGTCTTATCATGATTCTTCTAAATATCATTCACATTCTTCATATTCCAAGTCTTATGATGATTCTTCTAAATATCATTCATGTAGGTCTTCCCCTACCTCTTCTTCACAATATCATTCTTCTTCTACTTCTACCAAGAGTCTTATTCCTCTTATTGAGATAGATCATAATGAACAACAAGAAAAGTCTTGTGATATGCCTATCTATAATGCCTATAGTGCCAATGATTATGATGACGATAACTATTATATTCCTATGCATCCTAAAAGTCCTCCTAGTCCTATGCTTGTGCTTAAAGAGGATGAGTCACATATAGATATTGATGGTAATCCATATGACTCAAATATTGGAAACAACATTGATAAATTTTGTGAACAATACCTACAATGATAAATCTGCATTTTTTGAGGAAGAGAAAGCATTTTTTTCAGCTGAAATAAAACATCAATGTCACAAGAGTTTCTCTTCTCAAAATCCTCATGCTGAAAATAAAGATTACACTCTTCAGCAAGATCATGTTAATGTTGAGCCTTTCTCTTCTGATGCTTCCCTTCCATCTTCTACTTCCTCCACTATCCATACATCCCCTAAAGATTCTGAGTCTCTCAAATCTTCTACAAATCCTTCATCCAACAAAGATCCTAATGCTTTTCATGTAGTTCCTTATAGTTATCCTCAAGAGCTACCTCTTAAAGAAACTCAAGCTAACCTTCACTTGGCTACAAATACTTCCAATAATTCTAAACCTAAAGAGCCTAAGCCTTCATGCACTATAATTCCTACTTTAGCTAGTCCTTCATCATCTATTCCAAAGTCTTCCATACAATTCCAACATGCTTCCTTCTCCTTAGCAATGGCTTCATGTCGAGAGGACTTTAAAAATGATAAAGAAAAGAATATCAAGAAATATCAAGATCAAGAACCCTCAATGTCATCCAATTATTTTCACGATGTCTCTAATATGTTTCATGGTTATTTTGATCCCTTATTCCCTTTCTCATTTAGTCCTCCATCTCTTAAGTCTTCTCCTAAGCAAGATCAAGATACTGCTTGCACCACTGAGCTTATTGACAATAAAAATGACCTTAGAACACTTGCTCCTTCCAAATATGATACTTCCATTAAGGTTATTAAAAATGATGTTGTTACTTCCAACGTTGAGCCTATTGAAAATCAAGAGAACAACTCTACACTTATGCTATCCAAAGATCCTTGTCAAGATCAAAGTCTTTCCTCTTCTTGTTCTACCACAACATGTTCCCTTCCACTTTCTACTCTTCCTAAGCCTTCTCAAGCTTCAAGTACTCCTATCAAAGAAGTTTCTCCTATTCAAGATGTTCATGATCCTATTGAAAATCTTAATGCTCACTCTAAAGATGCTAATGTCCTTGATTGTCATATAGATGTTAATGAACTTATTAATTACCCTTTTGCATCTTCCACATCCATCCTTGGACCTCCCCCACTGATACTAAATGCTTCACATCTTCCTTCCATCTTGGGTCCTTATGTCCCTTCACTTTCCCCTCCCAACTCTCCTAATTCATCATCCATCTTGGGTCCTTACGTCCCTCCCTCTCCTATCTTTCCTCAAGATCAATGTAGATGCATATCCTTGAATCTTTTCATCCACTCACTCACCTAAACCAATTATATCATCCTTCTTCTTCCACAAGTCCCAAGTCTTTTGGAAGTAAATTGAATGTTGAATACAAGAAAAAGAAGCAATTCAAGAATCCATATAAAAAAGACCACCATGTCTCCTCTAATCGACATGGGGGCATAAAGTCAAAAGAGAGATCTAAGAAAAAAATTATAAGGAAAGTATGGGTTCCAAAATCCATCATTGAAGATATTATCTCTACATCACCAAAAAGAAATGAAAAGAGGCCTATGGCTATATGGATTCCAAAATCTCTCTTGAGAGAGTCTAATATTGAACAACAATTGAATTTGACATTCAAGCTTCCAAAGAATTCTACTTCATCTTCTCCCAAACACATTCTTCCATTCCATGCACCTAAACTGCAACCTCTTCTATCCACTCACCATATTCCTTCACATTGAATTTGATATTTAAGTGGGATATATGATCAAATCTTTCAAATCTAGGGTTTCTTTGAGTCTAAAAATAGATCTGCATAAAAACCAACAAGCAAAGGTGGGTTGCACCACGGTGGACACCAAAAATGTATGCCTAAAATGTGGGTACACTTCTATGAGTCATTATATTCAAGATTTCTCAAAAATGAGGTCTCGAATGGTGACTCATAGCTCCCTATTCGTGGAGTGCAGGGGTTTGTAATGGAGGCCCTCAATCTAACCTAGTTCACGCCCATGCAAGTACACCCTGAAATGAGAGATTCAAAGAGGAAAAGCAAGAGTACTAGTCTCCATGATTATCGAATATGCATGCAAATGAAGATGCAAGCTAATCTAAATGATAACAATGCAAAACAATGCAAGAAATGAAATATAATCTATGAAAAGAAATAACAATGCAGATCTAATCTATGAAAGCAATATCTAATCTATCAATGCAAGATCTAAGCTAACATGAAAATCAAAGCATGGATCATGATGATGGAAGCCATGCATGCAAGAGAGAATGAGACAAGAAGATAGAAGTTCTCCACAAAAGCTTTAATATTCAAAACTCCTTCTTCAAAAATCACTCTCCAAACCTGAAACATAACAATAGCATAATAATGGGTGTCTCAAAAATGAGGAGAGGGCTCTCCCTTATAAAGAAGATTGGACGATCTAGATTGAGAGGAAAAATATTTAATCAAGGGTGGAGAAATAATGATCCATGTGAAATAAGGAACCACCAATGAGAAAAGAGGAGTGGTTGAGAAGAAAGTGGAAAGATAAGTCCCACTTAGAAATATGTGCATTTAAGTCTAGAGAAATTAAATAAAAGAATTTATTTTATTTCCTTTTTCATCAAAAAGAGATATTTAAGTGGGATTTTCATTTAATTAAAAGGGAGCAAGTTCTTTTAATTAAATAGGAGATATTTAATTAAATTAAAACAGGGATTTTTATCTTAATTAATTAAATGTGGGTGAATTATTTAATTAAAAGAGAAGTTTTCTTTTAATTAAATGGGGACTTATTTTATTTAATTAAAAGGGAGATTTTATTTTAATTAAATAAGACTGAGGATAAAATGATCAACCTTAGAAAAATAGAATAATTGAATTTGATCAAGGAAATTGATTTAAATTGATTTAATAAAATATTACACACCATTGATTGAAGAAATTTGATAAATTGATAAATTGAATAATGAGGGCCCATAGTCTAGGTTACCATTTTAGGGTGCATACAATAGCAACCTAGATGATTTTATCATTTTCCTTCCTTCTTCTGGGGTCAAGCTTTTAAATTCCTACATCATTTCCTCCTTGATTTGGTTTTTCAAATCTACCTCCTCCATTTTAGGATGCTTAGTCTTCATTTTAGTACATTTTTCTTCAAAAATTCTTATGTTTGTCCTCCAAGAAAATTGATAGAAATCTTTGGACTTAACAAAATTGTCATCAGAAATGAACTATTGGCTGGCCTATTCCAATACAGGGTCCAACTCCCTTCCTCTATAATCAGCAAGACTTAACTCAAGTCTTGGAATGGGAGGTTCTTGAGGATTTCCCTCCTCCAATTCTGATGTGGTAATGAAAACTCTCCCTTGGGATCCCATCTGTCCTACCTACTCCTTAGTGAGTTGTTCATCTCCTATATGCAATGTCAATTGAGTGGATGAATACTTCTCTATTTGAGGCACTTGTTCCTTTTCTACCTTCTACCTCTTGGCCATAGGCTCATCAGGTATTTCCTCCACAATGGCACTAGTTGACCCTATTATTTGTTTTCCCTTATCAACTATGGGCCTTTTATTTTGAATTATGTTGTAGTGAGGTCTTCTTTGAACAACTAATTGCCTTGATTCTACTGTAGGGGTGAAAGATAACCTTCTCATGACCTCTTGGGCCTTATCAGGATAAGAATTAATAAAGAGTAATTTCTTCTCATTCATAACTTCCATAATCTCAGGAAAAGTAGTCATCAATTTATTTAATTTATCTGCCTCTATCTTTGCATCACTTGGAGGCTTATACTTATTGTCAAAATAATTAATCAATTCCAAAAACCCTAGAGTAAACTCTTCACTTTTCCTTTTTCATCTCTTACTTTTGTAGAGAGAACTCATTCCTTATTATGTCTTCGGGGAAGTAGAGTTCATGATCTTTTGCTCTAGTTTTAGCCCTTCATCTAAATACATCAAATAATCCCTCACTATCACAAAAATGGGCATGAGAGAAAACCATTTTATATTGGTCCAAAAACTTATACAGAAACACCCAACCACCCTTAGTGATTATGAAGTGGTAGGCAATAGTACAAGAGGGTATAATTGAGCCTCTAGACCTACCAATTAGTTGTGCTTCCTCCAACCCACCTATCTGCCATAACATTTCAACTATAACTACCTTCAGAGGCACTTGGTAAGGAAGTACATGGGGATTCACTTGGAAAACATATACTCTAAAAACTATAGAAATAGGGTAGGGTATAATATCTGCCCAATTATGGGATATCTTCAAACTGGAAGGATTGTCCATTAACCTGATAAAATCTAGTAGTGCCTTGGGAATTCTGTGATTGTCCCTTAATATGAGGTGTATCAACCTGGATGTAAAGTATCAATCAAATCTAACAAAGCTAGCCTCCTCTGCATCCTAGGTCATATATACACTCCATAACTAGATTGGTAGAGTTTCTTCCTCATATTCTTTGTTTAAAGCCATTTCTTTTTTGAAATAAGTAACCCCTTTAAATAAGAACATGTGCATCAATAATGAATATTGGCCAAATATCTTCTCCACCTTGCTCTTTGCAATCCTATATGAATCTCCTCTGCTATATAAGATGCAAAATCAAAAACGACATCCACACCAAAAGAAGAGATCTGTGTCATCATATACATGAATTTTATTGCACAAAATTTTGTTCATCCTCACCAAAAACCAAAAGGTCATGTATATATCTATAGCTCTACTAATGAAATTTTTTTAATTGATGTTGTAACAAAGTTCAAATGCCCAATTGTGGCCAAGTGTTCTCTTAATGTACCATGCTTGACCTAATCCTTCTTAGACAAGTATTCCTTCTCCAAACCCTAAAAATCAATGGGTTCATGGTAATCTGTGATGGGCTCCAAACCAAAAACCTCTCAGATTTCTTCAGCATTAATCCTTATCATAGGTTTCTCATCTACCCTCCTTACTATTCTAGCTATGGGGTCATAATTTTTGGCTATGGCTATAAGAAGGTTTGAGTCCATGAAAACCCCAGGGACTATTAGTTTACCCAAATCAAAATTCCAAACATTTCCATGGGGGGCAAACAACTTCCTTTCTGAGAACCATTTCCTAAAAAGATGGAGGCTTATTTTTGAAGTAATGGCATCCCTAACCCAATTCCCTTTATCATATAAACCATCTATGATTTTAAACGTAGGGTTCATAGGGATTATCTTTTTAATTTGAGTTGACTCATTTGTGGACTCAATTAGTTGTTCCAGAAAATCATCAAGAATGTTTCTACTGGCATATTCTACTTTTCCAGAGAAACCCTTCTTTGGAGGCATATTTGATAATAATGTAGAATACCAAAATTCTTCAGAGTAAAATACTTACTTGGCTCTCTATTATTCCTTGTTGAAGTTATGCAGCACATAGAAGATACAAAAAAACTCTTTTGCAATTTAACCAGGTGAGAACAATTCTTTAATAGGTTCTTGCCTCTCTAAAAAATTGAAATTTTTTTATGTGGAGAAGAATTTATGAAATCTTGCAATATATCTATGGTTTTACTTCACATTGGGAGCCTTAATTTTAATAAATGTATCGTAAGGAAAATAGGGTGGCACCACCTTCTAATTTTAAAAACAAGTCGTCGATTTTTTAAAAATTCGACAATTGAGGAATAAAATCATTAATGATTTAGTTTCAATCCTCTGAGTTGGCAAACCCAATTAGAACTTTCCACATAGGTTTTTACCTTTACTATTGGTGAGTTACACTGGACCCACTTGCACTTTTGGACACATGTCAGCTCTCGCTATGTCGCTAAGCATAAACATCGAGCAACTTCTCATAGTGACATAGCGACCATCGTTGATGTTGCCTTGATCAAACAATGTTCACTCCATGATCATTTCATTGAAAATGTGGTGGGTCTTCCTAACTTTCCTTTGGTCACCATGTCGTAGATAGTGAAGATTAAACAAATTTTGATAGCGACATAGAGACCACCGTCGATCTTGATTAGATCTGATGGTGCAGATCGACAAGTAAATTTCCCTAAGTGTGGATCCAAAGTGGCATATGACATCATACCATTCTGACATGCTAACATGGCCATTAATGAAACGTAACCTTTACAGTGCCACTTTTAAAATATGGTCTCAACATATTCCTTTTTTAGAATGGTTGCCATGTCACTAGCAATAAAGATCGAGCAAATTCTCATAGTGACATGGCAATCACCATCAATCTTGAAGGAATCAGATAGCGTGAATCAATAGTACCTTCTTGTTAGCATGTATCTTTAATTAGATCTGACACTTTTGATAAGTTGTCATGGAGATGAAGCTTATCAATAGCAAGAAAAACATGGTGTCTGTCTTTAGGTTTGGTTCTGTCATATTTCCTTTTTGCAGTGGTTGCTATGTTGCTAAATATCTTGCAATTTCCAATAGAGACAAGGCGACCACCATAGATTTTGAAAAGATCTGATAGTAAAGATTATTTCAGGAATTTTAGGGAACAAAATGAATAATCTTTAAAAGGTTCTCGAAAAGGGGTATTTTAAAATGATTTTCCCGCTCGATTATAATTAAAGAGCATACAACCTAAAATGCTTGTTTGGGGAAACATTTTTGTCAAACATTAATTAGGGTTTTCTTAAAGTTAAAAAATTTAAAAGAGACCAAACCCTAATTAGCACAAAAAGAACTGGGAACATTCACTGTGAGACATATTTAGAAAAACATGAAGTGAAAACATGACCAACAAGATAGAGGAGCTAAATTCGATTCTAATGAATTCAACGAATTATGCACTAAGAAAGGAATCAAAAGACAAGTATCATCCCTTGGTACACATCAATAGAATGGTATAGCAAAAAGAAGGAATAGATCAGTCATGGATTGTGATTGAACCCTGATGATAGAAAAGAATGTTGTACTTGAATACTAGAAGGAAGCAATTAGTACAATAGTTCATATCTTAAACAGAGTACAACTAAAGAAAGACTCAAATTAGACTCCTTATGAACTATGGTATGGCTATTACATTACTTTAAATTATTTGATAGAATATGTTATATCTTGAAGGAGACTAGGAAAGGTAAATTTGATGTCAAAAGTGATGAAGGCATATTCCTAGGACACTTTATTAAAAGTAAAGCATACAAATGTTTGAATCTAACTACTTGTAAGATCATAGAAAATGCACATGTGAAGATTGATGAGTTTTTAGAAAAGAGTGAAGAAGAGAGTAGTGAAGAACCTAAAGATTATAGAAATTTTATTTACTTTGAACCCGATACATGGCCTAATCCAATTGAAACTCAACAAACTTCACCTACCGAGTCCCAAAATCTCCAGAAGTACCGAAGTTGCAGCCTGTGCAACCTAAGTCATAGTCTGAAAGACCCGAGTGACAGTCAGAAGCAATCGAGTTGTAGCCAATGCAAATTGAGTCTAAGTCTAAAGGACCTAAGTCACAGATAGTGGGACCTAACCACGATGTAGAAGAATCAACAAATAATTGGAGACAACTCAAAAGTTACAATGAAAATAAACCAACTGAAAGGTACATGTTTTCTTATTGAATTTGAACCTAGAAGAGTTAAAGATGATTTGAATAATGAAAGTTGGCTTGAAGAAATGAATGAAGAGATAGAAAAAATAGAAAGGAATAAAACTTAGACTCTTATTCGTAGACTCAAGGATAAGAATGTAATTGACACTATGTGGGTGTTCAGAAATAATTTGCATGAAGATGGAGAAGCTTCAAGAAACAAAGAAAGGTTAATATGAAAAGGTTATTCTCAAGAAGAAGGTATTCATTGTGGTGAAACTTTTGCTCCTATTGCAAGATTAGAAGGTGTTAGGACCTTACTTTCTTATGCTTCACATTAAGGATTTATAGTGTATCCAATGGATGTGAAATTTGCATTCTTGAATGGAAATCTAGAAGAAGAAGTCTACATAGAACAACCTGAAGGTTTTGAAGATCCGAGCAAAAATAATATGGTTTGTAAACTGCACAAAGCATTGTATGGTATCAAACAAGCTCCCAGAGCTTGGTATGAAAGACTTCATAATTATTTGTTGAAGATTGATTTTCAAAGGACAAATGATAACAATAGCCTATACATCAAAGAAGGACTAGACATGAAGATTGTGTTGGCATAAATCTTTTTGGATGATATATTGTTTACTGGAAATGATGGTTTGTGCAAATCTTTTTCAAAGGAAATGAGTAAGGAATTTGAGGTGTCAATGTTTGGAGAAATCAAATTCTTTTTTGGCTTGCAGATTCAATAGAAGAAAGATAGTATCTACATTCTAAATATATCAAGGAGATATTGGAGACATTTGGAATAGAGGATTCAAGAACAGTTGGAACACCTATGTCTACTGGACATAAGCTTTCCAAAAAATGATGATTCCAAGGAGGTAGATAAGACCACATACAGATCAATGATTGGAAAACATCAATATGTAGTACATACTAGGCCTAATATTGCTCTTGTAGTTGGTATAGTGGCAAGATTTTTAGATAATCCCACAAAAAATCATATGATGACAATAAAGATGATCATGAGGTATCTAAAGGGTACTATAGATTATGGATTATGGTAAAAGAAATGAGGCAACTTAGATTTGAAAGCCTTCACTTATGCAGATTGGGCAAGAAGTGTTGATGATAGGAAGAGCACCAATTGTGGAGCATTCTTTCTTGGTAAAAGACTAGTTTCTTGGAAAAGTAAGAAGAAAAATTGCATCTCTTAGTCTCCAGCAGAGGCAGAATATGTTGCAATAGCAGTCAATTATTCCAATATTGTTTGGTTTAAACAATCACTGGTAGGTATGAAGGTAGAAATCAAGGATCTAGTGGTTAAATATTTTGTGATAGCACCAATGCAATTAATATATTGTAATGATCCCATCTTTTGGCCTTCATGTTCTTTTAGTAGTTGACCAAGTGTGTGTGCGTTAGCCTTGTTTTACATGGTCCTGAGGGCTAACAAAGGGTTTAATGGGATCCTGGAGTGTTTTAGCCTATTCATTTCCAGTTTGGGCCAAAACAAAGTTGATTTACTCAGTTTCAAGCATACTTACTATTTTTAGTAAGTCGGCAGGACACAGTGCAGGTCAATTTTGGTGATTGGATTCGATACTCTTCGGTGAGAGCTTTCCGATGAGCTATCACTCGCATTATTCGGAGTCCGATTGCTAATACATTTTAATGCCTGAAGTTTTATTAAAGTAACGTCTAATTTAATTGTAAAATATTAAAGTGTTACTTTAATATTTATTTTATGGTGATGTGTACCCAAGGGAGACATAAGGGGTATTTTAATATATGTTTTATATATTACACATCTTTTATCCCACATTGCCCATATGAGTTGAGCGGACCCTTGGGAATAGAATAAAAGGAAGCATTTGTGGCTTCATTAGACAGGTTGAATATGAGAAGAAATTGGTGTGTGAGTTGCAGCTCTGTTCTTGGCATTTGAGGACGTTTATCCTCTCTTGTAACATTCTAGACGTCATTCCCTTGGGGTTTGGCCTTTGGAATTCTTTGTTATCGGCTTCATTATCAGGCAGTTTAGTTGCATTTCCGGCTACAGGCAGATTTGATATTTTGCTCATATCTTCTTCACTACTTGTCTGATGCTTATGCCGCTTGGAGGGAATGGTATTATGAAGGTAGTGGACTGATTGGAGGACAAAGTATTGTAGCAGCAAGTTCGTAAGCATGGGCTAGAGTATTATGTCAATACTGCTGAAGTAATTAGTGAGTTGATAAATCTGCCATGTATTTGGTTTTATGAATTCTGAAAATAACATTTTATTAGCAACAGTTCATTTCCACTTTGCATATCATTGTAGTTTCTTTCTTGTTTATGTTGTATGATACCAATTCCATGCACGAAACACAACAAATAATAAACATTTGATTTTCGGAGTTATAAGGGGTTTAAAACATTAAACGGAGAAATAAGAAGTTGAATGCAAACTGTTTGACATAATTCCTTTCAGCAATTTGGTTTAGTTTTTGGGACATCCAGGGGTGCCCATTAAGGGCAACGTATGCAACAGGAGCAGAATAGGCAAATGGATATGATGTTGCAGCTTATGGCTAGACAGATGGGCATCAACATTGATGATTTGTACATTACTCCAGAGCAGAAGGTAGTCGATTTCTCAGGTGGGATCGAGACACGTATAGAGCTAGCCAGCTATGATGTTGGTGATGTGGTCATTTCGGTAGAGTCAGTAGAGACATACGTGCAAAGTCAGGAGACCACATATGAAGCCTTGTCAGGGGATGATGACGTAGCAATAGTGGAATTAGGAGAATGCGAGGATACTATCATATCAACAGCCACTTCTATGTCAGTTGAAGCATCCAATGAGGAGTTTAATGTTAATGTTGTTCCTATGTCCATATATTTCGATGCGGCAACACCTATTGTTGATACAGTTAGCATGAGTACATATGGTTCACCTACAACTACATCTTTTTCAATGCATGATGGTGATAATATGCATTCCAGTCCAATATATATTATGTGGATGGATAAAGGGAAGAAGATGTTTCATAGATCTTCTATGGAGTTGCCTTATGATGACATTCTGACTTCATCAACACAAGTTTTGAATGCTAGGCTACAGGGGTTGGTCCTGATGATGCGGGTTTGTAGTTGGTTTAACTTCCATATGGATATCACATATTGGGATCCAGGTGGAGGTTGGAGTCCATTATGTTACTTAATTGCTTGAGGACAAGCAATTTCAAGGAGGGCGGATTTGTAATGATCCCATCTTTTGGCCTTCATGTTCTTTTAGTAGTTGACCAAGTGTGTGTGCGTTAGCCTTGTTTTACATGGTCCCGAGGGCTAACAAAGGGTTTAATGGGATCCTGGAGTGTTTTAGCCTATTCATTTCCAGTTTGGGCCAAAACAAAGTTGATTTACTCAGTTTCAAGCATACTTACTATTTTTAGTAAGTCGGCAGGACACAGTGCAGGTCAATTTTGGTGATTGGATTCGATACTCTTCGGTGAGAGCTTTCCGATGAGCTATCACTCGCATTATTCGGAGTCTGATTGCTAATACATTTTAATGCCTGAAGTTTTATTAAAGTAACGTCTAATTTAATTGTAAAATATTAAAGTGTTACTTTAATATTTATTTTATGGTGATGTGTACCCAAGGGAGACATAAGGGGTATTTTAATATATGTTTTATATATTACACATCTTTTATCCCACATTGCCCATATGAGTTGAGCGGACCCTTGGGAATAGAATAAAAGGAAGCATTTGTGGCTTCATTAGACAGGTTGAATATGAGAAGAAATTGGTGTGTGAGTTGCAGCTTTGTTCTTGGCATTTGAGGACGTCTATCCTCTCTTGTAACATTCTAGACGTCATTCCCTTGGGGTTTGGCCTTTGGAATTCTTTCTTATTGGCTTCATTATCAGGCAGTTTAGTGCATTTCCGGCTACAGGCAGATTTGATATTTTGCTCATATCTTCTTCACTACGTGTTCGACGCTTATGCCGCTTGGAGGGAATGGTATTATGAATGTAGTGGACTGATTGAAGGACAAAGTATTGTAGCAGCAAGTTCGTAAGCATGGGCTGGAGTATTATGACAATATTTCTGAAGTAATTAGGTTTTAAGAAGTTGAATGCAAACTGTTTGACATAATTCCTTTCAGAAATTTGGTTTAGTTTTTGGGACATCCAGGGGTGCCCATTACATATATCAAACAATCCTATGATGCATACCAAGACCAAGCACATTCCAATAAAATATCACTTTCAGAGAGAATTAGTGCAAGACAAAGAGATGAGATTGGAGTATGTAAATACTAAAGAAAAAATTGTAGACATATTCACTAATCCATTTTTTGAGGATGAATTTTTGTATCTAAGAGGTAAGCTAAGGGTTATTCCCATATTTGAAGCTCACTAAACGAAGTTTAGTGGTGCATCAACTAGAGCATGTTGAGGATTAGTTGATGCATTAATGAAAGGAAAGATTTCATATGAATCTATACATTGAGTATATTGATATTAACTATATATTGTCTTTGGAATAAGATGTCAAATAGGGAGAGTTTGTTGTCATATCATGAAAATTTTCTAAAGAGGGAGAGTATACTATCATATCAGAAAAAATTGTTTGAAGAGGAAGAACTTGTGAAAGATGTTAGAGAGGGAGAACTTGGTCTGATATCAAAGATGGCGAGTCTTTGATGTAGGAGCATCCTAGGCTTGTTTACAATCTTACATGTTTGGAGAGATTTTGGTTAAGTGTTGTGGAGCTTGGCAGATACTAGTATTCGGCATACACTAAGAGTTCAACATGATCTCTGGAACTCAACATGGTCTCTGGAACTTGGCATGGTCTCTAGAACTTGGCATGGTCTGTGGAACTTAGCATGGTCTTTGAAATTCGACATGGTCTATGGAACTCCACATGATCTATGGAGCTCGGCATGGTATCTGGAATTCAAAAATTCTTGGGAACTTACTAGTGTTAAGCTTGGTCTTGGTTTCTGTTAGTGTCAAGTTATCTATGAGATAACTTTTGACATTTAATTTATGTATGGGTATTTAATTTAGTGTTGTTTCCAACTTATGGCTCGACCTATATTTAATGTAAGGGATTTAATTTAGTTTTTAATGAGTTGGGACAACTTGTGGCTTAGTTTGGTATAATAAGGGGTCTTGTAGAGTCTTTTGGTAGAAGTGGATGATTTATTCTAGCTTGGAGCAGGGGATGAAGTGTAGATACAAATTTTGAGGAGCTAGGGTTGTGGCTTAGGACCTAAAGGATTGCTTGGTGGGTATAAGGGTATAAGTGTAAAATTATTCTTGGTGTTCTTATCCAATTGTGGATCTGGGATAGCTAGAATAGGTTTGTAGTAATTGGATCTTGTGGGATCTTGCAAAATTAGTATTGTAATTGTTGTTTTTATTTGGCCCTAACTTGGAAGGCCTTACAACTGGGCATATTGCATGTAATCAGTTATTTTATGAATAAAGAGTTGTGATTTAGTATCAGATCTTGCATTGTTGTTGTTTTCTATTCTGTTTCTAAAGTGTATTTATTTAATGGGGGTTTGGACATCTCCTTTGGGGATTCTCCTACCTTGCACTACATCAAATGGTATCAGAGTGAAGGTTATTCTTGAGTGTGTGGACAAATCATCAAAGCTGAGGTAGTTTACACCAAGATTGTAGAGAAGGTTGATCTTGTGGCTGATTGATCTTCTAGATTGGTGGATTTTTTTCTCAGGGTTTTCTAAAATATTGGAAGATGCCTCCAAGAAGATTGAATCCTAGGGCAATTGATGATCTTGGTGATGTCATGGAAGGAAGGATATTAGAGAAGATAAGAGCAGTGTTTAGATCTAAGATTGCATTGATGAAGAGTGACATGATTGCTAAAATTGTGAGTACTTTAGGTGGTGTACCTAGGCATGTTGGCACTGAAGGTAGCTATGAGGAAGTTGTTGAAGATTTTGAAGTTATTGTCTCTAGTGGTGAGGAAAGAATTGATTGTGTGGAGAGACCTATTAGAACTAGGGTTGGTTAGTTTGCTAGACATGGATCTCAGTTGAAGCTAAAGCATAAAATGGAGGATTCTAATTTCTTAGGTACTTTGACTCCTAAAGACTTGATTGATTGATTTGGTGAATTGTAAGATTACTTTGAGCTAGGGATATGGAGGATCTACTCAGAGTGAGGTTGGCACAAACTAAGTTGAAAGGACATGTTGCTCTTTGGTGGAAGGAACTGCAAAGAGACATAGAAGAGGAAGGTGAAATGAAGATCTCTAGATGGAGATTGATGGTGACTAAGTTGGTAGAATCAGAAATAGAAAGATATGACTGTGAAGGATTATAGTGAGGATTTCTACAAGTTGATTATTTGATTTGGGCATCAAGAATTGTAAAAGGAAAAGGTAGCTTAGTACATTAATGGTTTGAGATTCAATATTTAGGATGAGGTTGGTATGCTTCAAATTTTTCTTTGGTTTAGGATGCTTATGAGTATGCCCTGAAGGTAGAAGATAAGTTGAAGAGGAAGAGTCAAGGTAATGCTAGACTGAAGGAGAAGCAGGATAGATTGACAAAAACTAAAGTGAGTGTAGAAGATGAATGAAAACTTGTTGATTAGAAAAGAAAAATAGGTGGAGGTGGATTCAAAGGTAATTGTTTCAAATGTGGTAAAGAAGGGCATAGATCTTTTGTATGTCTGATTGGTAGGACAACTGCTATTTTAAATGAGATTGTAGTTCAAGATAGTCAACTTGAGAAAGGAGAGAGTTTATTGGCTCGACAAGTACTGGTTGGTCAGAGGACATTGGATTCTTGTCAAAGGATAGTTTGTTTAGGACTTGTTCTAAGTTTGGTGGTAAAGTTTGCAAGGTGATTCTGGATGGTGTTAGTACTAATAACCTTGTTTCTAAGGAGATGGTTCAAAAACTTGGTTTGAAGAGAGTACGACATCCTTATCCTTATAGAAATGGTTGGTTGCAAGGTGAGCATGCTTTGGAAGTGAAGGAGCAATGCCTTTTTGATTTCCAAATTGGGCAGTATAAGGATCAAGTATTGTGTGCTATTATGGATATGAATAGTTGGCATGTGTTGCTTGGTAAACCTTGGCAGTATGATTGCAAGGTTGTGCATGATTGTGTCAAGAATGTGTTTACTGTTGAAAAGGTGGCAACAAGTTTTCCCTAATTCCTTTACAAAATGAAGAGCTCGATAGGAGGAACTTGAATATTGGCAGTTGAGTTGAGTTTGTATATTATGGGAAGGTCAAAGATCAGCATGGAAAACATAGCTATAGCACACTGAGGATGGATTTGAAGAAGAAAACAAAGAACAAGGGAAAGAGTGTACAAGTTGAGAACTTGGAGGATACATATGTGAAGAACCAATTTGGGATTTATGTGTTGAATCCAAGAAGGTGTTCTTCTAGCTACTAGAACAACTTTTCAAACCTAGGGTTTCTAATGTAAGAGCATCTTAGGCTTGCTTGGAAGCCTAAATGTTTGGATGGATTTTGGTTAAGCTTTGTGGAGCTTGGCAAATACTAGTGTTCAACATACACTAGGAGCTTGGCATGGTCTGTGGAACTTGGCATGGTCTATAGAACTCAACATGATCTCTGGAACTTGGCGTGGTCTATGGAACTTGGCATGGTCTATGGAACTTGACATGGTCTCTAGAACTCGCAATGGTACTAGAACTCAACAATGCTTGGGAACTTACTGGTGTTGAGCTTGGTTCTAGCTTCTGTGGGTGTCAAGTTGTCTGTGACCCAACTTTTGGAATGTAATTTATGTATGGGTATTTAATTTAGTGGTGTACTCGACTTATGGCTCGACCTATATTTAATGTAAGGGATTTATTTTAGTTTGTAATGAGTTGGGCTAACTTGTGGCTTATTTTGGTATAATAAGGGGTCTTGTAGAGTCTTTTGGTAGAAGTGGATGATTCATTCCATCTCGGAGAAGGGGATGAAGCGTAGATGCAAATTTTGAAGAGCTAGGGTTGTGTCTTTAGAAATATAGGATTTCTTGGTAGACCTAAGGGTACAAGTGTGAAATTCTTCTTAGTGTTCTTATCTAGTTGTGGATCTGGATTAGCTAGAATTGGTGTGTGGTAATTGAATCTTGTGGGATCTTGCAAAACTAGTATTGTAATTATTGTTTGGCCCTAACCTGAAAGGCCTTATGGCTAGGCATATTGCCTTAATCGGTTATTTTATAATAAAGATTTATGATTTGGTATCAGATCTTACATTTTTTTTGTTTGTTGTTGTGTTTCTATTGTGTGGTTATTTGTTGGGTGATTATGTTAGAGTGGAGTTGTCGTTGCACCAAAAGACTAATCTTTTAATGCTCGATACAACTACTCAACTTATATTACATAGGAGGTGGTTAAGCCCTTGTCACAAATCTTGAGGGGAGTGCTAAAAAAATGTATAACAATCTCCCCCTCAATGTTACCCAAGGGTCTAAGGATTTGAACCTGTGAACAAGCTCTAATACCACTTGTTAGAGTGAGGTTGTCATTGCACCAAAAGACTAATCTATAAATTCTTGATACAACCACTCAACTTATAGTACACAAGAGGTGGTTAATCCCTTATCACAAATCTTGAGGGGATAGTTGAACAAATTTCCAATAGTTTGGACATCTCCTTTAGGGATTTTCATGCCTTGCACTACATCAATCTTCTATTAGAAGAAGATGTAGAAGATAGAGTAAACAAGGAGAATTTTTTGACATAGAGAGAAATTGAAATCAGAGGAAATGATTGATGTCAGAGGGAGTTCATAGTGATAAAGGGAGTTCTCATGAATGAGAATCAAAATGAAACTAAAGATATTATCCTTTCTTTTATTTTTCTCTAAAATTTCATTGTATTATGACATGTTGTGTTGCCATCAATGCCAAAGAGGCAAATTGTTGAAAATAATTGATCAATTGTATATTGTCTTTGATGTTACACAAAATGTCATATCTTTACCAGTCATGTATGCCAAGCTCACTTGGGCAATGAAGACAGTTTTCTATGTCTATTGAGCATTCTAGTGTTTATCAAGTTTAGAATATAGTGTCTACCAAGTTCACTCGAGCACCAAATAGAAGTTTGCAAAAGTTTAGTGTTAACCGAGATTGCTCAATTAACAAAGGAAAGTTGGCATGGAACCAGTATTGACCAAGCTCACTCAGTTACCAAAGGAAGTTTATGAAGTTGTAGTCTTAACCAAGTTCACTATGTTAACATAGGAAAATCATTTATAAGTTAGTGTTTACCAAGTTGGGTCGGCTAACAAAGGATTTTCTTGTTTTGACATATTGAGCTTAATGGATTTGTTTGTTGGTTCTAGCCAACCGAGGAGATGAATATTAATTATTATAAGTTCTATTCAAGCTAACTTGACAATGCATATGATATAAGTATAAGGTCAAGTTGAGGATTGAATATAAGAGAGTGTGTGGAAGATAAGAAGATGCTCAGAGGAAGACAATTGGAAGGATAAGTAGAATATCCTTGTTGGGCAACAAAGATTAATCTAATTAGGAAGGATTAAGTATTCAAGCTAGAATTGAGATCTGAAATCAGCAATACAATTGCATCAAAAATTAGATCATATCATTGTTACTCTCTAACCATTGTAGCATTATATCAAATCTCTTAATAAAGTTAGCCTAATAACTATTTGTAAATCCTCTAACAAGGTGGCATTTCTAGAATGAAGTGTATAAAGACCTCTAACAAGGCCACTCCTAACAGAGTGACTAAATCCTCTAACAAGATCACACCTAACTATGTGTTTTTTAACCTTTAATAGGCTTGGCTCCTAATAGGGCTCACTTTAGAAGAGTGAAAAATAGTAACTAGTTGTAATTGGTGGTTTTCCCAAATTGGGTTTCCACATTAAATCTTGGTGTCACTTGTATTCAAGCTATTTCTTTTATATGCAACTAAGTTAATTAAGGTTAATCATAGTTAATATCTTAAGATTTTCATGTTCAATATTTGTTGAGGAATAGTTGATATTATAGTGCTTGTCAAGTTACAACATATTGTTCATGTGAACCAAGTGCATGTGTCTTAACTAAGTAACAATAGTTTCAACAAAGTTTATGTTTTGCGCTAACATCTAAGGGATCAAGGATTTATTTTTTAGTAAATGATTCACCCCTCCCCTCTTAGTTACTCTTATATTTCCAACATGAAGTTCATTTTGAACTTCATAGTAAAGATATAAAAAGGAATGTGGAAAAGATGATTGAATCCATTCTTAAGGAGTCTGGCATGACGAGAATAATTCAATAAGATCAAAGGTATAGCATTGGAGATGAAAGCTAGTAAGAAAACTAAGGTGTTCATAGATACACCTATTTCCATTGCAATACCATCTGTGGAAGTGATAGTAGTAGGAACTACTTCACAAATTCCTCCTACACCTTATGCAACAGTTGCACAAGTTCAACTAGTTAGCGTACACCATAAGAGGAAACTTGAAGATGATGTATCTATTGTGCAAAGGAAATTAGAGATATTGGTGAAGGTTAGGCAAGAACCAACACCATCCTATAAGAAAAGGATCAATAAAACCACTAGTGGACCTAGAAAGAGAAGAAGGACACTGTAAATTAGGGATTATGAGGAGTCGGATGAAGAGGCTGAGGAAAAGGAAGTTGAATAGTTAGTTGGAGAAGAAAGGAAACCAACTGGTAAGAAAGCCTGGAAGCCTAAAGTTGAGAATCCAAACATGAAAATCATAAATAATGAAAATTTTGTTCAATTGAATAAGTATTATAGTTTATATAGTAACATGGATAGGAGACAACTAGAAAATGCTATAGCGAGAAATATGATTTTGAGGAATAAGAGGTTTGATAGCATCCAAAATAAGATTCCAAAAGATTTGTACAATAGATTACTAAATAGGAAGAGAAGAGTAGTAGAGGAAGATACTAAACTAAGAGAGAATATGATTCATAAATTGTGTGAAATTAGCACAAAGGAAGACATAGAAAGAATTTTGAAAGGTTTTGAACCTTTGTTGAGGAATAAAAGAAGAGAAACTCTTCTTATGGGAGGAAACTAAGAAGAGGTAAAGAAGGAAACCAAAGAAGCCATAGTAAAATATATGACTTCCATTCCTAAAGTCGCCAAGGAGAGTGTGCAACCTGAAATAAAAAGTCTAGTTTATGTGGAGTCCAGTACTCCTACTAATGGTGAAGAAGAAGTTGAAGAGGCACAACAAACTTATTCACCTATGCATATAGTTAGTGGTACTGAATCCATGCAAGTAGATAGTAAACATATAATAGTAGATGTTAAAGAAAATTCATTCATAGAATATGGAACTAAATTGTTTCCAATATCACTTCCTATTCTAGTTTAGATGAAGAGGATGAAGAAGAAGAAGAAAGGAAGAAAAGTGTAAAGAAGGAAAAGACATAGGAAGAGGAAAAGAAAGAAATAAGAAAACAAAAAAGAAGAAGAAAGAAGAAAGGAGCAAGAAACAAAAAGAGTGAAGATAAGAAGAGGAAAGAAGAAGAAAGAAAGAAAGAAGAAGAGAGAAAGAGAGAAGAAGAAAGAAAAGAAGAAGAGGGAAGGAAAGAAGCAGAGAAGGAAAAAGCAAGAATAGAAGAAGAAAGAAAGAAAGTAGAAATGAAGGAATCATCTAAACTTTAGCAGAAGTGGAAGATTGTGATGCAAGAATTTGCATTCTTACCCAATCTAGAACATTTAGAAATAGAATTTGGGAAGGTAGTCTTTCAACATGAAGCTGACATACCTTATGTTGCAACAACAGTTATACATATTTAAGCTGCTACCTCAGCAACAATAGATCAACTATCACCAGTATTATCCGATGATGATCATAAAGGTCTAATGAGCTCTTTGAGCAAGCTACTCAAGAAGAATAAGTATGTAAAGACTTTAGATATAATGTTAGTGAAAGTGTTGGAAAGGATGCAAAGGAAAACTCACACAACTCTCACAAATCCAAACTTGCAAGTAAAGGTGAAAGAATTGGTGAAATACTTTGATGAAGAGTTCACAACCTTGTCTAATAGTTCTTTAGTACAAGCATAGACAAAGGATGATACATCAATGTTTGAAACAATATGCTCTAATCTTAGGAATGACTTGCAAAATCTAAATGTGTGCATCAATGAAATGGGGAAAAGTATAGATGAAGTTAAGAAGTTGTATGGACAATGCACAATGTCATACACTTATCTATCAAATTTTGATAATTAGATCACAGACCAAATGAGTGAGATTCAAACACTCACTATCAGATTGTAGCAACCAAAGGCAAACATTGAAGACTTTGGAACAAAAATGGAGAAAATTCACAGTGCTATCAGAGACATTGAAACTGATAAGGAGAGGGTAATTAGGAGATTCTACATTCTTAGAGAATTTTCATCACTTAAAATCAGTATTTTACATAGGCAATTGGAGGAGTGCCTTGCAAGAAATGTGTTCTATGATCAATTTTCCTATACTGAGCTGAGTGCAATTAAAGAAGCATCCTATGCACTTTGCACACTCATTAGTATATCTAATACAGTCAAGGAAAATTGGAAGAAGGATCCTGAAATATTAAAACTTGGTTTCCCAGATTGTATATCTAGAATATCAATCTGGCCAGAGGAAGGCGACAAAATTTTTGTGGCTACATATTTTTGACACCTTTATCATTGATGTCAAAGGGGGAGAAGTATGTAAGGAAAACTGTATATGTATGTAAGGGAGAAGTATGTGTATATGTAAGGGGGAGAAGTATGTAAGGAAAATTGTAGATGTATGTAAGGGAGAAGTATGTGTATATGTAAGGGGGAGCTTATCTATGTACTTAAGAAATCATTGTAAAGGAGTGATAAGGAATGTAATGATCCATCAAGACATGAATAAAATTCTCAAGTTTTGAAGGAAATTTTGAGTGGTTACTTTCTATATTTACTTTGTTTTGCATGACATGATTTGGGACTTAGCTAATTTCCCCAAATGTTGCCATCAATGCCAGAGGGGGATATTGTTGGAAATATGGATAGATAGATATATGATTGTTGTCATTTGTGGAAACATATACTTTTGATATCTCTTGGTGTGATCAGAGTCAGAAAATTATCTGTGTTAGATAGTTTGCAGCAGTATAGAGATAGATACAGTATGTATGGATGATAGACTTTGAGTTAGCTCATGCATAATGGAGGTTAGATATTTGATAGTTTCATAATGATGCATGTTAGTGTGTAGACCTGTATGAACTGTATGATGCAAGTACAATTGAATTACCAGCCCAGGTACTTAATAGAGCATAACAGGGCATGTTAGTAAATTGAGTTGTATGGCTTCAGGAATAATTTTGTTAGAAAAATGATTACTTAATCAGTTGATTTGACATCCTAAGTTACAATTAGTCAAGTGTGTGAAAGCATCAAGGTTGATAGAGAATATTTTTGGGAATTTGCAAGGTATATATGAGGATCATATCTTGCGCAGATAAATGAGAGAGATTGATGATAAGTATGTGATGCAAACTATTGTGAAGAATTTAGATATGATGTGTGAGCCTTATGTTATGTGAAAAATGATGTGCGATCAGAGATAGTGTGAGATTCAACATTAAGACAATATTGTATGTATATCTATTCTTGTGAAGAAACATATTTGTATAATTGCATGTTAGGGCAATGGGCTCTTCTTTCATACATTGTACTTGATCTAACAACTCCTAACAGGGTTGAAGAAACTCCCAATAGTATATTTGGGGGTAATTTTTTATGACAGATCAATTTGGCTTGTCAAATTCATTTTTAAAAAAATTTGAACCCAATAACGTCAAAATTTTGATGACATTTAAGTTTGGCATCAAACTTTTGACATTTTCGAGGATATAAACAAAAAAATAAAATAAAAGGGAAACTTCATTTCATATCATGTAGTAAAGTGCAGGTAGGAGGCTTCAGGCATGACTAATTAACAGATTTTCAGCGCCATCAAGGCAATTTTGATGGATTCATTTTCATTCTCTACATCCTCTTCCATTTGGAACTTTCTTTCAAGGTAAGGTCTCATCCTCTTTTGTTTGCATGCTTAATTTCAATGTAAGGGTTGAAAGTATTTTTCATTTTTGTTGTAAGGGTTCAAGGTAATTTTTGTTTGCAACTTGCTTAATTTTAGGGTAAGGATTCAAGATGATTTTTACTTTGGCCATCGATTATGGCCATTCAAACATTGTTCATATTTCCCAATTTCTTGATTGGATTTTGTAAAGACCTAGTCATCTAAGATTTTTAAGTGTTTACCAAACCAAAAAAGTGCCCTTGATGTGATAATAAAATGGATCTATGCCTTCATGATATAAAACAAATCCATATTCTCTGCACAAGACTCTCACAAGTTGTCATGTACTATTATTGTTGTCACTGGTTCCTATGACTCTCTTACTTTGGCAAAGACTAGAATGTTAGAAAATAGAAAGAATTAAAAATGCAAATCAAGAACATAATAATCAAATTAAGAGCAATACTAAATGAGAAAAGATGATAAACCTAGAATACAAGACCTCAAAAACATCTAAAACACACTTGATATTGGTTTTGCAGGTGCACTTGGACTTGGATGTCTTACACCTTTTAATATTCATTTGTGACTTTGTTTTGTATCTTCATCATATCTGAAAGTTTTAATTGATTTAACCTATTAGACTGTAGAGATTGGTTCTCATTTGGATGCTTCCTCATTTATGGGCTAGACCATAGGAGTATCGTCTTCCTCTTTATCCTTTACATATATATCATTGCTTCATTTCCAACATTGGCTTGGTTTTTCTCCATTCTTCTCTCTATTTCAATTTGGTTATTATGTTTCCATCTTCCATTAATGAGCCCTCTTCATGATAAATATTTGTATTGGTAATCACAGGGATGGATAATTTTTTTTTGGAAAATGATTTATTTCAAAATCTTCAAGGATGTTTTATGTTTAGGAATTTGTAATGGATGTATTTGAAGTACTCTTCCTTGCATTAATAAAGTAAGGAAGAAAATTGTGTTGTTATGGGTTTTGATGTTGATATGAACATTATCTGAAATAATTTTTAGCCATGAAACTCATTAATTTCATATGTATCCTCCATAAGATGCATATCAGATCATTTTCTTGAATCAAGATTGAAAGTCCTCTTGGAATTTTGCTATAGCATCTTTAGATTTACAATTATGAGCTATAACCGCTAGGAGAAATCTAATCTTAATTTCTACCAATTCTAACTCCAAATTTTGTAGCTTTGCATTAGAATAATTACATGCTATTTCATATATCATTCTATTCTAAGCCTCAATCCATCCTCCTTGTGACTTGAGATTTTGTGTATTTTCAATAGAAGCAACAATATGATCATTCAATGCTATAAATTTTCTTTATACTATTTTCAATCATTACAAAATCTCTACAGAATTTTGTTCTAGCAATAAGCACATCCATATCTACTGAGAATTTTTTTAAGTTTATAAGTAGTTCAAGAACAAATCTTTGTATAATATGTTAAGCAAGTCCTTCAGTAATTGAAATTTTTCCAACACCAAGCGCACTAGTAATAATGAATTTATTTATGTTCTTTTTGAAAGAATCTTTCCAAAGTTCCATATTCTTTCACAAGATTTTGGATAGTATTTCTTTATGAGATTAAGTGACATTAATGATTGCCCATTTTCAACTTTCCAACATCATAAATGGAGGACCTGACATTTGAAAAAAAAAAACTAGGGCTCCATCTTGCCTCATATTATTCCATTGAATCATACACAAATTGGTGAATGTATCTTCCCACTCATTGTGTAAGATGAATAGCCTCTTCCCAATTTTCTCATATTACTTCCCTCCATTATTGATCTGACTTGATAGATTCCTTATTGCATGTAAATAACATTCATACCAAAATTACAACCATTTTTGTTGTTAAGATAGAAGGTAATCATATATCTCCTTTGATAACAAAAAATCAAAAATAAGAGTAGGTTGTATGTAATTTCTCAAACCATGAGTGATAGTGTGAAAGTAATTGCTATTTTCCATCATCAACGTAGAAATTACAAAGCAAGAACCATCAAATTCTATATCCATTTACAATGTTTGGTGCTTCCTATCATTAACATCTATGCCTTCCAACATTCATTCGCTTACCTGTTTAACTGTCCTCCATGATTCCTGTGTATGATTCCAATATTTTAGTTCCTAAATTTTCATTTGAAAGTAAAGTTAGTTAAATGAGGTGATAAAATTGCATATGCAGATGTATGTATGTATGTATGTATGCATGTATGTATGTATGTATGTATGTATGTATGTATGTATGTGTATGTATGTATATGTTATGGTGGGATGAAGATTGAATCAGCAAGAGTAAGGAAAAAGCAAAAATCCACAAGTTTCAATGTAATGAATTGGCCTTTAATGCCTCCAACACCTAAATGATTATCAAAGATGTATACTATCATCCAAGGTGGTTTGAATGGTCTAAAAATATTCCCTATAAGGTGATTCAACTTGTTCTTCCCTTCCCCAAACTCACTATGACCATAAACTAGACAATGCACAAGATAGGCCTAGTACCCCTGCCAATTAGGTCTCCAACAAGCTTCTAAAGTGCATAACTTTTAAGACTTCTAAAACAATAATAAAACATATAATATTTTTAGATACCCTTTACTAAATACTTCAACATGCCAAAAAGGATGGATAGGGTTACTTTGGAAAACAGTCTCTGTTTTAATGCTTGATCAGTAACTTAGGCTTCCTAGATGATGGATTTGCAAAGCAACTATGATTGAAACTTACCCCCAAACTCCAAGATTCTTCACAGTCTCATAAAATGAGTTCAATTAAAGGAACAATAAAATGAACAATCAGTTGTTCCCAACTAGCATTAACTTGACTCGTCTATTTAGACCCTTTGATTATTGTCACAAGCTTTAAAACATAACTATCTAAGGAGTGAGTTACGAGATATATAGGTTAACCCTACATTAACTGTAAACTACAACACAAAGGTTACACTAGAGTATTACAAGATTGTAATTATAGAAAACCACCTGATTTTCCCTAGTGGGTGTATGATGGCGAAGAGTTGTATTAGGTGAGTAAAGCTCATTAGTGGTTATAGGAATACAACTACATCAAAACAATTAGAAACTAGGACTACATATTTGTTAGAGTGAGTAGATCAAGGGTCTTGATCCCATGTATATAGGTATGTAGGTAGCCTATTAGGTGGAGTATGCCTCCAATGTGCAGATGCCTTGGACATAGTTAGGTAGCATCGATCATCACAATGCGATATGCACTTTCTCCCTTAACTGGTGGATGTAATACATCAAAAGCTTTCTACCAAGTTGAATGAAGTATAGAATCAATGCTAATGCTATATTGTTCAAAACCAATGCCAATATTTATATTGTATAATTCATTTTATTTTCTTAGATGTCATCTATACTGAAGAGATAGTAATATTTAATTATTTAGTTATTATCGATTATATACAACATACTACTAATGCTTGTATGTTTATATTTGTCATAATTTTATAGCCCAAATATTTGCTTATGAAGAAAGTCCACGCCTAACAATATGGACCCAAAACAAAATAAGGGGACAATTTCTAGATTATGGTCTCAGTTCAAAAGAAAATTGTCTAAGCTTTTGAGTACTTTAAAATTGTAATTATTTAGAGTGTAATTGTAGTTTACTTATTCATAACTCATTTTTGACTAATGATCTCATGATGATTTTGTAGGAAACGATCCTTTTTATGATACTTTTTATGATTTAACATTGAAGATATTTGGGCCCACATTACGTGAAAGGTGTGTAGATTGATATAATTGGTTGCTACATTTTTTGTTCATCCATTTGTTGAAATATATTCAATGTACATAGCTTGAACTAATTTTTTTAATCTAACAATTTATTTTTGGTTAAAAGTTGGACTGAGCAAGCCCCTGAATTAAAAGATCGGCTTGTAAAAACTATGGAGAAGCTCTTTGGTCAAAATATTTTGAACAGAGCCCAACTTCTAAAAAAATCTCACAAACATCTAAAGACTGTGAGAGACCAATATAAAAGGGCTCTAAAGCTCAACCCAAATCCTCCTATGGTGCCACAAATGGAGTGGAATGAAATCATTGAAGATGCAAAAGAGAAGAGACTAAGGGATAAAGGAATTAACCCACAACCCAGAAAAAATAGGTATGTGGTATTTATATAATCTTACATATTTCTAGAAGTGTGATTGTGAATTTATATAATCTAACATATTTCAAATTTTACATATACAGGCTATAGGACACATTGAAGACAAAAAAATCTAGGAAAGAGAAGGTTGGTCAACACCATCTTGGCTCTAGTGGATATATGAAAATTTGCTCGTGCCTTGTAAGTAGCAGCAAATGAAATTTCATATCATTTTTTAATATAATATTACAAATAAGAAATACATTAATTATTGATGATATTATGCAAAAAATTCAGGGAATTTAATTTAATCTAGCGCCCATAGAAGAAGACAGGGAAATTGGATTCAAGCAAGGCTACAAAGTAGTGGTTGCTCACCACCGCACAAATTCTAGTGGCCAAACAAGTGTAGAAGATTCTGGTGCACTAGTTGACACACAGGTAAATATGCCTAATGAATAATAATAGTAATTGAGAACTTTATGAGAAATAATATATTTGATGTTAATTTCAAACAATGATAACAATGTGTGTATGGCATTTCACTATAGCCTACTTCTCCCAGCACAGATCTTAGTCATGATGACGAAGGCATAGATCCTACACATGATGAAGACCTCTATATGCATCACAATGATATAAGTACATATTCAGTTTCTATTGAAAAATAATCATGTAATTATTAATAAATTTTAACATCTTAAATTGCATTGTGTGTAATCTTTATGTGATAATTTTTGAGTATGCAGAGCATCATGTTAGTATTGAGCATGTTGAGGTTGTGTCTGAACAAAATGTGATAGTAGATGGTGTATTACTATCACGTAAAGAAAAATCCCTATTATGTTCTTTAGATTAATGAAATAATCGTAACATTAAACAAAAATGTTTAGAATTAAACCCTTTTATTTCTTATTGCAAGGGCGCATCTGCCTTGCCCTTCAAAAAAGAAGAGGAAGCATCATGTTGTAAGATCAGAACTAGAAGAGCCACAGTATGTCGAAGATAGTCATGATGTGCCTATTAGCCTTTATCTTCAAAAAAAGAAAAAAAAGAAAAGAAGAAATGAATGTTAAAAACCTTGTTTGCTGATGAATGTGTTGATGGATTTTTATGAATGTTGCTTATTAATGAATTTTAAGTCATGTTATTGAATATTGTTATGTGATTATAATGATTGACATGTTCACAAATTATTGATGAATGTTGATAGGTATTAATGAATTATGTGTCATTTTAATGATTGTTATGTGAATATAATGATTGATGTGCTCACAAATCATTGATGAATGTTTATACATGTTAGTTAATTATATGTCGTGTTAATGAATGTTATGTGATTATAATGATTCAATGATATACTTCTAAAATGAATGAATGAAATATTTACTTAGTTGTTAATGGGGAATTTAGAGTGATTATTGGGGGGAGAGGCCAAATGAGCTTCCACCTTCATGTGATTGGCCTTGTTAAGTAGAGAATATGAAAGGATTCTTAAAAAAAGGTAAAGGTCAAACTAAACCTATCAAAACTAAACAACAATATATGTTTCCATCATTTTTTCCGAAATGCATTACCAACTTATACACTCGAATAAACCTTAACTAAACCTCATCTTAACACCTTCTAAATAGATGGATCAAATTCATTTTCTAATTTCAAAGGCTTTATGAACAAACTCCCAATGGACAATCCCATCTTCCTCTCCATGGCATCAAGCCTCGTTATCTATCTCTTTCTTGGTAGTATAGGTGTACCTCCTTTCCTGACACAAGTTTTCCCTCTTCTCATCTTGCTCTAATTTCTTCTTTCCAATATTAGTCAATGATCCCTTCAATGTGTTGTTATATCAGTCAAAACATATAAATATGCGTTAAATATCTGGTGATAAGTGTAATTTCATGTAGAATAGAATTCCTTAGTGATTTAAATGTAAAAATTTAGGAATGAAACATATGATTTAAATGCAAAAATTTATGGTACTGTAATTTCCTATAGAACAGAATTCCTTAGTAATTTAGCTTAAAATAATGAACTATTCTTCTAAGATTTGGATTAAATCCATATTTTGGATTAATTTGTTTCATTCATCTTTGTTTCAAGCAATGTAGAAGGAGACCCTAGTTCAACATGCAATCTCAATCGATATGCATGGGACAGTAGGTGGAGCTGAAAAATGTAACATTTTTGGATTTTTTATACAAGTCATAAATATAATCATGTTGCATCTTTTTAGCTCCACTTGTTGTCCATGCATATGGAACACTATTGCACACACATTCTTAATTCATAGTGGCTATTGAATCTTATTTTGGATTAGACAAAGAGAAACCAAAGACATATGGATGCTTAACTAGCTACAAATATTGATTCTTCACTATTTACATTCTATCATTGAGTTCCTTTTTTTACTATTGCTACATTCTACATTTTGATTTTATTAGAAGAAATGTTTTGTTTCATTTATTGAAATGTGTCATGTATTGTTAATTGATCATAATTTCATTGTATTTGGTTGTAGGGTACCAAGCAGCAGAACTGAAAAACTTAAGCTAGCGTGCCTGAGTTTGACAATGATATTTGAGGTTTGTTAATTAATGATCTAGTTAAAACTTTAGTGGTTTTAATTTCCCTGTTAAAAGCATTTTAGTTACAATTTATTTTTTCATCATGTCATTATTATCTCTCACATGCATTATTATCATTATTGTAGATGGGGATGCTCAAACTTTGAAGTCTCCAACATGATACTTACTTTTAGAGGGTGAACATAGAAGGTTCTAGGTGAATTCCTTGTCATTATTGTCTCTCACATGCATTATTATCATTATTATAGATGGGGATGCTCGAACTTTGAAGTCTCCAACATGGTACTTACTTTTAGTGGGTGAACATAGAAGGTTCTAGGAGAATGCCTTAAAATGACCTTAACATAAGTACTATGAATTACAACATGCTGATTTCTCTATAAGTTATATGTATATTATGATTTAATTTTGATTATCATTGCTTCTTCAATAGAAATGGACAACATGCTTCTTTCGCTATAAGTTGTATGCAGACACGAAGCTACTCTCGCAAGAGATTATTTATCACACTTGTCCACCAAGGAGGAGAAAGTATTTGATTGTCAATATACATATATCATGAGGAGTTGTCTTCTTTTTGTCATTTGAGAGTGAGTCTATTATGTCATGGGTTTACAATTTACAAGGCTTGGGAAGAGGTTGGTGTAATCAAGCATATTCATACTTGTTCTTGCAATATCTTTTTGAAATTGCAAAATTGCTTTGATTGACATTATTACTTTTTGGCTGTGCATAGCAAGAGTTATGCAATCATATGCTGAAGTTATATATGGGAGTTTGGATTGTACATGTTGAGAAGTAAGACACATTCAATTTTATCATATTTTTCATAGTATTTTGTCTAAAACTTGTGTGCTATCATGGAATGATATTGTTGTCATCAAGATAAATAGATAATGTTGGAAATCTTTGGCCTTGTTTGGATTTGTACATGATATGATATTTTTTTCATGGAGATAAATAGATATTGTTTAAAATATTTAGCAAATAGCTTTTTAGATTACTAAGACAATAAGCTGATGTTTTGAGTTTTTTTGTAATGAAATTGTTTGATGGTGAGCTAGGGTTTCACTTTAAACATCATATCATTGTCATCTTAATTGTTTTCTAAACAACCATAATGAATATCTTTAGAGTAATTTAAAGTTTTTAATCTAGGAGTGGATAGCATCCATAGACTATCAGCACCTTATCTAGGTAACTCGAGAACATCAACTCAAATTGTAGGTGTAGAAATCACAACTTAATCGCTAGGTAATAAGGATTTCAATCCAATTAAGGTGTTGCATAAATGGTTGGTCCTAAAATAGTCCTTTAAACTCACATTACTTTTTATTCATTTCAAAGGTCACCATGTTCGTATTATTATCTCTCCAATGACTAATTTTCATCAAGAAAATTTACATCTAGTTATGAAGAAGATAATGTATACGAAGATTGAAACAAGCCATGACTTCTCTCGAGGAATTCATTTCAAAATTTATTCATCATTCTTGTGGAACCAAAGAGAAATTACAATCTATGATAATGATCTTTATCTCAAGCCACAAATTATTTACATTTTTTAAAAAAATTCTAACAACCGTCTATATTTTGATGCCTCCTACCGTTGACAGTATGACTTACTTGTCGAACCATCTTTAGAACTTGTCGATACTTCGATGCCTCCTTGATGCCTACAGTATAACTAACTCGTTGAATCATCTCTACAATTTTTTGATATTGTGATGCCTCCTTTCCATCTGCGGTATCAAAAACCTGTTGAATCATCTATAGTATTCATTGATAGTTTGACACTCTAAACTAGTTTTCTGTGTCACCATGTGCCATAGATGGTGGTAATTTTTGACAAAGATAAAGTGCGATAGTCATGGTTTGCATCAAACTTGTGATGAAAAAGTAGAGACGGTCTCTTTCAACATTTTTGAGTGAGGTGAATAGGGTTGAGACTTTTAACAAGGACTCAAGACACTATATATATTTGATAGACTCCTAATGGGGTCAATATCCTTAACATGATTCTTTTTTTTAGTGGATCATCTTTTGGGTATCATCCCCATTGGGGTTTTCCCTTGGCTAGGGTTTCTGTAGTTGACAAATAATGGTGTTATGAGTTCTCTTTGTGTATGGTTATATCTACTATTCAACATCTTTGGTTTACTTTTCATACGCAAGTTTTAAAGTAATTAACAATATTTAGTTGTGGGAAAAATTTTGTAGCATATTGATTCACCCCCCATCTTAATATTATCTATTTCTAACAAATTCATGGGTCTTAGATTCTGGAACTTCATTTCATGCTACGTGTCATAACGATTATTTCATTGATTATGTTCAAGGGGATTTTGGGCTTGTTTATTTCAGGGATAATGAACCCTATCAGATTGTTGGAAAGGGAAAAGTTAAGATTAGGTTATAGAATGAGAATCGTTGGGTACTACATGAGGTAAGACATGCTCCAAAACTGAGTAGGAATTTGATTTTAGTAGGGGAACTCAGTGATGAGGGTTGTATAGTTACTTTTAATGATAAAAATTGGAAGGTTTCAAAAGGTTTCCTTGTAGTAGAAAAAATTGTGAAAGTAGGAACCTTATATCTTTCTACGGGTCATATTGTTCCTTCTACTTTAATTATTTTAGAGAAAAATAAATGTTTAGCAATAGTTGTTGTAATTGAGCAGGGAGAATAAATAGCTGCTACAGATTTTGATGCAATGCTATGGCACTACATACTTGGACATATGAGTGAGAAATGTATGAAATTAATTCATTCAAAGAAAGTCTTACCGGTTCTAACATGTGTTAATATGGATTTCTGTGAAATTTGTGTGCATGGAAAACAAAAGAGAGCTAGTTTTATGAAGAGTGGGAAGGGAAAAAAAAAAAGAGAAGTTAGAACTTGTGCATATAAATGTATGGGGACCAACTCAGGTATCTTACCTTGGTGGATCTCATTATTATGTTTCATGTATTGGTGATGTGTTGAAAAGATATTATTTGATGTGTGGATTTTGTCATGGAACAATCATTATTTTTTCATTGATGTCAAACCTGCTACTTGCTAGTATAACAACTACCTTTTGGTATGAATGTTATCATTTTTTTTAATGATGAAGAGGATTTGATAAGAACTTATAACAAGAGTACCTAGAGAAAGGTTGAGTTATTTGATGTATAAGATGAGCACTAAGACCAAGTAAGACATGGATGATATGATGTATTGTTTATCTACTTAAGGCTGAAATAGATGGATACACTAGCTAGTTAAGCTTGACCGAGTGATCAGTAGGAGCCGAGTGATGTTAGTTCAAGTCAAGCAGGAAATTAGTTAGTGCCAAGAAAATTGAAGAAATAGTGTATGCCGAGTAAATTTAGTATGTGTTGAGTGACAGTAAAAAGATAGTATGTGCTAAGTAAATTCTAGTAGATGCTGAATAACCTAGTGTATGTCAAGCATCAAAAGCAAGTAATTTCTTATTGATAGCAATAAGAGTTTGATTGAAGATTCATTGAATCTAAGCTAACAAAGTTGATTTCTTGAATTATGTGAAGCATGTGGATGATAAGTGTGATGATTTGGTGGTACAAAATTGAAGATAAACCATTTTAAGTTGAATTCAAAGAGGATTATAGAAGAAGTTTCTAGAGGGATCAAAATGGAAAGAGGGAGGATTTAATGAATTTGAACTAACCCTCAAATGTATTATTGTGGTTAAAAACAAAAATATCTAAATTATCTTTATAAGGGGATACAAGGCCAGAAGAAACTATTGTCATGTGCAAGAACCTAAGGAAGACAAGGAGTCTAGGGTATTTCTTTATATGGTCACCGAATAGAAGAGTCTACAATTGGCATACTGAGATAGAAGACTTAAGGGGATGAATGCTTGAAGGCTGAACAAGCTATCAGAGATGAAGAGTATGAATGCCAAGAAGAATGGAGGAGTGAACTAGAGATCTATAATCTACAAGTGAGTTTGTTAGAAATAGATAATACTGGGAGGGGGGTGAATCAATATTCTACAATCTTTTGCCTATAATTGAATATTGTTAATTACTTTATAACTCACATATGAAGGTAAACCAACAATGTTGAATAGTAAATATAACCATGCACATAGAGAGCTCATAAAACCATTATTTATTAACTAGGAAATCCCTAGCCAAGGGAAAACCCCTATGGGGATGACACCCACTAAATGATTCAGCAAACAATAGGATCCTATCAAGGATATTGAACATGTTAGGAGTCTATGAAATATATATAGTATCTTGATTCCCCTTTAGAAGGCTAGGCCTTGTTGGAAGGCTCCCCTATTAGGACTTGGTAGAGCAAATACAATGCATGCAAGATGAGCCCACTGCCCTAACATGCAATTTATACAATTCAGTTCTTCACAAGAATAGATAAACATAGAATACTTTCTCACTATTGTACTTCATACTATTTCTAATCATACATTAGAATTCATATCACGTAAGGCTCACAGATAGTTCTCGCAATAGTTTGCATGTCACATCTAATCCACATGACTTCACAATAACTGCATAAGATAAGATCTTTACTTATACCTTGCACATTTACAAAACTTTGCACTATCTTCCTTCATGTCTTCAAATGCTTGACATAATATAAAATAACTTATGGAATAATATCCACATATTTGTCTCATCATAACTTAGTAGTTATTTTGTAACCAAAATAATTCCTAAGGTCATATAATCCAATTTTTTGTTATGCTCTATTATGCACTATTAAATACTCACACTGGCATTTTAATCATAACTCACATCATACTATTCATACACATTTGTGCACTATAACATGTCATCATGGTATTATCATGAAGCTTCCCTCAACTACACATAAGCTAACTCTCAACGAGTCACCCATACACTTAACATTTGTTCACTATGCTATTGTAAACTGTCTAACACTAAGACAATTTTCTAACTCTAAATGCATAAATGAAATGTTGAATATATGTTGCCATAAATGACAACCATCAAGACATCTATCTAACCATATTTCCAATAATCTCCCCCTTTGGAATTGATGACAACATTTGGGAAAATTGGCTAAGTCCCAAAATGATGTCATACATAACAAAAACAAAATAAAAGTAACTACAAAATTTCATTCAAAACATAGTAATTTTATTCATGTTTTGATGGATCATTACATTCCTTATCACTTTTTTACAATGATACATAAGTACACTCCCCCTTACATATATACAGTATTACTCCCCCTTTGTGTATACTCCTTCTTAATACTTATAAATATACAATTTTATTTAGATATTACTCTCCCCCTTTGACATCAATGGAAAAGGTGCCAAAAACTGTTTACAAAAATTTGGGTGTTCTATTGCTGATCAACGTGTTAATCTAGAAAAATAATCTGCATAAATGACCTTTAGTCTTTCTATCTCTTTCTTCCAATTCTCCTTTATTGTGTCTGACATACTGATTAATGCACAAAGTGCATAAGATGCCACTTCAACTACACTCAAGTAATTATAGGAAAATTTGTCATAGGAAGCCTTAGTTGTAAGACATTCCTCAAGTTCCCTCTATAAAATGTTGATTTTTGATGAAAATATTGCTCTAAGACTAGAGAATCTCCTTGTTTCTTTCTCTTTATCAGATTCCAAGTCTCTGATCATAACATATATGTTCTCCACTTTGGCTCCATAGTCTTCAATGTTGGATTCTAGGAGTTGTAACTTGACAATGAGTGTTTCAAGTTCACTCAATTTACCTTTTATTTGCCTCTCAAAGTCTCCAAGGTACTTGTATGACAATGCACATTGTCCATACAATATTTTCCCTTCATCAATATGCTTTCTTAGTTCCTCGATGTTTCCATCAAATCCCTTCAGATCATTATGCATATTGGTACACACTGTGTTAAATAGTGTTGCATCATGAGTAAGTTGAGCTTGTACTAAAGGTACTTCTGCTAAAGTTTTGAATTCTCCATTAGAGGTCTTCACCAACTCTTTGGCTTTTACCTACAAGTCTAGATTAATTACAGTTGTGGTAACTATCTTTTGCATTTGATCCAAGACTTCTCCAAAGACTTCACAAATTTGTTCTTCTCAAATAGCTTGCATAAGGTGCTCATTTGTCCTTTCTGATCTTCATCATCTAATGGAATTGATACTGTTGCTGATGCTCTAGTTGCTATTACTAATGAAGTTACTATAGGCATAAGTACAACTACTTTTTTCTTCAACTACCTCTTTCTTCTCTTCTCTTCCCCTTGGCACCCAAAAAACATCCATGGGTATTGAGAATCTACCACTACACAATTACGTGTTCAACAGTTTTATAAACTCCCTATCTACAAATTGAGTCTCTTGTCTATGCTTCATTGAGGTTGCCTGATAATAAAGTCCCATGTAATAGGCACTCCTGATGTACCTTTGTCATCCTTTACATATCTGTGAACACATTTTCCACCAATTTGTTGATACCCGGAGCTGTAATCATCTATTGTGCCATATCTCATTCTTGTTGCATCTGATTAGTTACCATTCTCCACTGCTCCACCTCCACTTTTGCCTCACTCAATTATTGTTGTAGTTATATTACCCATCCCTCACTAGCTGTTAACTGCTCTTGCTATTGCAAAGTCTTCATGTTTGTCTTTGCTACTACATCCTTAAAAGACTCTAACTACACTTGCAATAACACCAACTCACTCTACGCACTCTCCAAACTAACTTGTGCCACAATGAATCCTGTAATCATTGCACTCACACTTGCTCCACCTGAAGCCCATATCATTTCCCTCTACCCGTGACCTCTCGACTTGCAAATCTCCTTTCATCGATTACACTCGAGCCTATTCTACATCCAACACCCCTCAAAGCCATCTGCCTTCTATTTGTGCTCCATCCTCCTAGGATTTATCCATCAAACCTAACAAAAATGTGACTTCTTGCTCTACATTCTCTACCTAGATTCTTTTCATGGCCAAAGCTTTTTGTAACTCCTCCACTTTGTGTGTCGCACCCTGACCTCTAGCGTTGACTACAACATGCCTACACCTCTTGTCTCTTCACTCGTTGACTAATGTATTAGGATTACCAGATTGATTAACTAAGTCATCGCACTCATCACCTCACCACTACTGACATTGTCAGCCACCTTCCCCTCTATTCTAATCATCTTCCTCATAGAGACCATTTTTCCCACACTAGTTGACCCCTTGAGCACACTTTTTTCTTCCTTGGGTGTATTGCCTTCCACCTTCGTCATTGGCTTCCTACTTATTTCTTCATGTATCACATGTTGTGCTTCACTTCTTGATAACATTAGCAATGCCAAAAAGGGAGGCTCCTCCTCCTTGCCTTCCAAGCCCTCAGGTTGTGTCTACTTTGGGTCTACTTGACTTCACTCACCATGTTCTTCAACCAATGCCTAAAGTTTAGGCTGATACACTAGTTTACTTGATGTTCTTCGGGCATGTTTTACCCTTCGTCCTTGTCTCACCCAACCTCCCTGAGTAACATCCCCTTCCTCTGCCTCCTGTCGTGACTGATCTGGTGAGCTTGACATGTTGGCAGCCTAACACTTCTTTCAATTTGATCACGAGGAAATCTCTAAGCAACAAAAATACTTATCACTTCATCATCTATAACTTCATGCCCACATACCCATATATTTATAAGACATCTCTTTATTCTCTTTACACTTCATCATCATTTCCATGTACCCGTCCCCTGTAACCCATCGCACCAGTACCCAATACACATATCGCTCTACCTAACATAATGACGCCTTGCTTTCCCCACCAACATATAGCTTCCAGCACATCCGCCATGCATTCTATTGCATGCTTGCCACTAATACACTATATGTCCTACTACAACATTGGCCAACAACCTTAATCCACAAAGAACTGAACAAATTTTACACTATTGCACACAATTGTTAGCAATGTTTGTTTGCAAATAATGGCTTTTTCTATAGTCATGAGCTTCTACTATCTCCATGATGTATTTGACTGGAGATATCAGGATGCAACCATGACCTTTTCTTGCTTTTGATTTTCACTATTCTAATCCAATGATCCGTGGATTTTGTGCCCTATTGGTGTCCACTTGTAAGTGCCTCCTCTCATTTGGAGGGCCATGCATTCCTTAACCAGTTTTGCATGACATCTTAGGTGAGGTTGCTTGTCTGATATGTGACTGTTTGCGTGTGTGTTTTCATTTTTTGCAACAAAAGTTCTACTCTTATTAGTTATCTTATCTTTCCTATACAATGTTTTTATTATTGAAATAAAAGCTTGGCGTGTTTAAGTATTCATATCACCATAGCTAAGCCTCTGGGGGTTGTACTATATCACTTGTTATTTAGGTGCTCAATGATGACATTTAGTTTGCATCTCATTTTCAAAAGTGATATTTAGCTATATTCACTACATTCATCTTGATTTCATTATCACACATGTTCCTTTCATACACATAGTTGATACACACAAGGGGAATAATCTGGGAATTTTAAATGCCATCATCTAAGGGATTAAACACCAAATTGGCACATGGTAGTACATAGCCAAGGAAACCATCAATATTGCAATGAACTTTCACCTCTTTTGTATCATGGATCCCACTTTTCATCACCACATCTGATCACCTTTCACTTGCTCAATCTCTCGTCACTTGCATGCCATGCCTTGCATTGTGTGACTATGAATCTCAAACAATTTTGGTCACCATTTCTTTCTTAGGTAATATCCTTCATAATCATCCATTGCATCATGTGACCTTTGAATCTTAAACAATTTTCATCACTAGTCCCTCCTACCATCCCTGTTTTTCCCATCCATCACATTATCTGAAATCACCATCTCACCCTTCTTGCTTAAGGGTTACTATGTGACCTTTGAATCTCAAAAGTTGAGTTGCCCTCTTTCATTTCATTTCATCATCCAATCTTTCATCTTTGTCACCTCTCTTTCTTATCACCTTTTTCTTTTCCCCCCCATTATATTTTTATTTTTGCCTTTTTCTACCATATATCCCATGTTGAACCTTTGTTCTTCGTTTTATTATTTCCTTCCATTTTTCACTTTCACCAATTCATCATCTTTTCTTTGTTTTATTTATGTCTCATCCCATTTCATTATTATCATCATCTTGTTATCATTAATTCATTTTATTGCATCACATTTTCATTCATATCCATTTTCCTTTTCATAACCATTTTATTTTCATCTTTTCTCGTTATCACATTCATTCATTTTATATCACCTTATTACATATTTTTAGTGCATTTATTTCATTTTTCTCATTTTTTATTCTCATTTTTCTCCTTTTCATCTTTTTCCACTTTTATTACCATCCTTTACACTATTTCCATTTTCATTACACTACATTTCATTCACACATTTTTTTATTTACCATCTAGATATCATGCATTAGACATATATTTCCTACATGAATCATTCACGTATCTACATTAATAATCCACATTACATCCACATCTATAATCCATCTACATTACATATCTACAACTATCATCAAAATAAACATGCATATCACCTATATACATCCATAACATACAATCCATGATACATAGATACAAGAATCCATATGGCCAATATGAATCCAAAAATCATATATCAAAAAGGGTCAATGTACATCAAACAGATCGAGTCATAATCCATCAAAAAGGTCATCATCATAAGAAAAATACATGATAAGCCACCAACATGCAATACAAAATGATACATTTGATCACTCATGTGTATAACCACCTGCATCATTTGTATGTGTCTGACCTGGAGGTACCTATTGACTGGGGGCACTACTCCCACCTCGTGTAGTTTGATCTACAAGCTTTGTAGTATGTGTCTCAGGCATGTCTGTGGCTATCTAGCTCATACTAGCCCCCTCTATCTTTAGTGGTGGTAGTGGTGGCCTTGGACCATTTTAGCTATGAACACCTATATTGTACTCGTCAACTCGCTTATCTGTGCCTCCATGGCACTCATCTGAGCCTCTATATCTAATTACCTAATTGGTCTCTATGGTAGTAGCTACTCCTATAGTGGTACCTACTACCACCCCTATGGCTATAAATCCTATGCACCCACACTTGGGACTTATTTCTGAGGCCTCTATTGCCTAAAAAATTGCACATCATCTGATAATTTGGCTCTGGTCTGCTCTGTCCTACTTTGACCAACATCCTCTGCTCATTGGCTAGACCCTGCACCACTTATTCTACCACCTCCCCTCATCACCACCCCACCTTTTCTGCAAACCTCTCTAGGTCTCTCCACTCCCACCTCTATTGGCCTCTGTACAGGGCCCTATACAACAATCTGTCGCTGTGGTAATATTGTTTCCTGACCTTGACCTCCATATCTCACTCACACCCTAGCTCTACCTCCAACTTGACATCATCCCCTACCTCTCCCTCATCTAACCTCATCATCACCATCATCCCCTTCACTCGACTACTTATCAATACCAGGAATCAACTCTGTCATATTTGTGTATCTCAAGAATGGGTGTTCTCTGAACCATCATGTATAATCACCCCCCATCCCTGTGTCTGCCTCTCCATCCCTCAACGCTCATACCTGTGGTATCTCTATCATTTTTAGAAATTCCTCCCAACAGGCCTCATACTCCAAGGTCAGCCCCCATACTGGCCTCTTTGACAATACTTGAGCATAATGTGATGATCCCTATAGCATGCCCTGCCATTGGCCAAACTGTCTCACAACCCTCCTGAAACAAAATCTCTTTATCACTAAGGGAATCTAACCAAGTGAAAATCACAGACAAAAGAAGTATACCATCTCATCATCATCCTCAACCCATGCCTCTATAAACCTATCTGGCCACCATATGACATCATCAAGGTCATACAAAATTCAATGCCAATACTCTATCTTGCCCAAATGAGGCTGCAAGATAACACCTGAATAGGTATATATATATATATATGGCATATACTATAGTCACTGTCGCACACATATCAATAGAGTGATAAGAAGATGCTCCCATGTCCATATATGTAACAAGACTACCCCTGCTGACAATGATGAGGCATCTAAATACACAAGCTAGTGCAAATCATGATACAAGTGAGCCAATATGTAGCTGCCCTATGCAAACCTCTACAACTGATCAATCATATCTTTTATAATATGACCCCATCCAACTGGACATCCCCACCCTTGTCTATCTAGTAACAAAAATCCCCCTATCAGTCTAGCCAAAACAACTAGCAATGGCTCTTACTGTAACATTTGAAACCAAGACACATTGTCATCCCTGATGCTATCATCACTAAATACATCTCTAAAAGTTGTCCCATCTGTGATCTAATCATAGTACACTAATCTCCCATTGTTAGGATCTGTAATATTAGATATACATCCTCAGGAGTAATATTCATCTACCCCAGTGGCATGTGGAAGGTGTTGGTGGTCTGAGTGCCATTGCTCAACCAAAACTATTAATAACCCTTTGTTCACTTAGAACTGAGGCATCTATAGAAGATAAGTAAATCCACACCTGTCGATGACCTGACACTCTACCACTAACAATCCTCCTATCGAATTTGAGTGCCATGGGTATAATCCCAACACCATGAGCTTTTGCCCACGTACTTGTTTCATCCAAACAATCAAGCAACGACGTCATTTTTTATCACAAGTGATCATCCTACATCAATCAACTCAATTTTTTTCTATTCAACTAATGGTTCTATCTTGGAATTGTTATTTGTCCTACTTTATATCCTAAGATGGACATGTTCATTTTCCCTACTCTATATCTTGAGGGGGGAATTGCTTTCTGCCTATCCTACATCAATTGATTGATTTTACACATCACACTATGACAAATCCTGCCATAAGTTCTGAACAATTCAACACACAGTCAATCTCATCTATATGGTCATTCAACTATCAAACAAATTGATAATCTAGCTCTTTGTGTTATCTTATACTTAACAACTGATCAACAAATTGTTTGCGCTATTGTAATCATCATAAGCATTATTACAACAAGAAAAAGCAATGCAGTATTAATTAATGTTATTTCATACATCATTGCACTTCTACATGCAATGTTTGTGCCACAAAAAACATATGTGCCATAAAATTCATCATAAGCGCCAATACTTTCCATGAATGCACTGCATGAACCATATGCACTATTCTACTACTTACATGCACCATGATAATAATCAAATGCGTTATGAGATTCAGAAGTGCTACTCAATTGCTTACATGTGCTATCTAATCCCACAAAAGTGATAGAACATGTAAAAGTGCTAAAACACTTGGCATATGTGCTATCACTCATCCACATAACATACCATTTCCCATCACTTGGACTCAATAAACCCTAAATACTAAATGTGTTCTTTCACACTTCATATGCGCTATACAATACCTCGTATGTGTTAAACCATTCAGAAGTGCTAGGGAAAGCCACATATGCACTATTATTTTTATGTATGCGCTAATTCACTGAAAAACTAGGGTTTTGTATGCTCTAGTTCACTATGCAAATGCATTATTTAATGGGCTAGATGCATTACAATAATTTAAAAGTGCTACAACATACATCAAATGTGCTAAAATGCTAAAATTAAGAATGTACAGAGAAAATATGCACAAAACTCAAAAAATTCAAGCAAAAATTCAAACATCTTAATGATAGAGGATCTCGATGACTCACCGCGACATCGTACTTTATCGACCGCTCGTATCGACGACCCTTCTCAAACCTATGCTCTTGCAATGAGAGAACCATCTTTGCAAGCTCAAAACTCCAAGTCACCAAAGGTAAAAGGGGAGTGTAAAAATGAAAGGTGAAAAAGGTCTTTTTGACCTATTTAAACCTCTTTTAGGGCATTTTATGACATTTGCAAACATTATAAACCCTTTTTAAGACCTTTTGACCCATTTTTGCGAATCGGGTATTCTTCAAACATCACCTATGTGACAGACACACACTCAAATTTCTTATCAAATATTTCAGAAATAAAATTGGCCCCCCCATCTTTTCAACATCCAGTTTTCCAATTTCATTTCTGAGGGGGCAGTATACTCATATCACATCGGGGCATCAAATATTTTTTCCAAATATCAAAAATGTTCTACTTTGACCAAAATTTTAATCATCAAATTAAAACAAAATTGGGGCATCTAAGTAAAACATTACAATATCAAACATCGAATTAGTAAAACCAATGATGATCAAACATCAAATTATCAACAATCAGGCATCACATTGACCTCGAATCAATCAAACATCATGGATCAAACACCCAATCATTAGAATTTGACCTAAAATCAAAAAATCAAGATAGTATTAGCTCAAAGAAAGGCATTTATAAACAACTGAAAATTGGAAAAGACCTAAAACAACACAATTTTGATCAAATGACATGAATTGAGGATTAAATCAGAGGAAAATAATAGACTTCCAAATCAATCGTTACATCAAGTCATTAATCAATCAATCAAATATCAAATCAAACAGGACCTAAATCAATTTAAAAAGAGGAAAAACAATTCATAAATCATAAAATAAAATTAAAAAGGGAAAAAGGAAAAGAAAAAAAGTTGAAAATAAATGGAACAATAAATAAATCAATAAAATTCATTTATCCTCTCAAAAGTGAAAATCCTCTTTTTTGCATTTAAAAGAATTGAAAAATCCTCATTTATCCTTACAAACCAAGTCTATCAGACTTTTCCTCTTGGTGCCTTATGAGATATTTTCTGTTTCAACATGGCCCTGTAGTATAAAAGTAAAATCCTAATCCTTATCCCAACCCCCTTCTAGAATTCTATAAATAGGAGGGAGATTCAAGAGCAAAAGGACCCAAGTTTGATGCATCTGCATTATAGGCACATATAGAATTGTCATTAATTTAGCATTGTTATTATGATGAATTCATGTCATGTTAGTAGCATTTTAGTATCATTGTGATATCATTTTAGCACTTTTTTAGTATCATTTAGCATTGTTATCCATATCATAGACACATTATTCCAACATTCTACTGTTACTATCTTCATTTAAACAACATTTTTTCACACAGATCTTGCATACACATTTGTAGATTTGCATTCATGACATACTCATTTTCTAGAATTGTCACTGAGATTTTAGTCTAAGAGAAATCTTAGTGGTTGTAGTTAGGGAAACATGGGATGTTCGCGGAGTCTTTGATTAACAATGATATCTTGGGTCTAATTAGTTCATTGTTATTTGGATTTACACTCTTCTTTAAAGTCTAATGAATACATAATTTCACCATGTACAAACATGTTTAATGATTCCTAATCCCATCTCAATACTCATAGACATAATCCTCATGCAAGGTTGTGGAATGTGGAGATATTTAGCTTAAATTCACAACAAACCAAATTTTCCTAGCAAAAAATTGTGTATTTTTAGAGCAGAGGATGGTGTCATTTTGATGTAGGAGCATCTTGGGTTTGCTTGCAATCCTACATGTTTGGAGGGATTTTGGTTAAGTATTGAGGATAATCAAGATTGTATTTTGGTGGAGTTATTCTTTCATGGTTAGGGATGTGTTGGAGACACATTGGAGAACCTTTCCTCATGATTATACAGAGATTTAGCTGTACTTTTTTGGTTTCTAGATGCTTGTTGCGAGCCATGTAACTAATTTTTATAATGAATGAGAGGATGCATACTTCAAGGATTGAAGAGGGCCTAGAGTACTATTTATGATCCAAGGCACAAGGACTATTCATTACAAGTTGGGAAAAATGGCAATTCTCCTAGAGTAATGATTTCTGGCAATTTTGCACGACAGTTTGTTGTATGTGACTTTCACGACGGATGCCCAACTATCCTTGATGAATCAGCCTTTACACATTTATGGGATTGTAGAGGACCTAGATTAATTCCTTCGGTTTGAAACACAAGTTCTAATTCAATTAGAGCTATGAGATATCACGATTTTACTTGGATATCAATTTTTAGACATTTAATTGTTGTTACAGGCCTACTTGTGGCTCTTCAAGTATTTAATTTTAGATTTTAGCATTTTGGGCCAACTTGTGGATTAGATTAGTATAAGTAGGGGCCTTATGGAGTCTTTTAGTCATTCATTTGGGATGGAATGAAGGATAGATGTGAATTTGAAGAGCTAGAGCTGCAACTTAGGAACTAGAGGATCTCTTGGTGGACTTGAGGGTACAAGTGTGGGTTCTTTTTGGTGTGTGTTCTTATCCAATTGTGTATCTAGACTAGTTGAGATTGGTTTTGTAAGTTGGATCTTGTAGAACTAATTTTATAATTATTGTTTGTATTTGTCCCTAACCCAAAAGGGCTTATAGTCAGGCATATTGCATGTAATCAGTTATATTTTGTGAACAAATTATTTTAAGTTGGTATCATATCTTGCATTGTTGCTTCTTGTTTTTGTGTTTCTGCTATGTGGTTATATTGATGGGGGCTAGGACATCTCCTTTATGAATTCTCCTACCTTGCACTATGTCACATTTGTCGACATGAAGTTGATGTGTTGTATAGGAGTTTAGAAACATGAATGAATGTAAGAGAGAACTTTAATGGTCTTATTGGTTAGTGAGCCTCCTAAAAAAATAGTTACGTGTGCTTGAATGTAGCGTTCACTTCATTTTCAACTTACATTTTTGATTTTGGACAAGTTTGTGTAACTTGTACTAATGATAAGAAGAGGAAAGAACATTTTCAACCCAATATTGATTACTATAGGTTGAAATCATTTTCCAACATCCTATTTGCAAGTGTGAGTCAATTTTCAATTAGAGTATGACAGTCCCAATCAATATTTCAAATGACAGTTCTTTCTAATCCTTATCCCTTCGAATTTTAAAAAAAAAATTCGACACTTTCTAGCAACCAATCAAAATATACTTACATTATTAACTTTTTCTGCTAAAAAACATTGTAAGTTCATTAATACATTTTATTTTTAAAAATAAAGAAAAATGTTTTTTTTTGCATTTTATTTGATTGAAAGTAACATCTTTTGTGTATATCATGGAAGCTTCTACCCCATTGACATATTGGATATTAATCTATTATTTAATATTAATTTAAAATTATAAGTTCACTAGTTTATAAATTTCTAAGAATTAATAAATTAAAATATTGAGCCATTCTGTTTGGTTGCATAACCAATTCATTATATCATGCCTTGATTTCCATGTTTGTCTTATTACTAGCTTATAATGCTGAGAGTCATCCTTCTCGAGGCACCTATTTTAATTTAAATTGTAAGGGTTTTTTTTTGTGTTGGATACGATTTGAATTAAAATAGGTGCCTCGAGAAGGATGACTCTCGGCACTTTATATACAAAAGTATATATGAGCTAGTAACAGTCTCCCCGCACATGGAAGATATGATAATATTTTTTATTTAAAATATTTTAATTCATATATATATCTGGATAGAAGTATTTTTCTAATTTTCTATTTTTTGATAAACTTAGTATCAATTTATTTGCTTATTTTTATGGTTAGGGTTAGGATTAGGGTTAGAGTTAAAGTTGCAGTTAGGGTCCACGTTAGGGTTACGGTTAGATTTAGAAATAAAGTTAGGATTACAGTCAGGATTATGATTAGAGTTTAGAGTTTATGATTTAAGTATTTTTATAATTTTCTATTTTTTTATAAAGTTAGTATTGATTTATTGTTTATTTTTAAGGTTAGGGTTACGATTGGGGTTAGAGTAAGAGTTAGGGTTAGGGTTAGGATTAGAGTAGAGTTATAGTTGGGGTCAGGGTCAACATTAGGGTTAGGGTTAGAATTAGAGATAGAGTTAAGATTAGGGTTAGGATTATGATTAGAGTTAGAGGTAAAGTTAGGGTTAGATTTGGGGTTAGGATTGGGGTTAGGGTTATTAATAGGGTTAGAGTTGGGATTAGAGTTATAGTTTGAGTTAGAATCAGTGTTAGAGTTAGGGTTAGTATCGATTTATTTGTTTATTTTTATGGTTAGGCTTACAATTAGGGTTAGAGTAAGAGTTAGGGTTAGGAATAGGGTTAGGGTTAGAGTTGCAGTCAAGGTCAACATTAGGGTTAGGGTTAGAAATAGAGATAGAGTTAGGATTAGGGTCAGGATTATGATTAGAGTTAGAGTTAAAATATTAATTAATTTAAAATATTAATTTATATATAAGTAATTTTTCTATATTTCTATTTTTTATAAAGTTAGTATCGATTATTTGTTTATTTTTATGGTTAGGGTTAGGATTACAGTTAGAGTAGAGTTGGGGTCAGGGTCAACGTTGGGGTTAGGGTTAGAAATAGAGATAGAGTTAGGATTAGGGCCAGGATTATGATTAGAGTGAGAGTTAAATATTAATTTATATATTATATTTATTATAAGTATTTTTCTAATTTTCTATTTTTTATAAAGTTAATATCGATTTATTTGTTTATTTTATGATTAGGGTTAGGATTGGGTTTAGAATTAGAGATAGAGTTAGCATTAGGGTCAGGATTATGATTAGAGTTAGAGTTAGGGTTAGATTTGGGCTTAGGGTTAGGGTTATTAATAGGGTTAGAGTTGGGGTTAGAGTTAGAGTTAGAGTTAGAGTTAGAATTAGTGCTAGAGTTAGGGTTAGAATTAGGGTTAGGGTGAGAGTTAGAATTACAATTAAGGTCAGAGTTAGGATTAGAATCAAGGTTAGGGTTAGAGTTAGAATTATAGTTAAGGTCAGAGTTAGGATTAGAGTCAAGGTTAGGGTTAGAGGCAGGTTTAACATTAGGGCTATAGTTAAAGTTTGGATTAGTATATAATCATTATATACTTATATACTTATATACAGTTGAAATAAACATGAACTTTGTTGTGAAATTGGATGTTATTATTTTCATACATACATTAAAGGAGAATTATATCTCATATTACAATTGTTTAGATAAAGTAAAATGACAATATTGGAAGATATGAATTCATGTAGAGTTAGAGTTTGTTTATATATATATATAAGTATTTTCTATATTTATTAGTTCAAAATATTAATTTATATGTATATTTATATATAAATATTTTTCTAATTTTCTATTTTTTTATTTTTTTATAAAGTTAGTATTGATTTATTTGTTTATTTATTTCTACTTAAATAAATGTTTATCATTTTGAAAGGGTGATGCTTTATTGGCTAGACCCATGAGTTCATTTGATGAAAGGTGGAGAGAAATGTGGTACACAAACAAAATAGTGTATTGATATGTCTAGAATAGTACCAAAACCTTTCACATTTAAATAGCATATTAGAGTAATGAACCGTTGGGGAGATAAAATCTTGAATACCTATTGAACTTAGAGAAAAAGGACTAATTCATTCAATGTGCTGATATAGAAGATATCATTGGATAAGAGTCTTAATGTCGAATAGAAGAGTTATATTATTACGAAATTCAACATCATCACCCTATCACACGAGGTATGAGGTAAGTTATATATTTCTTTATATTTTTATTTTGAAAGGTTACTATTATCATATAGAATATTATTATTATTAACTTTCTTATTATTACATTTTGTTATTGTGAAGAATATTGAATACTCTATCAATGATTCTCGTTATAATGAAATGAAATCAGAATATATGAAAATTTTGTAGATCGTACGTATGGAGTACGATATTGTAAACTAGGTACCACTAAGATTTAAAAAGATACTTGGATAGAGTGTGCAGTTAATTTTACATAAACAAGACCATCCTAGTATTCTAATAACAATAGACAATGGAAAAAGAGAATAATATCAATAGACTACTAGACTAGGGGAAATCAAATAGGTTTGAGAAAAAGAAAAGAAAAGAAGTGTGGCATGAGCCATGACAAATGTTGTCCCACTTCTCAAGTGAAGTATTAAAAACCATGGAAATATATGAAATGAGGTGTAGTGACCTATCATAGTTTAGTGACTATTGGTTTTACACCTAACATTACAAAAGAGTAAATACATAGAGTGGTGTATATTCCAAAAAGAAATAATTTAACCAATTATGATGGGAAGAAAATCATTGAATGTGATTCATCTCGGATGAGAAGAATAATTAATCTCCAACTCCAAGAAGAAACAATAGACTCCAGCGAACATGCAGAAGTTGACAGATAGGAAAAGACTATCATAAATGATATAGATAGGTGTCTCCTTGCAGATTGACCAAACTGAAGTCCAACGTGGATTATAAAATGAGCTACTCACATTTAAACAAGGATTCTATATGTAAGGGGAGATAGAAGATTTTGCAGATAAGCATTGCATAAGATCAAGGGTTCATAGTCTTGACAGCAATAGAAGACACTGACAATATCCAGGTTCAAATTGGTAGACAGAAATCTCAATCAAAGACTGCATAAATTGGTGGTCATGTTGAGAGCACTAGTGGCCTAAAATATTAGAACTTATCTGGTCTCTATCATTAGAAGGTTTAATGCTATTCAACGAACTTGCAACATTCACGTGATTGGGCAACAATGAACAAGCAAGAATTTTAAATATATTGCATCCCTTCATGGATCACTCTATTTAGAGTGGAAAATTGTCAAGGCAATCAAAGGTGCAAGTATTTATTTGCATGATCAGAAAAAATACATATGACAAAAAGGATACAACAGAAGAAAAAAATGAATGACCTAAACAGGGTCATTACAAGTGGTATCAGAGCTGGAATCCTGCCAGCCTGTGAATCATTGGATTGAAGAGACAAACGATTATCTCACACCTTAAGAGATATCATCAATGAATCTTTAGGGAGAGTGTGGAAAAGAGACTACAATTGTTAAGTACTATAAATCTTGGGTTGCATAAACTACTGAAAGGTGCAAAGAATATAGGCATTAGTTGGACAAACTGTAGCTAGCTCTCCCCTTTTCAAAATATGAAGAACTAATAGGAAAGAGTTCATAATGAAAAATCAAAACGAGCAAAACGCAGTCATTACAGATTTCTTGTTATGAGATATACAATGATCTTATTGAATAGATTGAAGATGTGAAAGAGAAACTTTATTTTCCACCTTTTGCGAAATTGATGTGGACAACAAAAAATTACTTTCTCCATTGCATGAGACCTTGCCCCAATCCGTCACTGAAGAGGAAGATGCATTCATAGATGTCTTGGTAGAAGAATTCATCTATATTTTTAAAACTATAAAAATTCACGTGCAAGAAATAAATTCGCGTAAGATTAGTATTCCATCAATTGGGTAAGAAAGTAATTTAAAAGGTTTGAAAAGCATAGGTTTCCAAATTATTTTAGTGACGATATGACTTTCTATGTCCCATAAAATGTTTCAAGAATCTTCACAGGAACAACACTAGAGTATAGCATCACATGGTTTTCTTTTTATTGGGTTCTTCCATTTGTCTCCTACAATTGGGAAAAAAAAAAAGAAAAATAACGTGATGACAACCATAATATTTAGAACTAGCCTTCAAAACTTGGCTTATCCCTTACTCAAGGAGACTAACATGCTACGAGAACCAAAATTATGTCTGCCCTTACCATCCCACTATCTAATGAACTTTTAATGCATTAATTGATGGCATGGAAAACTGGTCCACATAAATTCAGAAATATAAAACATGAAAAACGTCAAAATCTAAGAAACAACACAAAAAGATGTAAATGAAAGCCTAGCCAATAAAATACCATGGGTATGCCAACAAGCCTAGCCGTAGGTCACAGGGCAATATCCATAACATCAAGTTGTCCTCATGAATGAAGCCTTCCATGGTTACAACAATCTCATGCAAGATATACACGATGGTTTCATGAATTATTATTGGAAACAGATGAACACATCTACAAGTTGAGCACATTTTTTATACGTTGATTGTATTAGACGTAAACATTACTTTAGATGCCATATGTAAGGTGTACATAAACATTCTCCACTAAAATATCATTTCTAGATAAAAACCACATTGGATAATAACATACTATGTGGAGATAAAATAACATTAGATCCAACTCTTCACAGTCAAGTGTAGCAGCAATTAATGAGACAAGCTTGGGTGCCAACTCTTCAGATTCAATCATAACAGCAATAGTTGTCGTTGCCGCTGCCAGATCCACAGAGATAATATCTCTCATGCTAAATATTTGTTGAAGATAACACATCCAATTATAGATGGTAAGTACATCAAACTCTCAATGAATAATGCGTAGAAGTCATAAGAATTCAGTCGCAGAAGTTGTAAGCAGATTTCCTGCAGTCATTCAACATCACCACATGACAAGGCAAAGAAATTTTTATTTGCAAAACCCTAAAGTGGTAAGTATGGCATAAGGTAATGAAATCGTTGTTACATTATTTAAGAGAAAAAATATATAAATTAGTCTATTTCTTCAATGGGGACTACAGACCAGTGATCCAATCATAATCAGTCTTAGCAAATGGAGCAGCTTTCTTTCTTAGCTTCAATGGTGTGAGTGTTGAAATTTTAGCAACTATCATAGGCATCATTGAAAAAATACGGAAAAAAGAATATAAATAAAGGGAAAAATCATAAAACCAAATGAACCCCAAAAAGGGGTCATTACAGTAAGAGTTAGGGTTAGGGTTAGGGTTAGGAATAAGGTTAGGGTTAGAGGTGCAGTCAAGGTCAACATTAGGGTTAGGGTTAGAAATAGAGATAGAGTTAGGATTATGGTCAGGATTATGATTAGGGTTAGAGTTAAAATATTAATTAATTTATATATATTTATATATAAGTATTTTTCTATATTTCTATTTTTTATAAAGTTAGTATCGATTAATTTGTTTACTTTTATGGTTAGGGTTAGGATTACGATTAGAGTAGAGTTGGGGTCAGCATCAACATTGGGGTTAGGGTTAGAAATAGAGATAGAGTTAGGATTAGGGTTAGGATAATGATTAGAGTGGCACTAGTACATTTGGGTTCATTTTTTGACCTTTATTGGTCAAAATTTTGACCTAGTTTTTGACCAAATTTTGACCAAATTTGACCAACCCATTGGTCGATATTTTTTCGGTTGAAATTTTGACCAACTCACTGGTTGGTCAAAATTTTCACCAATCTATTGGTCAAAAACCTTCCAAAGCCATTGCCTAGGTTCAATCAGGAATTGGTCGAAATTTCAACCAATGAAGGTTGAAATTTTGACCAACAAAGGTAGAAAAATTTAGGCATTGGTAGAAATTTCGACCAACAAAGGTAGAAACAAATTTAGACATTGGTAGAAATTTTGACCAATGAAGGTGGAAATTTTGACCAACAAAGGTAGAAAAAAAATTAGGCGTTGGTGAAGATTTCGACCAACAAAGGTAGAAAAAAATTAGGTGTTGGTGGAAATTTCCACCAACAAAGGTAGAAAAAACCCAGGCGTTGGTGGAAATTTCAACCAATGAAGGTGGAAATTTCCACCAACAGCTAGGTGTAAATTTTTTTCAGGCATTCTATAAAATAGTTCACATGCCTTGCCTATGATATGACATTTTGCATGCATCCTACACTCTCTCATCTAGCTGATGGTGGATTACGTAGAGTGATCTGAAACCATGATTCTAAAAAACACACACAATCAAATCAAAAATGAACTTGCACTACAAATGGATTGTGGAAATCTGATATTGTTAATTTTGCATGCATGTCTACCAAGACAAATATATGTTTAAGTTGTGATTGTCCTGGTAGACATGCATGCAATTTTACCAATATCAAATTTCCACAATCCATTTGTAGTGCAAGTTCATTTTGGATTTGATTGTGTGTTTTTTAGCATCATGGTTTCAGATCGCTTTGCATAATCCATCATCAGTCGAATGAGAGAGAGTGCAAGATGCATGCAAAATGTCATATCATACTCAAGGCATGTGAACTATTTAATAGAATGCCTAAAAAACACCAACAGTAACTAATATGAAGCATATATAATTAGTTATATGATTGAGACAACTCATGTACATTGTATGAAGACAGTCCATGGCTGACAAGGCCCACCAAAAGATAAAACATATGATAAAAAGAATTATTTTCATGTTTTTAACATATGAGGTACACATAACATGACTTATTATTACACAATTCAACTAAGTTTAGTTAATGTCCATAGGGATTGTCCCCATTTAATGGTGAACGTTTTGCCACATTTCAAGCCTTTTGATTATATAAAGAAATGGATAGCATGAAAAGTTTAAGTAATGTCAAGCCATTTATTTACTTGATATATAATGTGAATAGAACTATTATGTTGCTCAACAACCACAAAATAAAATTATCATCATCTACCCAAAAAGGGATGGATGGAATGTCAGAACCAACCTCCAACTAACTACTATCACCATCCCTCTATATTATAAGTTATAATGGTGCTCTAGATTTTCTCTATTCCATCATACACTTACATATCATACACTTTACCATAGTCCATATCAACAAGGTTAGAGAGATTAGTTTCATTTGACTCGTATGTGGAAGACCTTGATGTTGAGAAGTTGTGTGATTCACATGGAGTGGAAGGTGTTTTGGCCCCTTGGAAGGAAGCTTCATCTCTTTTACCGGCTTCTTTATTTTTACTTGGAGAAGCATATTGCTTTAAATTGTCCCCATGGCTCCTTGCAGATGATGCTAAGAGTGTCCTTGCTATTTTCTTCTTCCATAACATAATGTTCACAAAGTGTTAGAATTGTCTCTAGATGAAAAGAAACTGTAGAAGCTTAATTGACATGTGATCTTAGTTAATGTACTGTCTCACAATCAACTGGACGATGAGCTTCCTCGAAGCACTGAAGAGATTTCAATCAAAATTTTAAACTATTTAAGTTTCAATACAATATATTAAAATTAAGAACAATCTGTTGGAAAATAAAAGCACCTGCCAGAAGGACTATTACTAAGCACAATATAACAGAGCTTACATTATAGCAAAAGTTGTGTGAACATTTGCAAGTGATATCATAGCACCCACTTCCAATTATGAAGTCAACACCATACTCACAGCCAGGAGCTGGACACCATTTGGTTTACAAGTACATCCAAACAACAATTTTAAGCAAATTACTTATTTCATACTCTCTACTAACCCCAAAAAATACTTCGGAGATGGAATAAAAATAAATCTATTAATAACAAACACAAGACCACAATGTGGAGAAAGTTCTAAATTGATAAACAATAAAACATTTAGCACAAAAGGAACAAATACTCTAAATTATGTAAACAACCAAGAACCAAAAACTCTGTAAATTTCGTCCTTGAGGAAAATCATGAATTTAGATGAAATTTCAGTTGCTTTGCTTGTTTGGCTCTGCCAAGATCTAGGAATAATGTTGTATAATAATCATTTAGTTTATCTGTTATTAACTATGTCAATTTTTGCAAATTGGTACACTTGATATTTGGGAACCTACTGTATTGACTTTGAAAAGGTTTAGTTATGAGATAAATGGTAACATGCAACGTAGGGTGGTAGTTAGTGAGAAGTATATTTCTGAACTCAATGTATGCACTTTTTAACTCTTCTATTTATGTCATATGCAATATATGAAATTCATGTGTGAAAGCATTTAATAATTACTAGTATTTGATGTATACAATTTATGTATCTTCAATTATTGTGGAAAGGCATTTTACTTTTAGAGTTTCTATGAACGTTTTGAAATTCTTACAACATACACATTAGAGATTCTTATTTATGGAGTATGTGGATAAGGGGGAGATTTTTGCATAAAACATTTCTTACCTAGCTATATTGGAGGAGATTTTTATGGACAACAACTAATAGCTTTCTAAATGTTGTATGTTGCATATTGTGATCCCCTATGGACATTAGGTACAATTTGTGTTAACAAGTGCTGGAGGAGTTAGTATTGCTTTAAGCTCAAGTGATGATAACCCGTAAGTTCCAATCTAGATGCTTATAAGAGTGAATCAGTGTTAAGATAGACTGCTTTTATTAGTCTCGTTGTGTTCCTTAATAATATAGACATCAGTATTAAGATGCATGTATTATAGAATAAAATAGGGCCATTTAATTAAAAAAAAATCACAAACTATAAATTGTGCATTGAAAAAGTTAAATTGAGAAATATACATAGAAATAAGTGTTTGAAAATAATATGAATAAAATGGAAATCAAATTATACATCTATCAACATGATAAAGAGAAGCGTACAGTTCACTATCTTTTCAAGTTCAACATCTTTTGAGATGTTGTACATAAATGCAACTATTTTATGTACTATTGAAGCATGTAATGACATATTACCAACCTCAACAGTTCCAAAAACTTCATACCCATGAATCTTGGTTTTTATCCACTCATTTGCAATAAATGGTCGGGTTATATGGAGCATTATGCTTGACATATAGTTGCTAAAAATCTACAATCAAAAGAGCTCGGTAAATATTAAAACTTAAGATATAATAAATAAAAAATCTAATGAAGAAGGTGCATGCGATATGTCCAAAATATAAAAGATAACATGGACATGAAAGTTTCCACAACAGCTTGATGCAAATTAATATCAACACTGGGAAAGTGGGAAAGATAGATAGGAAGGACAGGAAAAATTTCAATAGTTTTCTTCAAATCTTAAATTACACCAAATTTTTTTGCATAAAATGCCAAGTAGCTATTTTAGAAGCCCCACTGCTTTAATATCAACATTTTCTCAACAAAAACCTAGAAAAGCTTACCTCTGCATTCCTTATTCATGATTCTAATGAAGCAAAGTAGTCTTATTGTTGGTAGGTATAAACTAAAGTCTAAAACTCAAAGCACACATTACAACGTCAAACACTTGAAGAAACTATTAACAATACACCATAGCTAAGGTGGACCCCCTTCTGATGGTAGAATAAAGTAATATTAATTACCTTACGACCAACTAGAGTCAACAATATTGTTTCAAAACCTCCAGCAAAGATCCCCTTCTAAATAGAAGAGCCCAGAAGCTGAACAAACAAGGCCAATATGGCCACCCCCACTGTAGTATAAAGAGCATTGGTGGTGAATTCAAGTCCAAGCTAAAAAAGCAAAGACATTTACGTAAAAACTAAGCAACTCTGTTTGGCAAGAAAAGATATATAGAGATTTCTGACTGAAATTACAAATTGATTGTAAAAAACTTAAACCATAAGAATTGTTCTATAGAATAATAATAAAAATGATGATAGCATACATTTCTCATTTCCAGGCTATTCTGGTGCTCAGTGGTAGATTTTTGTACCTGTTGAATCATGTTGCACGAAATTATATGGAATATTTGATTATTTAATATAATCTACATGCATTATGCAATCACATGATTCAATATCTTACCTAGTCGTACAATATACAAATGATAAGACAGTTGATAGTGATTTATGATTTACTAGGATGTAGAATATGCAAATGCCATGATAGTCAAGATCAATCTCACAAAGCTTAAGATCAAATGCCCTGGAAAGAAATCCATTACTGTAATATATCTAACACTTCCCTTAACAAAAATAATATCTGCTACCAATTTATTCCAAATCCAAACAATCAAATTCAAAATACACTTAGCATTAGATCAAACAGTTGATAATATAATGCAGGCCCCAATAAGCACAATAACAATGCAAGATCTATAATGGTATTACCTACAAATCAACATTGCACCAATCCATAGGATGATCGGCCACAAATAAGACTTCATAAAATAATAAGTACTGCTCTTCTTCCAGTTTCCAGAATTCTACTACAAAATATCATGATTTTAGTCATAGGCACTAACTATATGGAAAATGAAGTTACATTCAAAAAACATCAGTGTTAATTTCAGGTTTTGGTTCAGAGAACATACACGAAACAACTACAAAAATGGCCCATGTCCCCATATAGAAAAAACCATGAGCCCAACAACAGGAGCACATTGGAGTATAAGTGCATTCTCTTGCATATAATTGTAAGCCCTGCACCACTAAGAAACTTGTGAATTAAGTTTTTCTTTTGATAGGGTTTTTATATTTTAATATAGTACATAAATGTATAGTATACCCTTCTAAAAACACTATGCTATCAAATACAACTACAAACAAAGTGTTATCTAAATGCTTTTCTCTTTCCTATAGCATTTTTAATCATATATTACTGAATTAATAAGCACTAAATAGAGCAAAACAAAGATAGTCGTAAAAACCAATCATATTGCTATACTCAACAGTACTTGTTGGATACAATTGTTAATTGTGTATTTTCTTTGATGTTACACAAATGTCATATCAGTCATCAGACAGAGTCTACCAAGCTCAAATGATCTGCAAAGAAATTTACAGTGTCTACCGAATGTTCTTGAACATAACAAAGAAAAGTTAATGTTTACCGAGCTCACTCGGGCATCAAAGGATTTTGTAGCAAAAGTTAGTATTAACCGAGCTCCCAAGGTTAACAAAGGAAATTTAATATCTACTGAGCTCTCAAGGTTAACAAAGGAAAGTTAATGTCTACCAAGCTCCCAAGGTTAACAAAGGAAAGTTAATGTCTACCGAGCTAGCAAGGTTAACAAAGGAAAGTTAATGTCTACCGAGCTCCCAAGGTTAACAAAGGAAAGTTAATGTCTACTGAGATCCCAAGGTTAACAAAGGAAAGTTAATGTTTACCAAGCTCGCAAGATTAACAAAGGAAAGTTAATGTTTACCGAGCTCCCAAGGTTCACAAAGGAAAGTTAATGTCTACGGAGCTCACATGGTCAGCAAAGGAAGGTGAGTGCTAACCGAGCTCACTCGATCTCCAAAAGATTTTTGCAGGATTTGCAGTGTTTACCGAGCTTCACTTGGTTAACACTATAAAACCATTCTGGAGCAGTGGTTATTGAGCTTGGTTGGCCAGCAAAGGATTTTATTGTTTTGATATTAAATTTAATTGCTTCATGCGGCCAACTGATGTAATGATTTTTTAGTTATTAGAACCTATATTTAAGCCGACTTGATAATCTGAAAGGTATATATATATATGTTCAAGTTGTGAATTAAAGTGTGAATGTGAATATGAATATATGGATAAGGATGGAATAAGTGAATTGAGTGAATTTTGATGAAGGATTAGATATCCTGGAGGAGATGAAAAGTTGTATTCAATCAGCTAGGATCCAGTAAAAGAAGAACAAATATCTGTAATCAACAAAAGATAAGTTGCATATCATTCAGGTCATCTCATTGTTGCTTTCTAACCATAGTAACAGTGAATCTAGAATCTCTTAACAGAGTTGGTTTAACAACCATTTTATAAATCCTCTAACAAGGTGGCAGTTCAGTTGAATTGTTCTCAAAACCTCTAACCAGGCCACTCCTAATAGGGTGATTAAATCCTCTAACAAGGTCACACCTAACATTGTGTTTTGTAACCTTTAACAGGGTTGGCTCCTAACAGGGCTCACTTTACAAGAGTGAAAATTGGTGACTAGTTACTTGGTGGTTTTTCTCATATTGGGTTTTCACGTTAAATTTGGTGTCTCTTGTGTTCATTTATTTTAATCTTTGCAAGCATATTAATGACTATGAATGCTAAGTAATCAGTAATTAGTTAATCTACCGAGTTACAGTATTCCTGCACTGTTTACCAAGTATCAGCAGTAAGTAAAGACATCTAAGGGATTTATTTTTGGAATTGAATTTTGTGGTAACTGATTCACCCCTCCCCTCTCAGTTACTTCATCTATATTTCCAATAATTGGTATCAGAGCTTTTGGTGCTTGCAGGACAAGATTTCAAGGATCTAGGCCAAAGATCAGGATGTCTTATAAGAGGGAAATTTCAAGACTTAATAGGGACAACTTCTCAGCATGGCAAGGGTTGATGAGACTTAATCTAGCTTCTATTGGAGATATAGGACTAAAATACCTTGATGAAAAATATGCAGAACCATCTGGTACACTATCTGTCAATGATATTGCTAAAAAGAAGACCCACAACATTATGATGATAGATATAGCATCTGCTCTGATTTATGAAGAATTTGATGACATTAAGGACTGCAAATATGCCTTTGAAATGTGGGAAAAGCTAAAAGAAATCTATGGAGGAGATGATAATGTAAGAAGAGCCAAAGCAGAAAGTCTGAGAGGACAATTTGATCAAATGAGGATGAGAGAGGATGAAAACATTGTAAAATATGTTGAAAGAGTCAAAGCATGTGTCAGTGCAATCAAAGAATCTGGAGGAGATATCAAGGAGGAGACAATAATAAGTAAAGTTCTTAGAACTCTACTTCCCATTTATGCAATCAGAGTTTCTACAATTCAAGAAAGAAGATGTGAAGCAAATCATAAGATAAATCTAGAGGCCATAGTTGGAAGATTGACTGCATTTGAACTAGACAACTTTGACAACTATGTTCCAGCTTCCAAGAACATTGAATCAACATTTGAAGCCAAGCTTTCACTTAAGTAGAAAAGAAAAAAGAAAAAGGAATCTCAGTCAGGAAGTGAAGATGAATCAGACCAAAGTTCAGACAGTGATCTTGAAGTGATTGAAGCTCTACTAGCAAGGAAATATTCTAGAGGCAGAGGTAAATTTAAAGGTAAAGTTCCTCTAATCTGCTTTTCATGTGAAGAAATTGGTCATATTGCTGCTAGGTGCCCAAACAAGTAGAACAAAGATGACAAGAAAGGTTACAAGTACAATGGCAAAAAAGACTTCAAATCATTCAAAGATAAAGGTAAAAAAACATGTTTTATGGCTAAAGATTCTAATGATTCTAATGATGAAGAAGAAGATGAAATTGTCTACATTGCTATGAAAGATGAGTCTGATAATGATGAAGAAATGGCACTTATTTATCATATGAGAAAAAATGATACATGGATCATAGATAGTGGTTGTTCTCATCACATGACTGGTGATAAAATTAAGTTTGAATACTTTGAAGGCTATGATGGTGGCAGTGTAAGATTTGGTAACAATGAACCTTGTTGTATAAAAGGAAGAGGAAGAATCTCTCTAACCAAAGAACTTATATGTAATAATGCCTATTGGGTAGAAGGACTAAAGCATAATTTTTTGAGTGTGGCACAACTACTCAATAATGGATTCAAAGTAGAATTCATGCATGGAAAAGCAAGACTGCTGGATGACAAAGGAAAACTGATTGGATCAAGCACTCAAACAAAAGGTAACTTATTTTACCTTGAACTTGGTGAATGTTCATGTTTTATTGCTCAATTTGAAGAAATTTGGTTATGGCATAAAAGGTTGTGTCATGTAAATTTTGATAACTTGGTAAAGATAAGAAAATTCAAGAAAGTAAGAGGCATTCCTAACATAAAGAAACCTGAGGTTGGTCTATGCAAGAATTGTCAGATTGGTAAAATGGGAAAGACTAGTTTTAAAAGTAAAAACTATCAGTCTGAAGATATATTAGAAATTGTGCATACTGATTTATGTGGACCCATTGGAATTGAAAGCTATACTGGAGAAAAGTTCTTCATTCTTTTTGTTGATGATTACTCAAGAATGATGATTGTCATGTATCTAAGGAACAAATCAGAAGCATTTGAGAAATTCAAATGGTATTTGGCCAGAGTAAAAAAGGAAATAGGAAAAAGATTGAAATGCATGAGGTCAAATAGAGGAAGAGAATTCATTTCACATGAGTTCAATAACTTTTGCATTGAAAGAGGAATCAAAAGATATGTATTAGCCCCTGGAACTCCTAAACAAAATGGAATAGCTGAAAGGAGGAACAAATCTATCATGGATTGTGCAAGAATCTTAATGATTGAAAAGAAAATTGTTATCAAATACTGGAAGGAAGCTATCAGCACTGCAGTTCATACCTTGAATTGGGTACAGCTTAAAAAGGACCCATTTAAAACTCCCTATGAGCTATGGTATGGCTACAAACATAATGTAAGTTATCTAAAAGTATTTGGAAGTAAATGTTACATTTTGAAAGAATCTAGAAAAGGAAAATTTGATGTAAAAGGTGATGAAGGAATATTTTTGTGATACTCTTGCAAAAGTAAAGCATATAGATGTTTGAACTTGTCTACTTACAAAGTCATAAAAAGTGCACATGTGAAAGTTGATGAGTTTGCAAAAAGGATTGAAGAAGAAAGCAAAAGGGAATCAGAAGATTATAGAAGGTTTGTTTTCATTGAACCTGATATAGTACCAGTCAATCAAGAACCTTCTACTCTCGAGTCATCAGTAATCAAGTTACAGGTAGTTCAAACTGAGCTATAGCAACCCGAGTTACATTCAGATGCTATCGAGCAAGTGTCTATTGAGTCTGAAGGACCCGAGCCAATATCTACCGAGCCAGAATAGCCAGAACCTAAAGTTGAAATGCAAGAAGATAACAATGAAATTCTTTCAAAAGGCAAGGAACCTATATTAGAAAAATATGTCAGGAGACATCATTCAGCAGATTAGATCATTGGAAACAAATCTGAAGGAACCATGACAAGAAGTAAGTTGAAAGGTACTTGTTTACTTGCTAATTTTGAACCTAGAAATATCAATGATGCATTGGAAAATGATAGTTGGATTGAGGCTATGAATGAAGAAATAGAACAGATAGAGAAAAATAAGACATGGACTCTTGTACCCAGGCCTAAAGAAAAAAATGTGATTGGAACCAAGTGGGTATTCAGAAACAAGTTGGATGAAGATGGTAAGGTATCAAGAAACAAAGCTAGACTAGTATGCAAAGAATATGCTCAAGAAGAAGGAATAGACTATGGAGAAACTTTTGCTCCTATTGCAAGATTGGAAGGAGTCAAAACCTTACTTGCATATGCTACTTACAAAGGATCCAAAGTTTATCAAATGGATGTCAAGTCACCATTGCTCAATAGTATACTGGATGAAGAGGTCTGCATTGAACAACCTAAAGGTTTTATTGATCCAGATAAAAGGAACATGGTTTGCAAATTACACAAGGCATTGTATGGTCTGAAACAAGCCCCTAGAGCATGGTATGAAAGATTGCATAACTATCTTATTCAGATGGGTTTTCAAAGAACTAATGATAACAATCGTTTGTATATAAAGGAAGGACCAGATAATAAGATTGTTTTGGCAGAAATATTTGTAGATGATATTGTTTTCACAGGGAATGGTGATCTTTGCAAAGAATTTTTAGAGCAAATGAACAAGGAATTTGAAATGTCTATGTTTGGTGAAATCAAATTCTTTTTTGGTCTTCAAATTTGGCAGAATAAAAATGGTATCTACATCACTCAATCAAAATACATCAAGGAGATATTGAAAAAGTTTGGTATAGAAGATTGTAAACCAGTTGGGACTCCTATGTGTACTGGATTAAAACTTACCAAGGAAGATGAATCAAAAGAAGTAGATCAAACATTGTATAGATCTATGATTGAAAAGTTGCAGTATGTAGTTCATATTAGGCCAGATATTGCCCTTGCAATTGGTATTGTAGCAATATTTTCAGCAAAACTAAGAGAAAATCACATGATGGCAATCAAAAGAATAATGAGATACTTGAAAGGAACTGAAGATTATGGTTTATGGTACAAATTTTGGAGGTAATCTAGATTTGAAAGTGTTCACTGATGCTGATTGGGCAGGAAACCTTGATGACAAAACAAGTACAAGTGAAGGAGCATTCTTTCTTGGAAAAAGGTTAGTTTCTTGGACAAGCAAAAAGCAAAATTGTACACTTCAATCTACAACAGAGGCAGAGTATGTTGTTGCAGCAATAAATTGTTCTAATATTATTTGGTTTAAATAGTTGTTGGGAGGCATGAAGGTAGAAATCAAAGAACCAGTTGTTATGTTGATAATACAAGTGCAATCAACATATCTAAGAATCCAGTGATGCATTCCAAAACCAAGCACATCGCAATAAAATATCATTTTGTCAAAGAATTGGTGCAAGACAAGGAGATCATATTGGAATATGTTCATACAAAGGAACAAATTGCTGAAATATTCACAAAGCCATTACCTAAGGATGCATTCTTGTATCTAAGAGGTAAGTTAGGGATCACTCCCCTATCTAAAGTTCACTAAAATTAAGTTTTAGTAATGCATCAATGCATACCAAGTTGAAGATCTATCAGTTGATGCAACATAATCAGGTAATATTGTATATGAGTCAGTACTAAAGGTACATTGAAATTCATTTGAGTTGTGTTGTCCTTGGCATGTGTTGTCAAAGAGGGAGAGTTTTACTATCATTTCTTTCTGAAATTTTGAGAAGAAAAGTTTGCTATGTAATTCCTTCACAAAGGGAGATTACTGAAAGAGGGAGACTTGTTTTCAATTTCATTCTGCTATGACATGTTGTGTTGCCATCAATGCCAAAGAGGGAGATTTTTGGATACAATTGTTAATTGTGTATTGTCTTTGATGTTACACAAATGTCATATCAGTCATCAGACAGAGTCTACCGAGCTCAAATGATCTACAAAGCAATTTATAGTGTCTACCGAACGTTCCTGAACATAACAAAGAAAAGTTAATGTTTATCGAGCTCACTCGGGAATCAAAGGATTTTGTAGCAAAAGTTAGTATTAACCGAGCTCCTAAGGTTAACAAAGGAAAGTTAATATCTACTGAGCTCCCAAGGTTAACAAAGGAAAGTTAATGTCTACCGAGCTCCCAAGGTTAACAAAAGAAAGTTAATGTCTATCGAGCTCCCAAGGTTAACAAAGAAAGTTAATGTCTACCGAGCTCCCAAGGTTAACAAAGGAAAGTTAATGTTTACTGAGTTCCCAAGGTTCACAAAAGAAAGTTAATGTCTACCGAGCTCACATGGTCAATAAAGGAAGGTCAGTGCTAACCGAGCTCACTCGATCTCCAAAGGATTTTTGCAGGGTTTGCAGTGTTTATCAAGATTCACTTGATTAACACTAGAAAACCATTCTGGAGCAGTGGTTACCGAGCTTGGTCAGCCAAAAAAGGATTTTACTGTTTTGATATTAAATTTAATTGCTTCATGCGGCCGACTAATGTAATGATTTTTTAGTTATTAGAACCTATATTTAAGCCAACTTGATAATCTGAAAGGTATATATATATATATGTTCAAGTTGTGAATTAAAGTGTGAATGTGAATATGAATATATGGATAAGGATGGAATAAGTGAATTGAGTGAATTCTGATGAAGGATTAGATATCCTGGAGGAGATGCAAAGTTGTATTCGATCAGCTAGGATCCAGTAAAAGCAAAACATAGATTTGTAATCAGCAAAAGATAAGTTGCATATCATTCAGGTCATCTCATTGTTGGTTTCTAACCATAGTAACAGTGAATCTAGAATCTCTTAACAGAGTTGGTTTAACAGCCATTTTATAAATCCTCTAACAAGGTCACACCTAACAGTGTGTTTTGTAACCTTTAACAGGGTTGGCTCCTAACAGGGCTCACTTCAGAAGAGTGAAAATTAGTGACTAGTTGCTTGGTGGTTTTTCCCATATTGGGTTTCCACGTTAAATCTGGTGTTCTCTTGTGTTCATTTATTTTAATCTTTGCAAGCATATTAATGACTATGAATGCTAGGTAATCAATAGTTAGTTAATCTACCGAGTTATAGTATTCATTGTTTACTGAGTATCAACAGTAAGTAAAGACATCTAAGGGATTTATTTTTGGAATTGAATTTTGTGGTAACTGATTCACCCCTCCCCTCTCAGTTACTTCATCTATATTTCCAATAGTACTATCAACAAAATTTGTAATGTGGCATATTTACATTAGCATTGCACTTATTCCATACCAAAAGATTAAGGTCAAAAGAAAGGCCAAAAAAACAATCAGTCTCAAAAGCAATATTCAAAAATAGTCAGTCTCAAAAGCTAGCTAGGAATTTCAAATTTCAATTGTATTGCTGTTACAAAAGCTATTTTCAATTTGCCACAGAAAAATAACATTAATACAATAAGTATCAAAGTAAATGGCAGCAAAACCTCATATGATTATGGATTACCTGGTCAATAATATTGCACAAGCTTTGATGGAAAGTACTGATGTATCTTTTGGTTGTCCTAATTGACAAGTGACAGTATTGTGAAAACTAGACCAATAAATGCAAAATGGCAAGGCAGGATCTGAAAACTAGACCAATAAAATGGTTCAAGCTCTTAATGGTTCAATATCAACGGTTATAATTTTTTTCTTCTAGATCTAGTGTATACCTCATCGCCAGTTAAATAAGATGGCGAACCCTTAGCTCTACCAGACCAAGGAATATCCACATTTTTTCCCCCTTTCTAGGACCTCTATACAAATCATTAAAACTATCTTTAAAAGTGGATAATAAGTTTGACATATCTTAGTGTGTCCCATGGCAGCCATATTACTATGATCAGTCAGAATAGAAGAGGGCTTCTCTGTGGAAGGCACTTATTTTCAGTAATCATGCTTCTAATTTTAGTTTAGCTATTATATCATGATGTGAGATCTGTCATTATCAAGCCAGATACTTTGATTTCTGAATCGATTAAACCAAGCCATAAGGCACATCAAGATACCTTGTTTCCATTGGTTGTGCTTTACCTATGAAAAAGGTAATACAAATTATGGAATGTCGGCAATTTAGATTTTCCTAGGGAAAACTGGTGTCTCTCTAGACTTTAAATTAAAACATTATATTTTAATTCTAGTCATTAGACTCATTCCAATTTGTATGGTAATCGATAATAGATACTCACCTGTTCAAGATCCTGAGTTGCATCAATCCTGATGATTTTGCCACTGTCCTTTGGGCCTCAGATATTGAATAACCAACAAAGCTACTTAATACCTCTAATGGTCATACTTTAGGTAAATGTTCTCATGCAAAAAATATTTATAAGAAGGTTAGAATAAGAACAGATAATGAAGTCATAAGACCAATGATAAACCAACAACAATGGAGAATTTATCAAATAACAAATTAAAACCCATAATAGAATGAGACTCCAAACCCCAATCGAACCTTTTATAATTGTTAATGAATATTTAAATTCATAATCAATGTATAAAAACCTATCTCTACATGTACCTTGAAATGGATCTGTTGGTATGGACAAGTGTTAATATGCTTACAAACAAATAAGCATCTATACAAACTCAAAAAAAAAATTAAAGGAAGATTTTTATTAAAATCAAATTGCTATGCACAACCTAATAATGAATTTGGTGGGAATAGAATATAGATTCCAAATGTACAAAAGAAACCTCTAAAAGAATTGAGTTGAGAATCGAGATCATAATTCATTTGGCTATTGAAAAAAATTTGATTTTTTGTAAGAAGTCAGATATCCCTTTTAATGTTTTTTACCTACTTCCAACTGAATGCAAAAATAATCCAGAAGCAAAAGCTATCATAAAATTTCTAGGACTAGTCAGTGAAAATGGATGTCCAAGAGAATAGGAGTTCAATGTAAGCTACTGCAGCAATAAAAAGGAGCCAATGTAATTGAATAGAATATTAATGGTGCAATCCTCACACAATGTTCACACCAGGTCTGGGCTCTCTTGGTGAATTAACAAAGAATGAAAGGAGTGATAAATAAGAAGGCAGTGAAGAGGAGAGAGGAGATCGAGAGAGGAGCGTTAAGAATGCAAAAAGAATCAAGGAAAGATAAGCATTAAAAGCAATGATAAGGAGGCAAAAAGAATCAAGGTGTTAATGCCCCAACATGTTCCCAGGAAAGTGGTCCCCCATTGTGACCCCACTGTTTCATTGCTCCAGTAAGAAGCAATCACTTATCATCCTTTTCTATAAATTGCCAATTTGGAGACCTAAAAGTTAGCAAAAATGACTTACCATCCTTTTCTATAAATTGCAATAATGAAAATGTTAAGAACATTTTCCAAATCAAAAAAGTTACTCTTAATTAAAATTTGCAAAACCCTGGAATCTGAAAGAGAACTGACTTCTATGGATAAACTTGTTACCATGTATGCAGAATAAAGCATATTTATGCATGCACATTAGATAGCACATTTTTCATGTACACCCATTAAAAGTGCATTTTCCATGTATGCTCATTGCTCACTAGTTACTGCATTTTAATTATTAAATTATTTATCTACCTTCTCATTCTTTGAAGAGTAACACACTTTGAGCAAAAGAAGGGGAATTTCTCTGTTGGCAGGAAAGCGTATTTGATTAAACTAGCCTTGTGAAATTCATGGGATAATATTTTATTAGATAGGAGTTGTCACCTCAAACAAAAATTTCTAAAGGTCTAAAGTAACTCAATGATATGTACCTTAAATCAAACAAAATCAAATTGAGCTAAATAGTTGTATAAGATATTACTATAGTAAAAAGCAAAACTAGCATTAACACGAGCATTTTTCTTAACATACCTTGGATTTCTTGGTCCATTTTGTAGTGAGAAAAAAATCCCGGATAAGGTGGAACCTCGTCTACCTTTTCTTTATCCTTCTTTTCTTTCAAAAGTTTCCCTTTGGAATCAATTTCTTTCACATCTTTGTCTTTACCCTCTGATTTTTTTCTCATCTTTCTTCTTCACCTTATCACTATCATTTATGTCCTGAGCACCATCATGCATATCTAACTTCTCTTCTTTATTTTCTTCCCTATCCTTTTCATCCTTATTCTTGTCTTTACTTTTATCACTTTGCTTCTCTTAATCTTTCTTCTCAGTTTTCTTTTCATCCTTTTTCTTTTTTTTCAACTTTCTTTGTCAGATTCTTTCTTTTCAACTTTCTTTCCCTCAGGTTCCTTCTTCTCAAATTTCTTCCCTTCAAACTCCTTCTTATCATCTTTCTTTTTCTCTACTTTCTTCTGCTCCTTTTCTACTTTTTTCATGTCAGAATCCTTTTTCTCAAATTTCTTAACCTCTGATTCCTCCATATCTACTTTCTTCTCCTCCTTTACTTTCTTCTCTTCTTTCCTATCTTCGTTTTCTTTCTTCTCCTCCTCTTTAATCTCAACTTGTTGTATATCATCCTTCTTTTCCTCCCTTTTCTCATCTTTTCTATTCTTTTCTTTCTCTTTCTTGCCATCTTTTTCTTTATTTCTTTTCTCTGCGGATTTGCTTTCCTTATCTGCTTTGAAATTCCATAAAATGAAGTTAGCATACGATTTTATCTCTCTATTAAATAGCTAAAAAATTTAATAATATTGCAGCTCACCTTTGATGCCATCCTTCTTATCAGTGGACTTCTCTAAAAGAGACAAAAAAAATAGTAAACGCTAGGCAAAAAATACACTATCTTCTCAACAGAGAAAGTACAATGATCAAAGAAACACTATCAATACATTTTCCCTTCTGGAAGCAGCCTCGCATTCCCTCTCCAGCCTTCTATTTTTTTGTTTAACATACTGAGCTTTCCAACTCTCCAATGATGGAAGGCATGTAGAAATGTCCGGAAGAAAGATAACTGTAATTTCTCTATGGCTCGGAAGGCCATCTTTACTTATTCTCTCATAGTGCACCTGCATTAAGAGAAGTTCAATCTCAATTAGCTACCAAAAAAAATCTAAATTCTTCAATACACCAAAAAAAAGTACGTGTTGTGGTCCAAGACATGTCAAAGATGCTTCACATATGAAGAACAAATTTATACAAAACAGGAACACAAATAAAATTTCATAAATAATGAAAATAAAGTGTTAGAAACAGAAAGTAAAGAAGAGACTTATAACATGTCAACAAGCTCTATACCATATGTAGCAAGAACATAAAAATATAATTTCCAGGATTCAATCAACACTAAAGAAAAATTTCATATTTAATTGAAACAACTTTGAAGCCTCTATGATAAACTCATAAATCTTTAAATGGCACTACAATTTATTACTAAGAGACTTGGTCTAGAAAGATAAGATGGATGACTGAATAGATTTGCCCCAACTAACAATTTGCTTTTCTGAGACTTGAGGAAATGCTATCAAGATCCTTTACAAATCAAAATTGGGGCAATTATATTATTTGATGAGAACCCGACTTTGCCCTTAGTAACTAGACATTTTTCCCTTCACAAACTCTTTACATTCTCAATTTTGGCTTCTTAAACATAGACATAGCTCTGATTTTCATTGTTTACCACATCAAGGCAACATAAGTGGCCATAAGTAGTGATGTTTAAATTACATTTAAAAAGGACCAATAATCATGGCAAGGCAGTTAACTAAGTCCAACCCCAAGCCTCCCTCCAACAAAACCTAATATGACATCCATAACTTGATTTTGAAGTAAAAATAATGACTATTACAGCACTGTATATTTCTTTCACAAAAAAAATACCAACAAGATAGGTATCAAATGATAGTGGTCATGAATCAATTTGTCAAGATGCCAGATGCATCTAGTCACCATATACTCTAAAAACTTAATTGCCCTGAGACAAGATTCGTGGGCAGGAACATATCCAGTATACAAATTGAGAAGAATTGAAATATTAGGTAGAATCTGCAAAATAACATATCTAAGTGCCCCATGAAAAGTAAACTAGATTTCAAAAAGTTTGCTATCAATATGTATGTCGTGTGCCATACAACAAGCAATGCAACAACATCCCCAACACAAGTGGTAATTCTGTGGGAAGGAACACTGATATCAAATATAAAATTTGATAAGAAAGAGACAAAACTCATTTTGATATTTCTTATGAAGGCTTGACCATGAAATCATCACAGGGGAACCTATATCAATTGGACCATCAAATTGTGAGAATACATGCTCAAATACCCAACAAAACACAAACTTTCAAACAAACTCAAACTCTTTGCAAAAATAAGGTTGGGGACTTATCTACACATGTGTGCAATTGTGTTAACTAATCAAATATCATTGTATTTAAGAACTGAAAGTATTTCATTTTTCATTTTTTTAAGCCTAAATCATCCCAAGGTACAGGAAAGAATGGATTTTTATATTGATCTCTTTTCAATATTTATCAGTTTAGGGTTAAGAAGAAAAAATTAATGCCCTTGTGGGCCACCACATTGTTGCTTTAACAAAAATAATTTCTTTTAAAAATGTCTTTTAAATGCCCAAACCATCTTAAGGCATAGGGAACAACGAGCTATTCCATGGCCAGATGGGGGATGGATCAACATCCCCTAGTGATTTCAAAGGCAGTTAGCCATCACGTCCGAGAACAAATCCTATCATTTCCAGCAATTTTTACCGATCAGGAACACTGGGAGGCATCCCCAAAATAGGAAGGCTACAAGGATCAAGGATAAAGGGAAAGGAGACATTGTCCCAGTGAAACATAGAAAACTTTCAAACTCCACGCCTACAAGCCTCATAGGACTAGTACTTATAAAAAATGTTAAACAAACAAAACAAGTCAGAAGAAGGACTCCCCAAAAGAAGGATAAAAGCCACTAATAACTAATAGCTCAATAAAACAATTTTAACCCTTGCAATCCATCTAGTAATTATAAAATTTAATATAATAAAGAATTGAAAATAAACCAAGGATAAAGGATAAAAGCCAGTAATATGAAATACCTCAACAAAAAGACTCCAATGCTTGCAATTGGTCAGATCAAGTTGAGTGGCTCCCTTGAAGCATCTGTCAAAAAAAATATTATATTACTTAGAAGAAATTACAATATAATACCAGCATCAACTATTACTAGGCTCTCACAAGCAGCAAAGTGTTCACTTACCTTATAGCTGTCCTAATTAAAGTAGATTCATCGCTAGCTGGATCCCCACCATCTAAAACACTATCCCATGATCCTCTGGCTGCAAAAAAGGTGCGATCCTTCTGATTAATGGAAAATCTTAACACATTATGAACATGGAGAACTTTATCTTTAGTAATATTATCAGAAACAAGTTCTATCATGGCATTCACATTTATTCCACTCATTAGAATGACCTACAGAACATAACATAAGAAAAACAAATGCATCAGCTTTAACTACTAAGAGTGCTAACTAGAAAGATATTAGGAAGTCATTTGCCACTACTTTCAATTTATTAGGACCAATCAAATTTATTGATATTAATTAACCATAAGAGATAAGCATCCCTAATGACAATCTATATTGTTGAATGTTGTCATCTAGCAGCCCAAAGAAAACAAACAATCTTTTGATGTAAACTCCAAGCACGCCTATGCCAAAAGCTCGATGTTGCCACCAGTACCAAACCAGCTACATATTGGTCTTAATTTTTGTCATCATGTAAGCTTTCCTATATTAAGTTGTACAATTAAGAGATTACTATGAATAACGCAACAACTATCATCACCAGTAATCTAATAAGTATAACTTGAAGTTTGCATTCAAACTTCAACAGATTGATCGCAACAACAACTCAACCTAAAATTCTAATGACTTAGCTCATGTGTTCTCAAATGATGGCATAAGCTCCACAAACACTAGCCGCTTTGTCAATAAAGGCTTGTCTCATCTCCTCAAGTTACCTTAGCATTCCAAATGGTGCTTCCCTTCTATTGTTTCACATCGCCTTCTACTTTGTCAGATGACTTTGGTGAAGACTCCTTTGGATCGTTCTCATCCTCTATTAAGGCATCATGCTCGAAGCTGTTACATCCCATTTCAGACCAAGAGCTGATAATAGTCATTTAATCAGCTTAAACAAATATGCTCATATGCAAGGTCAAGCTGCAAAAAGACATAGCACTTTCAATGCTAACTAAGAAAATGTAAATCATACAAAACAAAATCAAATCCTCTTGGCCAACTCTGGTTCTCACCAAAACATAAAGGCACTCCAAGAATTTAGTCTTCTAACAAATTAAAACAACACCATATCTATTAGTTCCCACTTTCCATACTCTAAATAAATAATGTGCATGCAAATTGAATCAGAATACTGCAACTTGAAATAAGGCTAATAAAAAAGTCTACCAAGTTCATCTCATCATTTCCTACCCCTAATCCCAACTCAAAATATTTAATTAAGATTAAATATTAATCCTCATGTTTATTAAAAATGTTTTAATAAATATCTCCTCAACCCAAACCCTTTAAATAAATAAAACTTTATTTATTTCATAAAATCTTATCCTAGGAAGTTCTAGACTCTTCTAGAAAGTCTTCATCCTCATCCAAAGCCTAGACTCTTCTACAAGATGTCTTTAACCCTAATCCTAATCCCCTCCTAACCTTGTCACATTCCCTAAACATGGGTTAAGACTTGCTAACTCAAGCCAAAGTTAACAAATATCTCCTCCTTCACCCACCCTCATTAATTGCAATCCACTTGCCATCCACTTGCCTAGTCCTAAGCCATCTCTAACCCTTCCTCTAATCATTTTTACAACCCTAAGCAAGCTTGAAACCCCCCTAAACCCTCAAATTCAAATTTCATGGTATCTCTCACAAATATCTTCAACCACAAAACTTTATAAAGCCCACAAAGTCATAAATATTCTTACAAAGCACTTATGAAGGGTCTTTATGAAGATTTTATCCCTTAAGCCTCCTTTTGTTGACTCATCTTTCCCCTTTCCTCCATCCTCTCACCATGTGACATGTGTCACTCCTTGATTGGTTGTAAGGAAGCACAATCCATGTGCTCTCCTCTCATGCAATCTAAGCCCTCCATGAGCTTTTTCCCATCCTTGCATCTTAGCCCTCAATCCCTCAAGCCTCTTGCCTATAAATTGGATCCTTCCCCTTTGCCAAATAACACAATCCATGAAGTAAAGTCATAATGCCATTTTGAGAAGCCATTTTACATCAAAACCATACACTCACACCCAAATTCCAACTCCATTTGAAGCCCTTTTTGAAGCATAAAGCTTGAGCATACATCTTATCCATTTAGATAAAGCCACTCAACAAGAGAGCTTCTCATTGAGAGAGCCCATTAATGGCTCATATTCTCAATTGAGAGCTCATCTTAGTCTATCTTTAAGTTTATGAATTTTGTTTAGTTTGTAGAAGCTTTATTTAAATGTGGTTTCTATTAGCATACTAACATTGCTCATATACATTTTGGCACGCCCGGTGGGACCCCGCATGGGTCATCTTCATTAGCTTTTTTAATCAAGTTTTGTATGTCATTTGCTAATTTTGGCTAATTTTTCTTGTTTTTGTGATTGGTAGGATTGTATAAATTGGTTTTGTAGGTCCACATGAGCATGAAGAAGACAAAGGAACTCATAATCTATCTCATAGTGTTTGCAGATTTTTCAAGCTTATAGGTGGACAAAGAACTTGGAATTCTTCTTCCTCTTCTTGTCTATATTCTTCTTATTCCATCTACTTCTTCTTCTTCTTCTTGTGGGAGATCTTGGCCATTTTATTTTTTAAGGAAGAAAAATCATACACACTTCTTTTTATTGCTTAAAATGAACCCCCAAATCATACTTAAATCCATTGAAAAATTAAAAATTTGCAAAAAAGAAAAAATCTTTTAACAAGTGAAACTAAACCAATCTAATCATTTGCATCCTTGCAACATCAAGGTTTTAGATTCATTCATGCAAAGTTAGGAACACTTCATTTTTGGGAATTTAAAAAGAACTTCAAGTTTCCATTTCAAAAGGTTCAAAATCAACACTAAGTGCACATTAAAATCTAAATCAAACTCAAAGCATCAATCAAGGATAAAATGAATCTCATTTGCAAATAATTTAAAGTTCTTTTAAAAATCTCATGAAAACTAAGAGTCCTAAATGGTTGCCAAAAATTGTCCTAAAAGCTTTGTTATTTGTTCCAAACAAATGTCTTGTTGCAAAATCTTGAATGTTTCTTAGGTTTTTGATGCATCAAAACAATCTAGGAATATCATTTTTGGGCTTAAAATATGCAAACTATAACACAAAATCTTGAATGAAAAGCAAAGTCCAAAGAGTCATTTTCACTTTTGAGTCCAAAAACAATCTTGAATGATCTAAGGTTAAAACAAAGCAGTTCAAAGTTCTTAAAACAACACACAAAATCTCAATCTTGAATGCTCAAAGGAAAAAACTTGAATGTTTAATCACTTGTCTTCGAATGCATGTTGCTAAAATCACTCTTGAGTACCATGGATTAAAATCAAAGTTTGTTTTTTTTATGAATACATGATTAAAACAACAAATCCAATCTTGAATGCCATAGATCAAATAATCATCTTTTGGAGCATAAAAAAAATCTACATTTTTGTAATCTTTTAAGTTATAAAAACAAATAAAAATGCTTTGAGTGAGTTTGTCGTTGGACTCACCCTCTTTAATCACCCATCAATTTAACCGTTGGTTGCAATCTCAGTGCCATCTATGGGGATGGGTCCACCTAAGAGGGTGTTAAGTGCTCCACGCAAATCAAACTCCACTCACTTGGGTTTTTAGTGGTTTTTCTAAGTTAGAAAATTCCTTGAATGTGCATTAATCTCGCTCACACTTCATTTGGGCATAAAAATTGAACAACTATTGACGTGGAGGGCCTTCGGGTGCACACTTGGCAATCGAGTTTCACACATCTTTGTTTTGGGCTTAAAATAAACTCACACTCAATCTTGAATGCCTAAAAATCAATGAACATCGCATGGTTTTGACGCATTTTCAATGGCGCTCGCATTTCTTATGTTGACGATCTCTCGACTTTCATTATGCTAATGACGCTGTCAAATTGGAATGAACATTGTATGCCATAATCACAAGTGTCTTCAATCATAGCTTACAAAATTTAAATCATCAATTGGAATGAACGCATGTCTTTTAAAGCTCAAGATCATGTATGTGGTCTTGTTTTACACTTTTTAAGAGGCCTGCTTGGGGATTTCATCACCCCTTGGGATGACCTCAACTCCAGCGTTCCGGTGGAGTATAAAGATCGGGAGGTGAATCAAAAGACACCTCTCTTGGGATCAAAATTTTGTCACTCGGGCTAAGCCTCAAGGAACTTTATACCCTTGAGAAGTGAAAGAGGAGAAGTGGGTTACCGCTCCTCTCGACTGTGTGACATCTTTTTGGTTTCATCTATGGATTTGGGCCTCACGTACTTTGCGTATATCGAGGACTCCCTAGCTATAACAAATTTCATCCTTGTAGAAAGCTTCCTAGGATGTTGGTGTGTTTGACGTGCTTGCTCAAAACTTTTGTCTGCTTATTTGTTCATAGCTTTTGAATGAATGTTTGCCAACTTTGGTCAAAATCCCAAAAAAGCAAAAATCTCCCAGCTCAAGGCATACTTAGCATAGTCACTACCTCATCAGAAAATCATCCAAGCTCCCTCCCTGCAACCAAATCTATCTAGTTCCTTGCTTTAGAACAATCCCAAATCCAAAGTCTCTCCAAATCACCCCCCCCTAGCTAGCTAGAAACCCAATCCAAAATCACACCCAAGCCTTTAGAGAGTTGTTGTCATTCTGCTAGAATTTGTTATCCAATCAATTCGACCAATCCACCAGCCTCACCATGGTTATCCTTTTGATAGAGCTTTGTCTAGGGTAGTCTAGCTTTGTCACCTATTATCCCTCATCACCTTGAGCTAAAGGTTGGGATCCACAAGTGATCAATCTCGTGTCATGCCCATAGGATCATTAGTCTATTCTTAGGTTGACACAATCTCCACCAATCCAGCGCATAGGAAAGCAAAACTCTCACTTTTTGACAGCATGCCCTTGAAGTCTTCCATCCACAGGAAAGCCAAAAATCTCCAGCCAATCCTCCTTAGGTCTGTCATGCAACTTTGACTCTCCCTCGAAAATCTTTCATCAGCCAATCCAAAATCTGTGCTTAACCCAAATCTAACCATGAGCTTCTGTGTTCATCCATACACAAGACCCCATCCCCATCAAACTCATCATCAAAGCATGAAGTACCAATCCTATCATGATGTGTTTGGTCGCATTGTCCTTGCTCCCACCACCTCCTATTCCAATGATGATGAAAATCTTGTTGACTATGATGGGTATATTGAAAGCCTTAGAAACATTCCCCCAAGCATCCCCCAAAATCCAAGAGTTATTCCAAACTATCTAGTCATGTCATCTGATATTCCAGCTTCCCCTCCATCACCCCATCAACCAAGCTTCCAATCTTCCACCCCCATCACACTAGCTATTCCTGTCAATCCACCTCCACCTTCGACACACGAGTCTCCAAGGAATCTCCTAGAGGAAATACAAGAAAAGTTGCCTCCAACAGTCGATAAGCCATGTCATATAATCCAACCATGTGAAGTAGTCAGTGATGAAGCTTCCCCATCTATAATATCACCTCCGTCTCCCATAGCTATCATCCCCATACCATCCATCAAATTGCTTAAAATCCTTCCACTTCCCGCAAGCATCAAAATCCCACCACCTCTCAAATCCCTCCAAATCCTATCCACATTGCCTCCAAGCATTTCCCAAATCTCTCGTAATGACCCTTATGCATCCATCTTCTACTCACCCATCTCCACTACTGAATCTCCCATCTATCCATCCGCTGCCTTTGAAGAATCCATCCCTTCACCTCCTATCGCACCATCCACTCCAAACCAATCCTATCAAGATCCTTCCCAAAAGCATTTTGACATCCCCCAAAGCATAAATGAAGATATCATCATACCATGTCTTCCATCCATAGTGCAGTCACCATCTCCTCCATCTCCAAAACCTCAAGCCATATCTCCTCCACTACAAGATATCTTTTCATCCCACCAGCTACATCAAGATCCTATCCTTCTATCTCCCCCGCTCCATGCTTCCATCTTACCACCTATCCAAGCTATTCCACCATCTATAATCTACCCTCTTGGTTCACTTACATTCATCCACGGTGGCCCTCTCTCAGCAGAAGAATTAAGAACAGTATCTCCCCATTGCAATACACCTAATAAATCACTTCTAGCATTTTCTGCAAGCAAAAAGTTTCCTCAGCTTGTTCAAATTCTCAATCGATGGCATTATCAAGGTCAAGGTTTAGGACCACAAGAGCAAGGAATCAGAGAGCCTATTATTGCAAAAAAAAATCTAGGATTTCATGGTCTTGGATATGTATCCAAAGGCTCAGCATCTAAAGGTGTTGGTACACCACACCCCCAAACCAAGCCTATCTCCAAGCCGACCATGCCAGCCTCCCATCACTCCTTCAAGAAATCTTATGTCATCCCCCCTCCACCATCTTTACAACCCAAAACAACCTACCATATCCCCCCTTCATCCGCTAAATCCATTTTGGGTCCCTATGTCCCAAAATCTACCATCCTCCATCCTCCTATCAACCATCATAAAAATCCTATTCCATCCATTTCTATGCAAGATCAACAAAGGCACATATCAGGGCACATCATCCATCATCATCCCCCTACATGCTCTTTCATATCCTCTCCATCTCACAAAGCTTCTCCTAACCATCTTCCCAAAGCTTACCACAGCAATGTGAATGCCAAATTCAAAATGCATAAAGCTAAAAATCCACATCCTAGGCAATCATATGTCTATTCTAAACGACATACTCCAAAAAGGCAAAATCCAATCAAAGAATGCAAAACAATGCAAAAGCCTATGAAAAGAAAATCCAAAACCATGTGGATCCCCAAGAAAAAAGTTGAAACCCAATGCATAATGGCATCCACCATTGCTAATCCCCCATCTAGTGACTCATGTCCCCCATCTCCTAACTCCATCTTGGGTGCCTATATCCCCAAGCACGCTTCCACAAATCCTCCATCACGCCCGCATCTACCATCTATCCCCCATATGCTCTTTTCACACTCGTTCCAACATGTGCCAATGTTGCTCTTGCAAGCATCCCCATCTCATGCTCCTTTCCAGCATTTTCATCCCTCCATCTTCTACCATCAATCCCATCTAATTCGATCTATTGCATAAATCACACATCCGGTGTACCAACAGCTAGCAACAAAATTGAACATTCCAACAGCCAGTGAAAAATCCCAAAAAAGCCAAAATAGCTGAAGAAAGCCAAAATCATTCCAGCTAAGTCCAAAGTCAAAAAGTCAAAAAAAGAAAAGAAAAATAAAGCGTCCACTGGTGAAAACTTGGCAATTCAAGCACCTTGGACAAGTACCATGATGAAAACTTGGCAAACAAGCGTCATGCGTAATCCCGCCATCCCCAGCTTAGCCTATCACCCTCATGCTTTTGGTCATCTCTTGACATCCAACTCCATCTTCCAATCTATCCACCTATCCTCCATCCTCCAGCTTCCATCTCACACCATCCACTAATCTTATGCAGCTTCAGCCAATCATCTTAGCTATCATCCATCTCCCTAGCCCCTTCAGCTTTTTCCATCCTAGCTTCAATCCTATCACATCCATCATAAGACCTCCTTCCGCATGTTATCTTCTGATTGGGGGCACTATATTCCTTGGAGATCTTGTCTTGTCCATCCTCCCTTGTCATTGGTATCTAGCTCTAGGCTATCCTCATGCAAACCCAATGTCATCTCTTTATATCCATCATAATCCTAGCTATCTACCATCCTATCCAGCCATCTCATCCTGCTCCTCTAGCTATCCTTGGTCACAAAATCTCTCATCATCATTGGATGCATCCTGCCAAATCCATATCTTTCACTATCACCCCACCCTTAGCTTTCGCATCTTGCACAACATCGAACCATCCCGATATCCTATCATCCTGAGCTTTTGCCTGCTTGTAATTATCTTGGTCAGCTTCAGCTTGTAAATATCTTGGTCTGTTAGCTTGTACATCCTCTTTAGCTTAGTACCATTGCATCTATCCAACGTTCATGTCAGTTCATCCTTGATCAGCATCTTGCACCCATCGCACATCTTGGTTAGCTATTCAAATGCATCCTTTAGCTAGATTTCCTATCACCAAAGTGTTATCTTTCTTAGTTCAGCTTGCCAGACGCATCACTCATCCAAATCCACCAGCTTAGGTGCTCTCCGATAGGTCCTTGTAGGATATAGCTTTCCTCATGTCTGATCTTGGTCCGTTAGTACCTCGTCCTACCCATCTCGTTGGCAAACGGTTCTCTTTTGGATTTTTGCTTTCTTTTGATTTGGACTCTTCCCTATTGGGTCTTGAAATATCTTTTCCAAGCAATCTCCTTGTTCCCTCCTCAAGGTTGCCACGATCTTCCATATCATGGTATGCTGCGAATGGGGCAATTAGAGCGTAAGGTCTTGATCAGGTCTTTCGTTTGTTTTTCTTTTCTGCTTGTGGGTTCTCCAGTGTCGTTTCCATGCTGCTTCCTCTAGGATTCATGTGTGATGCTGGGGCAATCCTTGCGTGTTTGTTTTGAGTTAGTTTGTCAGTCCTTTGGACGGTTGGTGAAAAGGCCTTGATGTTCTTGGTAACCTTGGCAATTAACCAATAGTCCTATAGCAAATCTAGTGCTCAACTACATGGCGGTGTTTCTCTTTGAAGTATCCCCCCGCTCAAAAAGCTTCAATGGTTTTCCTTCATCTCCATTATCCCCCATCCATATCCAGCATTCGTCTCTCCTACTCCAGCTTATGCATCAGTATCTCTTTGAATCACTCATCACTCTTAGCTTTAGGGATCCACAACCCTAGTCTTAGGGATCCACCAATCCAAATCAATCCACCAAGCCTCATCTTTCAAGATCCACAATCCTAGTCCTAGGGATCTCCGAAACCCATCTTCCACCAATCTGACTCTTTGAAATCCTGTTGCATCAGCTTTATAATCCCCTCATCCATCTCCCTATCTTGGATTCCTTTTTATAGCGCTCTGCTCCTTCATCCTCCACCTTCCCTAAAGTCTTAAGCTTGCTTCCTCTTCTGCATCTGATTCTCCTTTATCATTCTCCCATAGTGAGAGTTTGAGCTAATTCGGCCCCTTCTCTTTGCCAATCTGAGTTTCCTTGCTCATCCGAGATTTTTGTACTTTTCAAAAAGTCGTCGAGCCTCGCTTTCTCTCCCCACCGCCTTCTTGAGGGGGCATCTCACAGTCCATTCTCTCCTCTTCTGCTCTAGCCTTGGGCATCTTATTTTCTTATCTTTGATGCCATGCCACTTGCGGCATCACATCAAAGAGGGGCAAAATGTAGACACCTAAAAATCCTTTAGAAAATAATATTTTTATTTTCTGAAAAAAATCTCTGATGACATCATCATTTATTAATTAATTAATTAATTAATTAATTAATTAATTTTTATGCCATTAAATCCTTTTATCTTAATTAAAAATATTTAATTAAGGAATCCCTCCCAAAAATGTTTAAATCTTATTTAAACATTATTTCCTTATTTATTAATTATTTAATTAATAAATTGACCAAAAAATCCAAAATAAATAAAAAAAATTATTTTTTGCCCAAAACTTGGCCAATTTCCTTAAGACCAATAACCTCTTCCAAAATCTTCTAATCCATCTTTAATTTCGATTAAAGGCTAATCTCATCATTTCCTACCCCTAATCCCAACTCAAAATATTTAATTAAGATTAAATATTAATCCTCATGTTTATTAAAAATATTTTAATAAATATCTCCTCAACCCAAACCCTTTAAATAAATAAAACTTTATTTATTTCATAAAATCTTATCCTAGGAAGTTCTAGACTCTTCTAGAAAGTCTTCATCCTCATCCAAAGCCTAGACTCTTCTAGAAGATGTCTTTAGCCCTAATCCTAATCCCCTCCTAACCTTGTCACATTCCCTAAACATGGGTTAAGACTTGCTAACTCAAGCCAAAGTTAACAAATATCTCCTCCTTCACCCACCCTCATTAATTGCAATCCACTTGCCATCCACTTGCCTAGTCCTAAGCCATCTCTAACCCTTCCTCTAATCATTTTTACAACCTTAAGCAAGCTTAAAACCCCCCCCAAACCCTCAAATTTGAATTTCATGGTATCTCTCACAAATATCTTCAACCACAAAACTTTATAAAGCCCACAAAGTCATAAATATTCTTAAAAAGCACTTATGAAGGGTCTTTATGAAGATTTTATCCCTTGAGCCTCCTTTTGTTGACTCATCCTTCCCCTTTCCTCCATCCTCTCACCATGTGACATGTGTCACTCCTTGATTGGTTGTAAGGAAGCACAATCCATGTGCTCTCCTCTCATGCAATCTAAGCCCTCCATGAGCTTTTTCCCATCCTTGCATCTTAGCCCTCAATCCCTCAAGCCTCTTGCCTATAAATTGGATCCTTCCCCTTTGCAAAATAACACAATCCATGAAGTAAAGTCATAATGCCATTTTGAGAAGCCATTTTACATCAAAACCATACACTCACACCCAAATTCCAACTCCATTTGAAGCCCTTTTTGAAGCATAAAGCTTGAGCATACATCCTATCCATTTAGATAAAGCCACTCAACAAGAGAGCTTCTCATTGAGAGAGCCCATTAATGGCTCATATTCTCAATTGAGAGCTCATCTTAGTCTATCTTTAAGTTTATGAATTTTGTTTAGTTTGTAGAAATTTTATTTAAATTTGGTTTCTATTAGCATACTAGCATTGCTCATATACAAACATAACATTAACATTATATTGTATCACAAAAGTAGACAAAATACCAATGAACCTAAAAGGCAAGTCTGATGAGGTAACTAATTTGAACAAAGATTCCAAGACAAATAAGAAAATAATGGATCTTTGTAGTCGTCGGGATGGAAATTTCAGCAATAAGAAGTTGCTTGGATCAGAGACAATAATGATGGAGGTGTTATTGATACTTGGTTTCTCACTTCAACCATCATAATGAAAATGGTATTTCAGATTGATGTAGTAATTACAAGGTGGAAAAGGCGAATATGTGTGTAAAAGATGAGGCCATTTCTAAACAACATTATATTGTACAGGGATCATGTGGCATGATAATAAATAGAAACAAGGTTTCATATGGTGCATATCTTAAAGATTACTATTCAGGTATTATAAAATGTAATGAAGACTATGTTGGTGCCACGTATTGAAGGTCATATCTATTTTCAGCTTGTAAAGAGAGCAACAAAAGCTATGTGAATGCATCTGAGACTATCAATTTGATTAGTTCAAGAAGAAATAGAAGCAATATGTGAAAATGTGGACGAGATATGCTACATAGAAAACAATCAAAAGAATATGCTTCAGATCTTATATTGATCTTGTTTGAAATAAAGGAAAGATCTCATCAAACATGTGTTGAACAAGAGCAAATGGTAAAGCTTGGGAAGCATGGTTTGAAAAATTAATCAAATAATTAGAGGGCAAATAGTCATAATGGAGCCTTAACTAGCAAAGGGAAAAATAGGTGAAATAAGAAATATCCAAATCTAGCTTGATGGCTACCTAAAGTTGATGCAATGAAAGGGAAGATGAAGTCCTATATCAAGTTGTTTCAAGCAGCTATAAAACCCATAAAATATCTTAATGGAAAATTGTTATCGTTAATTGAGCCACGACTAATAGAAGATCACATATTCAAATATCTGTGTACTAAATCCATCAGAAGAACATATACCCAAATATATAAAATAAAAATAAAAACTATTTTGCGTTGAGGATTTTGTTATCTACAGAAAAAACTATAAACTCCAGCCATAGGGAAATGCATGAAGAAGTAAATATCGTGATCTTCATCAGCAATTTTTTGCAACTGTAGTAGAGATGTTACAAATTAAAATCCAGTTAAAGCTACAGTCATGAGAAGATGGAGTCTAAACTACTGTAAGGAGATGTATGACATCCACAGATGTAACGCTAAAAGGAAAATATGCAATGATTTTGTGCTTTCACTATGTCCAATTTGGGTTTGAAAACACAGAATGTATTTAAAAAAAAGACTTTGATACAAGAAAGGGAAAAGAAGATGAGAGCCCATGTTTTCCAGAAGAAGCTTGACCACTCCCAAATTATCCATGTAAAAAATGGTGACAATCCCTTCGCTAATCTTGTTGTAGCTGTAGTAGGGTTCGAATTCGCTTTCAAGACCAGCCCTACCCTCTGCAAATACCATGTGAAAATTCAGAGAAAATCAAAATGAAACCGACATGGAAAAGACATAAAACGAGAAATGTTTTTTTTCCTTTTTGGATGTATAAGCCCTGTTTTGGTCGAAATTTCGACCAACACGGGTTTTATATGTAAAAAAAAGAAATTTTTGCCTTTACATTTCGACCACCCTAAATTTATTTAGTTGATAGTCAAAAATTTTGGTAGAAAAATGAGGTTAAATGTAGTAGTGTGAGAGTTAAATATTAATTTATATATTATATTTATATATAATTATTTTTCTAATTTTCTATTTTTTATAAAGTTAGTATCGATTTATTTGTTTATTTTTATGATTAGGGTTAGGATTGGGGTTAGAGTAAGAGTTAGGGTTAGGGTTAGGGTTAGGTTTAAGGTTAGGGTTAGGGTTAGATTTGGGGTTAGGGTCAACGTTAGGGTTAGGGTTAGAATTAGAGATAGAATTAGCACTAGGGTCAGGATTATGAATAGAGTTAGAGTTAGGGTTAGATTTGGGGTTAGGGTTAGGGTTATTAATAGGGTTAGAGTTGGGGTTAGAGTTAGAGTTAGAGTTAGAATTAGTGCTAGAGTTAGGGTTATAATTAGGGTTAGGGTGAGAGTTATAATTATAGTTAAGGTCAGAGTTAGGATTAGAATCAAGGTTAGGGTTAGAGTTAGAATTACAGTTAAGGTTAGAGTTAGGATTAGAATCAAAGTTAGGGTTAGAGGCAGGGTTAGCATTAGGGCTATAGTTAAAGTTTGGATTAGTATATAATCATTATATACTTATATATAGTTGAAATAAACATGAACTTTGTTGTGAAATTGGATGTTATTATTCTCATACATAAATTAAAGAAGAATTATATCTCATATTACAATTATTTAGATAAAGTAAAATGACAAAATTGGAAGATATGAATTCACTACATGGAGAACATTTCTCCATAATGATGTAAGTACATGACATATTCTTCAGAGATAAAATTTGTATTCCGACCTTCATTTGTCAATTGATCACAATACACTTCTTTCATCATGGATGGAAATGTGTCTACTTTTGTAGATGCATTACGAACAAATCTCACAACATCTTCCATCTCAATTATCTCAACTTCTTATACATCATCAATTGTCAGAGCTGCATTCTCAAGAGCTATGAGCATAGTTATACAAAACTCTTTAATGATCTGCCTGCACCTATCAAACTCTATCTCAAAAAAATGGTTGGAGCTTGTGGAAGCTATTGGGCTCATGTCAACAGTCCTTGACTCTCTGTCAGAAGGTGCCATTGTTGAAAGAAATTATGATATAAATTTAAAATTAGAATCATGTAATGCCCCGCCCGAAGATCATTGGAAACAAGGATTCAAATCAAGCCAAGATTTTGTTTTTACAAGTATGAATGCACAAGACAACATCATACAGGGATCACAAAGATCACAACGAAAGACTTCAACACAATCCCGGCAACCAATGAATCTCCGAATGCCACTACCCAACTGACACACCCAAAAAAAAGCCAACAACCACCACAACAAGATGAGGGCACAAGAAATGACCACTCATAAACAAAACACCAAGCTGGGGTAAAATGTAGAATCCCGAAATTTGGCTAAGCCTAAAATCCTAAAGCCCTGAAAATTGGTTAAGTCTAGATTTCTGAAGCCCTAAAATTTCCTAGAATCTATAACTTATCTACGAGAGGTCTGAAACTTATCTCAAACGATTTTTCGCATATATTAAAATATATCTTAAGTATAAGTTCAACTTATACTTAAGATATATTTTAAACCCCGAAGGACTACAACAGAAACCCAAAAATTGAATTTCAAAAGAAACCTCCTAAATTCAAAATGCAACAACATGGGCTTGAAGAATGCCCAAAAGGGTATCCAGATCAACTCTCAAAAAGATCAGAACACTACAAAAAGTGCCTGCTGTTGGCACACGCAGGTTTTAACCAAAAGGCGTGCGACACTTTTCACTAAGGGAGGGCGACACTTTTCCCTTACTACGTGCGATACTTCTCAAGAAGGCGTGCGATACTGGAAAAGTATTGCGCGACATTTCTCATAAGGCCGTGCGACACTCCTCCAGTGTCGTACAACACTTCTCCAGCAATGCGTGCGACACTTTATAGTATCGTACGACATTCTTTCTATGGGCGTGCAATACTTTATCAGTGTCACACAATGCTAAACAAATGTCGCCCATAGAAAGTAAAAACACTTCTAGAACTCAAAAACGGGGAAAAACCAACAAAAGAACTTCCACACTAGAGAGTACCGGATCCACAAAGGCTCGAGGAATGAACACTCGAGTGCAAGAACAATACAGAGAGAAGAACATCTACCATCTAAACTACAACAACAAAGAACACACTGAATAAGGATTGCACAAAACTGAACAACCAAACTAAGTACGTGGTTCCTCCCAACCATCAATAGCATCATAAGACCATCGTGGATCCTAGCCATCCCCCGCGCGTAACATCCCAAACCACCGACTAGATCGTTGATACTGTCGTAATAGGGATGTCACTACTAAAACATGCAACAATATAAGCATAAGGAGATTTAACATGCTAGTAGTAAAGCATAAGATAATCCTACAGTAGATACCATCTCCTATTACATGCTAAACATCAATAAGCAACAGATATACTACTAAATCAATTAACATCATCTAATTATATGCTAAACATCATGATAAGGGAATGCGTCAAATAAACTAACATCATCTAAACATGATATCCAAGCATTCCAATGAAAGCATAAATCATAAGAAAGCATACTCCGGAACCCGAAGTACCAAGTGAAAACATCTAGCAACGGTCGCACTAGGATAAGAGACCATCTCTGAACACCAGTCCCTAGCAGTGGTGAAGGTAGCTACGCCTCCCAACCACGTGGCACCCGTAGGTCCACACCCGTCGTGCTGATGGAGATAATGATCCAACCACAAACACACATAAAGCACAACATCCAAGACTAACACTCACGCCAGACAATATGATGGCTACAACCAAGAACCTAAGACAATGCAAGGAGTATAGGTCCTGGTCAGACACTCAAAAGGTTGCTAAGTAGGGACTAACATCATGGAGAGTCACTTGGCATCGAAAAGCCCAAGCTCGGATCTGTGTAGCTCAACTCCCTCAACGGAAGGCCAATACACCGTGTAGCTCAACTCCCTCAACGGAAGGCCAATACACAAAAGTACCATTTTATTATCTTAAGTTTTATTACCAGTCACATATTTTATTTAATTATCACTTATATAAAACTTTCTCTGCCAACCGGGAAGTAGTCACCAGGTTACAGGATAGAAGCCCCCTCCATATGCTACCCTACCCTATCCATGCTCATCTTACGACAAGTGCCCGTGGGCATGCATACTCCCATCCCAACCCCAATGATCATAACTTCTGGCAAATCCACGAAAGATCGGGCCTCGCAAGTCACCCAACAAATGTACGTGCATGTACTTGTGTGTGGCGCACCACCATCACGAAGATCATAACACAAGGACAGGAATGAGAACACAATGCAAAGAAAACACCTAACTGAAAGCAACACAGGAAGGATGGATTCTACATGAATCCCAAGCCAATAAAACCATACATCATTAAATCACTCAATCGGCCTCAATCCGAGAGTATGGATTCTACACAAATCTCAATGATGCAACAAAACCAAACATCATGAACTCACTCAACCGGCCTCAATCCGAGAATATGGATTCCACACGAATCCTAGCGTTCATGAAACAAAAGCAAAGGTCTAAAAGACACCATAACAGGTATAAAATCACTCAACCGAACACAACGTCGGGAGTACGGATGCAACACGCATCCCAATGCAACATGAAAGTGCAAAAGTGGTCTGAATGATATCCAAACGGATCATCAAGGTCCACGACCCACATTGTGCCAAGAAAATAGGGCGGCACACAAAACGAGGTAAAAACCCCAAAAATTTGGAAAACTTTAAAATTAAAACCCATTTGGCCTTTGGGTTCAAAAACCCCAAAAATTCAAAAATAAATGAAATCGAACACCGTATGCAAAAACGGCCAGCATAACAGTGCAAAACTCCAAACCCTCATCCCGAAAAATAGGGAAATGTTCATACCCGCCCAACCGGGTAGAACTAACATACAGAAACAGAGGGGAACACTAGTTCTCAGCCTCCAAACAAACGGCTACCAAAAACAGAAGCAGAAACGGAGCAGAAACAATAAAACAGGAAAGCCCTACCTCACAGCCAAAAGGGCAAAACGGGAATCCGAACCATAAAATAAATATCCCGCAGAAGTAGTTGAAAATTGCGGCAATCCAAAGTTTTCCCGAGCTAGATCCAACGAGCCCAACCTCGCGACGATCCCACGCCCGTAGGTCCCACAACGAACAAAAATAGTAAATCCTCATGAAGAGGATTTTGGGTTTTACTCTCCAACTTTCCAATTTGAAAGTGAGAAGTGAGGAATTAAATTCCTCTTTGGATACTTATTCACTTTTCGGGTGAATAATCGATTAGGGCATTTAACCAGCCAATCTAGTTAAAACTCGAATCAACCCAAACGAAAACAGACTATTCCTATAAATAGGAATTCATCTATGGAAATGCTGCCAAAAATTAAAATAAAACAATTAAAAAGCCCAAAAACCCAAAAACATATAAATCTCCTTAATAACTTTCGCGACAATGTGAACCTCTAAATCCACAGACATGCTTACTGGTCTAATCACATAATGCAAATGAGTTCGGATTTAATAATCACCGAAAGGTTTAAATTAAACATTTTAATAAAAGATACGTCGACCATACAAGGACGACATTGGTAAAATATGAAAGGCTGAATCACTAACTCCATGTGCCACTGCTAGGGATATAAATCCTGCACACTAAACAACACGATCAAGTGCAATTGCATATAATAACATAGCCGAAGCAATAAATGTATTAAATCACCTAATTTAACCATTTAATTAATTATATTAAAATAATCTATTTACATCACTCATGTTTGCATAAAGCATAACAACGTAGGAATGAAGTAAATAACCATAGCATTTAATCCATCACATAACATAATGAAAGGTATGTCCAAATACCAGATAACCAGATATCATCATAAAACACACTGTCATCTCAAAATGGCATCATCATGCAATATGATTAACTGAACAACATAGTAGTCTAAAATCTTATGATACTAGAATCAAAGTGTAGCATCTGACCCTTGGGTCCTCTCAAATGTAAACATAACACGAGTAACAAATATCTCTCTAATCAGAAATATAATAAGGTAAATGCCTGCAACACATAACCAAATAAATCAACATGGACAATCCATTTCTAATCATTAATGCATTTAATAAAGATTGATTACTCTGCATTAAAAAGGCATTTAAAACACATAAGCAAACACACTTATAAACATGACTAACCACTGCTACAGGAACTTAGTCCAGTGTAGCATGGTAAAAGAACATAGTGCAATCTCTGCACACATCTCAAGGTAATCATGAAACAACCTCATGATACCACATCGATCCTGGTAACCACTGGCACAAACCTCAGCGAACCAAAAATCACATCATAATCACAAAGATCAGTCAAAAGCATAATCAAAGCAACTAATATAGAAACATAAATCCAAACACCTCAACGGTGTAGACCACTCAGGGTCACAATCATGATCCATCACAACAAAAGATCAGCAAGGGTGCATCCATCAGGACAACTTACAAAAGTCAAATGGGAGAGGCACTACATCATCCCCCCCAAAGACTAGGCTTACTCCTGGAAGCCTGCAATCCAAGAATAGAACCCAAAACACACAAGAACAAAATCAAAAGCGAGCAATAGGAATGACTCAACAACTCTGTACAAGTCAAACCCAAAACACTCCAACATTCTCAAACCATCATGTTAACCCCCAAATGGGTTAACCATAAGAGAATGGGTGACACACAGACACAAGGTCCTCCAACAAGGAACCTTCTATGTGCTAGGAAAAACCCATCTAGCCATAAAGTCAACAATACAAGGTAAGGAACAAGTCACTCTACCTTGTCAACAGGTGCCCAACAAAACATGCACCTACCACATGACCACAAAATTAGGTCAAAACACGACACACTTCCAACAAAAGTTGGAATCATGGGGGAAAAACCATCCCAAAATCCCAAGAATACTATCATGTCACACATGATCATTCTGGAATATACTTAAACTCACCCTTAGAACAAAGAGGATGAAAGTTAACCAACAAAAGGACACACTCCAAAAGACTACTCACCACCAAGCGTAGGAGCACGATGCCTCACCACGGCACAAAAGCTCAACTAACACTGCAAACTAGGGTAACACAACCCAACCAGACAAGATATCACCTTCTCACAAGGTCCAAAGACTTCCATCAGTGGACACAATCATCAAATGTCTACATACCAACTCACGAGATGGTAATATGTGTCCAACAATACCATGTCCCTCCAGCACCATGCTAGGAAAACTACACCCAAACTACCGTTAAACTCAATCTCTAGCCTCAAGTGAACGGTTAAAGAGAAAACTTGACTGAGACAATCCAGATGAAGATATAAGCTTAGGGAGAAGGATACTACAGAGTATTAGGACTGAGAGGGAGTCTCTCTCTCAACCTCTACACTAACTAGTCCATGATGCATTAGGAAACTCACAATTTCACCAACCATCAACATACTCACCTGAAAACACTAACTGAGCTAGTGGCATAACCACACTAGCCTACTCTCTCAAGAGAGAAAGAATACGGAGATGTTCCAAGGTCAACATCCAGAAAGGATAATGTAGACTCATCAAAGAACTGAGTCACTCCCAAACGATAAGGCAACATCATCCACAACAAGGAACACTCACAAACCACACTACACCTCACAAGGGTGGGTCAGTGCAATAGGAAACACAAAAACCCAAGCACGAACTCCAACAAGTACCTAGTAGATTATGAAGATAAGATAACTCTTCCGTTATGAATAACATGAGGAGTTAAACTTCTCCAATGGCCATAAATATGATATTTCATGATTGAATTGGCCTCTACTCGAAAAGGTACTCAAAATTAAAACCCATTTGGCCTTTGGGTTCAAAAACCCAAAAAATCCAAAAAAAATGAAATCGGACACCGTATGCAAAAACGGCCAGCATAACGGTGCAAAACTCCAAACCCTCATCCCGAAAAATAGGGAAATGTTCATACCCACCCAACCAGGTAGAACTAACATACAGAAACGAAGGGGAACACTAGTTCTCAGACTCCAAACAAACGGCTACCAAAAACAGAAGCAAAAATGGAGCAAAAACAATAAAACAAGAAAGCCCTACCTCACAGCCAAAAGGGCAAAACGGGAATCCGAACCATAAAATAAATATCACGCAGAAGTAGTTGAAAATTGCGGCAATCCAAGGTTTCCTCGAGCTGGATCCAACGAGCCCAACCTCGCGACGATCCCACGCCCGTAGCTCCCACAACGAACAAAAACAGTAAATCCTCATGAAGAGGATTTTGGGTTTTACTCTCCAACTTTCCAATTTGAAAGTGAGAAGTGAGGAATTAAATTCCTCTTTGGATACTTATTCACTTCTCGGGTGAATAATTGATTAGGGCATTTAACCAGCCAATCTAGTTAAACCCCGAATCGACCCAAATGAAAACAGGCTATTCCTATAAATAGGAATTCATCTATGGCAAAGCTGCCAGAAATTAAAATAAAACAATTAAAAAGCCCGAAAACCCAAAAACACATAAATCTCCTTAATAACTTTCGCGACAATGTGAACCTCTAAATGCACAGACATGCTTACTGGTCTAATCACATAATGCAAATGAGTTCGGATTTAATAATCACCGAAAGGTTTAAATTAAACATTTTAATAAAAGATACGTCGACCATACAAGGACGACATTGGTAAAATATGAAAGGCTGAATCACTAACTCCATGTGTCATTGCCAGGGATATAAATCCTGCACACTAAACAACACGATCAAGTGCAATTGCATATAATAACATAGCCGAAGCAATAAATGTATTAAATCACCTAATTTAACCATTTAATTAATTATATTAAAATAATCTATTTACATCACTCACGTTTGCATAAAGCATAACAACGTAGGAATGAAGTAAATAAACATAGCATTAAATCCATCACATAACATAATCAGAGGTATGTCCAAATACCATATAACCAAATATCATCATAAAACACACTGTCATCTCAAAATGGCATCATCATGCAATATGATTAACTGAACATCATAGTAGTCTAAAATCTTATGATACTAGAATCAAAGTGTAGCATTTGACCCTCGGGTCCTCTCAAATGTAAACATAACATGAGTAACAAATATCTCTCTAATAAGAAATATAACAAGGTAAATGCCTGCAACACATAACCAAATAAATCAACATGGACAATCCATTTCTAATCATTAATGCATTTAATAAAGATTGATTACTCTACATTAAAAAGGCATTTAAAACACATAAGCAAACACAGTTATAAACATGACTAACCACTACTCCAGGAACTTAATCTAGTGTAGCATGGTAAAAGAACATAGTGCAATCTCTGCACACATCTCAAGGTAATCATGGAACAACCTCATGATACCACATCGATCCTGGTAACCACTGGCACAAACCTCAGTGAACCAAAAATCACATCATAATCTCAAAGATCAGTCAAAAGCATAATCAAAGCAACTGATACAGAAACATAAATCCAAACACCTCAATGGTGTAGACCACTCAGGGTCACAATCATGATCCATCACAACAAAAGATCAGCAAGGGTGCATCCATCAGGACGACTTACAAAAGTCAAATGGGAGAGGCACTACAATCATGTCAATGATACTTAATTTGAGGGATATAAATTGGAAATCAAATTGTTTTGCATAACATAATAAGTTAATTAACATTATGAAGTGTAGAGTATATCAATGTGAAAACCATATTGCATTGAAAATTGCAATGAAATTTTGTGTATGGAAACATGACATTATAATGACCATTCATATACATTAAAGAATAAGAAAACATAATTTTGTAGCATCTAGTACCAATGCATTGTTTCAAAGTAATAAAGCACAAATTTGACACAAAAAAGAAGAATAATTAATTATGAATTATTACATTATTGATGTTCAAGGCTTCTCATTTCCTCTACCTTCATATTTGAAAGTTGCTTCCCACTTTTCATTTTTTCATAGCGGTCGTATGTAAATGGTGGCATTATTCTCAATCCTTCAATAGACTTTACATGAGAAATAGCCACAAATGCTAATCCAACTATTTCCTTTGAACCTATATCAATTGTTGCTTTTGGAAGAGTTATCCTTGTGATTTGTAAATTGTCAATGCCCATGCCAGTCTTAATGGTAGTTGGAAGGTACTTCCCCTCTGTAATGGGGCTATAAGAACTACTTTTGGATGGTGGTCATCAAATGGTATTCCAAAATAATTATCAAATTCGACAACGACATAGGTTGGTGGTTGAGGACTGGTTCATGGTCTATACACAATACTTCGTATATATCCCAAAGCTCCATTGACAAGGCCAACTTCTATCCAAAGATTTGTAGTCAACATCACCCTGGAATGTTTACTGATTAATAACTCTAACTCAAGTTCATCATTTGAACCATCTTCAAGTATGTTATCATTCCTTGTCTTAGTTGCAAGGTTGCGTGCAACACGATACCTCAAAGACTACATCATTCTCCTATTATGGTTGTGGACATTCTCATTGGTTGAGAATAAATGTACTTCTTGGTCAAACTCATCATTGGTTAGATAATCAAGCCGTATAGTGATCCTCATCATAAGAAGATTCCAATCATCTATCTTAGGATCCACATCTCTCAAATTTTTTAGAAGTTCACGAAATCTTTGTTGATCATTGTCTTGACCATCTTGCCTAAATATTTTGTCTAATGTAACCACTATTTTGAATTCTTGCCACAATAATGTGGCTTGCATTTGGCTAGCATATGCTGGTTTATCATTGACTGGAGGTAATTGACCAAGATCACCAACCTAAATAATAGAAAGTCCTGAAAGAAAGAAAATAAAGGTTGAAAAAATTAATTAGGAATAGTACAGATGGATAGTAATAATAAATATTAGTTGACATAAACAATACACTAAAAAAAAAAAGCTTTACCTACACAACTTCTATCAACATTTTGTGGGAATGCTTGTCTGAGATGAGAATCTATATTTTCCAACAAGTTTTGACCAATGAAGCTTATTTCATCAATCAAAATATATCTAATGTGAGCCATTTCTTCTTGAAAACTTGTAAGTTGTGCCCCCTCTAGTTGAGTAAAATCTTTTATTGGTATTCACAGCTTTGAATGAATTGTTGAAGCTCCTATATTGAAAGCGGCTACTCTAGTTGGTGCAAGTAATAGAAGTGGAGAAGGATTTTGCATTGAATTCATACAAAAAGATTGATTGATGACACCAATTAGATAAGATTTTCCCATTCCTGCAATTCCTTGAATTATCATACATAGAGGGTTCCCCACCTGATTGCTATGGTAATGTGTCATAACAATGTCAATGGCCTTTTGTTGGTTTCCACTAAGACTGGTAAAGTTGATGCATTCTGGAATGTCGTCATTCTTGAGGCATAGATGTTTCTTCATTTCAACAATGAAGTTGATAGCCGAAATAACATTATCTTCGCATTGATATTTAATAGACCAATTTGTATTCCTATCAATATCTCTTCTTCTCAACATGTCTATTTCAAAAGCTTGCATGTGTTGACCACGATGCAATCTCGAAATGATTTCCCATTCATGCTCTATAGTATTTTCTTGAGCACGTGCAACATCTTCTACATCTTAGTCACTTGCAGCTTCATCATTTTCTGGTTGTTCAGCTCGTTGAACATGCCAAGCAGTATATTGGAGCAACTCCCAATTGGCCACTACAGTATCATCAGTATCACCAATGTCCCTCTCAATGTCACAGAAAGGTTTGTACAACAATAACTCAGATGAACAAAAATCAACCCATTTGTTGGAGTCTCGTGGAGGAATAGATACAAACCTTGGGAAAACTCTAACTATCGTTGCTATTTCTCTTGGCCCCCATTTGTTATCTCCTCTTTTCTTTGGGTATAAATAACTTAACCTTTTTTCATGGTACAATTTTTAATGTATCACCTTATCATTTTAGCTGTGGAATGTAATGAGTAAAAACTCATTTCATAATAAATTATCTTTACCTACTTTTGACATAGTAATAGTAAATATTACTATTTTGGTCTATTGATATAAATAACTTAACCTTTTTTCATGGTACAATTTTTAATGTATCACTTTATCATTTTAGCCATAGAATGTAATGAGTAAAAACTCATTTCATAATAAATTATATTTACTTACTTTTGACATTAGCTAGGACTCTAGCTCTATAGAGTTTTTGTTATTAAATATCTTATAGAAAGAATCTAAGACTGCTAATTAAATATTTTAATGACACCCACACAAAATAATGTGCATGTTGGTTATAATGTGGTAGTTTATTGTATTATTGTATTATACAAGAAGGTAATCAATTGCAGATCTATATGAGAATATGTTAATCAATTGTTAATCTTAAACAAAGAGTCATAAATGTTAAGTGCTACTAAACGTCATACCACCAAAATAGCTATGGTGGCCTACTTTAAACAATCTTATGTCTAGGTTTCGTTATTTTTAATATTGTTAGTGTATGTTGTTTGTACCACAAGTCAGCGCCCTCTTACTCCTTTGTATACTTAAAAACAATCCTAAAGAATTCTCGTGTCATTTCAACATTTAGTAGTGGTCTATTTCAACATATGGATTGGTAAAAAATTGTTGATCTATGCAATCATCATATATTATTCGTAGTTTGCTAATACAATTTAATCCCCCAAGAGATACTATAGTTCAACGGAATGTCCCTTAGAAACAACTTAATCCCCCAAAATACAATATAGTTGAAGGGAATGTCACTTGAAAGAATTTGTTTTTAATTAATGCATTTTAATTAGATCACGGTAACTTTGGTTAGCTTAAAATATTCAAATTCAATAATCACTAAACTTCTTAAACAAACATTCTTACAAATTAATGCCATTTAATGCTCCTCTACTACTTTGGCATCTATAGTCTACATACATATATTGCCAGTCCCATCAAAGCACACATCTATTTCTATCCTCATCAGAGATGCTCAAATCCTCCCTGGTTCGCATGCCGTTCAGACATATGCGATGTGTTACTTTGAATGGAGGACTGTACCATTCAATGCAAGAAAATTAGTCCTTGGGAATAGAAGAAGGGTACGCCTCTCATACCCAAATATTAAAAAATATTCATTGTCATCGTTTAAGTGTCCATCCCTTATGCATGTTATCTTGAATGAAACTTTGTACGTACACATGCTTTTAACATTGTTCACGAAGGAGATATGTGCAGACAATACTAGTTTTAAAAATGAAAAAGAATTATAGGAGTACACAAGTCACGGAATAAAAAATGCGAAGAATTGGTTGTGTTACACGGGGTCATACTAATATAAAATAGTAATAAATTTTATTTTAAGGTTTTTCAATTATTAAGTTTTCATAGTTTCTCCATGTCAGCTGGCATATTACATTGTTCATTTCCAGTGGAGGAAGGCTGTCTTGTTTGGATAAATTGTTGATCTCTCTTCCGTTCCCATTCATAAGCAATATTAAAGTCGTGTATACATAGCAATATTGGTATGTACACATGCTTTAATATTGTTGCAATATTGGTATGTACACATGCCTTTAAGGCCCCGTTTGGTTGCTGGAATATGAGTGGAATAGGAAAACGAAATTAGAATATGTTTTATATTCGTTGTTTGGTAAGCTCAATCGGAATTGGGAATAGAAAGACATATTCCAATTTTGCCCCTAAAATGGGCATATGTCTATGCCAAAAAATATCTGTTATTGGAATAGGCCATTTCCATTCCTATTCCGATTTTCCATTAAAAAAAATTTTAAAATTTAAAAAAAAAATTTTTTTTTTCAAAATTTTTTTTTGAATTTTTTTTTTTGATTTTTTTGATTTTTACTTTTACTTTTTGAATTTTTTTTGTTAAATTTTTTTTAATAACATTTTAAAAAATTATATCTATTTGTTTAAAAAAATGAAAATGAAAATGAATTAACTAAAGAAATAATAAATAAATAAAAATATTAGAAAAATTATTTTTAAAAATACAAAACTTAACCTTATTCCTATTCTATTTTTGTACAACGAAACAATAGATTAACATATTCTCAGTCGAATTCCAAGTGCAGCAAACATGATTGGAATTGTGATTGGAATTGCCTATTTCTATTCCCATTCCTCATTTCCATTCCCATTCCATTTTTCTATTCTAATTTTCTATTCCTATGCCAGCAACCAAACGGGGCCTTAATATTCTTCATAATGGGAACGGAAGAGCCTACAGTGCATTGAGATCAACTATGAACAGCGTTCCTTCGCCAGAAATGAACAGCCATCCGAACGCATGGACAATGGTAGCCATCCCGGGAAGTCCCGGTGCTTCACCCCTGTGAGCATCACCTAGATCCAATGAGTGCTAAGTGTTCCATTTATTCTCATGAGAGATGGATTCATGTTGAATCACTACTCATGAAACATGGGTCATCGAGTTTGACTCAAAATCACACAGTTAAATCCTGATATTCACATCACAAGCTATACGGGTATTTATTTTTGTGGGTTTTTTTGAAAATGTTGGTGGCCTCTCCATTTATTTGGGTTTTTGCAATTAATTTTTCTGGGTATGATCATGTTATTTTTACTTTTTTTAGTTTTACTGCGTATGCGTGGGATCCTGTAACTGGTCTCTTGTTTTCTTTGGGTCTTTGGCTTTCGTGCCTAGAAATTTTATTTGGGGTTTCTAGATATTAGGAATTTATTTATTCATTCATCCGAACAGAGATGATCTATTGACGATTTTATAACTATCGGACGCAAACGGGAAACTGAACAGGGTAGAACTTGATCCTTGGAGGGTTTTTCATTTTTGTTTATCTATATACAGCAACGTGCTGGTATGTATTGAGCATCTTGGGAGCATTTCTCACTACCGGGCAGATATCGTTTGAGTACGCAATATCGGCATTGAAATTTTAATCAGCTACCGCAGAATGCCAGAAATATTTTGCCGCCATCGCTGCATCGTGTGTTAAAAGTTCAAGTTATACCAAATTTATCACTTTCTGTTGAATGTTAGGCATAAAATTGGTCGAATGGTGGGCAGGGGATTGAAATTATTAGTAATGTAACAAGAATACTAGCTTCTAGAAAGGATAACCGCATTGGCCTTTGTGTAAGCGTTGGGAGACTGAAAGTATTTACTGTAAGGGTTTATTAAAGCTCCTTTATAAAATATTCCTGTGTTCTAACACTCGAAAGACGTGCCTCCGATTCAAAACTCGATCGCTTGTTTTTTTTTTGGGAGAGATCTTTTCACGTTTGTTATTTGCAGTAATATTTAGTATTTACTGTGTTTAAATAGTATAGCATATGAAATTCATTATCTTGAGATAAAATAATCTTTTATTTTAAGGGAACGCGATTCAACAGTTCAGGTTTGCTCATCGGGTTGTTATACCATACAAATCCAAATATTTTAAGAATATCTTGCAGTTTGATAGCTTATGAAGTAGTTTATACTATCAGAGAGTAGTTATCGGCAAGAGTCGAGCAATGTGCGTGCAACCGAGAATCAAATGTAAATTTCCATAAATACTGAGATAGGGGTAGCCATTGGCCTACAGGAAAACACTTTTTTGAGGCAAAATGCAAATCTTTTCAAAATTAATATTTAAGTCGCTTCCATAGTGTAAACTTCAAAGCCCTAGCCATGGCAAGTTGTCATTATACTTGACATTTCACTTCCACAGTGTACGTTTTATCTTTGAGTTCAATCAATTGCATAATGGACTACACAAATTTTACAGAGCTCTGAGTAATTGCTTCTGCACTGTAAATATTGGAATCAGTATTAGGAAAGGAATATATGCTATTTTTAGCGTAGCAATCCGTCCAATGGACTATATTTCATGAAAAATGACGATTCACATAAACCCTTTTTTTTTATAAGAATGAATGATCATAACTCTCATGGCACACAAGTGCTACTACCCAAAAAAACAAAACACACCGAGTCTAACTACGAAGTGCAAGGATGCTGTTCATAACATACAGTATTCATTAAATACTGTATGTAATTTCAGATTTGTGTAAACAATAGTCTAATCTTACTTCACTTAGAGCCCAGCGCTGAGGGGTCCAACTAGGCCCCATTTTTTATACTGTTGGCCTTTTGAGATGTGACTTTTGATAGACTCCTTGTAGAATTCACACTATATTTAGTACACATAAAGTCCGAATAAACCAGACTAAAAACGAGAAGCTTCTTAATTAGTTAGATTGTAAATTTCAGTTTTATTCTATGGGACATTCATTGTCTTTCCTTATTTGTAAGAAATTACCTTTAGCATGTTTAGTAGCCGATAGGACTTCTCTCCATTGCCTTTCAAATCCAAAATATCAGTTTCATAACTGTTGTCTCAACATTCCAAAAGCAGTTTCACTCTAAAAATAGAAACGAGGAGATTTTATGTAACATCTTTGATATCTCTATCAATATAATTTGTCTAGATTAATCATTCCATCATTTCCCTGTCATTTTCCTCTTGACAAAAAATTCAAGATGACCAAGCAAATAATTTCTAATTTTCTGCAAAGAAATTATTTTTTAAATCAACTGTCCCCAAACTTTATGGCATTAGATTTTTGGAGTTCCCAAAATTAATTAACTTAGGAAAGTGGGAACATAAGTTACCTGCTGGGACTAATAATGATTGATTAATTTTTATATTGTTAATAGTATTGGTTTATATTATTGATCAATATATATATATATATAGATAAAAGGCCCTAAGGCCCAGTTTTTTGAAAATAAATTAAAGCTGCAGCTTATTTAATTCCCAAGTATTGAAGTAAATAATCTTTCGTAAAAGCCATTGCAGAGTTTTCTGAAATGATTAATCTTTTGACTCATTTAGATTTCCATTTTATAGTTCCTTGAAGCAAAACCTGCAATTTAAACTAGACTAAGATCAAGTTGTTAGAATATTGAATAAAGAATCAAACTATAAGAAGTTAAATTATTAACTAACTTTATGTACTGATTACACAAAAAAGGAAATATCTCAAGATATTTATTCAGAAATAAATCTAAACTTATTTTGGCCTCTTTCATAGTTTCTACTTAAAATATCTATTTAAGAGATTTCTTAAGTCGTCAGATTTTATATGGACATAGGAAAAAACAATTTTTTTATTCAATCTCTTCTACAATTGCCAAGGAGAAGAAAGAGAGATTATTGAGAAAGGGATTCTGATTCAGATAATTCATTAAAGGGATGATTAGGCTTGATATATTCAAGGTTGATATTCTTAATATCTTTCCACAAGCCTACATGGTCCTCCTGCATGAACTTATCTATCCAGTCGTATCCAGGAGGAAATCTAATGTGTAGACAATAAATTAGAAAGTCCACTCTCCTTTTAACAATCGATTTCCATTTATTGAACCTCCTTTGATCTTCTATAAAAACTATGGGAAATAGTACATTATTTCTACCTATAATATTGATATTATAATTACATGGTCTAGGTATCAAGCAATCTTCATTTGTGTTGATTAAAACTTTTTCCAGATCTCCTAAATACATTCTCTTGAAGAGTCTTCTACAAAGTAGATATATACCAAACTTCTTAGCTTCCACTGAATGAACCATAGCTATGAACATAGAGGTTATATCAATAGGAACTCTATATCTATCTATATTAAAGATAAACTCTTTACCCAAAATACGATAAACTGCCCTTGTAACTAGAAAATGGGTTGATAATAACATATCCTTAACAATGGTATCAGTTACAGGCCTATCAAAAGTAATTTGATTCAGTGGCCCGCATAGCTTGATTATGGTATCCATAACTTTCATGAATGACGATGGGCCTGTATGTATCTAGTTCCAAAAAGCCTATATATACACTAAGATGAGAGTTGAAGGAAAGGGAAGGGATATAAAACAAACCAACCTAAACGATTGCTATTACAGAAAATGAAGAGCCAAAGCTTGAAGCTGAAAATAAAATATATTTGCTTGGCTAGGATTTAAAATAGGTAGTTAAAATAAATCAAGCTCAGTCTTTCATACAAAGAACGCTTAGTGTCAACAGATAGAAAGAATTAACTACCAAATCTTAAGAATGAAGCTTTCTTAAGCACTACTGAAAGAAAAATCTATCAAACAAGGACAAAATTGGAAAAAATGCAAAAAAACTAGAGAGAGGAAAGAAGAGGCAGAGAAACTAACTCATACTAACTCATACCTCTCTATCGGATACAGAAAAAAGAGGAAAGTCAGAGAAGAAAATTTCAGGAACATTGTCATGTTCGGTACATACTATGTCCTATGAAATGTTAGTCTCCGGAAAAGGATCAGAGAAGCCACAGAGAACCAGAAAGACAGACCAAGATCCCAAGGGAGGGAAACCCAAACACAACACAAAGCCACAAGAAGAGAAAACAATAAATAGAACAAAAACCACAAGGATAGGAGAGAAACCCTAAAATTGGAAAAGGCCTCTGACAGTCTGAAACAAACAGAGAATAAACAAAGAGTACAGATAAGAACAGAAAGATGCCTAAAAGGAAGAAAATCGGGCTGGAAAAATAAGAAAGGAAAAAGGAAGAGGAAACAGGAGAAACCCAAGCTAAGAAGTAGCTAATAGGATGAGAAGAGAGGAAAAATGAGAGCCTACAAAACTAAGAAATGGCGCAGTAACTACCAATAAAGGGGAAACCTAAAAGGAAACAAAAGAAACTAAAAGAAGAAAAGAAACAAGGAAAGCAAGATAACCAATAAAAATGAAAACTGCCAACTATCGATGGGAAGATTAGTTAAGAATAGAAAAACTAATCTTCATATATCTAGAGAAAAGAACCAACCATCTATTGCGAGTATAAAGAGAAAAATGGAACTTGGATGGAAAAACCCAATTACAGAGCACTTTATCGAACAGCAAAACTGATTATTAATCACATAAAATGTATAACAACAAAACTAATTAAACCAGAAAAACAAGGTGAAAACTTCTTAAGTTCTGGAACTAAGAACAAGCCTATAAATCACTGTAATTTCAAAGAAAAACATAATGCACTTCAAAAGAGAAATGAGAATGAAACAACAAAAAATATATTTATAATTAACTATACTTAAAACAGAGGCTACAAACCTGAATTCACATACACAGATTCTAACCGGATTACAACTAACTAACAAAGAAACGAAAAGAAATGATCTTTAATAAGAAAAGATCTTTAAAAAGCCTATAGAGACTAGATTTAACTAACAAACAACCTACCTGGATGACAATCAAAGAAAACAAGAACAAGCTAAAGAAAGAGAACAACAGGCCCAAGGCAAACAAGAAAAGAAGAGAAAGAAACCTAGATTATAAAACTAGAGACTAAAGAGAAAACAAGGATAATGAGAGCAGAAGAGAGGCAATATTGACTGGTTTTAAACACAAACCACAGATTTCAGATAAAGGAGAAAAATAGAAGCTTAAATGACAGAAAAAAAACCAATTAAGTTGACTTTTTATAGAGATGAGCAGATAAGGATTAAAGATGTAATTTGAAATTTCCTAACTCAAAGATTCAAATAATCTACAACTCTCATTTAAATTCTGAGTTTAGATTGCAAGTAACTATCGAAAGATGGAAAGTTCCATTTCCAAGAAATAAAGAATACATTAATTGTCAAGATTTTATGCCTGCTAAAATCATCAAATCTTGGAATCATAACTGCAAATTAGATGATTTTAGATGTACCCTTTTATATCTGTATCAGATTTAGACTTTTATCGGAGTCTACAACTCAAGAATTTATCGAATTAAAACTAATGCATTCCAGATCTAATAATCCTTAACTTATATAGGGAAGAGATACTGCTAATCTTCTGATTACTGTATAATATTTAAACCAGACTTTTTCGGAAAACAGGATTCCATATCCATAGATTTGATTATATTATTACATATTGAAAAAACTAAAGCCTTTATGAGAAAATAAGAAGAAAGTTTATAAAATTCTATAAAAGTCTTTTATATATGACTGTACTTTTAAAAGAGTATACATCCCGAAATTTATAAGGATCATTTGAGATATCAAGGAAATTTACAGATTCCTAAGCAAAAATTATCTTCAACTTTACTCCTAGAAACTAATATTGTCTTTATACAAACTTAGCGTTAGACTTAATATTAACATAAAAGGACAGAAAATATACAAAGTATTAACAGGATATACATCCAAAGCTACGCTTAATACTGAAAGACCAGAAGAAACCTAAGGCAGAGGGGCCTTCCCATTTCCGAGTGGCGGATAACAAGAAGCTCTTCATCTGTTTCTTCACCATCCACCATTACCCCTTTACCCATAGCCATAGTTGGCATAATCGCTGAATACTCGGCGATTTGCCACTAATCGCTGAATTTTTGGCTGTTTTACTTGCAGAAAAAAAATTGCTGATTTTTTCAAAAACTCGCCATTTAATCTTCTAGTATTTGGAAAAAACTCTGCGAGTTTTAGAAAATGACTCGGCCGCGGCAGGTTAGAACGAAAAACCTTATTTTTTTTGACAGAAACTATTTGCTGTTTTGCTTCCTGACATCATTATTCCGCATGAGAGTGCGATTTTGTACCCACTATGCATTATATATCTGAACTGTGCTTGTTTCTTTTGTGTTCTCTTTAAATAACTCATTAAATGCATCTTCTTTGCACAAAAAAATGCATTTTTGATTTAATTTTAGTGGTTTTTTAATGTGCTAAGTTTTCTCAAGTTTTTTTTTTAAGTTGGCCAATTTTTTCCCTAATAAACTTTTAGCGGCTTGGCGAGTGAGTGTTTTCCAACTATGCCCATAGCCACCTCATTCTTGACCTTTTTCGGATTGCTCGAGCTTTTCAATCTTGGAAGGCGAAAAATTGAAGGCATTGTGATCATCATTGTTTGTTAATGGAGGATGGTTAATTTTGGCCTTGTTGAAGATAGTTAAAACCAGAAATTATTTCTTTCTTTGATTACATTACTCCAGCATAAGAGAAAGAAGCTATTAGCTTCCTACGTAGGCCAAATTTTATCAAATAGTGCTTGATCTCTAATGGATAAGACCGGTCTTTTGGGTACCTTTACCCATTCAAGACTCCCTATGGGCCAATCCACATACATCTCAGGATATGGTATTTCCATTTTATGGTTGATATTAAAGATTGCTTGATGCAATCTTTTCATCCATTTAGGGTCGAAAATGGTCTCACAAAGCTTTACAATATCAGATGTGATTCCATCTTTCAGAGAAATTGCTATGAAGCACCCAATAAGTTCACCATTCATTCTCCATGAGTTGCTATAGTTGAAGAGCTTTTCCCCTAAAGCCCTACCCACGGCAAACCAAATCGTGTCATCTTGGCTTTGGAGAATCTTATTCCACCTTTCTGGTTTTACCAAGCCTAGAAAGGCCATCGTTCTATTCTCATATTGATGGAAGAGTACCACTGCTGCATCCATGACACAATTCTGTTGATGCTAGCTAAACAAAACTAACCCCCAAAGACTATAATGGCTATACTAGAGCTCAAGACACCATCAAAACCAAAGAACTTAATGAATACGGAGTAGAAATTAAGGATATGGTAGACAATAATACTATAAAATTAGAATACATTTGCAGCGCAGATTAAACATCAAATATTCTTACCAAACGTCTCTCTCGAGTGAAGATGGATCACTTCAGGAAAAGACTTGGTATGGTTGAATTATCATATATTTGTATTCTTTAATTATGAAATAATTTTGAGTTAAAATTATTATTGTCAAGCTATTGATTGTTATGGGCTCTACCATTTGTATTCATTATTTAAGAGGTGATGATCTCAGAGATAATGAACACTTGTATATGACATTATGAGAGATAATGATCTCTTAGATAATGTACTGAACAGTAGAAAACTACCGTCAGATCTGGATGAGTTTAAGATCACATTGTGATATAGACATTTCTATGCCTATGAGTCACAACTTGGATAAAAGGAAGAATTTAATCATTCTCTGGATTTTATCTTGTGCACTGGTAGATCTTAACTCAGGATCATAATGTGATATAGGCTTGCCAGGGCCTATGAGTCACAACTTGGATAAAGGAAGAATTTAATCATTCTTCGGATTTTATCCTGTTTGTTGCATTCCATGCAATATCCTTATCACTAGTATAAGTGATAAGTCATATCACAAGCATGGTAATATGACATAGTATCATGTGTTCGATGATACCACTTGCTTAGAAGATTCAGATAGATATAGAGTATCAATCTATGCTTATTCTTTTTAATTGATGATGTTAGATATGTTATTTTTAATTATGATTATCAAGTTAAGAGGGAGTGTTAACTATGTAACTCTAGTAATCATGACCGATCTGAAGTACAGATCCTATAAATGCATGATTATCCTTTGTCGAATTTGCATTTTTAATAACCTTAGATGATTAACCATTATCGGTGACCTCGTTAGGAGCATTTTATAATGTTCTTTTGCATGATTGTTGTTAGTACAATTACTAACTAATTATGTTTGCTAGGAGATGTCGATCATGGAATATAATCATTAGTTTATTCATAAGGGCCGACCTAGAAAGAGACATGTCCTTTGAAAGGACATGCCTCTTGGATGCAATAAAAGTATGAATTTAAAATAAGGTTAGAGAACACACAATACACAATCAAGTTTGCTCCTCTACATTACTGCCTTATGCGATTTATTGCAGGGATAAGAACATTTCTTGAATAGTTATTATACTATTGGTAACACTTAATACAAGTCAGATATACAAAAGATCATCTTCAACAAGTAGATTAAAGGCATTATAAAGTTTGGTTGTTCAGAATTCATAGAAATTTTACAAATTCCCTCTTGAAGCCCCATCAAAATTTAACTTAGATCACTCGGTAGGAGGAGGTTCCCATTTACAGTTTTTCCTATCTAGTTTATTGGCTTTGGAATACTTCAACGGGGGATTAAGAAGATTGAACCAATTTTTGCGCATTTCTCCATCCCAATCAGAAAAAGATCCTTCCTCTCTATAAGTATTTCTAAGATTATTATGTAATACCTTGGCTGGGTATCATTCTTGACCCCCTCAAAACAAAACCACAAAATAATGAACAACAAATGCATGAAATAGATTCTACCAGTGATTCAACCCAAAACCAACAATTTCACCAATATCACATATTAAAACAACCATAGATATGTTACTGCAGTATACATCAACAATGCAGTAACTCTTACTACCACCCAAATCCAATCTTACAAACAGAGATGCATTCTGATTCAAAGTACTGAAAATCAGAGATACAAATAAGTACAAGCGAGACACTTGAAACGATGCATCCACTACAATGGGTATTTGTCCACTGTCTTTTGACTTGCGGGTTTCCGTCCTTCAAGCAGGCTGAAAGTTAAAGCTTCCAATTAACTTTCCAATAGAGCTGAATATCCAAAATCACATTCAAGCAAATATCCAAGCATACTAAAATGAGCTCCTCCTCCCCTTTTTAAAGACAACTTGGTGACCTTTCATGTACCTCTGCTTGACTTTTCATTTTCCAATCTTGTCCTTGTCCTTTTTACCAATTCGTCTCTTATTGACTTCCCTTTTGAATATTGAATTGACTTTAATGACTTTGTATTAAGTCCTCAATAGTCAGTATTCATTTAAATGGGGTTGGGCAATTAATTTTCAAATGTCCTAGAAGAATGGGACATTGCAATCCTCGTTCCTTGAATTTTTTGCCCAGAAACAACTGATTGCATGTGATCCTAATCCTTGTGTCCCATATCAACATCATGAAAACTGCTCTGACAATCCGTTGTGCCACTATGATATGAACAAAGGACTTAGAACTACAAAGCAATTCATTGGCTTCCCTTAAGAACGATATCTTTAGCATGCTAATATTAGGATCCCGAATCATGACTTGTACATGATTAGTCAAAACAACATGCCATATGATGATGTGATATAAAAGAGGATCCTCAATCCAACTGATAATCTCATTGAACTAAGGTCACAAGCATCACTATGAACAAAAGATGGTGGGAGCTCAACATTGTGCCAACCAACTCTTGGAAATATTACTAACCATGGGAATGTTCCCCCTGGATCCCACCAACAAAAAGGCCATTGCTCCTCCCAACTGTCTGTAATATCCCATTTCTTTGTGCCTAAAAAGGATTGAATATCCTCAACTGCCACAACATTGCTCCTCTAATTGTATGCTCCCTGACTATATTGTTCACCACATCTCTATCAAAGGCTTAGTCAGTGTTATGTCCTTCTGTCGGTGAAGCAACCTCTTGGCTGCAACACATATCAATCTGAAACTCTTGACCAACATCACTGAGTGTGCCATCATCAAACTCAAATAGCGTATTCTCCATTATCCAATCAACACTCATCTCAAAAAGTGAAGTACTATACTTAATCAAATCAACACTATGTAGGCTGAAAATAATATCATCATCATAGGCCTCAATTTCCTTGTTCATTTGATTTGAATGCAAAGGCAAAGCTGCTGCTCTGACATCATTCTCATGCAGAAACTCATCAGGTGGAGATTCCAGTGTGCTCTTACTTGATTAGTACTTGTAAAGTTTCTACAAATTCTGATCAACCAATTCTAAAATAATGATTTAGGTCTTGTTGAAAATCAATCTCCTTCAATTCTGGGCTAAAATGTTATTGTTCAGAAAATCTGAAATGAATTCTGGAAATTATTATTTTCTCTGATATAAATCCTTTGGAGCAGATTGCTAGAAGAACAGACTTTGGTAATTTTTGTGTGTCTTCTATCCACAAACATGTTCCTATTTATACATAGACCAAGGGTCTTGTCTTTCCAAAAGACACATCCCTTCTGGGTCAGCCCTCCATTTATTAAACCCTTTCTTATAACAAATTGGTGGCCTTTAAGAGTTATCTAATAGTTAGTGACTTTCAACTACAATAGTTATCTAAGAGGCATATAAGTATACCTCATAAGACGCTGATCATGTTGCTTGGAGAGGTATTTATCATGAGGCAAATAAAAGAAACTTATATGCATATTGGATCTATCTGATCGAAAATATCAGAACATTGCTATTAGCAAGTTATCAGGATTTGACACTCCTTCTTGACTTGATAATATAAACGAGAGAAACATATCTAGCAACATAGCTTAAGCATAGAATTGACTCTATATCTCTTTGATTCTTTCATGCATGTAGTGTCATGATACACATGATAGTTATATTACCAAACCTGTAATCTGGATTATCTCTAACACTTGTGATAACAGTATTACATGTAATGCAATACACAGGATAAAATTCAGAGAATGATAAAATTCTTCCTTTATCCAAATTGCGACTCATAGATACTGGCGGACCTATATCACAACATGATCTTGAGTTAAGATCTACCAGTTCACAGGATAAACTCCAGAGAAAGATTAAATTCTTCCTTCATCCAAGTTGTGACTCATAGGCATAGAAATGTCTATGTCACAATATGATCTTAAACCCATCTAGAGCTGACAGTAGATCTCTTATCTAAGAGATCATCATCTCTCATAATGTCTTTTATACAAGTGTTCATTATCTCAGAGATTGTCACCTATTAGATAATGAATAGAAATGGTGAAGCCCATAACAATCAATAGCCTGACAATAATAATTTTAATTCAAAATTATAAATAATTAAAGAATACAAATGTATTACAATTCAACCATACCAAGTCCTTTGCTGAAGTGATCTATCTTCACTCAAGAGAGAGGTTTGGTAAGAATATCTGCTATCTGATCTGCAGTGCAAATGTATTCTAGTTTTATAGTATTCCTATCTACCATATTTCTTACATAATGGTAAGGAATTTCAATATGCTTGGATTTGTCATGAAAAACTGGATTCACAAAAAGCTTGATGAAACTCTGATTATCACAATGAATAATAGTAGGATTCATGTGTTGACCAAATAATCCCACAAATAACTTTCTGAGCCAAACTGCTTCTCGAGAGGCCATTGCTGCGACAATGTATTTAGCTTTTGTGGAACTCTGTGCTACTGATGCTTGCTTTTTGGATATCCAAGATATCATCGTTGAGCCTAAACTAAAACAATATTCTAAAGTGCTTTTCCTATTAGCAACACGTCCAACCCAATCTAAATTTGTGTACCTATGTAGGTCCAAGTCAACTTTCTCATATTTGAGTCCAAGGTTAAGAGTGCCTTGTAAGTATTTTATAACGTGTTTGACTGCAACTAGGCGAATCTCTTTTGGCTCACACATAAACTGACTTAAGGCATTACAACATCACAAATATCAGGTCTTGTATTTACCAAGTACATAAGAGACTCGCTCATCTGTCTGTAAAGAGTAGAATCTGTGGAGGGTGACTCTGTTGCTGCTTCCTTAAGTTTATGTAGATTAGTCTCCATTGGAGAAGACAGGTCTGCAGTTCCACATTCTAATTCTCTTCAAGATGTCTAATGTATACTTTCCTTGATTAAATATCATGTTGTCAGAATTCTGCCATACTTCCAGTTCTAGGAAGTAATGGAGGAGTCCTAAATCTTTCATTTCAAATTCTCTGATTAAATCTTTCTTGCATTGATCTATAAGATTATCATCACCTATAATTAGTAAATCATCAACATATAGTATCAATAGTATCATATCATCTTTATCTGTATAATAGAGATTTCGACCAGCTTCATTGTTTGAGAATCCTAAACTGGTGAGATACTTATCCATAGAGAGCTTTCTTGAGCCTACAAATAAAAACTTTAGGGTTATGAGTTTCAAATCCTTCAGGTTGTTTCAAATATACCTCTTTTGTAATCTTTCCATTCAGAAATATTGTTTTTACATCCATCTGATGTACTTTCCATCTCTTCGATGCTGCAATAGCTAGGATTGTTCTTACAGAGGTGTATCTGGCAACAAGAGCAAAGGTTTTTTCATAATCAATTCCCTCTTTATGAGAGAATCCACTGGCTACGAATTTGGCTTTATATTTGTCAATGCTTCCATCACTAGCATGCTTGATTTTAAATATCCACTTAGAAAAAACAACGGATTTTCCTTCAGGTCTTGGAACAATTTACCAAACATCATTCTTAATAATGATTGGTATTCTTCTGTCATAGCATCCTTCCAAGTTTTATGTTTAATAACACTTGAAATATTGTTTGGTTCCGATTTAGATAAATCACTCATGTTTGCTGCATAGCTAGAAAATAGTTTGAGTCTTTTGCTTTCTCTGGCTGTTCCAGATGGTGGAGTGAAGTCTTGTGCTTCCTCTATTGTCTTAATGGCCCAAAGTGGTCTTTTTTTTGGATTTCGAGTTTCCTCAAGATTAAGATTTTGAATTTCATTTTCAATTTCTTCAATGTTCTCCCTTTGAAACTCATATTCTATATTTTCTTAAGGACTAGGTAAGGGAGAGGGATCTCCAGAACTTAGGGTTCTTTTGAATGCTAAATCTTCTTCAAATATTACATCCCTACTAAGTTCAATGCTTTTCTGACTAGGTATGAAAATTCTATATGCTTTAGATGTTTAACTATACCTGACAAAAATACCTTTCTTTCCGGAGGGTTCTAATTTAGTTCTCTTTTCTTTTGGAACATGTATATATACTGGGCACCCAAAAATCCTAAGATGACTTATATTAAGTTTAAACTTAGTAGAGACTTCTTCAGGAGTTTTATCTCTAAGGTAGGAGTGAAGACTTTTGTTTTGAATATAGACAACAGTACAAGAGGCTTCTGCCAAAAGATAATATTCTAAATTTTGATCAAATATCATAGCTTTTGCTACTTCTATAATAGTTATATTCTTCCTTTTTGCTACCCCATTTTCTTGTTGGTTAAAGGAATGGTATACTCCTGCTTAATTCCTACTTCTTTACAAAACTCTTTAAATAGATCTGAAGTATATTCCCTTCCATTATTCGTCCTAAGAGTTTTAATTTTGTGTCCTGATAAGTTTTTAGTTTAGGTTTTGAATTTTTTAAATCTCTTAAAGGTTTCTTCTGATTCTTTACATTTTAAGAAATAAATCCAAGTTTTCCTAGAGAATTCATCTATAAAAAGTATATAGTACTAGAATCCTCTAAGAGAAGGAACACTAATATGAGTGGATTAATTCCAACACATTGTTAGTTTTTCTAGTGCTATCATGAAATGGACTTTTGGTGTTCTTACCTAGAGTGCATCCTTTGCATATGCTTGAATGATCTTTATTCAACTTAGGTAAACTAGTAACCATTTTCTCCATAGTCGATAAGGTTTTGAAATTTAGATGTCCTAACCTTTTGTGTCATATTTCGTTTATATCAACAACTTCATGAATTAAGGTTTGAATAGGTTGACTAGGTTCCGTATTTAATTCATACAAGAATCCCTTTCTTTGACTAATCAACTTTGATTTTTTAAATGAAGAGTTCTTAGACTAGGTCATTATCTTATCGTCCATGAATGCAACATTATTTCCATCTATAAGTGTTGTAACTGAGATTGGATTCCTCTTTATTCCTGGTACATAGAGTACTCTTTTGAGATGGAGACAAATACCCGACTTCAGTTTCAAGGTGCAATTCCCAATTCCTTTGACTAAATGAGAGGAACTAACCTAAGATAACTTTGCCATCAACTTCTTCTAATATTGAGTCTAGCACTTTTTTGTATCCTGTAATTTTGTTGAGATGATCCACTATCACTTACCCAGTCTTTGCTTGATAATTCACTTGATAGTGCTGAATATAATATATGTTTCTTAGGATTATAATTTTCATCTTATCTCATCTGTCTCAATAACGTTTGTACAGTTTACTTGTTGTTTTGAATTTTCAAGACAATTAGATTTGTAGTGTCCAAATTTTTCACATTTGAAGCATTTTATTTTGGATAAATCTTTCTTAGGTTTTTCATTTCTTTTATTACCCTTCTTCTTCTTGAAGTGCTTCTTCTTACCTTTATAGGAATTTCTATTAAGAACATGAAGTTCTTCATCCTCAATTTTCAATCTTCCTCCTTTCTTAAGTTTCCTAAATTCTTCTTGCAAGCAATCTCCTTTAAGTCTATTAAAGTCTAGAAGATTGTCTCTAGCACTTACTTCTTGTAAGAATGTTTCCCATGAGTCTGGTAACCCATCAGTAGCCATAAGTGTTAGTTCCTTGTCTTAAATTATGGTCCCTATACTTGCAAGTTCGTCTCTTAGATTAACCACCCTTAGGAAGTAAGAGTTCATAGATTCTCCCTTCTTTTTCTGTATATGATTTAGTTGATTTAGTTGCCTTTTTAGTGGTTCTAGTCGCATTGTAAACCTCATATGCATTTAATAATGCATTCATCATATTAAATGTTGTTTGATGTTTCATCAACATAGGTACTATTTCATTTTCCACTCCATCTAATATGATTTACATGGCTTTCTTGTTTCCTTTACTCTAGATAGTTTTATTAGGTTCAGCATCAAGTTGCTTGGATGCTGAATCAACAAACTGTTTCGCATCATTGTCTTCAAGAGTCATCATAATTCTGAATTTCCAAGGAACGAAGTGTTCTTTTCCATCAAACCTATTTTCGGGTTTGAATGTGCTAGTAATTGAAGGTAGAAGGATGTTGCTAGATATTTTAAAGTCTGATTGTCAATTTGCAGAGCCTAGGTTCGACTACTAGAGCTTTGATACCATGTAAAGTTTCTACAAATTCTGATCAACCAGTTGTAAAATAATGATTTAAGTCTTGCTGAAAATCGATCTCCTTCAATTTTGGGCTAAAATGTTACTGTTTAGGAATCTAAAATGAATTCTGGAAATTATTATTGTATCTCTGATATAAATCCTTTGGAGTAGATTGCTAGAAGAACAACCTTTGGTAATTTTTGTGCGTCTTCTATCCACAAACATGTTCCTATTTATACATAGATCAAGGGTCTTGTCTTTCCAAAAGACACATCCCTTCTAGTTCGGCCCTCCATGAATTAAACCCTTTCTTATAACAAATCGATGGCCTTTAACAGTTAACTAAGAGTTAATGACAATCAACTACAATAGTTATCTAAGAGGCATATAAGTATACCTCATAAGACGCCGATCATGTTGTTTGGAGAGGTATTTATCATGAGGCAAATAAAAGAAACTTATATGCATATCGGATTAGTCTGATTGAAAATATCAGAACATTGGTATTAGCAAGTTATAAGGATTTAACAGGACTCGCCTTGTCAATATGTTTGTCAAGGCTAACCTCCAAATCACTAATGTAAAAACTTGTATGCCCCTTATCTGTAGCTGAAACCACCTCAGCTACATCTTTCCTATCGCTGGTCTGCATCTCTTTAGCTTCCTCTTCAATACTACAATTCTCGCAAACACGATTGGGTGTCCAAGTGTTTTCACTTGTAGAGTGATGCAGAGAGCACAACTAAGAAGCTTCAAGTGGGCTTCCCACTCTTGAAATCAACCAATTGGCTATCAACTCTTCAACCTTCTTACAATGTTTCAGGACACTCCAATCCTCCAATGAATGAAAGAAACACACTATCCAACTTCACCAAGAATCTAGGTGCGAAGAATGAATCTCACCCACTTTATGGGTTTTGGACCTATTTCCCTCAACTAGGTCAATGATAGAAAAACACCCTAGAAGTTTGTCCTAAGGGTTCCAAGACATTAAATGATCTTAGGGCACCTAATTACCATAGACTACACCACTAGTTTGAATCATGCTCTTGCACAAAGCCTCAAACCCCAATTTGGCCTAGTAGACCTATGCGCCCCTTTTAACCCTCTTAAAGTGGCTTTTTGGATCTAACTTCACAAAGTTCCAAACAAGACCCAAAATAAAATAGGTTTTTGAATACTGTTGTCAAAGTTTATTCAAACCCCATTGCACCAAGTTTTAGCCCCACTCCAACATTCCCTTTCCTTCACAAAGCAACACAGACGTAAGTGATCAAGTTCCACTTAGTTTACAAAGCAATAGTAGGAAATGGGGTCATGGAACTAAATTCAATACTTAGGAATGGTTGATAACACTAAAATATTTTATTTCCAAACGCTCAGCCCTTCACCAAGTCCCAAAATCCTGCCATTCACCAAACATCACACTAAAAGAGGTCAAATCCTTCATGGCACCTCACCTAGGGCTTGGTTGGAAAAATCACAAAACACATTCTCCAATTTTGGAACCTTGGAATCTTCAATAGTACCCTACCAACTACCATTTCCCAAGAGGCCATGAAATTCCAACTAGGGAGATTGCAGTGAGAGGCCCATCTTTGCTGAATGCACCAAAATGCTGTCCCAAAAACCTTGCTTCAATAAAAATGCAATAACTTGAACAAGAAAACACTTAGAAAGATGATTTCAAAAGCAAATGAAAGCTGATTCAAAATTCTATCTCAAACATCCATCACATCTGGTTTGAATATCCGTATAGTATGGGCAATGTCCAAAAACATAGAAAAAGACTCCAAAACTGAATTTTCTTCTTTGTAACTTCTTCCAATCCATACATTAATGCCCTCCAGACCTCAGAAATGAGGTATATATCTCTCTAATATCTATTCCAGTGGTTACAACCAAGATTTTAGTACTTATAACCCTTTTTCCACTAAGTTGCAATTTTGAGCAACTTTTCAACTATGCAACTTTGCACAAAAAACTGCAATTTTTGCATTTTTCATTTGATTTCATTTCTAGGACTTGGAAAAGGTTCCAACATACCTAAAAACAACTAAGAACACCTAATCCTAGGTTTGCTTGACCGAAAACACTAAAAGACACAAATTTGCCTAATGAATAACTTTTGCTTGTAAATTGCATAAAGCGCCTTAAGCATACAAAATGGTGTCTTGCTTCGACAATCATGGACTTTTCATCCAAGGTTTGTTTATTCTAGCCTAAGTAGGTGAAAACAAACATGAAAACCAAAATCTAAACCAAGTTCCTTGGTGCTCTGCACCATGCTCCCCAGGAGAAAAGAACTCAAGTCTCTTGAGTTGGAATGTCTTCAAGTCTGCTACCAAGCTTGATGATCTCTCTCTTTGAAAGCTAACTTGCATCCTCCAACAGTTTGTTTGCCCAGTTGACCAAGTATTCATAATATCCTTTTCTCCTTGTCTTTTGTGTTTGCATTTTGCCCAAAATGGCTTCAATGGCAGTTGTGGTAGTTCTTGTAGTAAATCTTATTCTTCTTGCTGCTGCACTGCCTCAACTTCTTCAGTATTCCTTGGACCCTTGAATGCATAGATATTTGCCACATTAATGATAGGAGAGATCCCTAAATCAGTAGGCAAGTCAGTGTGATAGGCATTGTTGTCACATTTCTTCAGAAATTTGAATGGTCCTCTCTTCTTCATCATTAACTTAGTATACTTCTCTATTAGCATTCTCTCCTTTCTTAGCTGAATCATTACTGGATCCCCTACGTGAAAATGAAAGTCCCTTCTCTTCTTATCAGCATGTGCCTTGTACTTGCTGGCTGAAAGGTCCAACTTATCCTTAACTTGCTGGTGGATTTCCTTCATAACCTCTGCAAAATCTTCAGCTTGTGCACTCCTCTTGTGATTATCTCCCAAGCCTCTCAACTCGAAGACTCCTCCTGGATGGCCTCCATATACAATCTGAAATGGAGTTAAACCTGTACTTCTGTTCACTGAATCATTATATGAGAATTCAGCCTGCGGAAGAACAATATCCCAAGCAACTCCATGTTCTTTGGTTAGACATCTCAGTAGGTTACCCAATGACCTATTGATAACTTCAGTTTGGCCATCTGATTTGGGATGGTATGCTGAAGAAAATGACAGTTTGTGCCCAGCCTCTTCCATAATGTTCTCCAAAAATGTCCAAGAAATTTAGAATCCCTATTAGACACAATGTTCAATGGTAATCCATGGAGTCTAAGAACTTAACAACTTCCTTAAAGAAGAAACCAGCTATGTGAGAAGCATCATGAATTTGTTTGCAAGGTAGAGAGTGAGCCATCTTAGAGAACCTGTCAACAACAACAAATATGCTATCAAATCCACTTTTAGTCGTAGGCAAGCCCATGATAAAGTCAATGCTGATGGAGTCCCATGGCTTAGTGGGTGTAGGTAAAGGAGTATACAGTCCAGCATTTGATGATCTCCCTTTGGCCTTTTGACATATCATCCAAAATTCTACAATTTTCCTAATATCTGCCTGTATTTTTTGCCAATAGAAAAATCTTCTAACCTGCTCTAAAGTCTTATCAATGCCAAAGTGCCCTGCAAGACTCCCACAATGTTTTTCTTTGACAATATTCTCTCTAATTGAACCTTTAGGTACACAAAACTGATTACCTTTAAATAATAGCCTATTTTGCAAAATAAACTCAGGAAAATCAGTATGATACCTTTCATTCATGTCTTGACAAACCTCATACGCTCCCTTGAAGTCTTCATCTGCTGCATACATGTTCTTCATGGCTTCAATACCAATGCTGCTCATTTGAATCTCTTTTACAGTAAGATTCCTCCTGCTAAGGGCATCTGCAAATTTGTTTTCTGGCCCCTTGTTGTGTTTTATGGAGAAAGTGTAAGCTTGGATGAATTCCATCCACTTCATGTGCCTGTGGTTCAGCTTTTCCCGCCTATTCAAGAAGCTAAGAGCTTGGTTATCAGTAAAAATGATAAATTCTTTGGGCAAGAGATAACGCCTCCACTTTCTCAAAGACTAAACCAAAGCATACATTTCTAAATCATAGGTTTAATACTTTTGTTTGGCTTCATTTAATTTTTCACTAAAGAAGGCTATAGGCCTCCCTTCCTGGCTTAACACTCCACTTATTGCTTTGTTGCCAGCATCACATTCCACTGTGAATACCTTGTGGAAATTAGGTAATGCTAAGATTGTTTTCTCCGCAACTCTCCTCTTAAGATACTCAAATGAATGATCTACCTCATTAGTCCACACAAATTTACATTTTCTTCCCCTTATTATAATATCAATCATAGGGGCACAAATACCCACTAAAGTTCTTTACAAATTTTCTATAAAAACTTGCAAGACCATGAAAGCTTTTTACCTCAATGGCTGTCCTAGGTATAGGCCAATTCAATATTGCTTCTACCTTGGATGGATCCATCTTTAACTGATTTTTGAAAATGATGAACCCAAGGAACAACAACTCTTCCTGCAAAAATGAACACTTATCCAAATTTATCTTCAATTGTTCTTCATGCAACCTTTCAAGGACTGACTCCAAATGCTTTAGGCGCTCTTGCCCGCTCCTGCTGAAAACAAGAATGTCATCCAGATAAACAATGCAAAACTTGTTAATAAAAGGTTTTTTTACTTCATTCACGAGTCTCATGAATGTGCTAGGTGCATTAGATAGTCCAATTGGCATCATAAGCCATTCATACAGTCCCTCATTTATCTTGAAGGCTGTTTTCCATTCAACACTTTCCCTTATCTTGATTTGATGGTAACCACATTTTAAATCCATCTTTGAATAATAACTTGCACTTGCTAAACAATCCAAAAGATCTTCAATTCTTGGCATGGGGAACCTATATTTGATAATTATCTTGTTAATGGTCCTGAAATCCGTAAATAGCCTCCATGTACCTTCCTTTTTAGGAGCTAGTACGCCATGTACAACACAAATCCCTTGACCAACGATTCTTTAATTTACTTTCCAACTTGGTGCTTCGGTTCTTGGGTACTTCCTTCTTATACTCTTTAATAGAGTGGTTTGTATTGGGTTTCCAGAGTCCTGATCGTGGCTTTTGATCTACCCTATTCATAAGTCTGGGCCTACTTCCGACCCAACAAACTACAAGACTATCATGATTGGGCATACTTTTGCCAAACTTTATGCCACTGCTCTTAACACCGTGCTATCTAGAGAGCTTGACAGAAGAGGTTGTAGCACTAAGGGATAGGCTGGTTTTCATGCAAACTGCCAGACTATGGATCACATCTTTATGCCGAGGGCTATTATTGAGGAGGCTAGGCACCATTCTGAGAAAGTCTACTGCTGTTTTGTGGATTTTCAGAAGGCTTTTGATTTTGTTCCTAGGATGGCCTTGTGTCAGAGACTAAGTGAGATTGGGATCTCAGATATGATGTGACTGCTATTATGAGACTGTACGAGAAGGTGATTGGTACACTTAGGACCTCAGATGGCTTTTCTGTTCCAATTCAAAGCACCATTGGGGTGAAGCATGGCTTCCCTCTTTCTCCTACTTTGTTCGGATTGTATATTGATGAGCTCGAGGATTTCCTTGTGAACTCCTCGCAACTGGGTGATGGGTGCTATTTGCATAAGGTTATGATCTCCATTCTCCTTTTCGTAGATGATGATGTTCTCTTGGCCTCTACTCTTGACAATTTACATTGACTTCTTGATGGCTTGGCTTCATTTTGTGATCAGCGTCACCTCGTGGTCAATCTGGCTAAGACTCAGGTTATGATCTTCAATTGTTTAAAGACCTTTCATCTTCATTTCTTTTTTCAGGGATAGGAGGTTGAGATCACTTCTTATATGTATCTCAGGGTTAAGTTCTTGGGACCCCGCTTCAGTTTGAGATCGAGTATTCAGTCTAGGGTTAGTAAGGGCATGGGTTCTCTAGCCCTGCTTGAAATATAGTGCTTCATACATCATTTTCAGGACATTTCGTCCAAGCTGCCCCTCTTGAACCCCTTGGTTAGACCGACCATTCTTTATGGCTTGGTGGTTTGGGGACCACCTCTTGTTGTTGTTGATTAGGCCTCTATTGAGTGTGTTCAGAGGTTGCTTTTGCGGCGTATTATTAGATGCCACAGACTCACCCCCACAACACTGTCTTAGCTGAGTTTGGATCCTTTCAAACTTGTGGCTATTTTTGACTTGATCTGGTTTCTCCATCGTCTTTGTGGATTTATGGATTCAGATGTCTATCGACACAGATATTCTAATTTGGGATATTGTTCTTCTGTTGAGATTATGAGATTTGACACTAGGACCAGATCTCATTGTTGGTACGCCCAGGCCACCTCTTTGTTGGGTTTGATCGGGATTGAGATTGATCGTCTTCTTCAATACCAGTTTTCGCTTGATGCTTTGGCTCACCTCCTCGCCTCATGTTAGGAGTTGAACGAATTTTTAGAGAGGATATCTATATACAGTACATTATCACTTTTTGGAGTAATCCTCCTTGTGGATTACGTCCTAAGATGTCCTTTTATTGAGATTCAGAATGGTATTATCATGTGTCCTGATTATCTTCATTGATGCTGGTGTCACGCCCTGTATTTCTCTTTGGGCTCCTATAGAGTTGACTCTCATCGTCTTCGAGTCCAGACCAACCACCATATCGATAGAGATGATCGGATCTGTAGACTGTGTACTTTGGCAGAGGTTGATACTGAGACAAACTGCATATTTCGTTGTCCTATATACTATGAGATTAGAGGGAGATTTTATTGTTTATTTAGAGATTGTTTTTGTCTTTTAGCCTTCTTCAGCTATGTTGATTAGTGGTTTCTTGCACTTTATTTACGGGAGGTCACCGAGCTTCATGAGCAGTCCCTACAGTCAGTCACACCTTAGGGCCATACCTTTGACCAGCTCATCACCGCCTTTTTCTCCCCTTTGTCTCCATCATGGGGTGTGAAAAGACCATCCAGTGTCACTTCCTCCATATCGATCAAATATTGTACCAGTCTCTCCAGGAAGCGATACTCCTCCAGTGGTTCTCGACGATGATCTATGACTTTGAATCGTCCACGGTTATATCCTTCTATGACTGCTATCTTTGTACCAAGGAAGGATCCTTAGTCCTTACCTTGGTTTTCTTGGTTAATGTCTTGTTTTGGTTCTCTTAGTCACCGTTTGGTGCTCCTGTATAATTGACTCTTTTGATTGTATGCTCAATCCCATAAACCCTTTGTGGTTCTCTATTGGACATTAATATTATTATCTTATCTTATCTGCATTTTGTTCAGGGTAAGCTTGTAGGCTGCCTTATTTGACAATGTAGCACCTGGTATCAAGTCTATGCAATGACTTATCTCCCTCTGTGGTGGCAAACTTTCTGGTTCTCTACCTGCAACAACACTTCTATTGTTCCAACAACTCCCTAACCTCTCTAGGCCCTTCTTGATATTCCATACTCTTGGCTTGGAGAATGACTTCCTTCTTTGTTCTGACTATGATGGCAAAACATGGTGTTTTCTCCTCCTTAATGGTCTGCTAAAATTCTTTAACTTCTACCATCATGACACTAGTCACCCTATGGCTTCCATCATTAGGGAGTGGCCTCATAGTGTAGGTTTCTCCATCCTTGGTTAGGTTATGCTATAAATGTTTTGTTTCCCATCATGCCTAGCATCTACATTATACTGTCAAGGCCTCCCTTAAAGTAAAGGGCAAGCATCCATTTCAATCACATCACATAGAATTTTATCTTTATACTCCCCAATCTGAAACTCTACCCATACTTGTTCACTAATCAAGGGATGCAACTCTTTGTTCAACTAGGACACTCTATAGTGGTAAGGATGAGGTATTGTTTGCAATCCTAACTTGTCGACCATATCCTTAGAAGCCAAATTATTAGGTGAATTAGAAACAACAATAACTTTACAAACTTTACCACTTACCTTGCATGTGGTTCTAAACAATGACCTTCTTTGTGGTGGCTCCTTATCGGTAGGTACCTTCAAGAGAGTTCTTTTCAGCACGAGGCACTCTCGTCTCTGGATCTGCTGTCCTGTCATGAGAACTTGTACTTTGTACATCCTCATCTTGGAACAAGTTAATTCTTCTTTCACTTGTGCTGCTCACTACTCCTTGCTTCTTTGGACACCTAAAAGATTGGTGGCCCACTTGATTGCAACTATAACACCTTCCTGTGAAGACGCTTGTTCCCCTTCCACCAAATATGCCTCTTTGATTAGGTCTCCTTCCTCTGAAGGAACCTCTGCTACTGCTGCTATCATTCTCAGCACCTTGACTGCTGCTAGCTTCCCCTTGGTTGCTTGGGTAGTTTCCTCTTCCTTGAAATCTATCTCTTCCTATGAAAGAGTTCCCTCTTCCTCTGTTACTTTGATCACCTTTTCTCTTTTGTTTCTCCTCAATTCTGAGGGCAAGCTGATAACATTTGTGGACTGATTCTACTATCACCAAGGTTAGTTAATCTTGTATATTATGTCTAAGTCCACGAATATACCTTGCAAGCTTTGTTTTTCATTCTCCTACAACTTAGCTCTAAGAGTCAAAGTATGAAATTCTTGAGTATAAATACTTACATCCATGTCCTTCTGCTTAAGGTTATGTAATCTTTCGTGGAGCATCACTTCATAGTCCTTAGGAATAAATTGCTTCATGATTTCTGCCATCATCCTATTCCATGTGGCAATGGGCTGTTTCTTCTCTTCTACCCTCTTATTTTGGAGGAAATCCACCAACTTAGGGCTGGTCCCTCAACTTGGCTTTAGCCACTCTTATCCTCTGATTTGCAGGTATCTATTCAAATTCAAAACGGTTCTCAAGAGCTTCTAACTATTCCATACAAGCCTCCGGTTCTAACTTTCCATCAAACATGGGTATATCCCCTTTATCTTTTCTTCCCACCCATCATAGGGCTGCTACCATGATCCTCTGATCTTCAAGCATTTTAGGCAAGTCATCCTCCTCCTCAGCTTCTTCACCTTCATACTCTTCATGGTCTCCTCTCTGTATTTGGCCTTTCAACTTATCATTTTCCCTTCTCATTGCTCTATTTCCCTCTCTGATTGCCCTACTCTTAGCCATTTGTTCTTTCACTGTCTTTGCCAACTCAATGTTGGTTATCCTCAAAGGGATATCTTCCCCTTCTGCCATCTTTTCTTTCCCAAAAGATACTTAGTGGCTTTGATACCACCTAATGCAGAGAGCACAACTAAGAAGCTTCAAATTGGCTTCCCACTCTTGAAATCAACCAACTGGCTATCAATTCTTCAACCTTCCTACAAGGTTTCAGCACACTCCAATCCTCCAATGGATCAAAGAAACACACTCTCCAACTTCACCAAGAATCTAGGTGCAAAGAACCAATCTCATCCACTTTATGGGATTTGGACCTATTTCCCTCAACTAGATCAATAATAGTAAAACACCTTAGAAGTTTGTCCCAAGGGTTCTAAGATGTTAAATGATTTTAGGGCACCTAATTACCATAGACTACACCATTGGTTTGAATCATACGCTTGCACAAAGCCTCAAACCCCAATTTAGTCTAGTAGCCCTATGAGCCCCTTTTAGCCCTCCTGAAATGGCTCTTTGGATCTAACTTCACAAAGTTCCAAACAAAACCCAAACAAAACAAGTTTTTGAATACCTTTTTCAAAGTTTCTTTGAACCCCAAAGCACCAAGTTCTGGCCTCACTCAAGCATCCCATTTGCTTCACAAAGCAACACAAACCTAAGTGATCAAGTTCGGCTTGATTTACAAAGCAACCGGTAGGAAATGGGCTCATGGAAGTAAATTCTCAAGAATAATTGACACCACTAAAATAACTTAGTTCGAAATGCTCAGCCCTTCCAAGTTCCAAACTCCTACCATTCACCAAACAACACGCTACAAGAGGTCAAATCCTTCATGGCACTTGACCTAGGGCTTGGTTGGAAAAATCACAAAACACATCCTCTAGTTTTGGAACCCTGGAATCTTCAATAGGACCCTACTAACTACCATTTCCCAAGAGGCCATGAAATTCCAACTAGGGAGATTGCAGTTAGAGGCCCATCTTTGCTGAATGCACCAAAATGCTGTCCCAAAAACCTTGTTTCACTGAAAATGCGATAACTTGAACAAGAAAACACTTAGAAATATGAAACCAAAAACAAATGAAAGCTGATTCAAAGCTTTATCTCAAGCATCCATCAAATGTGGTCTGACAATCCGCACAATATGTGCAGCGTCCAAAAAACAGAGGAAAAGACTCCAAAACTGAATTTTCTTCTTTGTAACTTCTTCCAATCCATACATTAGTGCCCTCCAGACCTCAGAAATGAGGTATATATCTCTCCTATGTCTATTCCAACGCTTACAACCAAGATTTTGATAGTTATAACCCTTTTCCCATTAAGTTACAACTTCAAGCAACTTTTACAACTTTTCAACTATGCAACTTTGTACAAAAAGTGCAATTTTTTCATTTTCCATTTAATTTCATTTCTAGGACTTGGAAAAGGTTCCAACATACCTAAAAACAACTAAGAACACCTAATCCTAGGCTTGCTTGACCAAAAACACTAAAAAACACAAATTTGCCTAATGAGCAACTTTTGCTTATAAATTGCATAGAGTGCCCTGAGCATATAAAATGGTGTCTTGCGTTGACAACCATGAACCTTTCATCCAAGTTTTGTTTATTCTAGCCTAAGTAGGTGAAAGCAAACATGAAAACCAAAATCTAAACCAAGTGCCTTGGTGCTCTGTACCATAGAGCAGATTGGTTCCTTCCTCATTTGTTTTTCCCTCTTTTTAAGAGTCTCTTTACGTTGTAAGCCCATGGAGATCAGCTCGCTATCAATCATGAGATCCTGAAACATGTCAATTTTATCGTTGATTAATTCTTGCACACGTTTGAAGGCTGCAGATGAGAGCATATATTTAAATAGTTCTTTGCAATATCTATGCTCCCTCCTCCAAAAAGCTAACAAGGTTGACTGCAACATCTTGCAGATTTTAGTATTTGCATAAAAAATTGATGATATAATAGTGTGCATGCAAGTTTTTATGTTTCTTGGATGGTGCTTCCCAATTGTGAACAAGAAGTATTCTAACATCTGAAGAATTAAGTCATTGCATTCAAGGTCAATCATAACATAAAACAATCTCGTCTCTACCATCGTAGCTAGAATCTTAGCCCTTTTGGCAAACGTAGGGTCTTTGTCACCATATAATCCTTGTAAGTTTTTCACCATCAGCTGCAAAACTTCCCTCAACACCACATCATTGTAGGCTGTTGTATGAGATGATATTTGCATAATCTCGCTCAGACATGAAGCAACTAGAAGCCTCACATTTTTATGTGGATGTTCCATAAACTTGAGCTGGACCAAGGTGACCACTGAGGGTTGTAAAGCCCAATTTGCAAGTCTACAACCTGCCTGCTCTGCATTGGTGAAATATGTTTCTATCTCTTCCAATTTGGAGAGAACATCATTTGAGGATTCCACGTGTTCTAATTGCAACCCAAATATGTATAGCCAACCAAAATAAAATTCTTTCTTCAAGTCTTTTAGCTGAGGGCCATTGAACGTATTGTTAAATTCCTCTGAAAAAACACCACTTTTGAGATCTTCCATTTTTTCCTTATGGTTTTGACAAAGAGTTTGCAATATAAGCTTCAATCAAATGATCTTGGGGAATTTAAAATGCAAATCTGATAAACTTATACTCCTTAGATTTCAGTGCACTAATATTAAGCCCATTTTATGTTGAAGATTGTAGCTGTGATAGAGATCTTTATCTCTTGAAATATGGACGTTATTACTGTTATTGTGACCTTCAGCTGAAAAGGACACTTATGTTTAAATTGTTATATTAATGTAATGCGACATGCATTGAGGCATGAAAATTTGAAAAATTGTAATATGAAGAGTCTTTCCCTTCATTCTAGAAGGGTTTTCCCAGGATATTTCTGGTGTTCATGGTTTCAGTTTTGGCTCTTTTCTTATTTCTGTTTATCTTCTTTATTTCTAGGCTCAAGTTTTAACACTTCAAAGAATTTAGATTGCAGAAATCAGAGAATGATGGTAACAGAAAATTATTTCTGACCTTTGAGAGCAGCAAAGACTCAATTCTGATCCCTTAACGAAACCAACTTATTCCCTGAAGGATCTTGATTATAAAACAATAGATATTTCCAACTATAAAACAATAGCAGTAACACAAGGAATATCTGATTGCTTGGGCTACTTAATCAGATACAGGTTTGCCCACTAATTTTGAACTGTTGGCTGCTAAAAATTGATTACTTCCAGAATCCTTAAATGGATGTTTCTTGTTTCGTGTAACCTTCAAATGGGGATATTTAGATGATCAGAATAATCAACAGTAACCAATAAGAATTTCTTACTGGAGGTTAAGCTTTCTCTGTCTATAGTCTTTGCCAAAGCAACTCCAATGTAATCTTCTCAAATATAAAATGAGTTTGAGTTCGCTAGGATCTGCTTGTCTCAATGTATCAAAATTAGTAACCTTTGGAGCAGTGATTTCCCTCTAGCAATCCCTCCACTGACTTGGAAGTGATGATGTACAGAAAGATTAATCCTGAATAAACTGTACCACCACCTTACGCTACACTTCAAAACCTCTTATCAGTGCCAAAATTTATCACCAATGTTTCCAGCTGTGTGTAGCTGCATGAAAGTAAAGTATGGTACAACCGTAAATATAAGTTGATTGAGGTTTCCCAGCACACAAAAACATAATCTTCAGGCTCCTGCAATATGAAAAAGACACAGATTTTCTATATCCCAAAAACTTTGTTATTGTGCTAAATCCCACTGAAAGTAATTATTTGGAGCAATAGGCATATAAATTTCTTCTGATGGTATTTTACCCTAAACAATTTTCTGTAGATGAAACACAATAGGCCGCTGGTAAGTGCAACTGTTGTACAGCTGTGACTCTGTATTGTTCACGTTGTGTTCATTGTGGCCGCTGGAAGCTTGACAACCTGTAGTTATGAATAGAAAAGTCCATGTTATGGCTTTCTGCAGGCTCCAGGTGTGATTATGTGCAATTTTTTTAATCTCCCATTGACATTTTGTATTTGGAGAAAGGACACTAATATGTTGTTATACTATAGTGCATAACATGGAGGAATCAAGTTTGTTGTATGCAACTGCCTGAGACTTTGGTCTGAATTGCAGAAGAATGGGCTCCTTCTGCGTAAAATTTTTCAAACGCCACAAATAGACGATTATCACCAGCCAAAAAAATTAAAAAATTTTAGTTTGATTCAGATGGAACTTTTTTCTGAACTCCTGATTGGTGCCAGGTATAAACAATTAATATTTCCTCCTCCACCCAAAGTTTCCCCAATTTGCATGGAATGCAAGATGTTGTTACGAACAGTGGCAAATTCCTGACAATGTTCTTTTCATGACATCCACGGTAACGGTTCTGAGCAGTCCTTCACAATAAATTGTCCTTTGAAAAAATCTCATTTTAAGCCTGCCAAAGAATGTCGTAACCCATGAGAGAATATGCACTCTATGCAGGAGTTTTCAGTTCACGACAATCTGTGGTGACTACCAAGAGACACCTGCTCTCGGGTATGAGATTCTTCACATGCAGATTTAGCACTCGACAATAGACAAGACGTTTGTCTAATGAACTCTCGGCTAATGCTTGCGCGTCTATGTATAACAGAAAGAAACAATATCTTGATTGGAAAGCAATAAGGGTGAATGACAATTGCTCAAGATTTAGGCGACTGATAACAACTTCCACAAGATTAAAATCATGTGATTCAATCACCGAAAACTCTAGCAATTTCTTGACTGGCTCCTCCAGCAGTCAATAATCAATCAATTATATTGCCGGGAGTCATTGCAAATGTTTTTAGAATTATTTGAATTTGCTTTACGGCAAAGGATTCTATATTTGCCTGCAAGATATTTACTCTCAATGCACTATGAAATATGCCTGAATACTCTGGTTTGTTCTTAAGGTTTATTGCAATATAGGCACCTCACAAAAATGCGGGCCCGCGGTATGTCACTCTGTCAATTTTTTTCTTCCCAAACATTAAAACTAAAAGAAATCCTTCATTCTGAATTTAATATCATATTTTGTGCACACGTAACAAAAGGCCCATAACATAGCACATACGGCCAATATCCATGTTTTTCCTGTAGCTAAATTTTGAAGAAGGCCAGTTTGCACAACTTCTTTGTTTCTCAACAAACACCACGTGATGGCAGAATCTTTTGCTTTGATAAAACTTTTCTATAAAAAAAATATATTTTTGGATAAATTCCACACAGGATGGCAGGACTTTTAGCTCTGATACCACTGTAATACCCAATTGGGTATCGTTTTGAACCCCCTCAAAGTGAAACCACAAAATAAGGAACAACAAATGCATGAAACAGATTTTACCAGTTATTCAACCCAAAACCAACAATTCCACCAATATCGCAGATTAAAAAACTTTAGATATGTTATTGTATTATACATCAGCAATACAATAACTCTCATTACCACTCAAATCCAATCTTACAAACAGAGATACAGTCAGATTGGAAGTACTGAAAATAAGAGATACAAATAAGTACAAGTGAGACACCTGAAATGATGCATCCGCTACAATGAATTTTCATCCATTGTCTTCCGACTTGTGGGTTTTTCATTCTCTAAGCGAGCTTAAAGTTGAAGCTTCCAATTGACTCTCCAAGAGAGCTCAATATCCAAAATCAAATCCAAGCATACTGGAATGTGCTCCTCCTACCCTTTTTAAACACAACTTGGTGACCTTTCATGTCCCTCTGCTCGACTCTAAATTTTCCAATCCTGTCCTTGTCATTTTTGCCAGTTTGTCTCTTATTGACTTCCCCTTTTAATATTAAATTGACTTTCAAAACTTTGTATTAAGTACTCAATTGTCAGTATTAATATAAATGGGGTTGGGCAATTAATTTTCAAAATGTCCTAGAAAAAATGGGACATTACATATTATTAGCAATCTCAGTTATACAAGCTTCTACCTTGTTAAGAGAGGAGGTAATATCCAACTTTTGGTTACAAAAGATTCGTTTGTTCCTTTCTTTCCATGTTTTCCAGAGGAGAATTGATGAGGAACTTTTCCATAAATTACTATATCGCTTAGAGCTTCCATGTTTTGGCCAACTTCTTAAGAAATCTAATTGATTTAAAGGAAAAATTGATAGCCAATTTAATTTCTTGGTTACCTTGTACCATTGAGTTTTAGCGAAAGAGCACATGAAAGTAAATGTTTGGAGGTTTCCAAATTGTTTTTGCAAAGTGAGCATCTAAACTAACCTTCATATCCCATTTTGGTAAATTTGTCTACTGTTAGAATTTTAACACTTTTGCATAGTTGCCCATAATAAAATGCCTGCTCTTGGTAAGCATATTGGAGCCCAACATCAATTCAGAGGAAATATTAATCTTGTCCCATTGTAGCAAATTTATGATCTCATAACCTAATTTGACTTTGTAATTTCCATCTTTTGAGGCTCCCCATATAAGTTTATCTTCCATCTCTCTATGGTTTGTTTGTTTATTACTTAGGAAATTTTTTAAAAATGTTTCTTTCTTCTAATGCTAGCGGTGTATCATTAAAGATTTTCTGCCATCCTCCATATTGATTGTTATTGATTTTGGCTTTATAATCACTTACATGCTTACCCCATTGGCTAGTCAACATATTTTTTATATTTATAGGTAAAGTAATGCCATATGGAGAGGGAAGCCCATCCCATGAATCCTCTCAAAATAAGATGTTCTGCCTTAAACCTATATCCCAAGTCACATTTTAAGTTATTAATGGTTGACAACTCTCATATAACTCCAAATTCTAGAGCCTTTTGGCATATTAATAATTTTAAACAAAGATAGGGGATTGTTACTAATGAGATATTTATGATGTAGAATGTTAGCCCATTTACTATTATATTCCCTTGAACATTCTCTAGATGAGTTTTGCTTCCAAAGCCTTAGTTTGCTAATTTAAAGTTTTTATACCTAGTCCTCCAAACTCTTTAGGTTAACAAATATTCTACAATTTAATCAAAGCTTGTTTTTAATTTTCTCTAGTACCTTGTGTTTAACAAACGAATTTTCATAACCAATTAAAAACACCTAATAATCTGATTTAATAACTGATTCCATTTCACATGACAATGACTTCCATTAACTAAATATAATTATGATTAACTGATTTCTATTCTAACCGTAATTCATGTTCAACTAGTATAACGAAATAAATAAATAAATACATTGCTAACATTTTAACCATTTATATCTGATAACAAATTCAGCTGAAAATAAAGTAACGACTAACTTCTATATCAACTAATATATTCATTCAAATTATGCTATTAGAAAACTAAACTATCTAATTATTCTTCTAAGGATTAAAGGTAAAAGTGCGAAAGAAACATACAGTAATAATAGAGGAATCCCTTTATCTTTGTTGTTCAAGCCTTGGCATTGGTGAGAGAAGCATTGACATAGGCTTAACCTCCCAACCTCAGACTATACTAACCTCTCAACCTCGGACCATACTTATCTCCACACATCCTAACTTAATAGAACAACCCTCCCTACCTCGGGATCGGGCTTGAGATGTTCTTAAGTTCAGCCATCCGAGCTACCCAGTGGTTTGAGTGCCCCATCAGTTATACCTATATAACTGATGTCTATGGGCAAACAAAATGATCTCATGATTGGCACATATGCCTATAATTACCTTGGCCAAGGATTTCAGTTGGGTTCGTGAACTCGATCACCACTACTCGACTTGATAACAGATTTCATTACCGGGGCATGCATGAGCTATCAAGTGTTTTTCATTACATAGTTATTCATATTTGATTTCATTCTTGGTTCTTGCAGGTTAACTCCACCTCTTCACCATTCATGGCTTCTTTGCCAGTGAATCCTAGGTGCCTGAAGATTATGATTGTTCTGTTATCATTTACACCTCTTCACCATTCCTTGGCTTCTTTGCTGTGAATTCCTCGATGTTTGTAAGGTTATGAGCTTTCTGATATTATTTACACATTTTCACCATTCTATGGCATCTTGCCGGTGAATTCTTTGGAGTTAGTGGATCAATAAGTATTCTGATTATAAATACATGGTCATTGATGTTGGTTCATTCAAACATTCAAGTTTTTACAGTTATGATTTGAATTTCATAATTGATGTTTAATCACATGGATATTTGATGAAGATCTCAGTGAACTCATTATCAAGCCGGAAACCAACAAGGAGGTATTATAAACTAGTCTCAACCTAACAATGTATAGCTAGCAATGGTTTGAACATTCAGATCAGGAAAGAAAAGGTTATGAATATGAAGACCTTTTTGCATTATTCTCAGCACTATCAATATGTATTTGATAGCAATCAAAGAAGGAAGAATTATGAATCACAAACACATATGTTATATTTCTTATAGCCGACTACAGTCGGGCATATGTACAACAAAGAAGGAATTTCTATGAATTACGTTAGCATTTAATCATGCCTTGAGTTGAGATTGCAGTCGGTCTGGACGTGGCTCCTCCCGTCCTTGGTCGGAACCCCCTGTTGGCGAGTTGTTTTACCTGCTAACTCTGAGACTTGGTATGCAAGTGTTGGTGGAGCAGGAGAGAATAGAATGATACAGGTGCAGATGGAAATGGAAGCTTCAACTAAGAAAAAGACTCACAACTTAGAATGAATTCGTAGCAAACATGGAAAAAGGTTGATATTGCTGGGTTGATTCACGACTTGTTATAAAGATTTGCGGAGACTCCTTGGCTTCTATCGGTTTTTCAAGATGTCCAATTGAATTCATAAACATAAATTCAATTTGAAAGGAAGAGGAGTTGATAAGTAGGAAATAATTTCCACAGCAAGTCAAATTGTGATATTGCTATCAGGATTTCACTGTGTGATTTTTGAGTCAAACTCATTGACCCATGTTTCATGAGTAGTGATTCAACATGAATCCATCACTCATGAGAATAAACGGAACACTTAGCACTCATTGGATCTAGGTGATGTTCACAGGGGTGAAGCACTGGGACTTCCCGGGAGGTCACCCATCCCAGTACTACTCCAGCCTGAGCATGCTTAACTACAAAGTTTCCTCCATGGTTAAACCCAAAGCTTGCAACCCCATTTGCAAAACCTTCACCAAGCGTTTTTCCTTATGAACCATTCATTAGAAAGCCCCTTAAGCTCATCAATTGATAAGTATGAGATAATTTCCACAGCAAGTCAAATTGTGATATTGCTACCAGGATTTAACTATGTGATTTTTGAGTCAAACTCATTGACCCATGTTTCATGAGTAGTGATTCAACATGAATCCATCTCTCATGAGAATAAATGGAACACTTAGCACTCATTGGATCTAGGTGATGCTCACAGGGGTGAAGCATCGAGACTTCTCAGGAGGTCACCCATCCCAGTACTAATCCAGCCTGAGCGCGCTTAACTACGAAGTTTCCTCCATGGTTAAACCCAAAGTTTGCAACCCCATTTGCAAAACCTTCACCAAGTGTTGTGCCTTATGAACCATTCATTAGAAAGCCCCTTAAGCCCATCAGTTGATAAGTAAGAGATAATTTCCACAACAAGTCAAATTGTGATATTGCTATCAGGATTTAACTGTTTGATTTTTGAGAAACTCATTGACCCATGTTTCATGAGTAGTGATTCAACATGAATCCATCTCTCATGAGAATAAATGGAACACTTAGCACTTATTGGATCTAGGTGATGCTCACAGGGGTGAAGCATCGGGACTTCCCAGGAGGTCACCCATCCCAGTACTACTCTAGCCTGAGCACGCTTAACTACAGAGTTTCCTCCATGGTTAAACCCAAAGCTTGCAACCCCATTTGCAAAACCTTCACCAAGTGTTGTGCCTTATGAACCATTCATTAGAAAGCCCCTTAAGCTCATCAATTGATAAGTAGGAGATAATTTGCACAGCAAGTCAAATTGTGATATTGCTATCAGGATTTAACTGTGTGATTTTTGAGTCAAACTCATTGACCCATGTTTCATGAGTAGTGATTCAACATGAATCCATCTCTCATGAGAATAGATGGAATGCTCAGCACTCATTGGATCTAGGTGATGCTCACAGGGGTGAAGCACCAGGACTTCCCGGGAGGTCACCCATCCTAGTACTACTCCAGCCTGAGCACGCTTAACTACGGAGTTTCCTCCATGGTTAAACCCAAAGCTTGCAACCCCATATTCATTAGAAAGCCCCTTAAGCTCATCAATTGATAAGTAGGAGATAATTTCCACAGCAAGTCAAATTGTGATATTGCTATCAGGATTTAATTGTGTGATTTTTGAGTCAAACTCATTGACCCATGTTTCATGAGTAGTGATTCAACATGAATCCATCTCTCGTGAGAATAAATGGAACACTTAGCACTCATTGGATCTAGGTGACGCTCATAGCGGTGAAGCACTGGGACTTCTCGAGAGGTCACCCATCCCAGTACTACTTCAGCCTAAATGCGCTTAACTATGGAGTTTCCTCCATGGTTAAACCCAAAGCTTGCAACCCCATTTGCAAAACCTTCACCAAGTGTTGTGCCTTATGAACCATTCATTAGAAAGCTCCTTAAGCTCATCAATTGATAAGTAGAAGATAATTTCCATAGCAAGTTAAATTGTGATATTGCTATTAGGATTTAACTGTGTGATTTTTCAGTCAAACTCATTGACCCATGTTTCATGAGTAGTGATTCAACATGAATCCATCTCTCATGAGATTGGAATGTAGAGGGAAAAGAAATAAGGAGTTGAAGAGTTTAAATTTTATTTTATATTATTATATGCTCTTACATATGTTCACGTATGTATATTGATGAGGTGACATCATTAGATTATATTATTATAATTTATTGGAGGAGTTGAAAAAATAAGGAGTTGAAGAGTTTAAATTTTATTTTATATTATTATATGCTCTTATATACGTTCACATATGTATATTGATTAGGTGACATCATTAGATCATATTATTATAATTTATTGGTGTCATTTCATTTTTATACTTATGCGTTTGTATTTAAGTGTATATTATAATGATAAAATAAGAAGATTTAATTTTAATCTCTAAAGGTATGAATTATATTTTAATTTAGATTAATTTACGATTTTATTATATTGTCTTCCTAATAGCTCATGCAGTCCTATAATGTAACCTATGGTCAAGTCTTCGTATCCTTTCCAAGGGAGTCTTAGGTCATACTTGACGATCCTGATGACTGAATCAAAATACCATCCCATTTCGATGATCCCGTTTAGCAATGCTTCCCCTCTCTTCAGTCTTCTCCTATAATCAACCAAGCAAAACATTAATTCAAAAATATATATTGATCATTAATTCAAATCAAACAACTGCTAATCATCTAATAACATTATAGGTTACTGGTTATTTCATCAACGTCTATAATAACTAACTCATTTTACATGATCATGAAAGAAATAATTTGTTATCAGTTGGTACAACGTATATAAATAACTAACTCGTTTCACATGATCAAGAAGAGAAATAATCTGTTTATAATTGATACAACGTATATAAATAACTCATTCATTTCACATGATCAGGAAAAGAAATAGTTTGTTAAACCAACAATTATGATCAAATTAAAAATTTTGGCAAAATTTGGGATGTAACATTGTGTAATGTCCCCTTTTTTTGGTTTATTACTATTGTCACATTCGTAGCCCTTTCCGCTATGCCATCGTGGGCTTCTTTGAGTTATTAGAGTGGGTTTTGGCTTGAGATTATTGGCAAATAATACCTTATCTTGTTCTGATTTGGGCCGAGCTTATAGGTTGTAGATCCTAAAGTTGTAATAAACTTCACTTAGTGAAGTTCTCAACGTTTCAGGTTAGGATATATAGTTTGAATATTATATCTATAATATGGAGGGGAAGAAATAACTATTTGACCCTATGTATTTTGTGTAGAGGTTAAGGTTTATGCAAAGCCTTTTGTAGAAATTAAGTTTGATGAGTCCTGACTTTCTCAGACATATATTGGAAGCTCACTTTTCATCAAAAGTAACGAGAAATTCTCTCACTATTGAAAGAAAGGATAGAGGGAGTTGAAACGACGGTTATAGGAACAGGTTACAGTGTTTTCATAATTCAGAGAATAAACTCCTGAAGATGACGTTGGACTCAGAGCAAATAGGCTGACCATTTTTGCAGAGAATAATCGAAGTTGGTAAGGAGTACATGACCATTCATTATAACAATTGTTGGAATTGCCATAACTACTAGATGCGTATGGGTGAGAAATAAAACCTTTGTTGTGATTAATAGAAACAAAAGGAGAATTTAAGTATCAACATTATCGTGTCTCCAATATTAGCAATTGGAAATGTTAAGCATAGAATAATAGCAATTCTAGTCAGGTTATGGTAAAGATCATTAAAACTATATTGTTGTGGAAGTTATCTCCTTCCTCCAGGTTGACTTTCTAAGGGAAAAATTACAATTTAAACTTGTTAATTGTCCATGGAGTAGCTGTCTAAGCTACATTGACAAATTGCTAGACGAGAGTTACGAGATACTTGAGATTCATTCCTAGTTGACACATGTGAGTCTGGGAGGTGATGTGTCAGTCATCTACTAAGACTGGGTTACACCTACGATAAAATTCTTGGCCACACTTTTTTTTATTGAAGAAGAATTGAGGTTGGGAATCTCAACAAATCTTGGCCAACTGGAGACTGAAATTTAAATATCTCAATCTCCACACTTCAGGCCCTGTGGACCTAAGCAGTTGTACCTTTATCTCAACTCTTCAAATTAATTTGAGGTTTGTTGTTGTAGATTTTATAATTGATACTCGAGTTGGCAAGTTTGTTCTCAAAGAAGATATTGATTACGAATACTTTCAATGGATATGAAGGTTGTTAAGTAATGGAGTGTAATGAAGTGTTTATATGATGTATTTAAATGGATACGATAAAGAATATCACCTTCCACAAAATTGTACTTATCTTCGGAAGAAACAAAAGATCAATCCTTTTCTTTTGCGAGAATAGAGTCAATTTCAATATTAACTACAAATATCAAACTGCCAGGAGACGAGTGCGCTATCATCAACCATTGGGCAGAGAACTTGAAGTCATAAAACCCTAGTTAATTGAATTTAACTTCAAAGATTGAGACCAATTAATCAAAACAGACACAAGCATATGGGTTTTGCCATTTCGTGGGTTTGTCTTAGTATCAATCGATCAAAAACAATATTAATCCAAGAGGACAATTCACATATAGCAATATTGATGATCAATTCCCATGCTTTGGAACAGTAATGGATTATTTTTATTAATTAGGAAAAAAGGTACAATTAGGCTGTTACTGGTTGTAGTATCTATCCTATGCAGCATACATACACACATTTATCAGTATTTCTTTATATCTTACTTCTCTCTCTCTCTCTCTCTCTCTCTCTCTCTCTCTCTCTCTCTCTCTCTCTCTCTCTACCTCCCTCCAATCCTATGGTTCTGTACCCTTTCTTATAGAAAACGAAAGAGTGCAAAAAGCTTTAGACCTTTACAAAAAGAAACTAACAGCAACCATTCACGAAAATTTACAATGACATAACTTATGAAGTTTTTAAAGAAAATTATAGTTCTCACATCATATCGAGAATCTCAACAAAATGGTGGTTTCTCTGAAGATCTTGAAATTTTGCAAGACTAGAATGGACCTCTGCCTTGTCCTCTTTGAGCACAAGCTCACGACTGTCATCGGTAAAGCTAGCATAGCTGGTTTGCAATTCCCAAGCAGCCACACATACTATTGATAATGTCCAAGTGTCTTCTTGGGCTGAAGTCAAATCAGGTTGCATAACAGGCCTTAGTTCATTCTTACCATTATAAGCTTGAATCGGTAATCCTAGAGCTATGTATCTCCAACACTTGCAAATAAAAACACAAATATTGCACTGCAAGAAAGTTGCCGATAAGTGATCTCATGGTGTTGTCCTTTTAACAACGGTTAGGGATGCATTAAATTCGACTATCCACAAACGGCAATATAAAGATATTGTCACATCTAATTCTATGTGAATTGAAGACAAAAAGTATATTTAGCTATATCTCATGCTTGAAAAATAGTATGCATAACCTTTAACATTGATCTTCGCAATATCAGCCTTGAAGAAATCTCCACCCTGCAAAATTGGGAAATCAAGACAACAACCTTTCATGACTAGAGAAATTGCGAAATTGGGCTGTTAGGAAACGATACACTATGAAATCGCAAAATTGTATATGTAGGATTGTGCCTTGTGTGAAATCATGAAATCGGATGGTCGAAATTTAAGGTATCGTGAAATCGGACATAGAAAGTTCAATCCACTCCGAAATCACAAATTGGGGGTCCACTTTATATTAGCTTCTCAATATTTCGAATCCCATGCCCTCTGGTTATTTCCTAACATCCTTTTGATGATCTTAAGTATACTAATATTACTAGATTCAGCCTGGCCATTCCCTTGAGGATGATAAGGAGAATAGTAGGAGAAAATTATACCATATTTAATGCAAAATTTTGAAAATTCCTATGATCTAAAACACATACCATTATCAGCAATAATCTTTTGAGGGACTACAAATCTGGTCATTATATTATTCATCAGAAATAAAATCTGTAACAACCATGTTGGTGGAGTGTTTCGTTGGTATAGCGTCTACCCATTTAGTGAAATAATTTGTGGTAACCAGGATCCAACTATGCCCACTGCTCGATTTATTATTGATCTCACCTAGAAGTCAATTCCCCACATTTGGAATGGTTCTTCCGCTTGCAAGGTTCTAAGAGGAAAAGCTCCATTGTATTTGAACTTTCATTAAAATTTCTGGCATGCTTCACATTTTCTACTATAAGCACAACAATCATCGAAAAGGTGAGGTCAGTAATACCATGCTCGTAGAATCTTGTGAGCAATTATCTTGGCAGAATAATGTCCTCCACAGACCCCCTCTTGCATCTCTTTCAAAATTACTGATGCTTGACCAATGTCTAGGCAAAAATGTAAAATGCCATCTCTGTTTTTCTAGTAAAGATCTCCTTCGATAAGGATGTATTTTGTTGCTCGCAACTTTATGGTTCTTTTATGATTCTTGGTCACTCTGTCATTCTTAGTAATAAACACTATCAGTTTACCAAGGGCACATTTCAATACATACTTGAGGGTATTCTTCTTCCACTTGATATATTTGTGATGCTTCTAAATTAGAATCAACCATGACCTGAGCTAATCCTTGACCTCTTTACTAATTTGGTTATTTGAATATTGATATTGAACTCTTGAATTTGATTAATCCATCGAGACCTTCTTCATGTAGTCTCTATTTGTCTAAAGATATCTTTGACTGCAACATTAGGTACATATGCTACAACACCAACACCAACCAAATGTGGTCTAAAAGCTTAAGCTGCTTTTACCAAAGCATATGCTTGTTTCTCATTGATATCATAGTTTAACTCTGAGCTCTGCAAACTTTGGCTAAAAAAGGCAATTGGCTGTTGATGTCCTTCATTTTTCTCGAGCATGACTGCAACAATTGTATGGTATGATGCAAAGGAAAATATTTGAAAAAGCTTCTTGAAATCTGGTGCCTTAAGGACTGGGGCTTCTTTTATTGCTTTCTTTATATTTGCTAAAGCCTGTAAAGCTTCATCATCCAAACCAAATTTGCTCCTTTCTTCAACATCTTAGACATGGGTTTAATAATTTCTGCAAAATTTGAAACAAATATTCTTACAAAATTAATCTGCACAATACAAGATTAAATAGCTTTAATAGTGTTGGGAAGTTTTATGTTATCAATAGCAACAACTCTATCAAGAAATATTCTTACACCTTCTTTGGATACAATATGTCCGAATAACTTTCCTTGCAAGACTCCAAATTGACATTTTTTAGGACCAAGTGATATCCCATATTCAAGGGCTCTCTTAAATATTTTTTCCAAATGATTACAGTGATCCTGAGCTTTTTTTAAATAGGCAGTAAGGTCATCTTGATAAACCACTAAGATGTGATCAATAAGCCCTTCAAATGCGACATCCATCACTCTTTGAAAAGTTGCTCCAGCATTTGTCAAAGCAAAAGGCATTTTAGCATAGCAATATGTTCCCCATGGGGTAGTAAATGTTGTTTTATATTGCTCTATTTCTTTGACCTTCACTTGATTGTAACCAGAAAAACCATGCATCATGACAAGACTTCATTTCAAAGTTTCTTGTAACCTTTTGCAATAAAACCTCCATGTTTGAGAAAGCATAATTATCCTTTACTGATGATATATTCAAATCTTATATCTCCATTCTTCTTTTTGACAAGAACCAAATTAGAAACTCATGTGGAATATCTGATGGGTATGATTATACCTTTATCTCTCATTTTAATCAGTGCTTCTTTCATGTTTGGGGCTAACATGGGATCTTTTGGTCTTTGCTTCTGCTTGCATGATTTGGTATGTGGTTTCAAAAGTATTTCATGCTGGAACAAATCTTCTCTATATGCTTTTAAATCATCATATGATTAGGAAATCATATGCCTACATTTTCTCATTAAAGCAATTAATTCTGACCTTATTCCTTTTCATAGATTCTTTTTAATAAGACTTCCCTAGGAGAATGCTCATTCCCAAGATTAACCTTCTCAATCTGCTTGTGCATAGCAACAAGGGTGTGAGTCTTGAGTTTTTCATTTCATCAAAGATGTGCTCCAAAGCCTCTAATCCCTTTGGTATCTTGTACCTTCTCAATCTGCTTGTGCATAGCAACAAGGGTGTGAGTCTTGAGTTTTTCATGTTCATCAAAGATGTGCTCCAAAGCCTCTAATCCCTTTGGTATCTTGTTTTAAGCTGCACAATCTCTTCTCCAAAGATAGTGTCTTTTCCATCTTGATTTGCAACAGGACCAGTCCAATCAATACCAACATCTTGATAATCTTCCTCACATGTCAGGAATTGCCACAAATCTTTGTTATCTTTGAAAACTTGCTAGTTATGAACATTATCAGGAACAGATGGTCAATTTTTCATTTAAACCTGCACAACTTCTTGCAATGGGATGCTAATCTGTTTGATAGCCAAATTAGCTATTATATCATCTAAAAAATTATCATTTCTATCAATCCAATTAATTGAAAATGTGTCAAAAATCTCGAGTAAATCCCATAAATAATTTCTGTATCTTTTTAGCCTTGAGTTTTTTGTCAATAATTTATCTATAATCTGATATGTTATTAATTCAGAATCTCCAAATACTGAGAGCAATTTTATTTTATGGAATTTTGCCATATTTAGTCCTAGGATTAGAGCCTCATATTCAACAATATTATTTTTGCATTCGAAGTTCAACAAAAGGGAATACCTAAACATTTTACCTGATGGTGATGTAAAGATTACTCCAGCACCATTACCTTCCTTGCTATAGGCTCCGTCAAAATGCATCTTCCATTCTTCATTGTTCTCTTGCTGCATATGAACCTCATTAGCATCCTCTATGATTTGTATAGGCTTATTTATACTTGGAAGTTATCAATATCTGTATGGCAGAAGTTGATTCGAATATCAGGATGAAAGCTTTCAATGAGGTATTCAAATCTTGGCTCGTTATCAATTCTAATGTTTTGGCCATATATTGGAATAGTTGCACAAGACAAATCCAATTGTGTATGTCCTCCCACTAAATTTGACCACTATCTTGAACATAACACGCCATAACAGGTATGAACTACCACTACAGTTTTTTCTGTCTTATAGGAGACATCAAGACAAGCAGGGAACTTGAAATGAACATTTCTTATTGCGTCAACTATAGGTACTGACTTGTAATCCGTAGCATAACACTTCCCATAAGGAATATCTACTTTCAATCCTAATTCTTTCATAACATTTGCTGGCATTATATTCATAGCTGCTCATGAATCCACCATGCAATTCCTCACTAGTTTGTTAGTAATCAATAGAGTTGGATAAAAAGGATCCACCTGTGGGGCACTCACATGACTATTTGTCCCAAGATAGATAACCGATATTTCTTCAACAGCTGACCTTTCACATACACCTCTTTGTTAGTTTCAGACAAAATACCCAAAACTTCTCTCATATTCAGGAATTTTAACAATTTGTAAAAGTGGAACTGAAATTTTCAATTTTGACAAAGCATTAGATATGAATGTGTCGCTACTTACCAATTGCTTACCTGCTGAAGGATGAGTTACCTGTGGGTCACCTTGTTGCTGATCTTTGGGCTTTACATTTTCTTTATCCTAATGTAAAATGGGCATTTCAACCTTCTTTCTCATGTCCAGATTTATAGTTATGTTCCTCAGATTGTCATTACTCGTTGCCTGTTCAATTGTTGCAATCGTACGAGCCCTTCTTTCTTTTTTAGTTGATGATCTCATCATAGGCTTTTCATCACTATAGAAAAGACTTGTTGAGTATGTTGTTATCCTATTCTCCTTGTGTGGACATCAGGAATGTATTCATCTTCGGAAGAGCCATCTTCTCCCCAAAAGGGTTCGGATGATAATGTATTTACTGTTTGTTGATCATCCCCTGGATGAGTTTCATCCTCTACTATGCTTCTTGCCACTAAACATTGCTCTGGTATATGTGGCAGCTTGCAAGCTTCACACCAGGGACCATTGTGAACATAATTGTTATTCTTCTTTAGAGGATCAGGAGTTTCATTGCTCGTTATCGGTTATCTATCTTTCCAAGATGTGTTATAAGGCATATCTTGTAATCTATATCTATCTGCCTTATTGTAAGGTTTATCATTCCTATAAGACCTCATTCCTTCATTCTTATTATATCTAAAATGGAGATCTTTAACCATACCTAGAAGTTTGTCAGTTTTATCTTCATCTTTATACTTCTTAGGGGCTTTAGGATCAAATAATCTTGGGCCATCTCTCTTACCGAATTTACCAGCAGCCTTTCTATCATTTTTAATTGTCATTGCAACCTTAAAGACTTCTTGTAATGTGCTTGGTCTATGTGACCTTATCTCATAACGAGTTTTACTTTCAAAAACACTCAAATAAAAGTTTATAAGGAATGAATCTACAGGTCTAATATCTTGCAGTATCCTGATTAGAACTTTATTAAACATTTTATTAAATTCAAAAACTGACTCATTGGCATTTTTCTTGATATTAGCTAATTCATGTGAGGCAAAGGAGGTATTAGTACGATTTCCAAATTGTTCAAGGAATAAGTCAACAAATTCTTGCCAGCTTGATATAGATTTATCAGGAAGTCCTCTGTACATTCATAATTTCATAAACACATCCTCATTATGTTCTTCAAAATTTTCAACAAAGTTATTGAGATTAATCACATGTTTCAGCAGATTGGTTCTCATCTCCAGAGAATTTTGGTATGGTAGTTCTCAAATAATTTGATTTAGGGTCTGGATAACCCACTATTACTGTAAAATCTAACTGTTTGTACCTTTCAATTACCATTGGGGCCCTCATTCCTTGATTTGCATGGTGAAAATACTGTCTTCTTTGATTATTCACCACATTGTTTTGATTATTAGCACGATTATTCTCCAATCGCCATCAGTTTTATTCCATTGATTCTTGTTTTGATTAGACACATTATTTTTCTCATGACATGTCTCTTCATTTAGATGACTCACCTTTTTCTTTGCTTGTCTTTTCTCTAGTTTGTTTTGGATCAATGATTTCATCCCTTTTGAGGCCTGCTATTTCCAACAGCTCATTGGGGACCTTTCTCAGGGCTTTTGGTGCTTTGCTTGGGCATAACAATATTTGAAGAGCTTATTTGAGTTTCTGTGAGTTCTTATTAATCTCATCTTCATCATCATTTCCTTCCTCGCTAGTCTCATCGTCCACTTGATGAGCTTCAAGTTGTTCCTGATTAAGAGCTGAGTCAATATTGTGAAATCGATTTTCCTCCCCTCGTTCACTGTTATTGGGCTGATCCTCTGCATAGAATTTTCCTTCTCTATCAGCAAAGTTCTTATACCCGGTGAATGACATATCAGCGGTTTGGTTTCTTTTTGTGTTACTCTTCTTGGGAGTGTATTCGAGATATTCTATTCCGGATTGAATCGATCTTTTTCCCCACATAAAATTTAGGAATAAATGTCTATTACTTAGCTTCTTTTCAACGACAAATAGCTCGTCATTCATGAACACATATATTCATAAATTACAAATAGAGTCGCCACCTCTTCTCAAAGGAACATTTATTGGATCTTCTGAATTCCTCCCTCTAGTTAAGTGTACTTTGAACAAAAATATTAGTTCTTTTCTATCTCTGTGAAACTGAAAGTTCTGGGTAACTTCAAATATGAATTGTGAGCAACTCTCCTCAGCAGAGTCGCTAATCTTTTGGTTCTCAAAAGTTTTGGTTGAATTCCTATGAGCCTTGCCTTATCAATCTTGGGAATCTCAACACAATCTTGGCCAACTTCAGAGACTGAAATTTAAATATCTCAATTTCCACACTTCAGGCTGTACGGACCTAGGCGGGTGTACCTTTATCTCAACTCTTCAAATTAAGTTGAGGTTTTCTGATGCAGATTTTATAATAGACACTCTTTAGTTGGCAAGTTTGTTCTCTACTTTATATCATCTTCCTGATATTCTGAATTTTGGGTTCCCAATGCCCTGCAGCTGCCGCATCTCCGGAATGGCAAAAAATCGTTATTTCGCAAGCCTGCTCAATCTAAGATTCCAAAAATGAGAAATAGCTCTTCCTGAAGAAAATTATTCTAGGTAACCATCAAGTTGATTTAGATGTTTTGCACTTTCCTTCAACTACCTTTTCTAATAGTGTTGAGTTCGTATTATCATGAGCATTAATTCCTATGGAATCTATTGAATTATGATTTAATTGAATTCCTTCTAAAATCTTATCTTCTTCCTCCAACTTATCTAATTCCAAGATTTTTTCTATTAACCACTTTTTCTCTTTTTGAGCTTCTTTACTATTTTTCGTCTTCTAATTCAAAGTCTATGCTCTCAAATTTGTCTTTTTCTAAGGCTAATTCAGAGTTTCGTATTTGATCTGCCATCTGTTAATTCCATAACTTTAAATCATACTGATCTGATTACAAATCGTACTGATCTGTTCTTGCATTAATCCTTTTTGAAGTCTTTATTTATATTGTCTTATCCTTCTAGTAGTATTGGTGCCTATCTTGAACAAACGAGTTTTAGATTTAACTAATCTCCTTGGTTAGTTTAGGTACTAAACTATTTTATTGCTTGGAAAGTCGTCGATTTTAGGAGATGAGTCAAAGCCGACTTTGGAAGAGACATGTCCCTTGTAACTTTGTAAGGACATGCCCCTTGGTTCTATATTCATGTAGGGTGGAGTTGAAGGTTAAGGAGACACAATCATTAGAAGTCTGCTCCTTGATCAACACTGCCCTCAAGACAATTCATAGATAGGAAAACATCTCCAGAATTATACTTGTTAAATTCCCTCAAGTCTGAACATTGAAGATTATACTCTGCAAGTTCAAGAACAAGGTATAAACTAGGTCTGATTTATTACAGAATTTGTAGGAACTTTACATGGTATCAAAGCTCTGGTAGTCAAACCTAGGCTCTGCAAATTAAATAATTAGACTTGATATAATTTAGCATCACTTGTCTATCTTCAATGGCATACACAATCAGACTCGAGGACAGGTTTGATGGGAAAGAAAATTTTGATGCTTGGAAATTCAAAATCATAATGATTCTTGAAGAAAATGATGTAAAACAATTTGTTGATTCAACATTCAAACAACCTACTACTGAACCTCATAAAACCATCTGGAGTAAAGGGAACAGGAAAGCCATATAGATTATATTAGATGCAGTGAGAAATGAAATAGTACCCATGCTAACAAAACATCAAACACCATTTGAGGTGATGAAAGCATTATTAAATGCATATGAGGTTAACAATGCAACTAGAGTTCTCGCACTAAAAAGACAACTAAATCATATACAAATAAAGAAGGGAGAATTGATGAATTGTTACTTCCTAAGGGTTGCCAGTCTTAGAGATGAATTTGCAAGTATGGGAACCATAATTAATGACATAGAACTGACACTGATGGCTATAGATGGATTACCAGATTCATGGGAAACATTCGTACAAAGAGTAAGTGCCAGAGACAATCATCCTGACTTCAGTAGACTTAAGGGGGATTGTCTTCAAAAAACTGAAGATGAAGAACTTCATGTTCTAAGCACAAATTCCTATAAAGGAAAGAAGATGCACTTCAAGAAGAAAAAGGGTAATCAAAAGAATGACAAACCTAAGAAAGATCTATCCAAAATAAAATGCTTCAAATGTGAAAAGTTTGGACACTATAGATTTAATTGCCATGAGAATTCTAAACAAGAAGTAAATTGTACAAATATTACTAAGGAAGATAACTATGAGCCTGAGAATCGTGTATTGTATTCAACACTATCAAATGAAGTATCAAGCTAGGCATGGGTGATTGATAGTGGATCATCCAGACATATTACCAGATATAAAGAAGCGTTAGACTTTATATTTGAAAAAGTTGATGGCGAAGTTACCATCGGTGATAATTCCGCTCATTCAATCAAATGAATTGGGAATTGCACCTTTAAACTAAAGACGGGAGGTTCTCTACATCTCAAAGGAGTACTCTATGTACCAGGAATAAAAAGGAATCTAATCTCGGTTACAACACTTGAAGATGATGGACATAATGTTGCATTCATGGACGATAAAGTAATGACTTGGTCTAAGAACTCATTTAAGAAAGCAAAGTTGATTGGTAAAAGAAAGTGATACTTGTATGAGCTAAATATAAAATCTTGTCAACCTATTCAAGCCTTAAGTCATGAAGTTGCTGATATAAATGAAATGTGACACAGAAGGTTAGGACATCTAAATTTCAAAACTCTATTAACTCTGCAAAAGATGGTTACTGGTTTACCTAAGCTGAATATAAATCACTCAAGCACTGACAAAGGGTGTGCTCTAGGTAAGAACACCAAAAGTCCATTTCATGATAGCACTAGGAAAACTAACAATGTTTTGGATTTAATCCACTCAGATTTATGTGAACCTATGTCTGTTCCTTCTCTTGGAGGATTCTTGTACTATATACTTTTCATAGATGACTTCTCTAGGAAAACTTGGATTTACTACTTAAAGTGTAAAGAATCAGAAGAAACCCTTAGGAGATTTAAAGAATTCAAAAATTTAACTGAAAATTTATCAGGACTCAAAATTAAAACCCTCAGGACTGATAATGGGAGGTAATATACCTCAAATTTGTTTAAAGAGTTTTGTAAAGAAACATGAATGAAGAGGGAGTATACTGTTCCTTATAACCCACAACAAAACAGGGCAGTAGAACGGAAGAATAGGACAATTATAGAAGCTGCAATAGTTATGATATTTGAACAAAAGCTAGAATATTATCTTTGGGCAGAAGCCTGTTGTACTACTATCTGTTTTCAAGTACTTTTGTCTATATTCAAAACAGAAGTCCTCACTCCTACCTAAGAGATAAAACTCCTGAAGAAGTCTTTACTAAGGTTAAACATAATATAAGTCATCTTAGGATATTTGGGTGCCCAGTATACATACATGTTCCAAAAGAAAAAAGAACTAAGTTAGAACCCTTAGGGAGAAAAGGTATTTTTGTAGGGTATAGTGAAACATCTAAAGCATATAGGATTTTCATACTTGGTCAGAAAAATATTGAACTTAGTAGGGATGTAATTTTTGAAGAAGATTTAGCATTCAAAAGAGCCCTAAGTTTTGGAGATCCCTCTCCCTTACCTAGTTCTGAAGAAAATACTGAATTTGAGTCTCAGAAGGAGAACATTGAAGAAATTGAAGATGAAATTCAAAATCTAAATCTAGAAGAAACTCAAAATTCTAAGAAAAGACCACTTTGGGCCATTAAGGCAGTAGAGAAAGCACAAGACTTTGCTATACCATCTGGAACAGTCAAAGAAAGCAAAAGACGCAAAAGATTTTCTAGTTATACAACAAACATGAATGATTTGTCTAAATCACAACCAACCAATGTTTCAGATGCTACTAAACATATAGCTTGGAAAGATGCTAAGACAGAAGAATACATCCATCATGAAGAATGATGTTTGGGAAATTGTTCTAAGACCTGAAGGAAAATCTGTTGTTTCTTCCAAGTAGATATTTAAAATAAAGCATGTTGCTGATGGTAGCTTTGAAAAATATAAAGCTAGATTTGTAGCGAGGGGATTCTCTCAGAAAAAGGGGATTGATTATGAAGAAACCTTTGCTCTTGTTGCCAGATACAGCTTTGTAAGAGTAGTCCTAGACATTGCAGCGTCAAAGGGATGGAAAGCACATTAGATGGATGTAATTTCTTTTTTCTAAATGGAAAGATTACAGAAGAGGTATATTTGGAGCAACCTGAAGGATTTGAAACTCATGACCCTAAAGTTTTTGTTTGTAGGCTCAGGAAAGCTCTCAATGGGTTTAAACAAACTCCAAGGGCTTGGTATGAAAGAATTGATAAGTATCTCATCGGCTTAGGATTCTATAAGAACGAAGCTGATCCAAATCTATATTATAAAAGGGATAAAGATGATGTGGCAATTTTGATACTGTATGTTGATGATTTACTAATACCAAGTGATGATCATCTCATAGATCAATGCAAGAAAGATCTAATCAAAGAATTTGAGATGAAGGATTTGGGACTCCTTCATTACTTCCTAGGACTGGAAGTACGACAGAACTCTGACAACATTATACTTAATGAAGGAAAGTATACATTAGATATCTTGAAGAGATTTGGAATGTGGAATCGCAAGTCTATGTCTTCTCCAATGAAGACTAATCTATATAAACTTAAAGAAGTAGCAACAAAATCACCTTTCATAGATTCTACTCTCTACAGATAGATGATTGGGTCTCTTATGTACTTGGTAAATACAAGACCTTATATTTGCTATGTTGTTAATGCCTTAAGTCAGTTTATGTGTGAGCCAAAGGAGATTCACCTAGTTGCGGTTAAACACATCATGAGATACTTATAAGGCACTCTTAACCTTGGGCTCAAATATGAGAAAGTTGACTTGGCTTTACATGGATTCACAGACTCAGATTGGGGTGGAAGTGTGAAGCATAGAAAAAGTACTTCAGGATTTTGTTTCAGTTTAGGACCAACAATGATGTCATGGATATGTAGAAAGCAGTCTTTTTAGTAGCACAAAGCTTCACAGAAGCTGAATACATTGCAGCAACGATGGACTCTCGGGAAATAGTTTGGCTTCAAAAATTACTTGTGGGATTATTTGGTCAAGCCTTGAATCCTACGATTATTCATTGTGATAATTAGAGTTCCATCAAGCTTTTTGTGAATTCAGTTTTCCATGACAAGTCCAAGCATATTGAAATTCCTTACCATTATATTAGAGATATGGTAAACAGGAATATTGTAAAATTAGAATACATTTGTACTACAAATCAGACAACAGATATTCTTACCAAACCTCGAGTGAAGATAGCTCACTTTAGGAAAAGACTTGGTATGGTTGAATTATAAAATTTTGTATTCTTTAAATTATTAATAAATTAAATTTATTGTAAGGCTATTGACTGTTATGGGCTCCACCATTTGTATTCATTATCTAAGAGATGACGATCTCTTAAATAATGTGTTGAACAATAGAGAACTGCTGTGAGATCTAGACGAGTTCAAGATCATTTGTGACATAGAGATTTCTATGCCTCCGAATCACAACTTGGATGAAGGAAGAATTTATTTTTCAGACTTTATTCAGTGTTCTGGTAGATCTTAACTCAGGATCATGTTGTGATATAGGATTACCAATACCTATGAGTCACAACCTGGATAAATGAAGAATTTAATTTTTCTCTGAATTTTAGCCTCTATATTGCATTTCATGCAATTCTGTTATCACAAGTGATAAGTGATAAGTCATATCACAAGTATGGTGATATGATATTGTATCACGTGTTCAGTGATACCACATACTAAGAAGATTCAGATAGATATAGAGTATCAATTCTTGCTTGTTCATCTTAATTGCTATTGCTAGATATGATATCTCTTAGTATGATTATCAAGTTAAGAGGGAGTGTTAATTCCATAACTTTAAATCATACTAATTTGATTACATACTTATTTGTTCTTGCATTAATCCTTTCCGAAGTCTTTATTTATATTGTCTTATCCTTCTAATAGTATCGACGCCTATCTTGAACAAACTAGTTTTAGATCTAATTAATCTCCTTGGTTAGTTTAGGTACTAAACTATTTTATTGCTTGGAAAGTCGCCAATTTTAGTAGATGAGTCAAAGCTGACTTTGGAAGGGACATGTCCTTTGTAAGGACATGCCCCTGGGTTCTATATTTATGCAGGGTGGGGTTGAAGGTTAAGGACACACAATTATTAGACGTCTTCTCCTTGATCAATACTACCCTCAAGACAATTCATAGATAGGAAAACATCTCCAAAATTATACTTGTTAAATTCACTCAAGTCTGAACATTGAAGATTATACTCTGCAAGTACAAGAACAAGGTATAGTCTAGGTCTGATTTATTACAAAATTTGTAGACACTTTACACCATCCCTTCTTTTTGACAAACTTGTATGTTATCTTTGCCAAAAAGCTTATTCCTTCCAAAAGTTGTTTGCCAAAACTTATGCTTCTTGTTAGCAAATTCCTTTGTTATTTGTGAAATTATCTAAATGCAATTTAGATCCTTGACTTTCTTGAGTATTACGCTTCTCCATTTCTTTGGTATTTGCTAATATTAGTTTTGAGTAATAGGAGGATCTAAGCACATATGTTATGTATTGTTGACTTCTAGATTGAGGGCCTACTGTCACAAAAGTTTACACCCTTGTCCAAAGTTTTTACCTAAGGACAACCTTGTGAATAATGGAAACAACTTCCAAGTTGTGGGACTTGAACTGTGAGGTTGAGTCTCTGGAGAAGGCCGACTTCCTTTACTATTAGGGTGCACCTAACTACACTTGGAGAGGAAAAGAGAGAAGGAATGCATGAAAGCAAATCTACCTACTCTAACCTAAGGGGTGGTGCACCAAAATGGAGTGTTCAAATCAATCTCCGTCGATACATGCACACTTGGGCCATATGACATCAAAGATATATAGATTCAGATTGTTTTAATCTAACAATCACATGTAGATCGGATAACCAAAATGGATTATACAAGGAAGAAGAGAATTCACTTATATATTATTCATAGGCCAAAAGGAATGCACTAATGAGAGGTAAACAGGTCTTGCACAATACATCAATGGTTGAAGGAGACAAGGTAGAATGCCATATAGTTCAAAGGCAAAGGGGATTTACAGTAGCATGCTAGAGCAATGCCAGAGAAAACATAGAGGGTTCGACTTTTACGAAATTTACAACATTTGCCTTTATAGCTCAAGCATAACTAAGATATTTCTAACTGAAGTTACTCCACAACCACTGCCATTAAGTGCTCAGAGAATAATCAAGATGATTTGGAGAAAATCTGATCTTGGCATAGATTCAGAGGTAATGAAATCCAATATTTTGCCAAAAACAGAGCCCTGAGAAGACAAAAACAATGCCATTTAATCGTTCTGACCAAGTAGATGGATAAAACTAGAGGTGGAGTGTTTCCTTTGTTTACCAGGTATGGCATTCATTCGAGGGTGATTGGAAATGATCAAGAGGATCGGATTGTGCAGGAAAACTATCTTTCTTCCATAGTTGGCTCGACAAATCAGCAAAAGTCAACAAGTCAATTGAGTCTTGCAACCAAGATGAGCCACATGGGCCAATAGTCTTTATCTTTCCGCCACCTCGCAAGGTCCTCGTGGTTTGACCATCTCGTCCATCATAACTACGCCGTCCTTTAAAACCCTAACCGTGACTGCCCAAGAAACCGCGACTTAACCGTGATGTTACCGCTGTTGTTACCACCTGGGGCTGCAAGGACACCTGTCCTTCAGGCACTTCCTCGCATTGGTTAAAGTCCTTGCAATTCCATAATGCGGGAAAGCGCTGATTGTCAATCGGCGAAAGATCGACGATCACAAAAGACCTTAGTATTACTGTGCTTGCCCTTAAAACTTTCGGGCCCACTGGACTACTGAACATCCACTACGACAACACGTCACCCCTTTTGGCAAATCAGCGTGAAGCAACTGTGATGAAATCCACCTCAACACGACCTGGCATCCTTTTTGACACTACCTTTTAACCCTAGCGGCCCACACGAAGGAACAAACCGACATGTCCACATGTCAAAAATTCGCCTCCTCGCATTGTCAGAAACTTTGACAAAACATAGAATTCGGGAAAGCGACGACCAATAAAAATGCCAACAAACACTAACATGTCAGCATTGTCAAAAGATGACCCACTGAAGAACTTGGACCCATAAGTACGCGTGGCAATTAGGCGCATTCCCGCATTGCTTAAAATCTTGCAACTCCATAATGCGAGAAAGCACCTGCCGTCGATCATCTTCGATTTGACGGTGGATGGAAACATGTAGTCCACTGACAACCTATGTCAGTATCTCGGCTAATGAAGTGCCTTCAGTATGCCAACTCACCTGATATCCTTTTCTTTTTTGCGGCTCACAAGAGAAAACGGACCCACATGCCACATGGCAGCGAGGCGCTTGCCTGCATTGCATAAAGATAGAGCAATTTCATAATGTGGGAAAGTGCCCGCTGTGGATTTATGCAAGATCTGACTGTCCGAAAAGTTGCAGGAGCCGAAAAGTAAACTTCGGAGAATATAGAAATACATAAGGTTTTAATTCCATTTATTTCGTATTTCCATTGGCATTTGAATATTTAAATATGAAAAGTGACCGTTAGGTGAGCTTTGGTATTTAAATTCAATTTTTTGGGGGAAGAGCATTTTTGGTTAACAGGTTCCCTTAACTCTTATGCATTTACTATTTCAGTATTTTTGTTTTTATGGCTAAAATTCTTAGATTGAATTTTCTTCTCTTTGTTCTTTGTATGATTTTTCTTCTTAGTCCTATTGAGTCTTTACCTTCCCTTACAAGAAAAACCTTTAAGAGAAGAAACCTTAAATAAAGGAGAAACCGTAAATAAATTGTCTTTTATTAAACCACTATCTTGAACCATTAGGGACATAGATTTCCTAACATCCTTATTGTTCATTTCAACAAAATTTGGATTATCTACTTCCCTAAGATTTATGTTAGAGTTGTTATGTACATATATCCTTTTTTGGGGATAATACATGCCTTCGACTATCCTCAATATCCAAACTAACTTCGTTTGTTTGAGGATTATGATCCTTATCCCATAAAATAAGTTGATCGCAAATATTGTTGTGAATTAACATTATATCTTTGATTAGCTTAGTGTTCAACCTTAAATTATCTTTTTATGTTTTCGATGAATAAATTTTGTTTCTTACAAAGCTTACATTGTGTAAATTCTTGATCTTGTCTTCTATTGGAAGTCTATCAGGAAAGTTAGATACTGAGAAGGGGGTGAATCGGGATCTATAAAACTTTTACCCTTTGAACGAAATATAAAATCTGATAACTTCACCTTAAACCCTTAAGTGAACAATATCATAAATCACAAACATTTACTTCAATGATGTATTAGATCTAACAACTAATCATATCAATGAAATACGCAAACAAATGATCAACACATGACACAAAGATTTTGGTCATCCAGAAACCCCAAGGTGAAGGTAAAGTTGGGGTGGGGATGACACCCACAAATCTTCACCACGATAGAAATAAAATTCGCCTGTTAGGGCTACAAATTTGATCACTTTTGATGATCTACCTTGTGAGGGGTTTGCCTTGTTAAAAGCTTACAAGACTTATTTAATCTACCTTGATTAAAGGATTTAAACCTACAACTAAGTAAGCACTTTGTTAGGAGATTTATAAAGGTCTTTTAGGACTGCTTTGTTAAGAGATTTACCTTGAAACACTTTGCTCAAATGTATTATTACCTAATCCTTCGGGTTGCACTTAATATGCTGATTAGAGAGCTCCTCTTTCCAATCTCTGATCTGATCTCTAATTTGGTATATCTGTATTTTGTCCTTCATTGTTTTAGCTCAGTCGCTCTCTCTGATTCTCCTTCGAACTTTGCTTCTTGCATCCAACCTTCGCTTCTCTCCCACATGCATAAAATTAAGGTTTGGATCCTTCTTTTATAACCAACTGGAGAAGTTTCTAGATCAAAATCAACGATCCAAATCTCTCATTGTTGCTGCTTAAACCTTCAACCTTCCATTTTTCTGATTGGCTGATCATCTTGCATAGGGATTAATGATCCATAACAAAATGCACAATCTCCTTAAATAACTCTATGATCATTTAAGCATGCATTAAGTTGGCTAAAAATGGTTTACCTCAGTGTTTGTGACATTCCAAACAAATATGTCAAAATTGGTTTACTTGGCACATGAATACCTTGATACTTGGTCATAACTAATATTCATGTTGTCCCTCGGCTTCTATTTGCTCAACGCATATTTTATGACTCGACATGACCTGACTCTGGATAGCTCGGCTTAAACATATTTCTGATCATCTCGACATGTATTGTCTTTTGTCTCACTTGAAATGTATTGGAGTACTTGGCGACAATAGACTTGCTCGTTAACAATAGCTTCTCGGCTCCAGTTGAGATATGAATAAGTCCAATATAGATAGCTCAATCTTAATAGGATGGGTCGGTCATAGTGATGACCGGCCAACTCTGCCATAGGAATGACTATGTGTTTGACACTAATAAACAACAAGACTTAGGGATCAACTGTCTTTAAAGGCAGAAGTGCCTTAGAAGTAGGATTTATTCTTAGTTATTTCCTTCCACTTTCCTTCTTAACCATATATCTTTTTGACTTAATCATTTCCTTTATGTTATTATCTAATAAAACTTCCTTATTATTCTTGCATGTTACTAAGTTGATATCCAGAATTATATTAGATTCCAATTCCACTTTCTTACCTTCTTCAATTTCTAGATTTGGAATTAGAATCTTGCTGCTAAGGTGATTCTCTATCTTTTGAGATTCACCTAAAGATTGACAATTATCCATCCTACAACAAGGTTTCCCCACCTCAGATTGAATCTTAGATTTCTTTAACTTGAAGTTAGTAGTGAGATTAATTATTGAATAAAAGTTATATTCATTATGCCTCGATTCTCAATCGAAAATCATAAATTCTTGAATAGAATTTTGGTAGAAACAGGGTTCCAACCTATAAATTGATCTATTCGTAATAATTTTAACTGGATGTAAAGTCTGAAATTCAGAAATAATATTAATTAATACCTTAATATCATTAGAGGATGAAAACTAGATAATAAACCTAAAAATTCACCTATAGAATTTCCAATTTTTTTTAGCATTTGAATATGAATAAATCCTATGGAAAGGTTTCTAAAATTTATTCAAGTTGGTTTAATGAGACTATTAATGAGAGAGTTATCAAAGTTAGGGAACCAATTGCAAAAAATTACACTATAGCCATTTAGGAAATGATTAGATTCCTGGATTAGTTCTTCTTTAATCTGCTTATTATTACATTGATGATAAATTACTGAATCAGAGAGGGAAGTCATACTTATCTGGTCCTCACAACCTGCACTTATCCATTTTTCCAGAGTGAATTTTGTCAGAGTTGGGTTATTCCAGATTGCATATAGCCCAAGGGTTTTACAATCAAACCATTGATTTTCTGTAGTTGCTTATTACAACTGTCGATTCTTTCCTTTCTTTGATTTCTTTATGGCAGGTCTGGTATGCTTTATCTAGAGTATTGGAATTATGTGAAGGCGTACTCCAGAATGGAAGAGTTTCCTTCTTGGTCATACTATCTTTATTTAGTAATGACTCAATATTGTTTTTGCATATCATGTTCAGATTCAGTGTTCGCCTGGGATCATCAAAGTTCTAAAAAAAAATTTCATCGCTATTCTGTAATGTTTATTTGTTTTTATCCCATTGATGCCAATGATTAGTTTGTTTAGATAACCTTTCTTCGTTTTTTGATTCCAACTGTCTGATCTTGCTTTGACATGGTCCTTTGATGTCTTCTCTTTAATCGGTTGGTCTGGCGGATTATTTTAGGAATATCATCTAGACATTATTTTCTCCCCTTCATCCTATTAATTTGATAGGATTTCATATGGATTGAAACAATGGATAGATGGTGTACTCGTCTGTTGTAAATTATTCTGATTCTTACCATATTTTGTTTTAGAATAAAAACTTAATTGCTTTTCTGCTTTTTTCTTTGTTTGAAATCATCTATCAGGTGTGGCATAGGGATGCTGTACTTTTAGATGATTGATTTTTATTGATGGTCTGATTTTTTCTGCATCCCTGTTTGGCAGGGAAAGCTTCTTTTGATTAGACTGTATACTGTTTTGCCTCTTTGATATTTCCCGGTTATTCATCACTTTCTTCGTTGCATCTTCCGCCAATAAGCTAACTTGGTTAGAGGAGATAATCAGAGGATTTACTATATTTGGTATTTTCACATATCTCATGGAAGCGAGATTAATTGTTTTGCATGAGCACTTTTTTGATTTTCGTAACAGCTGAACTTTTTCCTGTTTTTGTGCAAAAAGTCAGAGCAGAGCACCATTTTCCTTAATGGAATTTAATTATGTTAATATTGACTTATAATATTGATATCAATTAAATGTCAATAAGGAATTATGTATTTATGTTCAAAGAAATATTTTTTTTGAATAGACTATATATATATATATATTTATATATAAACAAAACAAATGCATACATAAATTTATGGCTTATGACGGACATAATTTGATTGCTCTCCTTTCAATGATCTATGCTGCTTGGAATTGATGTTGATTTAACTCTGTTTAGTATAATACTATAATCCCTCATGCTCTGGCACTTTGCTGTTTCCAGCGTTTTCTAGCTGAATGGTCCAGATCAGAAGAAACGTTTAATTTTTTTTATATTTTAATCATTGGCATCTTTGAGTCATATTTGATTTTTCTAATGCAACGTGTTATGATGACTAAGGATATGAAACATGGTTAAGTTTCTTTGAGAGTTCCCAATAGCACTACTCTAATTTATGCCATCTGTGCATGTCAACTCGAAAAATGTCCAATTCCCATATGCTTTGTATTAACAGAATTGTTTGTCTTCTATACTGAACTATTTGTTAATGTTTTTCTTTGTGCTGACTTGTTTTTGAACTTAATTTGCTTAATGGTGTTTCTTGTAGGGATATGGATGAGTGCAGGCTTCTTGGGGCTCAAGGTTTGAATGATTTTAGACAATATTGCAATTGAAGAGCACAACCATTTAAGAGACAAACTAGAAGAGAATGAAAAGATTCTAATGTCATTACAGAAAGATATGGAAGGACTAAAGAGTACTGTCCTGGAAGCCAAAAGAAACAACATAAAGATTTGAAAGAGCCAGAAGGAGAAGGAACTACACTTGCATGAGTTTCAAAAAAAGATTGCTTCATTAAAAGAAGACTGTAGGTGGAATGAAAACAGAAACACTGCAGAACATCAGCGTGTGAAATGTCCTATTTGTTACAATTTATTCACAATAGACGAAAAACACAATGTTTGATGTGTTTTACATTGAAACGAGTATAAAAATAAATTAAATATTTTTTAATTTGGCAAGATCTCTAATATTCGTGATTGTGGAATTTCAGTTCGCTCCCTGTGGGCACTTATTTGGAAATTCGTGCATTACTGGTGTGGTGAATATTGAATCTAAGGTATGTCAAATTTAACTAGTTTTTTTTTATCAAATAGGATTGTAAATTTTTTTAAAAATCAAATTGAATTTTCATTTAAATGATTGTAGTGTCCAACATGTTCGAGAGCAGTCATAATTGTTGATTTAAGAGATATTTTAACAGATAGATTACTATTTGTAGCCACAACTGCCGATTTAAGCTACAGAGAGTAATCTGCCTATTATAATATCGCTTAAATCGGCAGTTGTGGCTACTCTCGAACATGTTGGACACTGCAATCATTTAAATGAAAGTTCAATCTGATTTAGAAAAAATTTACAATCCTATTTGATAAAAAGAAATTAGTTTAATTTAACATACTTTAGATTCAGTATTCATCACACCGGTAATATACAAATTTTCAAATAAATGCCCACAAGGGAGCGAACTGAAATTCCACAATCATGAATATTAGAGATTTTACCAAATTAAGAAATATTTGATTTATTTTTATACTCATTTCAATGTAAAACACACCAAACACTGTGCTTTTTGTCTGTTGTGAATGAATTGTAACAAATAGTACATTTCGCAAACTAACGTTCTGTAGTGTTTCTATTCTCATTCCACTTGCAGTCTTCTTTTAATGAGAATCTTTTTTTAAAGCCCATGCAGGTGGAATTCCTTCTTTTAGCTCTTTCTATTCTTTATGTTATTTTTTTAAAAATCAAATTGAATTTTCATTTAAATGATTGCAGTGTCCAACATGTTCGAGAGCAGCCACAATTGTCGATTTAAGAGATATTATAACAGGCAGATTACTATCGCTACTATTGTAGTTTTTTAAATTCATTTAGTTGAGTTTTATAATATTTGAGTTTTACAATTTTTGAGTTTCATAATAATCTTATAGTCTCTTTGTTAAGCTGAGAGGCTGTGCGTGGCTGTGGAGACAGACTTTCTTGGATATTTTGATATATTAAAAGTTTCTGATTAGATTCCTTGTTTATTTTTAATATTTCAGGTTGACATTTTCTCAAGTTTTGAGATGATGCCAGCATGGTAAATTTTTTATTTTTTTTAAGTGGATGGAAAAGGGAAGTAATCTCTATGCAAGAAAACATTGTAACGGATCTTTTCCTGTAACTGTCTTCTAAAAATACTACACCCAAAAGATATCCTCTCACTGAATTTGAACTTTTAAGCAATTATCATGCCTTTTGAACAGAATGCAATTGATGCTTGTCTTTTTTGTGTGAACCATTGATCAGATTTTTCATGACTCTTTTCAATATGGTCAATATTTCTGTTGACATAAGCATCCTCTTCAGTATTATAGCAGCACTATTAATGTTTGTGCCCTTGACTTGATATGTATTGGATTTCCTCTTGCATATCTGTTCCTGCTGATGTTGACAGTATTTTATTCAACAAAATGTTGATAATCGCTTCTATTTTTCTCATTTATTATCATGTTGATTTACCATGGCTGCCTTGCTATTTTATCCGACTCTCACACTTCAAAACTGTCATTGTTCTGTTTCTTTGATGTTTTTATGTTAACTTTGAGACATAGCCCGGTAGCTGCATAACAGGACTGTTGTGCCTTTTGCTTATGTCATTGCTTTGGCTATGTATTCTGATGATGTATCTTTGAGCTCTAAAAAACTAATGCATCTTTTAATCAGCAAAATCATTTTTGCAGTCATGTTCTATTACACCTGTGATTCTGTCCTATACACTGAATATTCTTGTTGATGTTCCATGACTACCTTGATTAATGTTGTCCATACTTTAGTGGATGGGGTACTTGGCTACTTCAAACTTTTTTTTTTAACATGATTTTATATTTATAGAAAATCTGAAATAATGAGTCATGACAATGGTTTTTCAAAACAAGAGCAGTGATAAAGTTTACAAATGTAATGTGTTGTTTTCGGTTTCAGATTTGCAATATGTTTGTAGTTAGCCGATAAGGCTTTTACTAAGAGGGCACAACTCCCCGAAAATGTCTCACGCAGCCGGAGATTCCATTGCCTTAAAAAAATGGTACCACCAAATCAGACGATAGCCAAAACCCCTACTCATCGCCATAGCAATTAGTGGATAACTATGCAGTGCCAGTTAGCAGGCACAGGTAAAAGATAAACAACTAACACAAAAAAATAACCACTTACTATCATAGGAAATTATAAATTGATGTGATTTTTGAAATAGCTTAGGTCGGCAAAACAGTTCCATTTGTCAGGACCACAACTGTTATGAGCTTGCTGAGAGAAGGCTTTAAAAGCTTTGCACGGGAGAACAAATCAACTCCATAGGGTCAACAACTGGTCTTAAGGTGGTGAGAGACGGTCCAAAAGGGTCGACCTCATAGGTATTTTTGATCTGTTAACAATCTCAGCTCTTAACTATGTATTTAGGGCTACGGCCATGGGCCCTGGTTTTGAATGTCAAGTATGTTTGTTTTTACAGTCGAATTTGTAGACACGGCTGAAATCATCTAAATCCACACTTTCCTGGTAATTGCTCTTAAATCATTCTACGCTCTGAATTCGGTCGAAAACAATCATCTACCATGACAATCTTATAATCAATTTAATGGTAACATTTCAAACCCTTGAAATAGTGCGTCTAGAAATTTCCAATGGGAAATAGTCCCAATCCATCCACAGGCAGCCTCTAAATCGATGAAATAGCTTCACAGAAAATGATGCCAAACTGATGGGGTTTCGTCAAAGAATTGCAAAATGCTCGCTATACATTCCATTTATTCCTCCTCTTGACTCCCAAATGTCAAATTCTTCATTATTAAATTTTTTGCATCTCCGAAAGTAGTTTCACCTTTTTTTTGTGAGTAAAACGCATTTCAGGATTTCAAAATAAACATAAAAGTCTTTATAGATTACTATTACTTGGATTAATGTGGAAATTTGAATTGAAACGCAGTTCTACCAAAGTTTGCCTACATTGTTTTGGTTAAACCCCATCCTTTCCCTTTTTACAATTGAGCTCCCACTACTCTGCATGAAACCCCATCCTTTCCCTTTTTACAATTGAGCTCCCACTACTCTGCATGCTACTAGGAAGTTAAACTACTCATTTATTACCTGTCAAATGGCTTTTTCAGCCCCTGCCAATGGTTGCGAGAGCCGCTTACATTTGCTTATGATTTCTCTGCCATGGTTGCTGCCATCTATTTGAGAAATCAAAACCTGCATGTATTGATTAAATGGCTACACCTTGCAAGAAAACTAGTGACCAAAAAATGGTACCTGCCACTAGGAAAAGATTACTGTCATATGGCCAGTTAAAATGAATGTTTACCTAGGCAAGGTGCACCATCTATAAAACTGTTGCCAACTAAATTGGAAGATTCTAGAGATAATTATCATCCAGAAGCTGCCAACAAATAGTGCCTGGATAGGGTAGTATCTGTGTCTGTATGGACATGGCTGTTAGCTTAGACAAAGATTTTTGTCACTTAAAACTTCCCCATCATTGTCCAACTGTGCTGCCTTCTATTACTGTATTCTGATGTTTCCACTTTAGCTGCTGAATTGTTTTCATACTTTTGTGCTATGATGCTAATCAAGTTGCATGCTGACTTGAGCAAGCAGTCTCAATGCCATTCTATTGGAAGACCATACTTGCTTCTACAGATAATTATCACTCAGAAGCTACCAACAAATAGTGCCCAGATACGGTAATATTGATGTGTGTATGGACTTGGCTGTTAGTGTAGACAAAGATTTTGTCACTTCAACTTCCTCACCATTGTCTTGCCTTCTATTCTTGTATTCTGATGTTTCCACTTTAGCTGCCAAATCATTTTCATGCTGTTGTGCTATGATGCTAATCGAGTTGCATGCTGACTTGAGCAAACAGTCTCAATGCCATTCTCAAATGGATGCTGAAAACAATGTGGAGCATCACCAAACATTCACAGAATCACCCCCAAATGTATGCCAGAAATTTTTGAACAATTGTAGCTGCCCATTGTATACTCTAGTCACCTTCACAAAATCCTGCAGCCCCGAGGCACTTACAGCATCACTATTTGTTACTGCTGCAGTATTCATCTGTTTCATTATTCTGTGACTCAAAGCTATATAATTATTTGCTATTATTTCGGGATTCGATTGTGTAACTATTTTTTGCATCAACATTTTGGATCACACTCTATGGTGAATCATCAGGATGAGTAAAACAGAGCATAAGGAGTAAGTGAATAACGTTTCGGATCACACTTTGTGATCTACATTATTCACTTACTCCTTATGCTTTGGTTTACTCATCCTGATGATGGATTGGAGAGTGTGATCTGAAATGTTGATGCAAACAAAAGTTAACACAATTTAATCCAGAAATAATAGCAATTGATATCAGGGATTGTGGAAATCTAAGTCTTATATAATTATTTTTAGAATCTTCAACATATCTCTTTGTATTTAGATGCTCTTTTTAAGCACTCCTCATTTGTTTTTGTTATGCTATGAGTTTGCCAGATGAATTGCTTTACATAACATAAGCATACAACTACCAGTGAAGTGCTGCAATTCAGATTTGGTTTTTGGTGATGATCCTTGTTCATCTTGTTGAATTTTATGATTAGATCTACAATTTAATTCTACAATTTAATTCTCTGTAATATATGATGCTTATAGTAGAGACCCTCCCTTCGTAATAACATTTGATATAATTTATATATTTTTCAAGAGAGAGTTCTAACTCCCTTTTATGCCTTGTAATATAAAAGAGCACAACTTTACACCTTAACCGATTCATATCAAATCACATAACTCTTTATGGGAGTCATCGATAATCACTGATAACTAAAGATAGATAGATAGAAAAAATTTTAACGTCCACGAGGCTAAAAATAGCCTATGGGACAGCAAGACAACTCAAGCAGACTTAAGTAACAATGTTCGTTGCTTGTGTAGGATGATGATGAGTCCACCCAATTGCTCAATGTACTCTTCGTTGAATAGGTTATGCCAAGAACTGTCACATATAGTGTCCACAAATTTATCTCTACTACTCTTGTAGGCTTCACATTCTAAAATAAAGTGCTGTTCAGTTTCTACTTTCCCAGAATTGCAGAATCTGCAAATTCTTTCTTCCCAAGCCTCTTTTGGCCTCTTCCAATGTCCGGTCTCACAACGAAGTTGGTGAGAGTTGGTTCTCAGCTGAGCAATAAGAATTTTAGCCTTCCAAGAAATGTTGGCTCCTATGTATGCTTTTTGGAGTTGATCACAAGCGGGGTTGAACTCATTTATATAATATAATTTCTTCCTTCCGATCTCACTTCTCCAATTTCTCTTGTAGAATTTCTCCATGACAAAGACCTTTATTTTTTTATTATTTGTGGGGCACATATTGAATTGAATATTCCATGTACTCATCCATTTGATGTTTTGTTGCATCCATGTCCTTTTTCGCTGACATAGTGTGTTACTAAAGACCACTTTAGGCCATCTATCCTCTTCCATTTTTTCGATTCTTTTTAGATAACTTAGAAGGCGAACCATAGCAAGTGCCTCAATAGGAGCAGCCCCCATTTCACTTAGCATGATATCATATGGAACAATGCTTTTGATTTTAAACTTGCTTGTGATCAAGCGCTTTTGGATTCCTTCGATTTGTTTCCATTGTGCTATAGTAGTGTTGCTGGCCCATAATTCACACCCGTAAAGAACAACTGGCAGCACAAGAAGACCGAACAAGGTTTGAATAGTTTTCCAATCCCACAACTCTGCTTCACGGCACCTATTCTGAAGAGCATAAAAAACCTTCCACCCACCTAATATCCTTTTATACCTGCAGCTAGACCAGCTTAGTTTTTTGTTGAAATCGATGCCAAGGTATTTATACTCCGCAACTTCTTCAAGAACACTTCCATTGTAATAAAATTCATGTTGGTGTTGTTTTTTATTATTAGAGAAAATCATAACTTTAGTCTTGCTGATATTGACCTGCATCCCCACCATTCCGCAAAAGCGCTCAAGAGAAGATAGATGATCTTGCAAATCATAGGCAGATTTGGCAATTAAAATGAGATCGTCCGCATATAGGAGTAGTTTTATAACAAATTCACCTAGCTGAATGCCTTCACCCTTTTGCATGTTTAACCACTCTTCCAGTTTGTCAATATATAAACCAAACAAAGTAGGAGATAAAGGGCAGCCCTGTTTGACCCCGATATCGCTTCTAAAACATTCTGAAATGCCATCTGAAGTTCTGATTTTAACTTTCACCTCTTCATACATCCTATGAACAGTAGCTCTGAGATGCATAGGAATCCCCAATTCTTCCATCCTAAACCAAAGCTTGTCTCTCGGGACGGTGTCAAAAGCCTTTTTAAAGTCGACAAAGCAACAAAATACCTCTTCCTTTTTCTCCCATTCTTTTTCAATAATGTGTCTCAAAGTGACACAGTGATCCACTGTCGAGTGTTTTGGCCTAAAACCAGCTTGCCCTTTAGCACGTTTATGGTTTTCTTCTGCCGATTTGCTGATCCTAGTTTCTATCATGCTGCCAAAAAATTTAGCAAAGAGGGGATTGATCATTATAGTCCTGTAGTTGGAGGGATTGTTAACATCACCACTTTTAAAAAGTGGTATTGCAAGGCTGATTGTCCAATTTTTCAGAAACTCTTCTTGGCAAATTTTGTTGAAAATTTCAGTGATGTGCGGTGCAAGAGTTTTCATACCCCACTTCAGATATTCTGCTTGGAGCGCAACAAGGTCTTTTGCTTTATCTCCACCTAACTTCTTAATCCCTGCCTCTTATCTCTTGCACAGTGAAAAAATTTGTATCATCATTGACCAAAGGTGGCTGTCCCACTTCACCCTTTTGTTCATAAAGTTTCTTAGCATATTCAAACCATTGGGTGGCAGTAATATTATTATTTTCAGTTTGCTTTCTCCTTGGTTGGAGTTCTTTCCAAAAACGTTTGGGGTTATTTCTGCCCAAGAAAATTAACTCCTCTCTCCTTGTGAACATAAAATCAGTTTTTTCTTCTTTAGGATCTGTTTGTAGGCCTTAATGTCAAGGTTAGTTTTATTTGACTCCCTTAGGTTTCTTCTAGCCCTCTTGCATTCCTTATCAAACCAAGCATTGGCTGGAAAACAATTAGTTTTAGATTTTCTATTTTTTGCTCTCTTGCATTTTGAAAGAGCCTCATGAATCAAATTTGATAAATCATAACTGTTAACACCATGTTTATACATAGGGTGTCCCATACAAAGTTCCTCAAGAGTAGTTCTGAAAGTGTTACTGTTTTCTGAAGTTAACAAAATTCTACCCTGAGAAGGGGGGTATTGAGGGCCTTGGGTTTTTGCTCCAATCCACCTATCCTTTGCCCAATACAAATTTACGTACAGCGGTCTATGATCTGATTTGAGATCCCAAATGTGTTCTCCAATTGCAACTTCTTCAATATTTTCATACAAATTCTGCGAACAAATTACATAATCTACCACACTTGCCCCGTTGTATGTGTTGCAAGTGAAAGTGCCTGACTTAGCCCATCTAGCCAAACCATTACAAATTATGAGATCAAATGAAATAAGGATTTTAAAACTTATTAAGACATCCCGCACATTTGAAATGGTTTGTCACCTCACCTTATCCCGTGACACATAATGGTTGGTACAAGGATATTTGCAAAGGCCGATACTCCCAACTTACCCAAGTCATGCGATGACACCAATTTATCCTATGATGGTGATGTGATCTCCGAAGTGGCACATAGGTGAGACATTATATCTGACACGATGATGACGTGCTCTTCACTTGGTCATATTGTGGGATGGCCCGCTTTAACAAATGGAGATTAATCTGCTCGAACATGTTTATTTATAAATAAGCTAGGATACCGATTCATGTGGACTGGCCCAGGCTTCCGCATCTGATGCGGGCGGATGCTGGATGTGCCTGGAAGCCTTGTAGCAGCTGGCCGGAAGCCAGCCGCAGGGCTTCCGGGAGCATCTGCAGGCCCAGCGGTCAGAGAAGGCAAAAAAACATTAAAAAATTAATACACAAAATAGTATTATGCGAGGTACATGACCACTCGAAAGGTCAAACATTTCTAGATTACATCTACTTATAAATAGGATCACAGACAGAAGAACTGATAATAAAGGAAAATTATCAGCTTTTCCCGTGTCTTACCAGCGTAAGGAAAAACAAACCTAGTTAAACCTAGTTAAGCATATTGAGCATACCCTTCTCTCAACAAAATTGCATACAATAAAGCATGCAAAAACAAGAGGATGTACCAAATTAATCTACAAAAACTAAACATAACTTTGTGTGTGATGAACATAGATTTTCAGGAAAATTGAACCATTCGGTTGAATTCATACAACCCACATATCAAAACTCGCACCCAACCATAAAAAAACAAAACAAAACATTATGGAGAAGCCTAGAGTATAAGAGAAAATACATTTTTCTTAAGTGTTATAGATTCACAGTCATACTATCAGATGATTTGTTTTTGTATATTTCTTGCATTTCTTTGCATATATATATATAAGTAATCCTTGACATAAATATAGGTTATATATATATATATATATAAACAAGGGAATGTCCTTTAGTTCACATTCTCTGTTTAATCTCACAGAAGCTATAAAACATTAACACATCTTCCTTTAAATTTTGGGACAATTAACTAAGCTCCTTACAAATCATAGTTATGATCTCACTATTAACTTGTGAAAAAGGTTATGATAAGCTATTTTGAGAGTAATGACCAATACCAGTCTCTGTTATTTCTGATTTATTGTTTATAAAATTATACGTCTACTGAGACGACTCGATCTTATGATAATATGTACGATATGGTCTCTATTCTATTGGAATGGTAGTTTTGACTATGCCATATGATGGTCATATTTAGGATATTATTCCTATTATACTGATAAGTTGTGTATACAGAATGATCTGATATAATTGCATACAGCTATCGAGTTGTTATATCTTATATGCTCCTATACATGTATGCAACAGACTGTATAAAGTTACTACTTTCAGCGATATTGTTCCCTTTATCTTGAAGCAGGTCTAATAATGATGTTACTGTTTCCATTCAGAATTGATCCATTGGGAACTAGAATTTGTTGGTTTCAAACACTGTATATCTTACTCTCCCTCGCATAGTTCTCTCTCCTGTGATATTATATATAAAATATGATATCCAATACACGATCCTTCTCTATCTCTCTCTAGTCACATAGATGTGTGTCACTTTTCACTTATATATAATTTATTTTATTATGATATTATTATTATTGCATAACGACCCTTCTTCATCTCTCTCTAGTCACATAGATGTGTCACTTATGTATAATTTATTTTATCATGATATTATTATTATTGTATAACAAATTGATGTATTCATAGACTGTTTCCAAAGTGGCAGAGATAATGAAGATGATCTACGAAGTACTGAGTTAATATGAATCATTAATTTACTCTTAAGACCTGTTGCCAAGGTTGAGCCTATTTTATTTATTTATTTCGGACTTCTAACACCCAATACATAAATTGGAGGTACCCAGAATGCTGTCATATATCATCTGAGATTATGTAATTCATTTTTCACTAGTGCTTAACGCTGCTCTCATATGTCAGATTCAGGACAATCATCGTGCACGATATATTTGACTCTATTGTCCAAACTTACTGACTGGACGAAAGAAGACGCTGGTCCAGTCTAAGAATTGCGTGACATAGCATTTTCATATATTCATATATATATATCAAATCTTCTCCGACTTGGGCCTTGCAAGATGGTATTCGTCCTTTATTGTTTTCCAACTCTCTCTGTTGATTGGCATATCGAGACAAGTTTCTTTCATCTCTGCAATCTTCTCTCATCTCTGTGATCTCTTGTGTATGGTCCTCCCATCTCTGCAGTCCAATTCTTGATTATATTTGATAGCTATAAATATCTCTCCATGTGCAGGGCTGTATCCTGTAGACGTGGCATCCCTTCCGTAGATTATTGTGATAATCATAATCTGTTTTGGATGGTTAATCTAATAGCTGCTAGCCTCAACTATATAATATACTACCATTTGGATGGACATTCACTACTCCGTTTTGGAAGATAGCCGCTGGATGTAATGTCTAGAATATTTAGTCGTGCCACAACATGGTAATGGTTTATGTTTAATCTGAGGTGTATTAAGAAGGGGTAAAAGTTGGTGTACATTCATATTATATTAAATTATGAACTTTTATGCATGTCATCCTTATGCAGGGGCCGTGCTTATCTTTATTAAATTATGAACTTTTCTTCCTGTACATTTTTTAAAATTATATATTATTATACTAATTAGCCGATAGGCTATTATAGGTGAAGATTTCAACCAAAACCTGTCCGGCCCTTGAAACAACCAACTGTTTTGTGTTCGTGGTTTGCATTATAGACTGGATTGTATATCTATAGATAAATACAATAGTATGGAAATAGTATGGAAATCAAGTGCTAAATCTGATAGCAATCTTTTGCAATAAAGAGGAATAATTTTTTATCACATCCTGGATACATAGGGTATTTTTATATATATCTGGGATACATCTAATAAGTGATTTGATACGAGAATTTATTTTAATTCATCGCTGCCTTGTCTATTAATAGATTAAAGTTCATTGGGAAATCATAAAATAACGTGCATTCTGAAGTGGAATGCATAAGTGCTCCTAATGTGAGAGCCAACAATTTTCCCCCCTCAATGTCCATGTGGGGCAAGGATCCTAGGGGAGGTTTATGTAAGGCCCCTTCTCTGGTACTTTATTATAAATCTCAATAACATGAATATGGTTAGATCTAGGAGGAATAAAGGAGATAAGATGTGATGTTCTATCTCTTGTGAATGTTAGATTGTTACCGCACATCTTATGATAGAACGATGGTAAGGTGGTCTTGGAATCTAAGTATGCCTTGATTTATAATGAACTTGAACTCTTATTGAGATTGATGTATATTGTAGTCATTGTTGTACTAAGTATCATGTTCGAATTACATTAGGTTGATAAGCTAAGACCTTATGGAATAAAGACTTGAGGTGCTATAACGTAGAAAACTATGTTGATGGGTTTCTGATATTTGATGGCTAGTATGGAAAGATGAATCGACACCCACTCTTGTGAATAATATTAATAGTCATAAGATGAAAATTGTTATCAAATTTGGATAAAGGTTTACACAAAAGAACTTGATATGATGTAAGTTAATTAGGTGGATATCTTGGTATTTATAAGGAAATATTTTATGAATTAATAAAATATAATCAATTTATTTTATGATTAGATCCTAAAAACCATGTGACATGACTATGCAAACATCTTGTCTACTTGACATAATTTATACACTTTATAATTATCTCATAATGATAATGGGGATATTGACAACAACCAGATGATATTTAATTGAATCAAAGGATATAAGTGGAGATGTTTTCATTTTGATGATATTGACCTAAAATATGTGTTTGGAACTAATTTCCATGTTGACTGATTTAATAGTGTAGATTCAAAATTCCATCACTATGATAGGAAATCAATTTTGATTAGATATTAATGTTGATATGCAAATTTTGATATTTCAATGTTTTGAATGTTTATATTGAAATAATTAAGTAAAGAAATTTTATTGAATTATGTTAATATGGATTACGTAACATTTAAATTTTTATGCATTTATGATATGTGTTTTATATGATTACCTTGAACTACTGATGCTCGAGTTTAGTGCGTAGGAAGTGGAACCATGAAATTTTTTGGAGGAAACAAGTTCCAAACTTTTGTGGACACAAGTATAGCCAAGGTGAATCTTTGGAAGGTTCAAAAGGCTCGTTGTGATGTATTTTACTTTGTAAATGGAAGCTTGCTTATGTGTGTGTGTGTGAAAGTTGTAATCTCAAAATGCATTAGAGACATGTCAGGGTAATGTGTAATGTGCTTTAATGTGTCACTTGACACTTGTAGGTTTTTTTGTGTGTGTGTTAATGATATGTCACCTAAGGTTTGGTCATGGCAACATTTTATCTGTAAACTAATTACCTTGTTAAAGATTAAGTAAACCCACTAGACAAGAGGTAGGATGGGTCATTATGAAAGGGAATTCGAATTTAGACTTGACTAGGGTTTTGAAGGGTCTTTAGGTGTTCCCAAAGTGTCCTTTGTGTGAAAATAAGCTACCCATATGATAGTATAGCATGTTAGGGACCTAATTTTGACCATGTTAATGCTTGGGTAGCCTAGAGGGCCCCTTTACCCATGCATTCTTCCACCAATTCGAAAATGGAGTTGTCACATGAGCTCTTTCCCATGTTTCCACTAAGTCAAAATAACAAACTTAGGGGGAGACAAGTATGTAAGAGGAAGTGGCTTGGTGTTTTGGCTAAAATAGTTAGTGGGAAGGCTTTTTTAGAGTCTTGGACAAACTAGTGGGGTGTTCACCCACTCTCTAAGTTTAGCGACAGTTAGGGTTTTGGGAGTAGGCTAAGGGAGCTCTTCATCAACTATCATTGCCTTTAGCTTGTACCAAGGTTGGTACTCAAACAATGATCATTTTGTCTTTGCATTGCATCATGAATTTGCAAGTATGGAGTGCTATTATGGGATCATGTATTGTCATTGTAATCTTTGTGTTGTGATGTTATTGTGTATATTGTTTTATGATTTCTTGGGTTTATTCTTTGATCACTTTGTTTTGTTTGAATGTTGAAATTTTTTCATGGGTGTGAATGCTTCACTTACCCTTGGGAGGGAAGAGAAGTCTCAGGTGAAGGGTTTAGTTGGGCTCAACATTGTAGTTGAGAAAATCTACCTCACGATGAGGAGTTGTTCTTTCTTTCATAGAGTATGGGCTCCATAGTAGCCATATGCCTTTTGTTGTTTGGGAGGTATAAGTGTATGTGTAAGGAGGAGATTTTATGAAAGCCCTAGAAAGGCAAAACTGCAATTGCAATTTGATTTTGTGTTATGGATATAACATTCTCCTCCTTGAAGAGTCCACCTTCACCCAATGTGTTAATGATTCCAATGGTGAATCAATGTGCAAACCTTGGAAGGGATTGCTATCTGTAGTGTTGTATGTTTTCACGCATTAGAAAATAGTGTGCATCCTGTTTGGGCTTTGTTTCCCTCGCTCAGTGGGTGGCTTCATAGAAGCCTAGGATGGGAGGTGAGTCTCCATGGTTCCAAGTTTGTGTTGTTTTGCAAGTTTTGTGAAGATGGATCCTTTGAAGAGATTAGGGTTTCACCCTTGGCAATGTTGAAGAACCAAGTATAGCGAAGAGACCAATTTTTCCCATGCCATCATGTGATTGTGTTGTGTTATCAAGCTTTCATTGTGTTTCCTTGAAATGTGAGAGAGATTACTTCTTATTGTACATTGTTGTAAACGTGTCAAGAGAAAGTTGAGGTTATATAGTTATCTTTGCAAAAGAGAGAGTTTTCATGTAAGAGAATACTTGTTATTGTGAAAGAATCTTATGTAATTCTCTTGTGGTTTCATTAATATGTCTTGCATGCTTATGATTGAAAGTTGGATTAGCATTATAGGTTATAGAGAAATGTGGCAAGAAAACCTTCTTGTAAGGAAATCTAATGTACTAAGCGCTTACCTAAAGAGATTAAGAGTAGATTTGAATTATGTCTATTGGCTTTATGAAATATTGTGGGAAGTATTGCATTCATCCAAGTTGACCTTGTAGAGGCTATTTTAATGAAAATAACAATCTGTAATCATAGGCTTATGATGATCCTGAAGGAATGGACTAGTTCGAAAGTATCACAAGCCTCAAATTGATTGTTTGCAAGCGAATATAAGGTTATTGTTCTTAAAATTAATCTTCAATAAAACTATGGACTCTAATGGAACCTTCTATTTGATACATTGATAAGGGAAAATAAATTTGATAGAAGTCATTACACAAGCTTACATGAACAATTAAATCTGGAAGTGTGTTTTGTATTCTTTGGAATTTGTATGGAGGAGTGGAAAAAGAAAAAAGAAAAAGTCCCTTCCTAATATGAGCAATAAAATAATGAGAATATATGCTTGGAATCTTATTCAAAAAATAATATAGGAAATAAATATCCTAATTGGAAAGGGGTTTTGGAAGGACTAAGAGATCTCACGTGACTTGAATGTCACATTCCTATAGATAAAAATATTCATTTAAACAAACCAAACATAAAAAAAAGAAAGGAGTGTCTCATCAAACTCAATACTTTGTACCTCAACCCCACCTACTTTTTTACCCACACATCCATCCCTCATCTCATGCATTGGAAAACATGCCTGACATAGGATCACGTGTCCCCCCCCCTCCAAAGGGCAATGGCTAAATGGTAAACTTTTTTGTTTACTTGTCTATGGTGATGGCTAGGCCCCCTGCCATGCACGTACACCATCTGCCCTGCCAAGTATATGCACGCATGTCCGTGTAGTTACCTTTCAAAACAAATGTCGGCGTTGAAGTGACATTTTAGTTAATATGTTCCTATCCTTTATTTAAATAAACTTATAATGTTTCCGCTGAATTGCTTTAAACATTTGTGCACACAATTAAATATTTTATTTCATTTGTTTAATTAAATTTACAATTTTTTTATGCATTTTTTTTTTAACTTTTAAATTTTTTATTTATATTAAATTCAATGCAAATGTAATATAGGTTTGGTTATTTTTTAAAATTGTAAATCAAATAATTTTGAAACATAAAAATTTATAAAGTTTTTGCATGATTTTTTTAAAAATTTAATTAAAGTTAGTGAGTTGAGGGGAAACTTATATTATCATAATTAAATTATAATAATTTAATATTTTATTTTATTTGTTAAGATAAATTTATAATTAAAAAAAATAAACATATTTAAATTTTAATATTTAAAAATAATTTTTTCATATTAAATTTATATTAAATGTAAATGTAATGACTTTGATTGTTTCTCCAAATTCTAAATCAAATATATTTATTTTTAAAATATGCACACTAATTTTTATTTTTTTACTTTAAATGGTAAACTTTAATATGTTTAAATAGTTTAAAACATTTAAATATGGCTAAATGGTAAACTTTTTTGTTTACCCTCCCTATGGCCATTTAAATAGTTTAATAGGGAGGGTAATTTTTATTTTTTACTAATTATTTTAAATAACATATTTAAAATAATTTATAAATTAAAATCAATTTATAAACAATTTAATCTATTTCAATTGTTGTAAATAATATTTAAATGTTTTAAACTATTTAAACATTTAATTATTTTAAATATGTTATTTAAAATAATTGAAATATTTATTCAATAAATTAAAATCGATTTATAAAATTAAAACAAAATTGAATTGAAGTTATATTTTTATATATTTATAATTTGAAAGTATTGTTATAAAAGATTTATAAATTAAAATCAATTTATAAAAAATTAAAATAAATTATAATTTATTACTTTTAAATTACAATTTAATCTATTTCAATTGTTGTAAATGATATTTAAATGTTTTAAACTATTTAAACATATTATAATTAGTAAAAAATAAAAATTACCTTCCCTATTAAACTATTTAAATGGCCATAGGGAGGGTAAACAATTTTTTTTACCATTTAGCCATATTTAAATGTTTTAAACTATTTAAACATATTAAAGTTTACCATTTAAAAGTTTACCATTTAAAGTAAAAAAATAAAAATTAGTGTGCATATTTTAAAAATAAATATATTTGATTTAGAATTTGGAGAAACAGTCATTACATTTACATTTAATATAAATTCAATATAAAGAATTTATTTTTAAATATTAAAATTTAAATATGTTTCTTTTTTTACATTATAAATTTATTTAAATAAAGGATAGGAACATATTAACTAAAATGTCACTTCAATGCCGACATTTGTTTTGAAAGGTAACTGACATGCGTGCATATACTTGACAGGGCAGATGGTGTACGTGCATGGCAGGGGGCCTAGCCATCACCATAGGCAGGTAAACAAAAAAGTTTACCATTTAGCCATTGCCCCTCCAAAGTGTAGATTTGGGTAAATGGGAAAGCCTATACGTTGGGTGGAAAAAAAGGTAGCATCTAAGATGAAAGCTCCTTTATAAAACCTCCTCTCCCATCTTCCTAGGTGCCTCCAAGGGCCGCCCAAGGACATATTCAGCCTTCTCCTTCATCTAATACGTGTCTTGAGGAGACTCCTTTAGAAAATGCAGATGGTGGGAGTAAGGGGAGGGAGGTGGATCAAGTTAAGAAGGTTATTAAATTAGTTAGTTAATAAAGAGGAATAGGTTAGTAAGTTGGTGAGTATGTAATTAGTTGGTAAGTTTGGAAATGCTAAAAGGGTAAGAAAGGATTTAGATAATGTAGTGAAGGGATATAAATAAAAATAGGCAAAAAAAATCCTTGTAATAATAAAAAGTTAGTGCATAAAATAATAGGAAATAAATAAGTAATAGCCTAAGAGATATTTAAGTGTTGTTAGCCAAGATGAATATAGAATTAGATTTGAGAAATAACATTGTTAGTTAATGGAATTTATTCAATAAATTAAATCTATATGATATGTATCTTAACATGAATTAAAAGTAATTAAATTTCCCACTATGAGCATTATCATTGTATAAGACTATTTAATGGAAAGTTGATGATATTGTGACAAATAGAGCTAGCTAGTTAATTCTCCAATTAACGAAAGGTAGATGTTATACATGGTCACATAGTAAATGGAAAGTATATGACAAATTAATGAATAAGGTATGTTAGTAATTTGTGTTGTAGTTAGTGGGTCATGTGAATATGGTGTCTTTGAGATAATAGTAATAGTTAGATGAAATTAGTTGCATAGCATATGGTATGTTATAATTATTACCTTCAATACTATGTGGTTAATATAATTATAATATTATAGGTATTGGATAGCATGGTATGTTTATGTACCTACAAAACTAAGATGTTATTAGGGTTGTGTAAATATAGATTGTATTACATAACATACCACTCATGTTAGGTCCACATATAAAAAAAATATAGATGGCAACGACAGTGTAACACACAAGGATTCTATAAGTTAAGACAAATTTAAACTTAAGGTACCAATGATATGGGAACTGCAATGTTTCTCAACCAGTAAGGGACACTTTGATTTTGAATAATGATAATAATAATAATAATGAGCAGGGAAAAAAACAAATTCAGTCGTGTTTTTGCCCTGTAATTTTGGGCATGATAGCGTAACTGAGATCAAGGTGGTCCAACTGTGCAAATTCAAATAAAGATGAACTGATGTGACCTTGTGAATTGTATCCACTCAAATTGAGTAGAGAAACATGGTATGTGCGGAGGTTACAGATGACTCCCCTTCGGGTGCAGCAGTTGAACCCCTGCCAGGAACTAAGAATGTTATATTCATCTACAACTACTGCCTTGAAATCTAGGAGAAGATTTCTTTCAGGGAGGGGCATGCAATTGCGAGGGGAATGGTGAAGCAAACGAAGCAATAAGATATTGCAATGATTGCCAATGCAATTTTGCCATATGAAAACTTACTCTCCCATTCCTTCCACACTAAAATTTGTGTTGTCTTTCAAAAAGAAGAGGTGCTCATAGATGAGTTTTTGAATAAACAAATTGCTGTCTATGATTAGATATTGTCGATTAGAGTACAATGTCGTGTCGCTAATGTTATTAGTGAATAGTGAGATTGGATGTGCATTTTTCATATGCAAGCACTGGGGTGGCTTCTCATCCATCAATATGACTTATTTTTCCAAATTATGCTTCTCTATAGTCTTAAATCGTGGCATGTGAAAGAAAGAAGACTGTAATTATGGGCGTTCAATAAAGGACTTAAATTTCTTCGAGTTTTAAAGTTGTAGATTGCTTCCACTGAATTTGAGGTACATTATGGAGAGCTTGGAGTGCATAGTTCGAATGCCATGTTTGGTTTTCCACCTCCTCATGTAAGACGGTCAGTAACAAGAGTTTTTTAAATTGATTTTGCTTGCACTACAATTGGCAGTGTTGTGTTCACCAAGGATTGAAAGCAGTATCAAAAAGGAATAAAAGAAGAGTTACATATATACTCCACTACATGATGTTTGAATAAGTAGGAAATTTATTGCAATTATGAGTTAATATTTAAATTAATGATTTAATTGATGTTTTTTGTAGTTTTGATGTCAAAATAAATGCCCTCTTCTTATTCATATAAACCTTCAATTTAGGTTTCTTCTTGCAATGATAGCTGAAAAAAGGTGGCCTCTAATGGAGGCCTCAAAAATCTGGAGCAAATCAAATAATTACTAACAATCTTATTAATTTTTTTAATTTTTAATAATATGACACCAGTAATTGTAACTATAGAGGTAATAAAAAATATGTGTTTGTAAATGAACTATTAATAAAAAATTGAAAGTAAAAGATACAAATGGTGCTAAAAAGATGAAGTAAGGACAATCAAAGGCTTCAATGATAATGAAAAAGCAAATGGAAGATCTTTTATGCCATCAACAATGCTATAAAATAGGAACCAAAATGAGTTACTACACAAAATGTGTGGTTTTGCAAATGGTACTATAGCTTAAACATAGTTTGCAACAATGAGTGGAGTGTAAACATAAATTTTTATTCAAAAATCATATCAACTATCAAGAATCAACTATCACCAATAAAAAATCGTATGGGTTATCAAAATATCATCAGAACAACCTACATATGAGCTCTCTACTACAGGTATAATGGATAACATGTATCTGTTTATTTTTTATTTTTTGTGTGAGTTATGTATTGTGGTTTACTGGGTTCTATATCAATCTCTATACAACATGAGAGCAAAATAGGCATATTTTTTTGTTGCATATATAGCCATATAGATCAAGAGCTGTTTAAAAAAAGAGAGTTTATAGTACATGATGAAAATGAATTTATACACTTTGGCACACATTGTTTAAACATTGGTTAAGTATCATAATATGTAATATATAAATTTATATATAGCTTATTTCTATATGATCAATTTAATATGTTCCCATTTTTAAAACCGAAGTAAAAAAAAAAATTAAAAATATTTTACAAATTTATAACTTGATTTAAATGTTTAAAATTTTAAAAAATTATATTCAAAGTTGTAAAATATAGGCAATAGCTTTTACCTAGTGATTAAATTTTTTGATCTTAGCCAATAAAAAATTAATACTATTTATTATAATACTTATACTTTAATATTTATAAAATAAACTTATAAGATAATTAAGATACACAAAAAATGTTGTTAAACATTTATTTTGTTAATTTTTTCAAAATCTTACACTCTCCTTTGATTATCTAACATCCCCTTCTTGAGGTATCATTAATGTACATTTTTAGCAGTTCATTCTAACAAAAATATGGATGTTGATTGGTTGTTCATATCTCAACAATTATTTTACTGTCTCTCTTTTATTTCATCCATTAACTTTAAATTTTTTTGCAAAAAGTATGGCCCTTGCTCAAATTTCCTTCTCATGGTGTCTAAAATAAGAGCATAACCATAGTTGTTAATGTCATGTGGAAGGCTAAAAATTAATCAACGAGGTGTTAAAATTTCAACATAAATCTAGGCAAGAAAAAGATGAAGAAAAAACATAGGATTTGTGAAAATAAAATTGCATCTCTAATATTCAATAATTACAATATGCATAAAAATATTATTTATACAACAATAAACTACCAATAAAAACAAGATATTCGATGAATAACAAGAAGCTAATAATAACTATCTAAATTAGACTTACTATTGTATGAACCCTTTATTAACAATAATCAAATTGTAATCATCCTTGATCTTATTGTACTACATGCAAACAATCATGCACCATTCAAATTTAAAGCAAAATTAAGGATCGTCATCCACAAATTTTGAAATCATATTGAAGATAGAAAGTTGGAGCTAACAAGAGTGAGATTAGTGTTAAAACATGTACTAACATTAGGTTTTTTGAAAGTAAAATTTAAAGTAAGTTTAAAACATATTATTTGTTGAAATTAGATTATCAAAACAAATGAGATTATAAAATTTCCACACTATGCAAACACACTATCAAAAGCTCATACTAGTGAATCCATTAATGTAATATTAAAATCTACAAAATGTGACCTTTCCAAATAGTTTGATACTTATGTACATTCTCACCGATGTTTTGATGTTCTGACACTTTCTAGGGTCTAATAGTAGCCACTAAAAGATTTCATAGGTTTATGATCGTATAAGTTATCAACCAAATACATCTAATGCTTTTTTTTAGTGTCTTTACTTACTCCAAAGCCTTGATTGCATCTTCTAACCTATGTAAAACATAAAGTACTCGAATATAGTTTGTTAAAAATGAATAAATTTTATCTATGAGACCAACATTGGCAATATTTAAAATGCTCACACAACTTTTTTGTACTTGAGGATTGATAGTAGATAGGAAATAACAAACATGAACCATCTAATAGAAAATATGTGTTTTTCTTTGACAATGGTTAGACTCTTGCTAAATGATTTGGACTTGAGGGTTGATAGTAGATACAAAATAGCAAGCATGAACCATCAAATAGAAAATATTTTATTTTTCTTTGACAATGGTTAGACCCTTGCAAATTGCTTCTAATCTAGCTATGTATAATGTGTTGTGTTGGACATTTTATGTCTCTTTGGTACATGCACTATGAAGGTTTAAATGGATCAAATTTATCTAGACATGTGAAACTGGAACAACTAATATAATTCAAATTTACTTGAATTACAAGTACATTTACATAGCTATGAGTAACATACCTTTATCAATATTGAGATCAAAATGTACAATGAGAACCACATTTCCTAACAAAACTGGTAAATTAATAAAAGTTTACTATGCTAATGTTGTGCAAACATAGAAAAATTGTATAGTTAGAAACTTGAGAAGACACGTGAGATTATGGTGGTAATTTTAGAGATACCCACTTGATCATTGGTATATTTTTAGTCAATTTTCAGCCCTCTTTCGAAGTCATAACGTTTATGGATTCCTATATGTACACTTGCAACTCTTAGATACAATAGACACATTGAAGAATTAACCAATATTTTAAATTATCCTAAATAAATGAAATTATCATATAATATTTAATAAAAATATAAATCGTTATAGGGTATACATAACTTTTGGGAGCAATTCACAAGACCTATCACATAGACAACAATATTTTGCCAACAAGGTGACACTCCAACACAAATTGACTTTCGTTGCATGTTACAAAATACACACAATGCATAATTGACTAAACAATATTGGGAATTACAAACACAATGTAGAAATAATAGGTTGTATTTTTGAATAAAGTGCATTTGACTAATCAAAACACCTTTAGCCTATAAACAATCTAGTGGGGAAAACAATGATAATGATGTTGACTCACTTCCAAAAGAACTCTTTCTATGTAGAGGCCAACAAATAATGATAAAAATAAAACTCTTGATTCAATAGGTCTTGTAAATGGATCACATGGAGGGGGGGGGGGAGGGCGGGGTATATATTGTGTACACACCTAGTTGTAAACCCTTAGAACTACCTCTATATGTGGTTGTTTGATTTGAGAACTATACAAAAGGTCCACCTTGGAATCAAGATCACCAAAAATATTAATGTATAAGACATATATCTTTAGGTAATCATAGAAAAATACCACTATCCATGTTATTGACACTCACCATACATAAATCCCAAGGATTGACACTTCAAAAAATAACAATTAATATTGGTTCAAGAATTAAATAACTAGAAAACCTTCATATAGGACAACCAATCTCCTTTGATTGATATTTAAGAGTGAAAAACAATCCATATACAATTGTCAAGAAAAAGGAAGACTTTCACTATAGTGTGGAAAGGTACAAAATCTTTTACTTTTCGTTTATGTGTGTGTGTGTGTGTGTTTACTCATCACTTTTATATTGGTTACATTTATGCATTTCAATATCATCTTTCCCTAATGAATAAAGTTTTTGTGCTATAGGCATCGTGAGAAAATGCCCCTTGTGGCGATGTAAATTGTGTTTTTTTGAAAAGAAATTATATTACCAACTAAAACTTTTGCTTCTTAAAATCCATTTGTTCTTGTTCCGAATAAAAATAACCCATTACCTTGTAATACATACAATATATAAACCATGTAAACAAAAATGTGTATAAAAGATTCTACTATTTTCTTCAAAAATAGTTTACTTTGTGGAAAAAAATACGTACCATTTTAAGTATCTTAATTTTTTGTTTTCCTCTCTTACATTTCTTTTTGTTTTATGATGAATCTTATGAATTTAAGAATAATTATATTTAACTATTTCAAATTAACAACGTTTAATTTATTTGTTTGAACCTTTTAAATTAATTAAATGTCTACCAAAAAGAAAAGAAAAGTGTGCAATCATCTTATAGACTTCTACCTTTTTCGACTATCAGTGTGCTCCTTGCTCTGTCGAGTGCAAGTGCTAGTAACATATTATTATATATTGACAATTGATCATGTCTCATTATTTGGTGATTTTTCCTTAGAAGAACTTGTTCAATTCAACTTTGAGTGCATTAGAACCCTACGTACATGTAAGAATTGCTTTCCTTCAAAATTTAGCATGCTTTAGAAAAATTAGAAGTGGTCGAATTTTTGAAGGGAAGTTTCTTTTGACAGAGATCTTTGCCAAAGAAAATAATATTAGCCATCTCACAGATTCTGGGACATTTCAGAAGTGCTTGTAATGTTGTTTCTGAAGTTGTCCATGATTATATATTTTTTAAATTCAGATTTGGTATATGTATGAGATAGGATAGCTTTAGTTGAGGGTCATGTAGTTAATTTGCAATTGACAGAAATTATCAGGAATCATTTTCGTTTTTTAAAAGATGCATTTTAATTTCTAAGTATCTGAAGTGTGTTGTCTTCACAGATAATTGTTTTACAAAAGTAGAGTTTAGCTAATACCTATATATATGTTGTCATTTGGTGAACATGGACGTCTTAGAAAACATATCAAGGCACCTCTATGAAAGGGAAATTTTGTGTTCAGTTCTTGCATTGTCTTTTAGGATCAATTGTGTAGTTTGATTTGGTTCTAATGGTTTGGGTCTTTCTAGTGGACCTTCCATAATGGAAAAAACTAAAGGCAATGTTTCTCTTTGGCACTTCACTTTTCTTTTGTAACTAAATTTTCCATGCCTATGATAGGCTCTCTGCCATTTATCCTAATAGAAAGGTTTGGGTCTCTTTTCTAGATTTATCATAATAGAAAGGTTTTAAAGTCAATATTTCAACTCGGCATATTACCTTCTTCAGTAATTATAATTATATATATATATATATATATATATATATATATATATATATATATATATATATATATATATATATATAGAGAGAGAGAGAGAGAGAGAGAGAGAGAGAGAGAGAGAGAGAGAGAGAGAGAGAGTTTTGGGACCAACTTCATAGTTTGATTAGGTTCCTATTTGTGTTTTTAATTTCTTTCCTCAATACCTGAGCAATGCTTATATTGAAGGTACATTAGCGAGGGTGTATGTTGAGCATGGTGGATGGATATGGTATATCTATTATTTGATGAAGGGGGAAACACTTACCACAACTTTTGTGACTTTAAGCCCAAATATTATATTTGCAATGCCAAATTATTAGCCATTAAAGTTAGTCATTTAAGTGTCATGATACATGCCTAATGTAACTTTGCAAGGTGTAATTATTATGATAAGGAGACTAATGCATATTGCAGAGTTGGAAGACTTCACCATTAACACTAACTGGGTTCGCTATATGGGAATAAGGGTTGATTACCATTAATAACTAGCAAAAAGCGTGCAAAAAGGCATGTAATGAACTCAAACATGTACTATAGTGTGGTTGTTATATGCTTGTTCGACATAGTGGTTTCAACATTTATATTAATTTCCTCATATAACTATATTTGATATTTATTGGTAATTATTGGCGTAATATTCCCCATTCTAGTTGAATGTGGCCTCCCTTTAGAATATTTTTTTACTTGCATATTTTGTAGATTGACCTAGGGAATGTCAATCACAACAATGAAGACTGAATGTTATATGCACCATGGTCCACCTTGTACTGATCAAAGCCAATTAAGTAGATGTCCCCAGGAAATTTTCATTGTCCAACATTTCCCCCTTTTCTAATGCTATGGTAACCCTGGGATTTCTATGCTCTCCAATATGTTTATGATTGGACAAGAGCTTAAACGGATGTGGAAATTATTACGGAAAATTTGATTTATCATTGGAATTGGAGCAAAAGTCTCTCTACTTTCCTCTTAGAAATATGTTAATTTAATTATTATTAAAAATACTAAAAAGGAAAAATAGGTTTGTTTCGACTGCTATATCAACTTTTAGAGAGTATTTTTTTAGCTATACAAACCTATGCACACTCTCTAATTTGTATTTGTTAAAATGTTCATAAGCCCAAAGTTAGGGGATGTATAAGGAGATACAGGAAAAATAAATGTTTCCAAAAACTTAGAAAAAGTGTTGGAGACCAAAATATTGGGTTATGTTTAAATTGTTAGGCCATGCTATTTTTAAAATGGAGAACTATGGTAAAATTTTTGAAGTCATATCTTTTGATGCATGATATGAGTTGTTTATTTGGGTATTGCAAATTAGCTTTGCTATCTAGAATTCTCTATTTTCTATGCAATGTTGTTGTTACCTAATATTGAAACATCAAGTTTGGTACTATTCAACTATTTATGCATATGCAACTTGTTGCACACACCATGAAATTACCGCTTTACATGATGTTGCTTCCTCTTCTTAAACAATTTTCTTTAATGTCACTAAAACAACTATATATTTAGCAATGTAGTTGTTAGTTGCAATATTGTATGATCAAACTTCATTTTTAGATTATTAATTACTTGTCACTTGTCTAGTAATTACTTAATCATTCTATTATTTATTTTCTTTTATCATTTATGTAACTAATCTATTAAATATTAATTACCAGTAGGGATGTTAATTATGATTAAATTTCATTATTATAGGGGGTATCACATTTGATTAAGTACCATCACAAGGAAACTAAACACACACCAATACATATATACATGTATATCCTATTGGCAATTTGGTTGAGATAAGTTGTTAGGTGTTGTCATTTATGGAAACATTATGAACTATTGAGGCCGATGATGATTAGAGTTAAGTTTGGTATTCAATAACCTAGAAACTTGTCTAAGTATGAAGCATTAATGTAGTGTATGGTCAAACTATTTTATTCGGTGAGGTTCACAAAGAACAAATGCAAGCCTACAAACTTGGAGGAAGTTGGTTTTGACACCATAAAAGATATGTTTAAGACTTGTAAACATAATGATAGGATTTGCATATTTTTTGGTGAGATTTATTAAAGACGGGTTTGACTTTACAAGAATCGAACAACTGGCAAAGAATTGACAATTTGGTCAAGGTATTGATTTGACCTGTCAAATCAAGAAATTGACCCCTTTAAAAGCTTGAAGTCCTTGGTATGAAAGTGAGTGTGTGTCCAAGTGTTATGTCTAAGTGTCTTTAAGGTCACTTACTTCTCATCTTTCTTGAAGTACTCTGCTTACTTTGTTTTTTGGGTCTCCCTTTGCATTACCTTTACTTAATCATTCTAAGCAGGGTTTCATGCTTTCCTAGTGCGCACTAGGTTTAGGTGATTTAGACATGGTTGGGGTGTGTTCTAGCATCCTCCCAATGAGAAGTAAGTGTTTTCCATTGAATTCTCTTCTATCTTACCCTAACATTTCATATCCCATAGTTTTCGGGCTTTCGAGTTGATTTTCCCCTTGAGCAAACTATATCAAGTGCAAATTTGAAGGATGAAGTCGTGGCAATGATTAAGAAGCAATGAATATGATTTTGTCATTCCTAAAGGCGTACAAAACTATGAATCGAAGCCAGGATGAGTCTCATTCAAATTTGTGGAGATAAGATCAAGTACTACTAGGGAATATAGGTCTATGGTATTTCTGTTGCATATTCATTGAAATGAAGCTATTTTGTTTTGTTTCCAAGGCTATGGGAATGTAAGCCAAATATTAGTTCCAATCTTTAAATAGTGTGGACACAATGTTGAAAGAACCATTTAAAGGCTCATAACAAGTAAGGCACACTCGAGATTTAGCATCGAGGCCATCAAAATGAAGTAAAAAGTTGAGTGTCATTTGTCATGCTTTAGTCTAGGAAATATTGTTGTGAGAGGGGTTTTCCATCCCAAGGAAATAAAAAAAGGTCACTTATTCAGATGCTTTGAGAATAGAAAGTCAACTCACTCTAAAATACAAATATCTTTCAGAGATGCTCAAGGGATACTTTTAGAGAAGTTAGTGTTGGAGATGCGAACCTATTATGAAGCGATACAGTGTTAAAAGATTTAAGCTGAAAGTGAAAGAATGAGGTGCGCAAGCCATTTGAGGATGACTCCCCATGTCGAGATTCTTGATAAAGGAAAATAGGTTTGTGGAAAAGCTAAGCATCTCTCTCTCCCGCATGTGTTAATATTATTAAGTATATCTGTATTCTAGATTCTGAAGAAATGTAAGGCACTTCCTGTAAAGATGAAGCATTTGTGTTGTTAAGTGATTCTTAGTCATATCACTTTAAGTAAAGTAAGAATGCTTTTGGGAACTTAGTATTTTATGTGCAAATGAATGAAAAGTTTAAATAACCACTACTCATGGAATTAAATGCAAATCCTACCATTATAATCGTTGGTCAAACTTAATTTCATTCATGTGGTGCCAACATTCTAATTCATAAAGCTATTTCATCAGAATTGCATGCAATTGGTTTCTTCAAGTACATTTAAATGACTATTTATTGAGAACTACATCCTGTGCAATCATAGTGAATGGCAGTCAGAGCTACTAGTTACGATATATTAATTGGCTTGGAGAGTGAGTTAAAAAAGTTTGCAAAAACATCCTTCAAATTCTATGATTTGGGTGATCTTCATAGGAGACTTAATTCTCAACCCATTCACCCAATCACTCAAAAAATTAAAGAGAGCGGATTGCTAGAAGCAACTAGTTTTCCAATGGTAGTTCATGCACCTGAGTTAATGAAGGAATGCATAGAGAGATACAACCCATAAACAAAACAGATTTTGTTTACTGACCAGTCTATTCTCATATCAATAAACAAGGTGCTGATGCAGTCTATATTTGGTATCCCCATGAAGAATTAGTATTGTGATGTTGATTTTGGGTCCTTTGTGTCCATGTTGAATGAGAAGAAGACCCTTAGATGGGAAGACATGGAGAAGGCCTGGTTCCAGACTACCTGCTAAAAGAAGAGCAAAATGCCAAAGACTCTTTTTGGCACAAATATGAAACAAGAGATTGTGGACATCCTCACACTGCTCAAACTAAAAGGAAAAGAGAAGATTTTGGAGTTCATCAAACACTACTTCTTCTTAGAACATGAAATTTGTGCTGAGGATATGCAGATTGACTGGGCACAAATAATTTCTAATGAGCTCGCCTCATGGCTGAATTCGGCCAGAGGATTCAAGCAATTCTACATGTCCTCTTATTTAATTTATGCTTTAGAAATAGACCACTTGTGGCCTAGTCTCCCTAGCATCCCAAATTATGATGGGCACACCAAAGTCTATGAATTCCACCTGCATATGTAGCTACAAAAAAGATATGAGTACATAGCTATCAATGATTCTTTTACAAAGAGGCTATGCTGGGAATTGCAAGGATGCCCTAAAAGGAGATTCTCACCAGAGGAAATTTTGGCCATAAGCTAATTTGGATGCTCATTCATCCATTTTCCACGTTTCTCCTATTTGTAAATAGAAGCTTTGCTAGATTTTCAAAGAGGTTTCCAAGATATGTGGAAGATAAGGTGGTTCTAGTTGAGCTGTGTCGATAGATACTTAAAGTGAACAAATTTTATTTCAATGTGAAGAAGATTGCCAATATTTCATTCCCTATGATGGTAGGCCCATATTCATGTGCCTCTAGATCAGATGCTTGAAATTTGGTAAAGAGTTTTGAGAGCAAGATTAAGTTGTTAGACTATGAGCTGCTTAGGCCTTAATATGATCCAATTAAATTTGTAAGGGATCATCTAAAGTTACGATATGCCTATAGGCATGTCCCGAATATTGAAGACTTCTAGTCTAGTTGTCTCAATGAGTACCAAACTCAGGAGAGATTTTGGTCACGACTAACCATTGATGAAATTAAATTATATAACGATTTAGTTGATGTTTCTGACCTTGCTAATGATGGAGCCTACATGCACCCCACATCTCATGATAAAATCAAGGGCACAACAATTTTTTCCACCCCACTTATAGATCCATTCATTAATACTATGGAGGTTCTCATGCAAGGAATAATAAAGAGAACAAAAAAATGGGCACAGTGGACCCAAGCAAGGAAAAAGAGGACCAAAACTACTAGTTCTACAGGTGAGGTATCAGCTAGAGCCACCCAGTCAACCACAACAACAATCATAGTGGCCACTATGTCAGCATATGCATGGCCATCACAATCCATTGGCCAAGGTGTAGACTAGCTTCCAGAAAAGAATGTGCCCCTTATTCCTACTTGCGGAGCTGGCCCTCTCCTGAATGTCGAGAATACTGGAGAGAAGGAAGATGACAAGGATAAGGGGAAGGATCAAGAAAAATCAGTGGCCAAGCCATCTTCCCTTTTCAAGTCATAAATTTGGATGGCAATACTAACCCCATGGATGACCAGGAATAGGAAGCACAAGAAGCAAGGGGATACTTTAGCCATTTCAGTAACCAAGGTAGCTGCCTTCCATGTTGCTTCCTAGAGCAAGCCAACTCCATAAATCTTGAGGAAGCTATTTGATCTCATTGCATTACAATCTGCTATCAATGTGCTCTCTATAGAGTCATGGCTCGAGGAGACCATTGATTGGAAGACGAGGAGATATGAGGATTCAGCCCCATCAAAGGACTTCATCACACAAGTGACCTCCTCTCATCCATCTACGAAGAAAAAAGAAGAAGAAAACAATTGTTGCACTAGAAATAAATTCGACAACTGGCCATATGCTAGTTGAGATTGCTAAGCCATGGAAAGAAGGAATATTTCATGAGCTCTCAAAGGAAAATTTCCAAATTAGGACAGTGGATTTTGGCATTCCAGTTTACAACTCCATGGTGAACATGTGGTAGTCAACTAATGAGAAAATCGAGGACAAGTTGGAAGAGCTTAGAGTAGAGAAGGAGATATTGAAGGCCTCAAACAAAGAGCTATTGGAATACATAAAGTCTACACTTGGGAGAACTTCTTCAGGTTAGTTTGACTCAAATATAGAGGAGAATAAGAACTTACTCTTGAAACAACAACAAGAAAGACAATTCGGGCAGGTAGGCCAAGCCAGGGTGGATTAGATGAAGGGTCAAGGTCCCCCACTAGTTGAGAATTTGGGAAGCCTCATAATGGATGCTCACAAGCTTAGGGAAGTGACTTAAAATCATGAAACAACCACACAAAAGGTAAGAGACAAGATGCAAGAGAAATTCGCCCTTCTATAGGAAGTGATACACTTGAAGACAAATGTGGTCATTGCTCATGAGATTTTTAAGAATGGAAGGAGTCACTATTTCACTAGAAGCAATCCTTGGAGTTTGTCATAGAAAGCTCCATGAGATCTGCAAATGAGCTTAAAGATGTGCATGATCTGGTGAAAAAGGTCCTTGAAAAGTTGTTTCAATATTTGAAGATATTGCACATAGAGTGCTTGATGTCCACTAATTGAAAGCTTATGGACATTGAGAGAATGAAATCAAAGTTTTTGGCTTTTATCGACAAAGCTGTTGACCCGCTCAACTTCCAAGTGTCCAAGATCCAGGAACTTTCAGAAAAGGATGCAATCATAAGGAGAGAAATGGAGAAATTCCAATTGAGGGTGGCCAAAATTGATGAGGTGATAGAGATGCATGACTACTGGATGGTCTAAGCCGACAATATCATCATTCCAGATGTCAAAGATTTGGACAAAGTAAATGAAAATATGAAAGCTTATAGAGTCAAATTAGTTACTTCTAAAAAGGCATGATGATTATGATACTTTTCCAAACATCTTCCATTTTCCTTCTATGTTCTAAACTTAGTCATTCTTGGAATTTTGTCAGTCTCTATAATGGAAAATGATTCAAGATTGTCCTATTCTTAGTCTTTCTATTTAGAGATGCTCTGTGAAACAATCATCCATATAACCAACCATTTTGAGAAGTCCTATAAATGTAATCTTTGATGAAGTTAATAAGATCGGTAAAATTTACTTTGGGAAAACTCTTTTAGTTGGGACTGCTGTGCATGAATCTAAGTTCATTTTAAGTTTTTCTATTCATTTAGTTTAAAGTTGAGTATATAGAATGAATGTGTTAATGTTGAACTTTGAATGAATGTAAATGAACTTGGTTTTGTTTCCTTCGTTCAATATATTGTATGTCTTACTCTCTTTAGCATAAGAATGTCTTTTGTTCTCTCTATTGTTTTTCTTAGTTCATGTGTTTAGAGTAGTTAGTTGCATAAGGAAGCCAAAAAATTAGTGTTTGGAGTAACTGAGAGATAGACAATTCATGAATTGTCAAAACATTAGCTACCATGTAATTTGGGAATTACTTATTTCACCATCTCTTCCTTTCTTTTGACTATCATAGCTAGTTATGCATGTTTCCATTTCTTGCATCTAGGTTGTAATAGATTGCACGGTTCGAGTTAGTCCCTCTGTTCATTTTCTTAGGTTGTTTAAAGTGTTTAACAACTTAGTTTTTGCCTCTTCTTCTCTCTGGTTAAGAGAATACCCCCAAAACTAGAAAGAAAAAATTCATTGCATATATTACATTCATAAGGGAGCTCTACCTTTAAATTCAAGGGTCTTTGATAGATTACTACACTGATCCATTTTGTTGTTAACTTATTTATTTTCCATAAGCCATTGGTCAATCAAAGAGTCAAAGTATAAACCAAAATATCAAGGAAGACAAACTGTTAACAAATAGGTTTCTATTTGTGTTTTTTATTTCTTTCCTCAATAGCTCAATGATGCAAGGTTCAAGCCATTGCCTCCAAGTGGTTGCTATATGTATGCACGCATACATGCACGCATGCTCACTCACTTTCTTTTGGGACCAACTTCATAGTTTGATTAGTTTCCTATGCGTATTTTTTTACCTTAGCAATGCAAGGTTCAAGCCATTGTCTCAATTGGTTGCTTAACCTAAGGATGCATTTGTTGATTGCAAAAACAATATACATTGGAATGAGAATTGAATTACTATTATGTTGATCAGAACTAGATTACTATTGTTTTAATCATATTATGATAGTTTATTGTGGTGGTTGTTGGGCATGAATGGTATCCTCATCAAAATAAGATTCATATAATTTAATAAATAATAAATAAATAAAATAGTAATAATAATATAATATGAATAATGATATGATTATAATTTTTTCATATGTAATAGGCAATTATCAAATTAATTAATAATTTACATCAATTTTACTCTATTCAAAGTGCGAGCACTATGAGAAAAAGAACGAGAAGAAAAACCCCTAGTCTAGCCTGAGACTGAAGTCCTATGAACAAGGGGAGGGGAACTTACAATACAAAGAGACAAGGGCATACCCTTGACTTACATGGCCAAAATCCTATGGTTGAGGTGGAATACCATCTATACATGTGCCTGCAAATGAGGACCTCCATTGGAATATCTTAGAAGGATCCTTCTCAGGTAGCGATCTAGGAGAAGTATTGCACAGAAAAGATCTCATGACCGCTTAACTCTAACCTTTACCCAACTTAGCCCTCCCTGCAACTAAGGCAACACCAAATATTGAGGTGAGGGAAGTGGTTGGTGGTGTGGGTTAAAGGTTCCCCCAGCTTGTGATCAGAAGCTAAATCATATTCTATAGGAGTATATAAAAAGTCAAGAGAAAGAGAAAATAAACCATTTTCCTCAAAGAGTGCATTATGGGAGAGGAGGGAAGGAAGAGCTCTTAATATATGAGATTTCTACAAAATTGAAAACATGGGCTACATAGTAGTTAAAACCCATTCTTACTCAGTTGAAGAAATCTATAATCAAATACCAAGAGAAAAGAGATTGGAGGACTAAAGGACTGATTCTGGAACCTTAATCCAAATATAAAATATGTTGTCACTAATATAAATAGAGATATTTGTGTTACATTAGAGGAGGGAAATAAAATAGAGCACTGCCCATCCAACCTTATGATGGAGAGAGTAGAGGGAAGGGATTATACTAGCCCCAATATCATTCCCCGACCTTGGTGGCTATGGAGACTATAAATTAACATTCATGCCTAGCTCAAATGTTAAAAGGAACTCATGCGAAGACAACCCAAGGGGGTTAAAGTTTCACCCAACCTGTGATAAGAAGGTAAATCACATTCAGTAGGAGTATTCAAAAACTTAAAGAAAGTGCAAATAAACCATTCTCCTCAAAGAGTGCATTAGTGGAGAGGAGGGAAGGAAAAGTCCTTAATATATGAAATTTCTGAAAAATTGAAAACATGGGATGCATAGCAACTAAAACACATTCCTACTCAGTTTAAGAAATCTACAATCAGATACCAAGGGAAAAGAGATTTGAGGGTGGAAGGGCTGATTTTGGAATGTTAATCCAAATATAAAATACATAGTTAATAATACAAATAAAGATATTTGTGTTGCATTAGAGGAGGGAAAGAAAAAAATGCACTGACCATCCAACCTTGTGATGGAGAGATTAGAGAGAAGGGATTATATTAGCCCTAATATCATCTCCCAACCTTGGTGCTTTGGAGATTGTAAGTCAATTTTCATGTTAGGTTCAAATGTTAAAAGGAACTTATGCAAGACAACTCAAGTGGGTAAGGGAAATAAAGCCACATAAGCCTTTAAGTTGGGGATGAAAAGGAAATATCAACCCAGTTCTCATTAAGAGGCTAAAATGGGTACGAGAGTGATGTTGAGAGGGGGTTAGGTAAACTCATTTCCCCACATTCAAGAAGGTTGAGAGAATCCACCCCTTGGGCTATATGAGCTATTTCAGAACTAAGAGCACTCTAAAGAGGGTGTCAATTGCTAATCCCAAAGCTCCATAATAGAGAAAAGAGAACCCAAAAGAGGCTAGGGGGCTTGATAACATTTGCAATTTAAGAGACTATTTCCACATAAAGAACTCGTGAAGTTACTGATTTATTAAGTGCAATATAAATTAACCCCAACTTTAAATTTCATGTTGGTATTGCATCTAAGATTTTGCAAATATAAATTGTTAGAAGATAACATAAAATATTTTAAGAGGGACCAAGCAAAGAGAGAGAGAGAGAGTCCAAAATATAAAATGAAATCGAAACATAATGAAGTAGCTATATTAATTGACCAAGAATGTTTGATTAGATGTACAAGATATTCATTAGATATAAAAAAGGCCCAAAAACACCTTTTAGATGTCCACATCATGTTATGACCAATTCATGCACATAATGCTCTGCTTGTGTGCATGGCTAGAAACTAAGGGGGTTAATTTAGACTATTGGAGAAGTTCAACATTAAGCCCTAACCATGAAACAAAAACAGCCATAAAAAGATGAGACTACACAACTATTTGTGAGAGAGGCCAAAAACATACAATTATTCACAATATTGATAAAAGGAGAAGTAAACTTTAAATTATCATTCCTCATCCAAGGAATCCACTTCATACTCACTGTTTTCTACTTAGTCTTGCCAAGAGGAACCAAGCTTAACCATGTCATTCAAGGGGATGGGGGGTGGGAAATTCAAAAATATCAAGGAGAAACCACCAGTTAAGATGAATTGAGAGGAGTTTGCCTTCTTGATTTTCAATGACCAAGATAGGTTTAACCCCTCCTATTTAGTTCACCATTGTGAACTCACTCCATTTTGGGATGCACGGGTTTGCATTAATGTTGTCTAGAATCAACCCTAGTTCTATAACCAATTGTGATTTGAATAGGTGTTGTCAGAGTCCTAGCAAGACCCTTATATTAGAATATTACATAATATATTAATATGAAAATTAAATATTATATTAAGAGATAAAACATAATATTTAGATTAATAAACTAAATATATAAAGTAAAAATATTATGCATTATATGTAATAATATTAATATTAAATAAGAAATATAATTGATATAATCTAGATCTCATTTAAATTATGAAAGATTCAAATTTTGCTTGTACTGAAGGTACATTAGCGAGGGTGTATTTTGGGCATGGTGGATGGATATTGTATATATATTATTTCATAAAGGGGGAAACACTTACCACAACTTTTGTGACTTTAAGCCCAAATTATATTTGCAATGACAAATTCCTAGCCACTAAAGTTAGTCATTTAAGCATCATTTTATTGTTTAAGCATCGTGATGCATACCTAATGTATCTTTGTGAGGTGCAATTGTTACGATAAGGAGACTAATGCATATTACAGAGTTGGAGGACTTCACCATTAGCATTGATTGAGTTTTCTACATGGGAATAAGGGTTGATTATTAGTAATAACTAGCATAAAGCATGCAAAAGGGCATGTAATGAACTCAAACATGTACTGCAGTGTGGTTGTTATATGCTTGTCTAACATAGTGGTTTCAACATTTAGATTAATTCCCTCAAAATTTATTGGTAATTATTGGTGTAAGATTCCTTGCTCTAACTGAATGTGGCCTCCCTTCGAAATAATATTTTTACTTGCATATTTTGTAGGTTGACCTAGAGAATGTTAATCACAAAAATGAAGACTGGATGTTATATGCACCATGCTCCACCTTGTAGTGATCAAAGCCAAGTAGAGTCCCCAAGAGATTTCTATTGCCCACCATTTCCCACTTTTCTAATGCTATGGTAACCTTGGGATTTCTATGCTCTCCATTGTTATATCTTTGTGATTAGATAAGAGCTTAAATGAATGTGCAGATTATTAAGGAAAATTTGATTTATTGTTGGGAATGTAGAAAAATTCATTAGCTCTACTTTCATCTTATAAATATATTAATTTAATTATTAAAAAGGAAAATAGGTTTGTTTTGATTGCTATATCAACTTTTAGAGAGTATTTTTTTAGCTGTACAAGCCTATGCACACTCTCTGATTTGTATTTGTTAAAATATTAAAAAACCCAGTGTTAGGGAATGTATAAGAAGATATAAGAAAAATAAATGTTTCCAAAAACTCAGAGGAAGTGTTGGAGACCAAAGCATTGGGTTATGTTTAAAATGTTAGGCCATACTAATTTTAAAAAGGAGAACTATGTTACAATCTTTAAAGTCATATCTTTTTATGCATGATATGATCTATTTACTTGGGCATTTCAAATTAGCTTTGTTGTCCATAATTCTCTATTTTCTATTCAATGTTGTTGTTACCTATTATTGAAATGTACAGTTTGGTACTACTCAACTATTTATGCATATGCAACTTGCTACACACATCATGAAACTACCACTTTACATGATGTTGCTTCCTCTTCTTAAATAACTTTTTTCGATGTCACTAAAACAACTATATATTTAGCAATGTAGTTGTCACTTGTATTTTTTGTATAACCAAAATTCATTTTTTGATTATTAATTACTTGTCACTTTACTAGTAATTACTTAATCATTCTATTATTTATTTTCTTTTATCATTTATGTAATTAATCTATTAAATATTTATTACTAGTAGGGATGTTAATTATGTTGACAATTGGCTAATTGAGGTATGTAATTGTTGTCATTTATGGAAACACATGATGTAAATGCTTACAGGAAACCTCAGAAATAAAGATACTTAGTGTTTGGTAATCATAAAATTGTCTAAGTATGGAATTTCGAGTATAACAGTATATTATTTTGTTTATAACTTATTGCTGATGTCATATTATGACTAGTGAAGTTAGATAGAGATAGTATACATGTTGGTGATGATGTGTATAACCCTGGAAGTTAGTATAGACTGTACAGAACAAAGATAATCATGTTTTAGAAAAACAAGACAATGACATTGAAAGAAAGGATTTCTTTTTTTTACAAAATAATTACTTGTCCAATTAGGGCTGACATCCTAGATGTTTACTCTAAGTTGAAAAAGTATATTGTGGTCTTAGCCAACCTGACAACAATTTTTGTAAAGACATGGTATTTATGCAAAGGACAACTTGTGATGAGAAGTGGTGACCACATATGTGCTAATTATGATGTTGAGAGATTATATGCAAACTTTTGTAAAGAGAAATATATGCAAAGTTTTGTGAAGGTTATTTTGTGATTCAAGATTGAGTTGAAGATCAGAGATCAGTCAAGGAAGAAGTTATAGTACATATACTCTAGAAGTCTAATTACTTGTTTGGGTAGTGAGCTCTTCTTGTAATTGGAAATGCATGTTTGGGTAGTGGGCTCATCTTGCATGTACTATATTATAACTCCTAACAAGGTTGGAATCTCCTAAAAGGGATTCAAAGTCTCCTAATAGGGACTCCACATACTAAATTTTCACATTGACTCCTATCAAGGTCCATCCTCTAACAAGGGACTTATGTATCAGTATATTATCTAGTGGGTATCATTTCCACTAGACTTTTCCTTGGCTAGGGTTTCCTTAGTTAATAAATATGGTGGTATGAGTTATCTTTGTGCATGGTTATTGTTATTGTTTAGCATTACTTTATTACCTTTTTATGTATGGTTTAACGTAAGAAATAATATCCAATTGGTGACTAAAGTTTGTAGATTATTGATTCACCCCCCCTTAGTAATTCCTATTTCTAACAATTGGTATCAGAGCACAGTTACTTTGAAGAGGCTCAACAGCTTAAGTAAGATCCCTATAAACATGGAATAGTTGATGAAGAACTTTGAAGAGGCACTTGAACAAATTGATTTCCTTACTAAAGAAAGAGATAAGCTGGAAGACAAATATGAAGACAAATATGAAGACTCCAAAGTATACATTGGACAATTAAAAGAAATGATTAAACATCTCAAATCCAAGCCTGTATCTACTAAATTTGGAACTAGTGATGACGACTATTCAAAGCTAAAGACAAAGCACAAGATCTTGCAGCATGAATTAAAGATTATGAATCTAAAGTTGACTTTAAGAAATGATCCCAAGAAAGCTGAATTTGATTTAAGACTAGGAATGCAGATCTTAGAGCATGTTTGGAAAAGAAAACATCTAAATTTGAAACATTGGAAGAAGATCATGAAGAACTTCATAAGTACAAAACTATTGTGAAAGGTGAATTAACTCAGTGCAAGCAACAACTTGAGAAGCTTTATTCTAGCAGAGAAAAGCTTGATGATTCAATGTCAATACAGAGACCTACTTATGGTAAGACTGGTGTTGGTTATCTAATTAACATGTCTACTAAGAAACCTGAGATTAGATTAGATATGAAAGAAAAAGATAAATGTGATGATAAGATTGAATCTAGTCAATCTTCTGATAAACCTAAAGAAGTTGGACAAGACAAGGAAGTTGACATTTTGGATGAACCAAAGCAAGTTGAATCTCCTAAGGAAACTAGGTATGAATTTAGACGTAAGTGTTTTCCATGTAATGAAATAGGTCATATAAAAAGAGATTGTACAAATAAGTCATTTAATCATGTTAAGGATTTTTATTATCATAATTGACAAGGTATGGGTCATAAAGCAATTGATTTTAGGAAATCTAAGTATGATAATGATAGAAGAAATAGTAGAGTGTCTAGAAATACTAATCTTGCAAATAGAAGAAGATATAATAAAAGGACATCAAGAGAAGGAAGACCTTATGAAGATAGAAGAAAAATTGTGTGTTATAAGTGTAACAACTTTGGACACATTGCTCATAATTTTCATGCACCTGACGATCAACAAAATCCTAGAAGTAGAGCACCGGTATCTCAGTTATGCAACAACTTTGGACATACAAAAAAATATTGTAGAATGGAAAGAAACTTCAGAGATAGAAGGAACAATGGAAGAAACTTTGAGAACAGAAGTGTAATAATTTGGTATAGCTCTAATACCATGTAAGAATTTTCCTTAGGATAAGATTCACCCAAGATCAAGGAGCACAACCACAAGCACATAGTAGATCGAAGAGTATGATCAATATGAAAATGCTTTCTATTATCAGAAGCATGTAGAAGCATGTACATACACATAATGAGAGCCTATATATAAAGGCCTTAAAGATGCATCTAGAATGTGTCTAGAAAGAACTAGGAGATAAGCATGACAACTAAGCACATATCTTCCACAATAAGAAAATAAGCACGATGATGTGCCTAGAATGTTGTAGACACCATGTGCTCAAATAATATGCTAACTCCTAAGTGTGGACAACATGTGCATAATTAGAGTGCAAACTTTTGTTTTGTCAACATGAAAACTCACAAGAGCGTGCATACTCCTAGGTGAGTAATAAATAATAAAATATATACATTAACCTAAGTAATATTAAGTAAGTGCAAATAAGTAAAACAATGGCAAGGGTATGTAGGAGATGCATCCCCTGTATGAAGAAGAAATCTCAATGATGAATGGTGTCTTTGAAACCTACTCAAGTATCCTTGTGTTGATGTCGATGATTGCTACTTCCAAGACTGCTGAAAAGAACATGCACACATTGACCAAGGATCAATGTAGAACTTGTCTCAAAGAACCAATAGTCTCCTCAAATGATAGAGAGACCTCTTGCAACTTCTATACATAAGGATCCACAATCACATCAACCTGCGAAGATTGATCATGTAGAGAATGGATATGAGGGTCAGAGTGAGCCCTTTCAACAACTGTAGAAGGATTGTCCTCATCAAAGAGAAGCTGGATATTATCAAAGAAGTCTCCCAAATCTGCTGTGTGTGACACCATGAATAAACCTCCAATATCTGACAAGAAGGCATCACCTGAGGCTGGAAGACCTTGTCTACCCTATAGTGCTGAATCTATCACTGTGGCTATGTGTGAATGTGGAATATGCTGATGTCATAACCTCTCGCTGCAACTGTCGATAGAACCCCACATATCTAAATTTTTTGAAGTACTATCACTCTTGTCACTATCAGTTTCCACAATGCATGAAGTAGTCTCCTCAAAAAAGAGAAGACAAATTTCATCAATGATGTCTCCCACATATTCAATGTGAGACTTCACAAATAGGCCTATAAGGGTGGGAAGGAAGTCATCACATGAAGGTAAAGTAGAAAGACATGAAGAGTCTTGCTGCACTAAATCTGAAGCATCTATGGTTGGAACTAGATTAGTAGAATCAATAGGAGAATCAAGAGGTGGGATCTCATTTGGAGTTGGAGGAACCATGGTTGAGGTGACCAAAGATATAATGTCTTTGGGAAAGGAAGAAATATTTGGATCTCCATATGCTTCCCAAAGAGCCATCCAAACATCATAAGGAAAACTTTCCATAAGAAGAGGAGCAAAAGATTCCTTACTCATACTGCTATATATAAAGTGAATAAGATGATGAAGATGATCTACCCAATTTGGATGAGGTGGCAGTATCTTCGAGCAGAAATAGATGAGCAATAGTTAAGGCACTCCATTTTTTATAGTTCCCTTGTGTCAACTTTGGTCTTATACCAAACTGACATATGTGACAAGCCTCCATGAGATCAATGAATGTATGCACCCCCCAAAATACATAAATAATCAATCAACCCCCCTAATGTACAATTTGGCACTTAGTGCAATAGCCACATGCCAATTTAGGGCCTATTTCTAAAAGTAGTATTTCTATTCATAGAACTTATAATCTGATTGTAGATCTAGAAAGTAGACAAAAAAATGCACTTTCAAAAAAAATGGAACTTGATTTGGAGTCCAGATGAGCTCGTACCAAGCATTTGAAGTGGCAAAAATTGAGATTTGTGACTTGCTGAAAAATTTAGGAACAAAGATCTCAAACCACCTACATCAATGTGTAGATCACAAAATTCTACCCCAAAACAAAAAAATTGCTCACAAAAAGGAGTCCGTATGAGGAAGATATCACTGTTTGAAAATTGCTGCTATTTTATTTTTCTTGAATTGTCGCCGCACCTCCAAAAATCAAATGGATCTAGATTTTGCCTCAGATGTTCAATTTGGATGAAACAAAATTTGATTTGGGAATTTTTTGACCTTTTGAATATGATGCAAATATATGATTTGCACCAGCAAGCTTCAATTGTCACTTGCAAAATATCTCTCCTACAAGCCTATTGGCCAATTTTTTTGGAAAAATAATGCAAATCCAAAAAAAATTGTAGAGAGGTAGATGAAAACATGTAGATCTAAAAATTAAATGTACAAATCTAAAATGATCATATCAATTTTGTAAATCAGGCCTTCCTGTTGCTGGTTTGCAATTTTTTTTGCCTCATGATCAACTTTAGCCTAGCATAGGCAAATTTATAGTCAATCTTCACCAAATCAGCATTTTAGACACAATGGTGAGGTTAGATCTAGCTCTAGATGCTCTTAATGATAGTGATATTCTAGATTTGGGTTGTGGTATTGAAGCAACTATGGTCTCAAATGACTAGTGATGATAATCTCCCCGAGCTCTAATACCATGCAAGAATTTGGTATAGCTCTGATACCATGTAAGAATTTTTCTTAGGGAAAGATTCACCCAATATCAAGGATCACAACCACAAGCACATAGTAGACCAAAGAGTATGATCAATATGAAAATTCTTTCTATTATTAGAAGCATGTAGAAGCATGTACATACACACTAGGAGAGCCTGTATATAAGGGCCTCTAAGATGTATCTAGAATGTGTCTAGAAGGAACTAGGAGATAAACATGACAACTAAGCACATATCTTCCACAATAAGAAGATAAGCACAATGAGGTGTGTTGGCGCTCAAAATTGCCTTCCCGATTTTGAGCACCATTGAAAAATCAAGCCCTTAAATGCTTTTAAAATGCGTATGTGCCTGGTTGTACCCGGTTGTCCATTTGAGACCCCTAAGGTGTTTAATGCTTCTAGCACCTTTCATTCAACATGCCTAAGCATTTCGTGAAGTTAAATTGAGTTTCTGAGTCATTTGGAAAAGTTTTGTTTTGAGCTAGTATCAATTTTGCATTTTCACCTAAGTGTCAAACAGCGATAGGAGGCTTTGTTTGTAAATAAATATCTCACAACCAAAAATGTTTTGTGATTCATCGCTTTGGAAGTATCTAATATCCATACCTGAGAACCTATGTTTCAGATTTCGAGTCATTTCGAGTCCGTTTGAATAGGTTTTGAATCCCTCAAAGTTGGTCATTTACTGTTTTCATGCTTTTGCACTTTGCACCTAATTCTGGGAAGCCCTATTTGACGTGCAATAACTTTTGACCAATTGACCCAAATGAGAAAATTCTTTTTGCGTTGTATTTTAGATGTCAGAGACTTGTTATCTTCCAAGTTTCAGATTATGAAGAATCTATTTGGTAAGTTTTTCAAGCATGATTCCAAACATAATTTATAAGTTTTAACTGGTGTCAGTAATTGCAGATTGATTGTAACCCTTGTTTGGGACGTCATATCTCCTGATCTGTGATAGGTATGATCGAATGGTTGGTTTCCCTGTGTTCTATACTGAAATTACTTTAAGTGTGCCAGTTTGCAAGTTATGAAGAATCCATTTGCACACTTTTCGAGGTCAATTCCATTCGCAAAAATGCTTTTTGTCAGCATGTCCAGTTTGCAAAATTTTGAGTAGCCCACTTTGACTGATCGCCATTTGTGCCCTATTATTCATCATGAGCCTAAATCATAGATCCGTAATGTCCTCATGATAAAGAATGAGTGTCCCAATTTTCATTTTCCCATGTGCTAATTTGACCAATTTTCAAGGTCAATTCCGAGCCCAGTTTGTTGTTTTCTAACATGTTTGTTTGCAGATAAATCTGAGAAGGCGACTTTGAGGGTCAATATCTTTTGAATCCAAATTCGTCATAAAACAAGATCTGATAGGGTGCAAGTGTGCGGAACAAAGATTCAGTATGCCAGTTTTAAGAGCTTGATCAGGTGATTTGGTCAGTTTTTAAGGCCAGTCAATGGACCTCCTAGCACCAGGTTGACAGCTTGAAAAAGGTGGATAAATGAGTTTTTAATGATCAAATTAATGCTAGAAATCAATTTGAATCAGTTCAAGATGGTCAATGGATTAATCTGGCGGTTCAGTTGTTCGAAAGCAAAAATTTTTTAGTCGGACCCACTTTGGGGCCCGACTAATTACTTTAGACAGATGAAATTATGTGGGGGGTTGAAATCATTCAGATTGCAATTGCTAAACACAAGGGCTTCCTATTTCCATGATTATAAATATGGACATTTTTTTTATTGCTTCTTTATCATGCCAAATGTAGTGGTTTTATCTCAAAAGAAGGGTCTTTCCTCCTTTTATAAAAAAAAACTCGCAGTATGTTGGGATTCCATTGGATAAAGAAGATTTAGTACTCGAAAGGGGCGGTCCCATACGATGGCAATGACAAGAAGGATGAAAATGACAAGTTGAAAATTGGTGCAGGCTGTGGCTAACTCCACTTCAGCAACCTTTTTGCGTGTTGTTGGAAGTGAACTTATACAAAAGTATCTAGGTGATGGTCCAAAGTTGGTCAGAGAACTATTTCGAGTTGCTGATGATATTTCTCCTTCAATTGTCTTCATTGATGAAATTGGTGCAGTTGGAACAAAGAGATATGATGCACATTCAGGTGGTGAACGTGAAATTCAACGGACTATGTTGGAGTTACTAAATCAGCTAGATGGGTTTGATTCAAGAGGTGATGTGAAGGTTATTCTGGCAACAAACCAAATTGACAGTCTTGACCCTGCTTTGTTGCACCCTGGATGAATAGACCGAAAGATTGAATTTCCCTTACCAGACATAAAAATAAAGAGGCGTATATTCCAGATACATACCTCAAGAATGACCTTATCAGGTGATGTTAATCTAGAGGAATTCATTATGACTAAGGATGAATTTTTCGGGGTAGATATAAAAGCTATATGCACTGAAGCTGGATTGCTTGCATTGAGAGAAAGATGAATGAAGGTGACGCAAGTTGATTACAAGAAAGCATGGTAAGAAGATTGTAAGTGCTCGAGCCTGCATTAAGGAGAACATGGTTATAAAGCAATATCCCACATTCCTTGCGGGGAAGTTGTTTTAGATCCTTAAATACAATAACACATAACATGCTTAGTGTCTAAAGAGAAGTGCTCTTTTAAAGGACAAGTGCCCTGGCGCATGGTAAATCAGTTATTCAAAGTCCAAATGTCCTATTTAAACTTTTCACTAAGTGTAGTGAGCCCATTCAACCATTCATTCATCCAAGCTTTAACTTTTCTAATTAGCAAGTTCCTGTAAATAAACATGCAAGCATAACACATAGAAATCAACACATAACATAGTGATTTACGTGGAAACCCAATTTGAGAAAAACCACTAGTAACATGCTACTTAATTCTCACTCTTCTGAAGTGATGCTCTGTGAAAGGCCTACCCTGTTAAAGGCTTACAACACACTGTCAAATGTGACTTTGTTAGAGGATTTAACCACCCTATTCGAAGTGGGCCTGGTTAGAGGACTTTAGAACATTCATTTGGAATGCCACCCTATTAAAGGATTTACAAATGGCTATTAAACCAACCTAAGTCCATAGGATTTTTAGATCTAATACAATTTCTAGAGAGTATTAGAAAATATTTAACCTAACTGTAGCATACAACTTAACTTGCAGATCTCAAATCACTTTTCAGCTCATACCTTTGCCTGGCCTTCAATCACTGTAACTCTGATAGCTTGCCCTCCTTTCAAGCTTAGTCTCCTTGAGTCTCTATGCTCAATGTACTTGTGCAATCATCTCTTCATGACCACTCATAGAAGCAGAGCCTCTGTGCTCTTCCTTCTCCTAGATGTCTCCTCCTTGACACCCTTCTAACCACTTTGCAGTTTGGCTCTTCAATACCAACAGTATCAACAACATTTCCTTCTTGGTCTATGACTCCTTAAATAGAAGTCTTGGAGTTCCTTTTCTCGCTTGATTCTTCCATACTTTAATTTCAATTCATATGAATTAGGTAGGATTCATTGCATCTAACCCATATTATGTTTCCTCTAGAAACTTCTTGAATAATCTTCTTGAATTCGCTTAAAAATGGTTTACATAAAATTTTGTGCCACCAACTCATCATCCTTATCTTCCAACTTGTTCATAAAATTCAAGGTAACCACTTTGTCGGCTTAGATTTGGTGAATCTTCATCACTTGAAATAATGCAGCAGCTCAACACTATTGAAATACTGTTGCTCAGTACATACTGTGTTACTTGGCATCAATTGTGTTTTTCCTGATGCTCGACACCTAAAGATTACTCGACACCAACTAATATTTTTTGATGCTTGGCACCTAATCTTCACTTGGAAACTGAAGATCACTCGACACACACTAGAATTTCCTATTACTCGGCTCTAACTGAGAATTTTCTCGGCTTCAACTAACTTTCTCGGCACCCACTAATGATCTTAGTTTAAGCTTTACAGTCAACCTTTTTTAACTTATTCCTCCAATGTTTCTAAGTGTGACCAACCTTTGTGTCTTTAAGTATGCTATCAATACATCATTTAACTATTGTCTTAACTGATCCTTGCACTTCATTACAACATCATAACTCAACCTTTTTCTTAGGTACTCTTGTTACATCTTGTTGATCAAATCCTCTTCATCAATCAACTAAGTGATAGTACTTGGATCTTATAAGAAAATATCATTCCTACAAATAGCAAGTTTGACATCAATGACAAAACAATGATTGAAAACAAAAATCTTCTTTCTTTGCAACAATCTCCCTCTTTGATCTTCAATAATGAGCTTTTCAATCAAATTTCCAGCAAGAATTGTACCTAAATTTTAGGCATACATTTTTGGCACCCACTATGGGGCAACCCACCTTTTCTTGCTATTTTTAGATATTTTTGGAGTTAACCCCCATGTGTAGATTTGATTGGAGACAAAAAACCCTAGATCTGAAAGATTTGATCATATCTCTCAAACAACTAAGTATTTTGATTGAAATTGTTTTTTGCAAGGTGGCGACATATCAAACAAGCTTCGGTCCAATTTTCAAAATTTTTCAATGTATTTTCAAATTTTAATAATTTTTCTTTATTTTTAATGAAAAATCATTTGAAGGAGAAAGTTTCAAATTTTTTGGAAAAGTCTGCATTTTTGGAAATCTCTCTGAATTCTAAATAGAGTTGGTTCTTTGTGTTTTAATTTTAGAGATCATATTAGGGCTCAATAATTCAATTTGCAAAAACCAGTTTGTTTTGACAAAATGGCTCCCTAGGGCACAAATGAAAAGATATTTTCAAAATTCTAACAGTTTTGGAAAGATCTTGATTTTTTATAGGGGTCACTTTTCTACATTTAGGATTTTGAATTCAAATTTATATCATATAGGTCCAATCTTGATGACTAGGTCAAAAATCAATAAAAAAAGGGGCATTTAATGAATAGCGTGCATTTAATTTTACGATGGATCAATGCATGATGTGAGCTTCATTTGGTTTATTTGCTAATTATTATCACTCTTAAAAATTATATTTTTAGATCTAACCATAGTTTTGCATAAGTTGGATATACATTATATATCTTGTGTTTTCTTGTTTTGCTTGTTGCTTTGTTTGTTGCGAGTGAGCATTCAAGCATAAATGAAAGGTACAACAGAGAAAAGACACATTGCAAAGATTACCATGTATTTTGTTGGATCTCTATAACATCTGGATTTAGAAGTAAAATGAACCCTCTCACGTGTTTGGCTTGAGTGCTCTTACATGCTTTCATAGATTCACACTGAACATTTGGTGCTCTAAAATTGGATATAGATTTTCTTTCATGCATTTGTGTATCCTATGAACACTATTTGGGAGTTCTTGAGAGACTAAGCTTCATTCGCTTGCTTTACATGTGAAGCTCCTATTGATGACAAATCCCCTTGTAGGTAGGGAAGGATATTTGTTATTATTTCACTATTCTACTTGGATTTGTCCTCAACATCCATTAGTCCTTTATCTTTTGAGATTGGTGATGTTTGTTGTTGGATTTTCCAAATAGTTGGTGAGGTGATTTCAAATTAGCATGTCAAAGAATCTTGTTTTCTATGTTTGGGTAAGGTGAAGAGGCTAGAGGAGTATGCTCTATTCCCTTTTGGGCACATCAGAAATTTGGAACCCTTGAATCCAAACCAAGTCCCCATGTGGTACAACTTTGTGAGTCTTCCTTGATTAGAGAGGGTTAAACCATAGCAGACATTCCCTTTATTGGGTCAGCCATGTGGACAAAACCTCAAGTAGTAATAACCATTTTTGATGTGGTAGTAGCAACCGCTATATAAATGTCCTTGTGGGGAAAATCCTCATGGGTGTAGTCTTTTGTTGGGCTTTCAGATCTCCTCAGTATCTCCAATTAATTAAATTTTCAGAATATGTCAAATCCTAGTGCACTGGGATTGGATTTTGCCCACTTTAGATTGCAAAAGCTGCAGAGTTGAACTTTATTAAGAACCATAGTGCTACCAAATTTTCTTTTCTAGGGCTATGTGCATGATTGGAAAACATTTTGAGAACATACACAGTAGTGGTTCTAGGGATTAGATTGATACTATGACACTATTCTTGTTCATGTGCAAGGTTGATTTTTCCCTTGCTCATTGTTTGAAGAAATTTTCTTGAAATCCCTATTGCTATCTTGCATGCATGGTTCATGATTAAAAATCTATTGATACACCTAGTTGGACATTTAAAATGAACAAAATCTAAATTTTTGAGTCAAGACTTTACAATCAAACTGCTTTGTTGTCCTATTATTTCCAACTTGCCTAGGTTGATCCAGTTCAGATTAGGCTACTTACCCCATTGTTAGAAGCTTGTTTACACCTTGAGTTATTGTGCTTTGACCTCTTGAATTAGTAATTATTGATTACAAAAGAGACCTTGTTTGGAGTTGGTGAGTTAGAGATTGTCCTTGTTGAGAAAGATATACCTTGGATTCTTTAATATTACACTTGGAGAGTCTTAGTAATCTCTTGTCCATCCACTTTCATCAAAATTCAATTTCAATTAGTTAAAATTTGGGTAAATCATCCTCCTGGTCCATATGTGCTAGGGTATTCACCCAAAGTTGTGGGCACCTCTGAGGCAATGTTAGTTTACGCCTATTGCAATATTTAATCTTATCATTTCTCTTTTGGACAAGTCAGTGCTTTTTCTATCCTAGTTTGGTACCAACATTTCTTAGGGTTATCCTATCAACTAGTACCTTTTCTTTCATGTTGGTTACAAGTGCTATTATATGTTGCTCAACATTCAAATGAACTCAAATGGTATCAAATTTCCCAAAATGACTCTTCGTCTTCTTTCTTCTTCATCTTCCATGTCTTTCTAATCTCCCATTTCTATTCTTCCTCTTCTTCATGTTTTCTTGATTCTTTTCCTCCTATTATCATATAGTTTACCTTCTTCTATTCATCCTTTCTCTTCTTCCATGCTTGATTCTTCTTTTTCTAGAACCATGGATCTTGAATAACTTGTTAGGGACCATTGTTTGCGCATAGATGAATTCAACCTCCTTATTGAATTTGAAAAGTGTTGTTACTCCAATAGATATATGGATGCTAACCTTGTGACAAAAATGATGGAAAGAAGGGAAGAAATTAGACATTCTTGCTAGGATCATACACAATATCATATCACAATATCCCTCTTCCAAATATTCCTTATCTTCCAATCTTATCATGATTCTTCTAAATATCATTCATATTCCTTATCTTCCAAGTCTTGTCACAATTCTTCTAAATATCGTTTAGATTCTTCATCTTCTAAGTCTTATCATGATTCTTATAAATATCATTCAAATTCTTCATCTTCTAAGTCTTATCATGATTCTTCTAAATATTGTTCAGATTCTTCATCTTTCAAGTCTTCTAATGATTCTTCTAAATATCATTCAGATTCTTCATCTTCTAAGTCTTATCATGATTCTTCTAAATATCATCTACATTCCTCATCTTCTATGTCTTCTCACGATTCTTCTAAATATCATTCACATTCCTCATCTTTTATGTCTTCTCATGATTCTTCTAAATATCATTCACATTCTCCATATTCCAAGTCTTACCATTTTTCTTCTAAATATCATTCGTGTAGGTCTTCACCTACTTCTTCTTCACGATATTATTCTTCTTCTACTTCTACCAAGAGTCTTATTCGTCTTATTGAGACATACCATAATGAACAACATGAAAAGTCTTGTGATATGCCTATCTATAATGCTTATAGTGACAATTATTATGATGATGATGACCATTATATTCCTATGCATCCTAAAAGTCTTCCTAGTCCTATGCTTGCACTTAAAGGAGATGAGTCACGAATAGATATTGATGGTAATCCATATGGCTCAAATTTTGAAAACAACATTGATAAATTTTGTGAACAATACCTAAATGATAAATCTACATTTTTTGAGGAAGAGAAAGCATTTTTTTCTGCTGAAATAAAACATCAATGACATAAGAGTTCCTCTTCTAAGAACCCTCATGCTGAAAATAAAGATTACACTCTTGAGCAAGATCATGTTAATGCTGAATCTTTGTCTTCTAATGCTCCCCTTCCATCTTCTACTTCCTTCACTACCCATACATCCCCTAAAGATTCTATGTCTCTCAAATCTTCTACCAATCCTTCATCCAACAAAGATCCTAATGGTTTTCATGTGGTTCCCTATAGGTATACTCAAAGGATACCTTTTAAAGATACTCAAGCTAACCTTCACTTGGATGCAAATACTTTTGATAATGCTAAACCTAAAGAGCCTAAGCCTTCATGTGCTATAATTGCTACTTCAGCTAGTCCTTCATCATCTATTCCAAATTCTTCCATACAATTCCAACATGCTTCTTTCTCCTTAGGAGTGGCTTCAGGTCAAGAGGACTCTAAAAATAATAAAGAAAAGAATATAAAGAAAGATCAGGATCAAGAACCCTCCATGTCATCCAATTATTTTTATGATGTCTCTGATCCATTTCATGGTTCTTTTGATCCTTTGTGCCCTTCCTCATTCATTCCACCATGTCTTAAGTCTTCTTCTAAGCAAGATCAAGCTACTACTTACACCACTGAGCTTATTGATAATCAAAATGACCTTAATATAGTTGTGCCTTCCAAAGATGATACTTCCATTAGGGTTATTAAAAATAGTGTTGTTACTTCCAATGTTGAGCCTATTGAAAATCAAGAGCAAAACTCTACACTTATGCTATCCAAAGATCCTTGTCAAGATCAAACTCTTTCATCTTCTTGTTCTACCACTCCATGTTCCCTTCCATTTTCTACTCTTTTTAAGTCTTCTCAAGATTCAAGTTCTCCTATCAAAGAAGTTGCTCCTATTCAAGATGTTCATGATCCTATTGAAAATCCTAATGCTCACTCTAAAGATGCTGATGTATTTGATTGCCATATAGATGTTGATGAACTTATTGATTATCCTTTTCCATCTTCCACATCCATCCTTGTACCTCCCCCACCAATACTAAATACTTCATGTCTTCCTTTCATCTTGGGTCCTTATGTCCCTTCACTTTTCCCTTCCAACTCTCCTAATTCATCATCCATCTTGGGTCCTTACATCTCTCCCTCTCCTATCTTTCCTCAAGATCAACATAGATGCATATCCTTGAATCCTTTTCATCCACCCACTCACCTAAACTAGTCATATCATCCTTCTTCTTCCACAAGTCCCAAGTCTTCTGAAAGTAACTTGAATGTTCAATACAAGAAAAAGAAGCAATTAAAGAATTCATAAAAAAAAGAAGACCACCATGTCTCCTCTAATCGACATGGGGGCATAAAGTCAAAAGAGATATCTACGAAAAAAATTATAAGACAAGTATGGGTTCCAAAATCCATCATTGAAGACATTATCTCTAAATCATCAAAAAGAAATGAAAAGAGGCCTATAGCTATATGGATTCCAAAGTCTCTCTTGAGAGAGTCTAATTTTGAACAACAATTGAAGGTGGCATTCAAGCTCCCAAAGGCTTCCACTCCATCTTCTTCCAAAAATATTCCTAAGAAGCTTTCAAAGAATTCTACTTCATCTTCTTCCAAAAGCATTCTTCCATTCTATGCACCTAAACTACAACCTCTTCTATTCACTCACCATATTCCTTCACGTATTCCTTCATTTATGTTTTCTCCATCCTCTCACCACCCTTCAAGGTGTGTGTTAACATTGATCTTGCCTTCATTTCCATCTTCCAATCTCACTCGCTTTGCATAAAGCCATACCCTCCATTTTTGTCTTCCATCTTCCTTTCCCTATCATCATCTTTGAGCATATTATTTTAACTCCTTTGCATGTCATGGTTTGAACTTTCAAGGTGCATTATCTAAAAAGCTTGACTTCTTCCAAAAAATTCAGAAAAAAAAGAAAAGAAAGAAAAAAATGAAAACCTATGTGCCTTGGTGAAAATCTAGTAATTAGGCACCTTGGTAGCAAAAGTAAAGAAATAAATTTGTCCTATGGTGAAAACCAATCCCTTGTGGGCCTTGGATAAGTACCATGATGAAAACCTAACAATTAGGCATCATGCATAGTTCTTCTACATCTCTCATCCATTCTCTTTTGATCTTGACAATGTTGACCTATACACAAACATTTGGCTACCTTGTGAGCTATCTTATGATAATATTATTTTCATTCCTTTCATGTTTAGCCTTCATATCTATTTTCCTCCATTCATTCTATTCTTTTGCTATCCTTTACCCCTTTGGTCTTGATTAATAAAAAAGAGTAAAATACAATGCTATGAAGCCTCTTGACATTTCTACTCCTTTGGATTGCATCTTTCCCACTTTTACATTTTTCTTTCATGAATTATCCTATGTTGGCCTTTCATCTCTTGTCCAAATGTGCTTTACACGACAATTTTCTCCTAGCTTGGGTACTATTAAGGAGTTTTCCCCTGAGGATTTCTTCCCTTTATCCTCCGTCATTCTCATCTTTCATTTCTTCCACCAACTTGCTAATCACTCTTGTCCTTCACCTTGCTAGACACTGGGATTGCACGATGTGATCTTGCTTGATAGTTTGGTCCTTATTTTCATTTGGGGGAATTATATATTATTTGTACATATTTATTGATCCTAATAAAATACAAAAAAATGATATATTTCAAAAATCCAAAAAAATGATATATTGTGAAAATTCTAAAAATTGGAAAATGTCTTGAAAAATGATCATCCTAGTAATAAGTGCTTTGATGTATCTTCAAAAAAATTATATATTCCAAAAATACAAAAAAAAATTCAAAAATTCAAAAATTCAAAAAAAGAAAAAGTGCCTTGGTGAAAACCTGGAAACAAACACCTTGGTAGCAAATACAATTTTTTAAAAAAAGTGCTCAAAAAAATCCAAGTAGTGAAAACTTGGAAACAAGTGCTACTTGAGGCCTTTGTACCCTTGTTTCTTAGCGTGCATCCTCAACACTTGGCCTTTCTCCATCATGCCTTGTCCTTGTTGCCTTGGTTTGGAATTGGTCTTTGTCTAGGAGGCATAACCGTGTTAGCTTTGGTCTCTTGGCTATGTTAGTCTTTAGGACACATCTCAACCAGTGTTTTTCAACACCATCCCAATTGTATTTTTCAATATGACCCTTGACATTGAGTGTTTTTTCAGCACTTATTATTTTGGTCTTACCTAGTTTTGTCATGCGATCTTACCTACTTGCAAGATCCTTATCCTCAGAACTCAGTATTAGTTAACACACTTCTTGAATTATGTCATGACCTTTTCTTTGTGTGCTAACTATTATTGATTTTTGTTGAGTGTCCTTGTCTAATAAGTCTCTCTGGGATGCATAAATAGAGGACTTGGGCATGGGGCATGTTTTAATTTGTTTTTTGTTTGTGGATGTGGTCTGAAAACTATAAAGTGTCTCTTGTTGTCCCCTTGAAACACTTAGGAGATTTGAGGCATCATCCTTGACTGTTTTTACACAACCATTCTTTTGGTCATCTTGGCATCTATGCCTTGATACAAGCATGGTTTTGCTACATTAAATTGGGTAAGCTAAAATCATAGTCATCTTGACCTTTATGTCTTTGATACTTATGTTAGAATCTTTCCACATTCCAATCTGATATAAATCACATTCATATTTTCATAGTTGCACTTGTGACTAGTGATGATTGTGCAATTTTTCAATGTTTGTAATAATAGCTCAATGACGAAAATAAGTTCCTTTACATTCTCTAATAAATTATGAACACAAAATCCTATGTTACAATTGCTCTTTTGCAAGTACAACTTTGCATTTTCATGTACCTTGCATTGTTAGATTTCATGTTAGTTTGCATTTTTAGGCTGCATTATGAGTTTGAGAGGGTTTTCCCTTCATATTTCTTGTGGAATTTCAATCAAATATGGTCATGTTTTGATCTTCATTTCCTTATCTTCTTTCATCATCTCAATCAAAATTTCTATCTTAAACAGTTGATGATTTTGGAGCATTCTATTTCTTATGAAATTTTTTCTTTTCTTCTTTCTATTTCTTTTAATCTCTTCCAAACTTTTATGTTCCATTTTATTTTACCCCACTTCTTTTCTTCTAATTCAACTTTGGGGCATCATATTTAATGCTTGATGATCTACCTTGGTTCTATGATTCTTATATCTTTTATCTTACATTAAGAACTTTATCTTTTGTTCGATTTGATCAATTTATCAATTTTTTGTTTCTCCTCTATCTCATTTCAATTTCAATCATGAGAGGACAATACTTATCAAACTTCAATCCTTGATTCAATTTTATCAATTTTATCCTCAACTTTTTTTCAAGTCAAAATTTATTTGTATTCTTTGTCCTGATGTGTTCCTGATTTGACTACACATCTGAGTTGTTTTGTGATCCCGAATTGACTTCACACTTCAATTTCTTTTTTTGACTACATGTGTTCCCAAATTGATCACATATTAGTCAAAGAGGGGCAAATTTATGCACCCTAAAATGGTTGCCTAGAGTATGGGCCCCCATTATTTAATTTATCAATTTTCTGAATCAATGGTTTGCAATATTTTATTAAATCAATTCAAATCAATTTCCTTGATCAAATTTGATTATTTATTTTTCTAAGGTTAATCATTTTATCCTAAGTCTTATTTAATTAAAAGAAAATCTCCCTTTTAATTAAATAAAATAAGTCTCCATTTAATTTAAAAAAAACCTCTCTTTTAATTAAATAATTCATCCACATTTAATTAATTAAGAGAAATACCCTATTTTAATTTAATTAAATATTTCCTATTTAATTAAAATAACTTGCTCCCTTTTGATTAAATAAAATCCCATTTGAAAAAGGAAATGAAACAAATGAAAATTAAATAAATTCTTTTTTCCTTCACTTATTTAATTTTCCTCATCTTTTCTCATTGGTGAAATTTTGTCTCACATGGATCAAACTCTATTATCTCATATTGGTTGTGAAAGGCTTCCCACTTCCACATTTTTCTTTATAAGGGAGAGCCCTCTCCTCATTTTTGGACATCCATTATTATGCTACATGTTTTGAGAGCGATTTTTGAAGGAGTTTGAATACTAAAGATTTTTGTGGAGAACTTCTATCTTCTTGTCTTCTTCTCTCATGCATCCATGGCTTCCATCATGAGGTTTCATCCTTTCATTTCCATATTATCTTAAATCCATATTTTTTTTCATATATTAGTATTGTATTGTTATTACATTTCCTTTCTTGCATTGTTTTGCATTGTCATCATATAGATTAGTTTTCATCTCCATTTGCATGCATTTTGGATCCTTGAATCTCTTGTTTCATGGTGTACTTGCATGGGCACAAACCAGGTCAAATTGAGGGCCTCCATTACAAACCCTTGCACTCCATGAATAGAGAGTATGAGCCATCATTTGAGACCTCATTTTTCAACAATCTTGGATATAATAACTCATAGAAGTGTGCCCACATTTTAGGCATATAGTTGGTACTTCCTATCTAAGATAGTGATACTTGATAGCTATGTTCTTGGTATTAGAATGCATCATTGGATTCTTAGAAATCTTAATTGCACTAGAGTCATCACCTTAGATAATCACCTATTCACCAACCTTTTCCTGCATTCTTTAAATTTTTTTATGTATCTAGCTAACCTATGTATAATTTATTTCAACAACATATTCTACTTTAGTTGTAGACTAAGATATACAATTTTGTTTCCTACTTACCCATGAAACAAGTCTTTCTCCTCAAAATAATACATTGCCACATGTGATTTTCCTATCATCCACATTTCCTAGCCAATCAACATCAGTAAGTGCATCCAATGTGAAATGTCCTTTATGTCCATACCACAATCCATATTCTTTAGTTCCCTTGAGATATTTGAAGATTCTCTTGACTGCATTCATATGTGATTCTTTTGGCTTAAAGAAAAATCTTGCTACTAATCCAATTGGTTGTGCTATATCCAATCTGTTGTGAACTACATAATATATCTTACCAATCATAGATGTGTAGATTGTCTCATTTGCTTCCTTTTCCCCAGCTTTCTTGTATAGCTTACATCTTGTAATCATAGGAGCACCAATTGGTTTTTAATCTTCCAATACATTTTTAAAAATATTTCCTTTATGTACTTGGTCTAACTAATGTATGTCTCATATTTGAGTTGGTAAATATGTAAACTTGTAAAGAATTTGATCTCACTAATCATAGACATTTCAAATTCCTTCATTTTTCACTAGTACATTAGGCCCCCATTTTTGACTAAAATTTTTGACCAAAGGCCTATTTGGGTTCTTAAATTCATTTTTTTTTAAAAATGGGCCGGATATCATCAAAATTTTGACCATGGTTAAATTGATAGTCAAAATTTCAACCTTACAAACATATGATGTGATAATAAAAAAGGGCAAGGCAACGTTCATTTTATTTTCATGTGCATGATTGTAGCAGGCGGGAGTTTGGTGCAGGGTCAACAAGAGAGGAGAAAGGAGGTAAGAATCGACCACCCTATAGTTTATGGCCACCAAGATCATCTATTTGGAATGCATTTTTTTTTCTTTTGGGGCTTTGAAACCACCGTCTATGTATGGTGCCTATGGATAAAATCTTTTAGTACCTTATACCCTTCAAGCAGCTTATATCTATTGATAAAATCTTTTAGTATCTTGTTCAAGGCATGTATGATATACAAATCTCCATTGGCATAAGGGGGACCATGGTGAAGAGTAAAAATATCCCCTGCATTCTTGTTTGCAACCCATTCTATTCAAATCAATATCTACAACTACTAGTAAGCTCCTAACCCTAGACATATTGGGTACACTATTAATTTCCATCAATGGTAAATGAAGATACATCTTCATTTCCCATAGGGGATGACTCTAATAAGGGAGATGATTAGATTGCAAGGGTTAGATAGAGGAAAAAAAGAGAAGTATAAACACACATTCAACCCTCTAGAGAATAATATAGATCAATTGAGAAAGAGAAGGATATTGTTAACCTTCTTGAATCTTAGTTCCCAGATGATAATTTAAAGGAATTGAAGAACACTAATGATTTTTATGTTTACTGTGAGTTTTCATCAGCTTTATGTACTTTTATGAATTGAAATTAATGCTAAAGAAATTTTGTAAGACTTTAAAGGCAAATTTGGATTCATTCTTCACCATTCAAGCTAACAGATCAAGCAAACATCTTGGATTAAGATTCCAAGGTTTTATGGATTCCCTAGAGAGATCAATAAAGAGGTATTTATCTATTTCAAATAGTAATTAACCTTTCATTTGCATTCATTTGAGAATTATTTCAATCATGAATCAGTCATATCTATGTGATTTTAAATATAGGCTGAGGTATCAATTTTAGAAATACCTCTTTATATCTATTGGAGATGACCCATCATGTGTGTTTTCACAAACCCCTATGAGAGTGTTACATGTGGAGGATATTATAGCCTACATTCAGTACAAGTTAGAATCTATTAGAGATGGAGATATAGGTTTAGACCTAGATAAGTTCTATAATGATGATAAGACATTCAAATTATTTTTTGAACACTCAGCAAACATGAACATCCTACAATACATTGACTATGAGGAATTTGATTAGAAAAAGTGGATAATAACTGTTCTGAGGAAAATTCATGATGATATGTTTGGTTAGGATACCAAAGCACCTTGAAAACTAAAATTTCAATACATATTTTTATTGAACTGAAATTATAAAGAAGGAAGTTGAGAAAAAATAGGGACTAAATGGGATAGAAGAGAAATGGAATTGTCTTATATTAGGAAAATTAATGTAAGATGTTTAGCAAAGATTCTAGGATATAAAATATATTGTAGTTCAAGACACATATCAATGATAGCAGAAGTCATATAAACTACATATAAGACAATTATAGACAAAGGAAATTTTTGATGTGTGCAAGATCATAAGGCAATAACTACTTGAAAATGTGAGGATAATTGAACATGAAAAGATCCAACCATTTAGATTTGGATAACTGATTATGTATATATACTTTCATATCTTACATAAATTCCTTAATATGTCAAATTCATCTTGGGTGTCTGATAAATGCACTATGGAACTTATCACTGATTAATACAACATGTAGAATAAGGCTATGATTATAGAAAGTAACTTTGGAATGATTAAAGGTTTTCATATTAAATAAAGACATAGAATTCCAAGGGAAATTATAGAGAAGTATGTAGAGAACATTTTCTTTATTGTGGAAATAGATCGATTATACTACATGAAAGTAGTTGACCCATGGAATATCTTCATACATCCTATGGGTTACAAAATGACACAAGAAATGATAGAAGGGTATTCTAAGGTGATGCTAGAGTCACCTAGGGACACTACTTGTGAGAGATGAGGTACCTACCAAGAGGAGTATAGTATGGTGAGAGAAAAATTATATAGTTGTACTAGGAAAAGGAAAGTAGAAAACATGGTAGAAAAGATAGCCATAGAAGGAGATGCAAGAAAAGAAGTGGAAAGAAGTTAAGAAAATGGCACAGTATAACTATTTCATGGTAGATTGAGTTACTGCATTTCTAGGTGTGAAAATAGGAACATATCAATGGAATCTCTGAGCTTATTACCTCAAAGATCCAAAACCCCCAATCCTTTAAGGCCACACAATCTTGTAGGCAAGGTCCCTGTCAAGAAATTTGACCTTTGCTAAGGTTTTTTGAGAATTTTGTTTTTATTTTGAGCTATGATTATTCAATGTTATTGTCAACAAAAACATTTTCATTATAATGTTAGAAGAAATCTACTCAAATTTGTAGGGATTCTTTCATGGTTTTAGATTCTCTCATTTATTTACTTTGAGTTATGATTATTCAATTCTATTATTAACAAATTTTTTTAAATCATAATGCCTGAGGAAAACTACTAAAATCTATAGTTCTTTCCTAGTTTTAGATTCTCTCTTTTATTTACTTTGAACTATGATTGTTCAATGCTATCATCAACCCAATAAAAACATTTTCATCATAATGTTCAAGCAAATCAACTCAAATTTCTAGAGGTTCCTTCTTGGTTTTACATTCTCTATCTTATTTACTTTGATCTATGATTGTTCAATGAGCTGTTGTTAACAAAAACAATTTCATCATAATGTTCAAGGAAATCTATTTAGATGGCCTGCCATAAATAAATCATATAGGTAATCCTTTCTCATGTCCATTTCAATAAAGTGATGCATTAGAGTTGAAATATTGGTCACCTCTATAAAACCTGAATAGATTGCACCACATGCATGCTATTTTTTGGTTGCCCTTAACCCTAAGAAAATATCAACAAACATAAGCATATGTTAGTTTTAAAATTAATTCGAAATGAAATCTTGTCTAAGGATAATCAAAACCCAAACTACCCTTTTCTACTAAAAAGACATTTAAATGTAGTCATTGAGAGTATTAACTTATCCAAGAGAATCAACTTTATAAGAAGCTAAACTAACTCAAATAGTTAAATAAATACCACTTGAATCTTAGCAATTTAAAATCATTTATATGGAAGTAGGGAACTAAAAGAGAGCCCGTGCAAGGTTAATCAACAAGATTCTTGAGATAGGTATAAAGCATCAACCAAAGTCACATTTTTCAACATCAAGCAAACTTTTTCCTTAGTTTCACATTATTCAGAGTTGGTATAATTATTATTTTTTACTTGTCAGATAATTAATTTTAGCATGAATTCATCTTTTTCACCCCTAATCTTACATTTAAGAATAGGGAAAAACTTGAGCATCTCTAAAATATATTCTTATCACCTTGTTTTGTAATTGATAAATTATTCCAAATGTCTTTAACTGGCAAGCATTTTAATTGGGTTTAACTCTTCCCCAATGCATTTTAAAAACACCATTCCCAATCCTTGAGATGCACTCGTAAGCAATTATATGGTAATTCTATGTACTAACATGCATATCAAATAAATATTGGACATGGCATTTGGTTGAACTATAAGGAAATTGGATAGATATTTCATGTGTAGAATAAATAACCAAGTCTACAAGACTTTTGGGAGCCCTACCTCTCTTCCTCTCAATTTCAAATTGAAATAGTTGTTTAAGTTAGCTCTATGTATCAGACAATACTTGTATTCCTGCAAGAGATAATTTCAGATAACGGTTTTGTGGATGATATTGTCAGTGAAATGTTCATCTAAGCTCTTGATAATTGCCACATTTCCATCACCCAAGACATCCAAACTAGAAAATTGCTCAATTTCTTTAGTAAACTTGCCACTATCATCTACAAGAGACAGTGCTGGAAGCTTATATTTCATGCTAGTCAAAAAATCTTCTTGGCTATGGCCTAGAGTAGTATGAACTAGCCTTGTTCCAGATTTTGTCATTATGTAATCTCCACCCAAAACAATAGGGCATTCCCTATTTTCTAAGGGATGGATGTAACTCTAATTTTCAAGATCTAAACTACAAAATGTTCCCAACACATCAAGCTAAACCCCCTACTTCAATTGTAGAGTACTGACTAAATCTGCTGCAACAACAATATGTTGGCTACTTTCAAAAAAAGGTTTTTAGCACCTTTTGTAGCAGTATCTATAGATGATTTTGTTCTTACCTAAACCACTGCATAAAGAAGCTGACCATTGACTACAACAACATTTCTAGGAATTGTCCATGGGTTGTAGTCCAGATAGGAAAACACAAACTAGGTAGAAGTCCTTTGAGAAAATTAGCAACTATGTCTACTATGTTAACCACCTTGAAAATAACATAAACACTTCTTGATATGTGTCCCTCTAGATACTCCAACTCAACCTCAACCAAAGCCATGCCAAATGAGGGACTCCAATGAACCAATTTCCAACCTCTATAAATGTGGTTCTAAAAAAACATTTTCCCAAATACTTCAATCTATGTAGCTTCATACTCTAGAGAAAGTGTCAGATAGGGATTGTCCCACTCTTCCCATATTTTGTATCTCCTAAATGATTTCCTTTTAGCATATAACTTGCTGTGCATAGTTGCCAAGTTTGCTTATTGTATTGGGCATATTAATGAAGATGCATATTAGTTACTATTGGTGTTTAAGACAGTTTGATTAGTCATGACCATGTAGGGTCATGACTCTACATGGCCTTTGGCCATGTAGAGTCATGCCCCTATGGGGCCATGTCTTTTGGAAGAATATAAATATTTTATGCACATCGATGAACAAAGCAATATCTATCAATAGTGATCCTGAAAACAATAACAATTTTTTATTTTTATTTTAACTTCTCTAATGACAACATTAATAGTTCACATGCCTTGCTTATGATTTGAGATTTTGCATGCATCCTACACTCTCTCATTCTGATGATGGATTATAGAGAGTGATCTAAAATGATGATGCTAAAAAATACACACAATCAAATCCAAAATAAAATTGCATTACAAATGGATTGTGGAAATTTGATATTGTTAATTTTGCATGCATGTCTACCAGGACAATCACAACTTAAACATATATATAATCTCATCAAATCTATTTTGACACATTTCTGGCAATCATGGCATGCCATGACCACATTTTGTTTGTGAATTCTATCAAAAAATTCACATGCCTTGTCCATGCTTCCATTTTTCAAACATGTCTACCATGGCGATTGTGACTACAACATCTGACAAAAATTCTTTATGCTTTAATGCATGTCCATAGCTTATTCCAAAGCTCTTGTTTTGGCACAAGCATCAATAATTCTAGCAAAGGTTGTGTGATTTAGCTTTATACTTGCCAATTGCATTTTCTTGAATATAAAGAAACATGTTATATATGTGTTTAAACATATATAAACACAGTTTTCTTGGCAAATTAAGTAGCTTTCTTTCTTAGTTTCAATAGTGTGAGCTCTTTCTTTGCCTCTTGGTCGACAGACTGTAGAACTTTGAGCTCAATGGGCAACCCATGGCAATCCCAAATAGGCACATAGTGCACCTTATACCCTTCAAGCAACATATATCTATTGATAAAATCTTTAAGTATCTTGTACAAGGCATGCCCAATATTCAAATCTCCATTAGCATAAGGGGGACCATCCTGAAGAGTAAAAATATCCTTCGTGTTCTTGTTTGTAACCCTATTTAATATCTGTTTCTCATCCCACAACTTCTATATTTCTGGTTCATATGCTGTTGAATCGGCTTTGAGGGTGAAGCTTGTCTGAGGTAAGTCAACCGTATGCTTGTTCCTTCATACTTTCATATAGCTTCTATGTTGATTTATGCTGACTAGAAATGACTCAGCATATGACCGTCCATTAATTTGACAACACTTGATATTGAACTCATTGTTTTACATCTCTATAATGCTAAGGAGAATAATAAATTGTTGTTCCTTCTTTTCTTCTATCTACTGTTGTTAATCACTAGTGCAAGTTAATCTGTAATATATATATATATATGTATGTATGTATGTATGTATGTATATGTATAGAGATTTATATACGTATATATGTATATATAAATGTATATATATATATATATATTTATAATTTTATTTATGTAGATATATATGTTTAAATGTATATTTCCATATATGCATATATGTATGTATGTCTATATATATACAAACTATCTCCCATAAGAATATATACATGTATATGTATACATATGCAAATTTGAATCATTCATAATCTCCCCTCTATATATGTATATTTCTATTTATGACCAAAGCTAGAAGTGTAAGGTGCTAAGTAGTTTTACAGATTCCTATTTTGAGAATAGGTGACTTGTCGGGTATTTGTTTTAGGGGGTAAGACCTACTAACCTCTCACCCCCCTTCTTTTCATTGCCATGAAATATTGTTTTTTTATTGCAGGTTATTCAAGGATTGCAACATTTACCTCTAGTGTCCACAATTTCTTTAACCAGACCAGAGATCTCCTCAAAATTTTGTCACTCCAATTTCCTCCAACATTAATATTTGTGACCGTCTTAGCCATTATTATTTGTAATCCCCAATATGTTGGGAAGGGAATTTGGCTAAGATACATTTTGATCCAACCTTGTATTTGTTTTTGGAGGTTCTTCTACCAGAAATCCTCCCCTTGTATAAAAGGAGGTATGCTTTCTTAAAGACCCTTATAAAGGGCATTTGTAATGTATATAGGACTCTGGTCCCGGGCTATACCAGGGGTTTTCTTTGCCCTATTCTTTTTCCCTCAGTGTCTGCAATTGAATAGGGAATTTTTTTTAAAAAATCTTCTGATAATATAATATAAAGTCTTGTTAGTATTGTGTATTAATGAATTTTATATCATATTAATGAATGTTATGTGATTGTATTGATTGAATTTTATAGTTCATCAATGGATGAATGAAATGAATGAAGTATGTAATTAGATGTTAATGGGGAATTTAGATTGATGTTAGGGGGAGGGGGGTGAGGCCAGATGAGCTTCCACCTTCACATGGTTGGCCTTGTTAAGTAGAGAATATTAAGTAATTCTAAAAACAAAGTGAAGCTCAAACTAACATACCTTATTTCCTTTACTATTAATGTTTTTTTAGTTGTTCTCTTAATTTTGTATGAAATATAAATTATCATCTTCATCTTCAATTGTCTCTGAGGGTAAATCTTGTTTGAGGTAAGTCAACCATATGCTAAACTTGACACATCTTTTTGTTCCAATACATTATTGTTTCCTACTTGGGTTCTATCTAAAATTTGCTAAATCTTTAGACTCTCATGCATATGTATAGAGGACATTGTGAACAAGGATGGTTTGGATAAGTACTATTTCTTATTCATAATGGATGATTGAAAGGTTTATGAAAGTGGAATGATGCTTTTCTCTTTGGTTTGGAGCATGGTAAATAACTAATGTCATTCAATTCACATTGCAGGGCATATGGTAGTGGAAAGGAAGACAATCCTTTATGTGATGTCTGTGGATTTGAAAATGCATGCATGAAGCTTTTAAGATATGTCATTATTTTTAGTTGATTATAGTTTTTCAAATTAGATAATAAATGATTCTTTTTCAATAATGAATTGATTTACATCTTTTGAATTACTTTATTGTAGCGTCATGATATTCTTATGGCTACCGTGTTAAATGGTGCTGCTATTATGGATAGTGCATTACTTTTGATTGCAAGTAATGAGAGTTGTCCTCTTCCCCAAACTTCAAAGCACCTAGATGCTATAGAAATAATGCATCTTCAACATATTATTATTCTACAGAACAAAATTGACCTGATCCAGGAGAGTGTAGCAAACAACTAGCACGAGGCAATTCAAAAATGTATTCAAGTAAGTTGAAATTCATTCTATGCACTTTAAATATATTTAATCTCAATGCTAAATGCATTGATGATTGATACCAATTCTCATATCAGCATTTGTTTTTCCTTGTGACTCTAAGGTGTTGTAAATGTTTTGGTTCTATTAGTGTACCATTTTTTTTTGTAGCAAATAGATGCATTGCTATAGTTCAAGAGATCAATAACTATCATGGATTTTATTTGGTTCTCAGCCTATGGAGGAGCCCATTTCACATAAATATACCTTCATTGTTTAGCATTCTTAAATCAATATAATTAGCTATAATATTGCAATAGCTCACGTAGTGTCCAAGAAACATAAAAAGGGGACATTACAATTTGTAGGAATTGTCCATAAGGTTGTATTCTAGATAGCCAAACCAAATTGGGTAGAAGTCCTTTGAGAAAATTAGGAGTTGTGTCTACTACATTAACCACTTTGAAAATAATATAAACACTTCTTGATATGTGTCCCTCTGGATACTCCAACTTAGCCTTAGCCAAAGCCATGCTAGATGAGGGACTCCAATGAACTGGTTTTTGACCTCTATAAATGTGGCCCTCAAATTTTTTTCCCCAAATACTTCAATCTATGCAACTTCATATATACTCTAGAGCAAGTGTCAAATAGGGGGACTAGGCACATGGTGCACTTTATACCCTTCAAGCAGCTTATATTTGTTGATAAAATCTTTTAATATCTTGTTTAACACATGCCCAATATGAAAATTTCCATTGGCATAAGGGGGGACCATCATGAAGAGTAAAAATATCCCTTGTGTTCTTGTTTGCAATCCTATTTAATATCTATTTCTCATCCCACAGCTTCTATATTTCTAGTTCATCTGCTGTTGAATTGGCTTTCAGGGTGAAGCTTGTTTGAGGTAAGTCAACTATATGCTTGTATTCATTTTCATCTTCAATTTTGCCTTGAGATGTTTTATGTGCTACTGCCATGATGAAAACCTTCTCTCCAAATGAAAGAGTTGAGCAAGACCTATCAAAAACTAAAACAAGAAATGGGTATTATTTTTTGCAGCAAATAGATGCATTGCCAAATTAATTGAAACTAGGGATGGATGTAGAGCTATGTTTAAGAAAAACCCACAAAGAAGAAAGTGCAAGGCTAGAAGAAGCAATCAACAACCTATTTCCTCCTAGGGCTATAGATGTAATAGTTAAAGAGGATGCAATGCTACCCCTAATTGGACATTGAAGAATTGCCCAGTCCATAGCCCTTAAATAAACAATGTTGACCAAGTTGAGATTAGAAACCTTATTCAACATGCTTTCACTTATTTTTTCCACTTTGGCTTCTACATCAACACTCACATAAGGGATAGGAGCCCACAACAGAGATGAAGATTGTCGATCTGTGGTGCAAGTTAATCAATGATGAAGTAGAAAATGAAGAAATGCCCTCTCCACAACCCTTATAACCACAACGTTGACCTCATAGAGATTATAAACCTTATATTAATTGGTGGCTTTAACCCCAAAAATTTTAGTTGCATCTGCATCACTCACATAGTTGATGGTGCCCTATGCATAAATTTCCATTTGTTCCATGCTATATCAAGCAATTGTTTCTTATCCAAGCCATTTAATTTGCAACCTTTTAAATCTCTGCAAAGGTAAAGTTGGAGTAGGAGAATTTTTCTTCTCAAAGGTGTCCTCTGATTGTAAAGCATCCATTCCATTATCTATTGAACTAGATATGTCTTGTTTGTTGAATAGATAATGGAATGGATGCTTTACAATCAGAGGACACCTTTGAAAAGAAATTTTTTTGTGCTCCAACTTTATCTTTGTAGAGATTTAAAAGGTTGCAAATTAAATGGCTTGGATAAGAAGCAATTGCTTGATACAACATTAAAAAAAATTCAACCAAACATTAGTGGAAATTTTGACCAATGCTTGTTAGTTTTCTACCAAGAATTGGTCAAAATTTCCACTAATGCTAATTTTTTTTGACCAAACATTGGTGGAAATTTTGACCAATGCCTATTAGTTTTCTACCAAGCATTGGTCAAAATTTCCACCAATCAAAAAAAATTTGACGAATGGATTGGTTGAAATTTTGAGCAATAAATTTTTTTTTGATGAATGGATTGGTCAAAATTTTGACCAACATTGAAAAATTAGGACCACCAAAAATTAGAATTTTTTGATGAATGTATTGGTTGAAATTTCAATGAGAAAAACTTTGATGAACATCTTGGTCAAAATTTTGACCAACCTGGGTGGAAATTTTGACCAAAATTGGTCAAAATTTGAGTTCAAATTTACTAGTGTCTTTTGAGAATACCATACTCATCACATCATTGCCTCCAAAGATAATATCATCAACAAAGAGTTTTATGATAAACAAACTTGTCTTCACTTTCTAATTTTGGGTATACATTATTTTTGTCATGTGTCCTTGTGAATATAATCTTGATTAAGTATGAATGTAACCTCTTATATATGCTTTGGGAGCTTATTTCAATCAATACAATGACTTCTGTAATTTCCACACCATGTTCTTTCCCTTCAAATTTGCAAACCCTATGTGTTATTCTATGTAGACCTCTTCTTTCAATATACCATTTATGAATGTTGACTTTACATCTATCTAATAGACCTTGAATCATTAGTAAAAAGAAAATGTGAGTAATATTCTGACTCCTTTAAGTTTTGCTACATGTGTGAAGGTTTCTCCATAATCTAGTATTTCTTCTTGTGCATAACCTTTGCAAACTACTCTTTCTTTTGTTAGATAAGTAAAAGGGGGAGTGAATCACTTATAACCAGTTATTCAAACTGATATAAAATTTGTATCAAAATATCAATTTAATATTCCTTAATATACATAGTATCAAAGTAAACATCCAACTTATACCGAGTTGAAACATTAAATAGTTAACATGAAATAAACATGCAACACAATAGTCATTCACACATTTGACAAAAGTATATAATGTGGAAACCTTGTAAAGGGAAAAAGCACCAAGGAATTGATAACCCAAATATTCACTCTTTGGATTTGAGCTCTGTTAGGAACCAACCTTGTTAAAGGTTACATGCACATTGTTAATGTGACCTTGTTAGAGGATTTACACTTGGATCACCAAGCCCCTATCACTCCTTGAAATTTCTAAAGAGTTCCCTACTCTAAATAATTTACATAACACTCATAATAATTTTGTCATATAGGATTTCAAAAGACTATTAGGTCCACTCAGTTAAGAGATTTTATTACTACAATGGTTTGAAAGTAATAGTGAGATGATCTATTAGGTTTTAGCACCATGTTTCTTGTTCATATCTCTTCTTCACTCTGTCTCTTTCCTTGGACCTCTTCCTAGTTGATTCTCACACTTCACCCATCAACTTAGCACTTCCTTTGCTTGATCTCCACAATACTATTCTACTCATTTCACCATCTGACTATCTTCTTAAAAAATATAATCAACATCAACAACAACAAAATGTCTTGTTCATCCCTTTAATAGATTTTTTTTCATTCCTCCCGAATCCTCTAGATTTTTTTGCTTAGTCACAATATTTGAGTTCATATTCTTTGAATCTAGACACTCAGGAGATATAGTTTGACCTTGAACTTTGTGCTCTATTTTCAATTGATAAATCTCCTTCATCAAATATCCTTTGAATTTCTTTAGCCATTAATCTCATAACTAACTTCATCTTTATCTTTGAAAGTTCTCAAACAATCTTAATTTTCATCAAATGTCAACTTTAGATTAAATAGTTTCTAAACTTGTTCTTGTTGTTCATACTCAATGAACATTACAACTTTTTTGGTAAATACTAAACTTGGTTAACATTGCGATTTCATGGTTGACAATAAACTTTCTTCACTTCTTGATCGGGTGCTTAATGACAACCATAGTAGCTTGATTATTATTGTGCTCCTTCATTTATTGACCAAAGTGTCTTGCTTATACATGATGCCCAATAATTAATCAAATAATGTAAAGCAATCAAATGAACATTATACTATCTAATTCTAACTCATTCAAGTTCCCATTGAATATTATACACTTATCAACACTTACATCATCATTTACTTTCTTCAAATCCTCTTCATCAATCAAATGATATGACACTCTATTAAATTAGCATTATGTCTAACTAATTAAGGTTTGAAATCAGTGGCAACATAACAATTGATATGAATCTTTCACATACATTAACAACATTGTGATTTGGGTCTAACAATCTCCCCATTTAGTATTGATGGAAATGCATAAATATAAGGTATTACATTACATAACATTACATCATCAAATAATCAAATGCCAAAAAATCTTCAACTCTCTGACTTCATCAGGTTCTTTGCAACAAGTTCAAAATTAGGTTCTTTTCAACTCTTCTCTACTTAAAAAAATTCTCCCCCTTAGGGTGTACTTTACTTTTTAGCAACATCTCTTCATATCATCCTGTAGAACTCCCCCTTAAGATATCATCTTCCTTATGATACTTCTTCCTTTGTATTCATTGTTCCCCATACTACTTCTCTCCCCTTTTGACAACAATACCAAAGGTAATTATAAATTCCAATGAGAAACTTATTAAATCTTTAAGTAATACCTTGTACCTTGTATGTAATTATTACATCAATTTCATTGTAGTTACTTTCACAACTTTAGGAAATAGTCCTTAAAGAATGAGCTCTTGCATTTACTCTAGAAAGATATTTCTGATCATCCATGAATTGATGCAATGTACATCCTTTCTCAGTGAATCTTAGATAGGGGTAGGATCCCTAACTTACCTCTCATATACTCAAACACATCCTTAAGCAACAGTTTTGTGAATATATACTATAATTTTCTCCTTAGGCTTCACATACTCGAATCTTACTTGCTTTCCATGTATTTTCTCCCTTGAGTAATGGTACTTCATAGATATGTGCTTGGTTTTTGCATACATTAATGATTCTTAGATATGTTTATTGCATTGTTTTGTCACAATATATAGTAATAGGTTTAGTTATGTCTGCTTGCATTCCTTCTATTAATTGTTTAATCCTCTAAACTTTTCTGATTGAACTCCTTGCTCATTTGATCCACAAATGAGTTGCACTAAAAATCATTACCAATAAATATTATATCATCTACAAATACCTCAACAATCACTACCTTGTTTTTAGCTTCACTTTTCAAGTATAGGTTACTGCTCTTGCTTGTTTTAACAAATCCAATCTTGATCAAATATGAAGGCAACCTTTCATACCATGCTCTCATTCCTTGCTTTAGTCCATACAATGCTTTGTTCAATTTGAAAACAAGGTGATTTTGGTTTAGCTCCACAAATCCTTTCAGTTTTTCAATGCATACCTCTTCTTCCAATATTTTATTTAGAAATGCAAATTTAACATCCATTTGATATATCTTGAATTTCTTGTAAGTCACATATGCCAACAGAGTTTTGATTCCTTCCAATCTAGCTAGAGGTTCAAATGTCTCACCATAATCAATTCCTTCTTCTTGGACATAACCTTAACAAACAAGTTTGGCCTTGTTCCTCACAACTTCTCCTTTTTCATTCAATTAGCATTCCCAAAAATCCACTTGGTTCCAATGCTATTCTTGTCTACAGGTCTTGACACTAATGTCCATGTATTGTTCTTTTCAATCTGGTCTTTCTCTTCATGCATAGCATTGATCCAATCATCATTATCATGTGCAAATTTCATGGTTATTGGCTTAAATTCAGCAATCAAACATGTACTATTCTTCAACTTACTTCTTGTCATGACTCCAACACTCTTATCTCCAATGATTTTCATCAGTGAATGGTTCCTTCTCACATAGTTTTATGTGATGGGTTATGCTTTGTGATCTCTAGTATTATCTTCACTCATTTGGGGCTCTGCATTTAGATTAGGTTGTTCTTCCTTTGGCTCAAATAGTGTAGGTTGTTGCTTGGGTACTACACCAAGTTCTTCTTCATAAACATAAACAAGATTGTAATCATCAAGTTTCTTTTTTCTCTCTTCATCATTCTTATCTATAAACTTATCAATTCTAACATTTGCATTTTCAATCATAGTGTCACTTGCTTTATTCAAATATTTGTAAGCCTTTTTATTATTAGAGTAACTTAGGAATATACCTTCATTTCCTTTTGAATCAAATTTCTCATTCCTTGCATCTTCATGAATATACCACTTGCTTCCAAATATTTTGGAATAACTTACATTCAGTGTATGACCATAGGAAAGTTCATATGGTGTCTTATTTGTTTCTTTCTTCATCTAAAATCTATTGAGAGTATATATTATATTGTTTATGGCTTCTCCCCATAATATTTGAGCAACTTCCTTTTTAATTAGCAATGTTCTAGCACATTCAACAATAGTTGATTTGTTTCTTCTCTTTGGAATCACATTATGTTTTGGTATCCTTGGTGCATATAGTTATCTCTTAATTCTATGCTCAACACAAAATTTAGTGAATTCAATAGACATAAACTCACCACTTCTATCAGATCTCAACGATTTTAGTTGTTTACTAGTTTCTTTTTCAACTTTAGCTTTATACCACTTGAACATATCAAATGTATTTGACTTTAACTTCATAAATGTAACACTCATCATCCTATAATAATCATCAACAAAGAGTATGAAATACCTATCTCCATAGTAGCTCTCAACTCATAGGACCACACAAATTAGTATGAACCGATTCCATAATATCATCACTTAAATGTGTCATGTGAAAAACTAGCTTTGGTCATCTTACCAAGTTGACATTGTTTACACATAGAATTCTCATATTTATATAGATTCAATAAGTCTCATATTTTCTTCTTTCTACTTACTTCGACCATGTTGTCAAAGTTAACATGACATTACATCTCTTATTCCACAACCACACATCTTCAACTTTTGCAAATAGACATGTATTGATAGTAGGATCTAGGTAAAATAGATTACCTCCTTCTTTCTCTCCAATACTAATTATATTTCCATTATCATCATAGATCTTAACTTTTTTGTTCTAAAATCCCATCTTGTGACTTGTATTATTCGACTATGCAACATTCAACATATTTTACTTTAGTCCTTGAAGTTAGTATGCACCCTCACATCTAATTTTATCATTTAACATTAATAAACCTCTATATTTAACAATGTCACCATCATATTCTTGAAGCTTATCAAACTTACTAATATCACTAGCCTTGTGATGTGGACATCCACTATCAATAATCCACGTATCACTCTTACTAACATGAGAAATAAGGGCTTCCTATTCCTCATAGCTTTCCTCATTATGATCTTATTTAACAACATGATATACCACTTCTACTCCTTCATTCTCATCATCATTTTCTGACTCAACTTGCTCCTCCTCAACAATGTAGCATGACTTCTTCCTTTGTCCTTGTAATCCTTAGTTCTTCTTGTCATTTTATCACTCCTATTCTTGTTAGGACATCTAGCAACAATATGACATACTTCATTGCATTTAAAATGTATGAGAGGTAGTTTACCTTTGAATTTTCCTTTACCTCTTAGTAGCCTCCTTACAAGCACTGCTTCAATATCATCCATTCCATCCTCTAAATTTGAATCACTCTCATCCTTACTGCTCTTGTCTTTTATTAAACTTCCAATGGTTAGTGATGACTTGAAAAAACTCCCAATCATAGGCACACTATTATCAAAATTACTTAATTCAAATGTAGTCAAATAACCAACTAAACCATCAAGAGTAAGATCACTACTAGGAAAAACTATGAGTTCATGTATAGAAGATCCTCTTATAGTTTAAACAGGCAATAGTGTCCAAGGAATTTTAATTATTACTTCTTTTTTATTGATGGCTCCTCCAAAAACTTTGATAGCACTCATAACTTCTTTGATTTGGTTCACATACTGAACAATGTTTTCTTCTTTCATTCTCATGTCATCATTGTTAGAAATCTGATTGAAAATCTCATTGTTGAAGATCAAAGAGGGAGATTATTGTAAAAGAATGTTTTCAATCATTTTTTTGTCATTGATGTCAAACTTACTATTTGTAGGGATGATATTTTCTTATAAGATCCAAGTACTATCACTTAGTTGATTGATGAAGAGGCACTAATACATTTGGCATCGATTTGTGACAGCTAAGTGTCATAATTATGATCGCAATGTGTCGCCACTACAATAGTAATAGACGTTGCTGTTTTTTAGTCACAAATTATGACGTCTATCCTATTTTGTCACAATTATGATGCCTATCTATCGCTATGAAACCACTTTATTATGGCACGAACCCCATTGCAATGCTTGCAACATCTGTCGCAATTGTGACGTCTGCCACAAGCATTGCAACAGGGCCACGATGACATCTGGTGATGGGGTCACTGTGGAACTTGCCCTGGATGTCACAATAGCGACGTCCACAAAAAATTGTGACAAGGGTCGCGATGGCATCTGGCGACAAGTCATTGTGGTGACGATGGCACCGCTATGGTAGCAACGTCAAGGGCCATCATAATGGTTGGGTGGACATCGCAATTGCGACATCCATGACAAGCATTGTGATGGGGCCTCTATGGTGGCAATGCCAGCTACTGTCGCTGCCACAACAACCTCACCGCAAGAATATTTAGCCTGCTGCTTTAGCCACAAACATTAGCAATGTTACACCCATTCTAAACCACACCAGCTATACTTTCTGATGTCTCAGTTTGCTGCACAGAAACACAGAGAGTAGACTAGTTTTTCTCTGTGCTAATGTTAGAGTCTTGCTCAACATCAGAATATTGTCTAGCTTTACTTAAACCAAGTCTGCCAAGAACTTCTTTTTGTTTCTTTAGCTTAGTACCATTTCCACTAGAAAGCTACCTATTTACAAGAGGCATCAGAGTATCACAAAATTTAGCAATGTTACACCCATTCTGAACCACACCAGCTATTATTTCAAATGTCCTAGTTTGCTACACAGAAACACAACCATTTATTTTGTTTGGCAGACCCTTTCCATGGGATTTTTGTGGATACTTAGAAGCGACTAAACATGCAAAACTTTTCGTAGTTAGATACTCTTTTCTAGAAGGCATTTTTGCAGAGTGTTTCTACTTAAGAAAAATGTCAGCCTTCTTAAGCTGTAACTTCATGTATTTCTTCCTTTCATTGGATCATTTCTTCCTCAAAATATGCATTTCTCTTAGAATAAAATGCCCCCTGAAAGACAATGTTTGTAAAAACTGAGGACATGGAAGATTCTTCATAAGCTTCAATCTATTTCTACTAACGAGGTAGTGGTTGTCTTCATGGTGTTTTTGGCACTTTTGGCTAGAAATACATTTAGTTTCTTGACTATATTTCTGCAACCTATGTGGATGCATAGCTTTTACACATGACCCATTCATTTCCCTTCCCTTACAGAGAAAAGTACCATTTTTGCCTCCCTACCAAAAGGAACATATAAAGATTCATTAGGACTAAAAGCAATTTTCTCAAAAAAAAACATATACACTGCAACATTAATACAAAAAAAAAGCACCTAAAATAAGGAACCATCTTCCAGGGATAGGAGCTTAGCAGCTTCACTCTCATTATCTATAGAATTGTGGACCACACTACCATTCTCTAGATGCTCACCAACTACAAGTTTACCATTTGAATCATTTTTTGGAATTTTAGTAGCATGATGCTGAGTAATAATGCATGTCAAACCATTTGTAGAATGTTTGACATTCTCATGATATGTTACCATTAATTTTTGAATAAGCTTGAGAATTTCTACCAATATAGTTCTCATTATCATTGCTCACATCGCAGTTTTGAGAATGTCTAACAACCATATCATTAAAATTACCCACAGAATCAGTTCCCTTTATTTCAGATTCTTGGTTCTTAACATTATTACCAGACCCATTCGATGTGCATCCATTACTTATGGTATGACTTGACTAGAAGACATTATTTGTTTGAATACCATTGGTTCTTGGAGGCATCATCTGTAACGTAGCATCATGATTTGCTAATGATCTAGATTTACTGCATGACTAGCCAAAACTTGTGTTCTTTTCTAGACTTTCTGAAATGAAATTGACATTTGACAAATTTTCTACCTGCTGGGGTATCTTGTTTACACCTACAACACTAAAAGAGATTGTTGTCATTTGGAAAGAATGCATGTTTTCTATCACTTGGGGGCCATATGAATCTTGTAAGTGGTTTTCATTTGGATGTCCAATGTTCAATGACACCCTATTATTTAGTTTAGAGCCATTATACTGAGATTTAGACCCACTTGTTGTTTGAATGCTAGTTTTCTTATCTCGTATATAGAATAGCATGTAAGCTTTCTGGGAAAGCACACTTTTCTCACTGACTGAATAGACCTAGAGTACAAAATGTCATAACAATAACTTCAATTAGTCTAAGCAACTTTAGTATAATTGGTGTTACCATGTAAAGAAAAGGTTCTACATAAAATTGTAGTTCTTTTGTGTATTCTGTTATACACAAATTATAATGAGCTTGCTCCACAAAATTAAACATGTCTTCACAACTGTAGCAAATGTATACACGATTATCATCTAAAGCATGCCAGATGCCTATGGATGAACGAATAAAGCAGAAATGCATCTTCACATCCATTTGGTGAATGCACCATCCAAATTTAGTAAATGTTAAAGGATCAAACATTTCTGAGGTTATATAACTTCAATTATTTGAACTAAGTGAGGATATTATTTTAATAAAGGCAATCTTGTTTTCTCTCAAAAAAACATATGGATATGGACAATAGGCACTTACTACCCCACCTTGTTGTGCATATGTATTTCTATTCATCCACATGGACCCACTCATTACTTATAGATTACTCTTCTTACCCTAACCCTAATTGGGCTTGAGTGGCAAAATCTACAATGTTTATTTTATTTCAATCCTGGTCACCCATTGTAATCTGAGACCTATATACAGGCCTCCCTTCTCATTTGTAAAGGGGAAAATTTTGAGATTATTGCTAAAAGCTACCAAGATAATAAAGATTTGGTGCTACTAGATGTATTTTAGTGCTTGCATGGTTTCATTATTCCCTCATTGAAAATTGATTTGTTACATAAAGTGTCTTCATTAAAATGGAGAATGCAATAGTGTTTGATAAATTTCACTCAATCATTCTTTTGGTAGTTTGTTGATTAAAATTGTCATGTAAAGTTAGCCTGCACCCCTTTTATGGATGCTTAACTTCTATCAATAAATGTTCATTGTTCATTATAATATTGTTCATAGAGATGTGAAAGTTCTTTGAATATAACCATTAGAAGATTCCACCAGTTATGGTATAATTGTAGTTGATCTTGGTGAAGTAGAGCTTAGTTATTGGGAGCTTGTCTACTAGAGAACTACCCATTGACATCATTGTCCTTAGGAATAGATTTAGATCCTTCTAACCTTTTTCCTTTTAATTTCAGCTCATTTTAGTTATATTGTTCAAAGAAAAAGTATAGCGAAATTGCAATAAGTGATGTAGTTTCAATCACTATTGTGGAAGTGAAGAACAATTTAAATGTAAGTCCCTTTATGACACCAACATATCACATCAACTATTGAACTTATCACAAGTCAAGACATGATTGGTAAAGAACCTTGGAATCATGTATGATCTTTCACAATCTAATTATACAAGGGGTTTTTCTTAAGAAAGGATAAGATACCTTCATAATTTATTTTGTTGTTGGTGTGATCATAAAACACACATCAACATTATACTTTAAAAATTAAAATAACATTAAAACATTAAATACCAATACTTCCATAAAATTATAGAATTCAAATCTAAATTCCAAAAAGTTGATTAAATAATAAATGTTAAATATAAACAAAAGCTATTTAAGATTTTAACAAGACTTTATGCTAAAGCTTATAAATGATGACTCTTTCTATGAAGAGTTTGGTCACATATTGGCTTTACAAATCACGTGTTGGCCCTGTAAGTGCCCGAGAAGCAGCTTTTCTGACTAAAAATAACATCAAAAAAATGCCTCAACAAACTATATGACTGCATACAAGCGAATGTAATGAGAAATTTTTTGTTATGAACACTACTTGTGAAACATGGTCAAGAGTTGAATCCTGTTAGCGATATCACAATATAAGGTCAATTTTTCCAAACAAATTTTGAAAATATTTTTGATGTTCAATATGGTTCAACGAAGTTTAAACATGGGTCATGAGATATGAACTTTAGTTAACCACTAACCACTGCTCATTGAAATATGGATCACTGTAAGTTGAATCCAGATAAATAAGCACAAATTGATATAGTACAGAGCACCAAATATTTGAGTAATCTGTACAAATCACAAGATTGCAAGAATTTAGATATCTTAATTAAATGTAGAGATAGCATAATTTGACACACTGCAGAAAAAAACCACTTGAAACTGAATTCAATTTGAGAATAAGAACAAGTAAACATGAGAAGGTAACTATTAAAAGTGAGGTGCTAAAGATACATCATGGAAATTGGCACTTCTTATTGAAAACTCAGAAAACATGTAATTTATGTCATTCAAATAAGAAGTCATATAGTCTATTAGTTACAATTTCAATACAAAATTACAAATCATACCAAGGATGTTTTCCACGTCCTCCACAAAGCCCACGTTAATCATTCCATCAGCCTCATCAAGGTCACAAAATTTCAATGATTTCAAGTTTAGACTACCTCTCTCAATATGATCCTGTGTAAAGAAATTGAAACATTTTTTTAACCAATGAATTGTTGCATATTAGGAAAGTAGTTAATAAAAGCTACTCACTTACCTTGATATGACTTGGTGTTCCAACAAAAACATCTACACCTCTACATAGTGCATTCTCCTGTGGACCATACGGAGCACCTCCATACACACAACATGTATTAATGCCAATAGATCCACCATAAAACTCAAAATCTGCATGAACCTGCATATCAAAAGTCATCATACAAAGTTCCCAGATTTCCTGATGTAGAGAAATTGCCAAAGAAAGAACATATTTTCAAAATACTAACATAATCAGACAGTTTATAGGTCAATGCTGACATAATACCTATTTTGCAAGCTCTCGAGTTGGAACCAAAACAATCACACTAGGTAGCTTTCCATAGGACTTATTCCTACCTTTGGAATAGTGTCCACTTGTTAATGACTCCAGAATAGGCAACAAAAATGCCAATATTTTACCCTGGAAATATTCATGTGTATATTAGAAACATAATAACCATACAAAATAGCAAAGTACTTAATCAAAATAATTAAAAATTCAAAACTACTTGATGGACATGTTGCATCTAAACACTAATTAAATAAAAGATGTCTCCTTAGTTATTTCAATGACAATAGATGATTTTAGGGAAACTACACATTTCTTCAAAACTAGTTGAATATATAGTTGCACAAAATATACGAACTAAAAATACAAAACACAACTGTAAATTGATAATTCAATATCAAGTAATATAAATGAAATTGATTTATTATAAACACTTGACATTAGACATTGAACTATCAATCATCAGCTGTGTTTGGCATATAATCAAGATTTTTACAAAATAATCAAGATTCCATTTGATGTGCTTCATCACTTGGTGAGATTTCTGCTAAGGCTCAATTAGATGAGAGAGCCATGATTAAAGAGGCCTCAAATTTTGTAGTTGCTAATATGCCAACCATTCATCCAAGTGCTACTGAGGAACATGGTGAAGTAGAGAAACCAAAGTCTTCAGAAAAACCAAAGGAAATGAATGAACCACTTGAGGAAGATGGATGCCAGTTAGGTAAGGTTGATTCTAGTGAAAAAAGACTTGAAAATTTTGAAACTCCCATGCAACAAGATATAACTAAAGAGGTTGAGATGCACCTGGTGGAAAAGCAGGAATCTCCAACCATAGTTCAATCATCAATTGAGATCCTGTCTCGAAGTGATGATATTGTGAAGCAACAAGAAGAAGGGTTGCTAATTGTGGAGCTAGTTGCTGGAGCTGATGGCAATGCTTCTACTTCTAAAGAACTTGAGTCTCAAGGGGTACATTCTGGTGTTGATGTTCAGAATGAAAAAAATGTGATAGATAGCAATGATATTCAATGTAACAATGATATCAACAATGCTTTAAGATAGTACGCATCTCTTCGACAGTGAGATATCAGTAAAAGATAGTGATGCTCAATAGATGTCACTGCTATGACAAGCAAGGTCTTTTATATTACAGAGATCTTGAAGATGATAAGAGCAGTTAGGAGTAGCATTATGAAGAGTCATGAGAAAAGGAAAGAAACTAAGAAATGAAGACAATATCAAGGACACTAATGAAAACATCGAAAGAATGCGATAGCTGTTAGAGACGATACAAAGTAGACGAAATACATTTTTACATAAATGTTTCCAGTATAGGAGTTCTTATAATAGTTCTCCATTTTTATTAACTTTCATTATATAAATGAAGATCTATCTAGGCTGCATTGCTTGCAAAGAAAATCTTTATGATTCTGGTAAACTTACAATTGGTAGTTGGGTAAGAATGACACCTTACATCAAATGTAGGATGATTAGGTTGATCTAGACATCCATGGAAAATATTGTGACTCAGAGGGATTTTACATGAATATTAGGTCCTAAATGATATTTAACTCTATAGAATTTTGAAAAAAAAGTGATGGTCATGACAACTCAATCAAAAGGATGTTCAACAGAGCATAAGGTCTTGTGAATATTATAGCAGTAAGAAAGAGATAATGGAAGGCATGTGTCTTAGAGACAAAGATACAAGTTTGTCTAAGAGAAAAGAATTACATAAAATAAGACAAGAACATTGTTGTTGAAAAGATGAATACTGAAATCTAAAAGGAAATCCCAAAGAATGAGAATTCCAGTGCAAAATAGTGATCAACAAATTAAAGGATAGCAACAGTCAAGAATCATGCAATTAAGATAGTAAAAATAAAATTAATGGACAAGAGCCAAGTCATTAAATGGTGCTCATTCAAAGACAAACACAAGTGCTGCAAAAGAGTAAAAATAGTGAGAAGGAATTAGAGATATCTTGAGCAGAGATCAATTAGAAGTCATCAAAATCAGTAGGAACAATGTTAAAGGACAGTGATAAAGAAATATGATATTAAAGGACAATGATGAAGAAATGTTGACACACTTTTATATGTATCTTCAGTGAGCACAGATCAAGAACAATGGTAAATGTTGAAAATAACAAAATAGATATGTCATCAAATGGAATCCATAACAGTGACGACGAGATAGTGAGATGGACTATTATAGAAACTCAAAGATGATAGGACATGACAAGATGTACATTTACCATTTTCTAGAGGAGCATCATCATCAGAGGTTACAGAAGAGCTATCAACAATGATATGAGTAGATTTAATGACATTAAAACAACATGATCACAATTAATTTCAGTGAAGAAGAAGATCAAAGCTATGATAAATATTAGAGAGCATGACTCATATGATGAGATGTAGAAAGAGAGATAATTTCACCTTTTTGTTAAAGGTATTTAGAGTGTTTGCAAGGTGATTCACTATCCTTGGATACATTCACAGCTTTTATTTGAAAAATATTCGCCATATAATGATCATCAATTTACTATCTTGTCTAAGGGGTCCAAAGAATAATGTCAAAGATGATTTTCCGTTAATAATGCTACAACACTTTTGGTGAAGATACAATATCTGTGATTGTATGAAACGATGCTCTTGGTTACACAAAGTAGACCTAGAAACGCAGTAAGAATATTATGATGGCCATTAGACAAAAAAGAGCAGTGAGGTGGCCAAGGGTAGAAACAATGTGTGTGCCATATAAAAGCAACAATAATATATGTATAAGAAAAAAAATAGTGATAAAAAAATGTAAGGAAATAGTGAGGAGATATGCATCCAAATAGCGCTACTGCAATGAAAAAAATAGTGACATCAGAGAGAAAGATAGTGGTGAATATACATGCAAAAAAATGATTGATGTTATGAATAAATTATAAAAAATGAATGTGAATAAAAGTGACATGGAAATAGTGAGTAAATAGGAATATCGATATCAAAGGATAGGAAGATCAGAAACAGTAGTCAGAGATTAGTAATACAGCAAAATTGGGTACATTATCTAGTTTTTCAAGTTCTTCATTGGAGGGGTTTAGATAATTGGCCTATTAAGTTTTATGCTACTCGAGTTGTACTTCTTAAGAATCCTCCATTTAAGTTCCAACCAATGTGGCTTCATTTCATGGCTTCGTGGTTCTGAGATGGAGGCCTGCCATATGAGCATATGATAGAAGTAAGAAATTGTAATATGTTTAAATGGCATATCAAGAAATGGTCATGTATTGGTAATATTTATGCTAGGAAGAGGTAGGCACAAGATCATGTGTTGTCACTTACCAAAATTCAAGATCTTGTCTTTTCATAGGATTTGAGTAGAGAGGAGTCTCAAGTTGTTTGAGAACTTAAGTAAGTAATGAGAACTATTTTTAGGAAGTACAAGGTAAGGGTTGATTGGCTTTAGGAAGGAGATATGAATATAGTCTTTTTCTATAATTTATGCAAACTTATAGTTAAAATAGGATTTATATATCTACTTTGGTTAATTTAGATGGAATATATCTGATCTTTTCATATGTTTTGTCTCAAAAAAATCTACGTGGTACTATTTAGAAGATTCATCCCTACTAAGGATGAGGGGAATGATGCAGAGATGGGTAAGGGCTCTTTATCAACTATTAGGCAGTCTTGCCAAAAGATCAAATTGCAATCCAAAATAACAATGTTCCTTAGGGCTACTAATGGCTCACATATACAAATACAAGGAATCAACTTCACGAGGGTTCTACTATGGTTTCCAAGGTCCTCAAACACCTAACCCAACCCAAAAAGTTCACTCACCAAGTTAATGGTAAACTAAAAATAAAATGCCATTAGCAAGAATAGAGCTGAGTTCTACAACCTTTTGACCATTATTAGAGCATGTGGAATTAGAGTTGTAAGCCTGTGAAATATTTGAAAGGTTTCTTTAGTACATGTGGAATGGGAGTTGCAAGCCTATGAAGTATTTGAAAGGTTTCTTCACTATATGTCATCTTGTGGGACACATGATTGTTTTATTCTCATAAACTTAATCTATGCTTGTGCCAAATGGGAATTTTGATGAGTGGATGTCCATTAAAGCTCATGCCAAATTTAGAAGTTTATAAAGGTGACGTAGGAGCATAAGTGGTTCTTGGCAATCTTGAATCAACCAAAAATATTTGCTTTGAGTTTGTTCCTTTTCATTCCAGTTCTATGTTTCTTTCAACATTATTTTGAATTGGCTGGTTTTCTCATGTAGACCTGTTTGACATGTTCCTAGCACCATGGTGTAGGAGGACCTAGGGTTTGGGCTAAAACCCCAAGATATTCTAGCTTGTAAATGATCCTAGTCTGTTCATTGATGAATAAAGACTCCAAGAGGGTCTAAGTGGTGTGTCATGGTAGTTTGTGTGTCTTTGTGATCCTAGCCAGGTCATTGATGAATAAAGACTCCAAGAGGGTTTAAGTGGTGTGTTAGGGTAGTTTGTGTGTGTTTGGACAAAAGTTGCCAATAGGTGACAAGAAATTGCCAAGTTTGGAAAAATGAGATATGCCAAATGACCCTAAAAAGTGTGTAATTGTTTGAAAAGGATGGAGACATGGTTCATGTAGCCGAGGAAGGCATTTTGCATTGATTTGAGGTGATGGTAGGTTGATAGGAGTCAAGATGCTAAAAAGTTGTAAAGTTGTCATTTTAACTTCAACATTTGGGCAAGATTTTACAAAATCTCCAAAGGTGGTTATGGGTCAGTTCAAACAGTTGGAACATGGCATATGGAGATATATAAGGTCATCCAAGGCCTAGTGTATGTGTTGGTTGAGGTTTTTCTCAAACCTTAATAGCAAGCAATAGCATTTACACTGCAATTTTGTCACAGTCTGGCTTGCAACTCGAGAAACTACCTTAATATGAATTAAAATTCACATTTTCTTGTTATTATTAGTTATTTTTCTTTGATTCCTTACTCTATGTGTTTATGTAGATCTTTGTGAATAGTTATGCACAGTGTAATAAAATTCCAAACCCACTGGCCTATTCATTGCCAGAACCAGGGTTTGTTGAATAAACATGCCATTTTCTTGAACTCCCACATTGCTTCATAGCCTTTTGAGGGCATTCAATGTATAGTGTGTTATATCTTTTTTGGGTTGAAAAAATGTAGTTTTCTATTTTTCATGTCTTGCCCTAGGCGGGCCATTATACCGTGGAGCATAGGTATATACCTGTATGTTCTGTAAGCCTGTATTGTTTGTGGCCAATTGTATTTGAATTCATGAATCTATGATATTGCTGTCAGTGTTATAGCTTTAGTCAGATCAGTAATGGATTAATATAGAATCAATCTTGAATTCTATATGAACTATATTGGTTATTATTTGGAATGGATATGAGTTTGTATATATATTTGTATATTTAATATATATGTGGAAATAATAAACATACATACATACATGTATATATATAAAGTTATAAACATAATTATAACTAATTTTCATTATGAATGATCACCATTTGTATGAATGGTCGTTATTAATAAAGTATGACTTTTAAGTGGCTGTCAGTATATATATTAGTATGAGGGCTAACTTAGAAAATATATATAACAGGCAGCAATAGAAATATAAGTATTGGCCTTCAGATTAATAATTTTTTATTATCAATTTATTCATATTATTATCATGGTATCAGAGTAACTTTCATTTCCTGTGCCTTCTCTTTAGTGAAAGAACAATTTCTTTTGAATATTGCAATATTTCCTGTCGCAAATTTGAACAAACCCACAATTACATTGATTCGAGATTATTGTGAGTATTGGGTTATGAATTAGAAGAAATCAATACATTGGTGGATATGAAGTATAACCATCATAGGAGTATCCTGAAAAGAAATACAGAGGGATCGACATGGATTGTAGTTCCTGAGGAATAAAATAGAACACATGAAAGGGTAAATAGAAAAGGACAATACCATCACACATTAAGGAGAATGAAGCACAATATGGGAAGAAAACATTCTTATATACATGATTGAATTCTTTTTATAGCTAACATATAGAATGAATAGTTCTTAACATAGGAAAACTTATGGGGAAAATAATAACAATATCTTAAACTAACATATAATTGATGAAAAAAAAACTACAACCCTACATTCTTGTATGCATAACAATTAACATTAAAAAAAAATGGAGATATGTAAATACCAGATATTAGCAGTGAGACCCTTCTTCTTGCCAATCACCCTTACTTCAACCAGCTGCTCTATACAGTACAAAACTTAGGCTTTCCCTAGAACGTGGTTAATGTATGTCCGAGATTCTAAAGGAAGAAATGTATGTTGGTTTCATAGCTGGTACTGGAGGGTTTCATAGCTAGTACTGGAGGGTACTGATCAAAATCCAAATTCTCAAAGCATTCGACCAATCCCCTTGCCCATGCCTTAGTAGATAAGATCTACCATAATTACTCCACACTTTCATGAGGCTAAGATATGCACGTACTCCACATCGACTCTACACCAACAAAAATGTGATGGGAAAAAATGTTTGAAATGACATATATTGTATGCCACCGAAAAAAACTCGTGTTCCAAATTTTTTTTTCAATTATAGCCTGACGACGTCGCAATTGTGACACCTACGTTGCCTAATGTCGCAATTGTGATGTTGTCAGGCTATAATTGAAAAAAAAAATCCAAAAAAAAAAACATTTGCCCGCCGTCACAAATTGGCATCGCAAATTGACCCCTAATGTATTAGTGAGGATTTGATCAACAAGATGAAACAAGAGAACCTAAGGGAAAGGTTGAGTTATGATGTTGTAATGATGTGCAAGGATCAATTAAGATAATATTTAAATGATGTATTGATGACATACTCAAAGATACAGAGGTTGGTCACACTTAGAAACATTAGAGGAAGAAGTTATAATAAGGTAGAATGCAAAGCTTAAACTAAGATCATTAGTGGGTGCCGAACAAGTTAGTTGAAGCCAAGAAAATTCTCAGTAGAAGCTAAGTATTAGAAATTTCTAGTGTGTGTCATGTGATCTTCATGTGCTGAGTGAAGATTAGGTGTCGAGAATTAGAAAATTTTTAGTTGGTGTCAAGTGATCTTCAGGTGTTGAGCATCAGGAAAAACACAATTGATGTCAAGTAACATAGTATGTGCCAAGCACCAATATTTCAATAGTGTTGAGCTACTACATTATTTCAAATGATGAAGATTTGTCAAATCTAAGCTGACATAGTGGTTACATTGAATTTTGTGAACAAGTTGAAAGATAAGGATGATGAGTTGTTGGCACATAATCCTCTGTAAATTATTTTTGGGCAAATTCTAAAGGATTATTCAAGAAGTTTTTAGAGGAAACAAAATATGGGTTAGATGCAATGAATCCTACCTAATCCATGCTAATTGAAATTAAAGAATGGAAGAATTGAGTGGGAAAAGGAATTCCAAGACTTCTATTTAAGGAGCCATAGACCAAGAAACTTAGAGCTACTGATACTGTTGCTGCTAAAGAGCCAAATCTGCGAAGTAGTTTGAAGGGTGTACAGAGGGAAACATCTCAGAGAAGGAAGAGCATAGAGGCTTTACTTCTATGAGTGGTCATGAAGAAATTATTGCACTAGTACATTGAGTATAAAGACTCAAGGAGACTAAAATTGAAAGGAGGGCAAGCTATTAAGAGTTGCAGAGAGTGAAGGCCAGGCAAGTGTATGAGCTGAGAATGGATCTAAGATCTGCAAGATAAGTTGTATGTTGTAGTTAGGTCAAGATTTTCTAATACTCTCTAGCAATTGTATTAATCTAAAAATCCTATGGACTTTGGTTGGCTTAACAACCATTTGTAAATCCTTTAATAAGGTGGCATTCCAAGTGAATTTTCTAAAGTCCTCTAAGGGTAAAAGCACAAACCTGTGTCACCTTTTTATAAAGAAATGTGATATCAGAATGTGACAGTTCAACATTAGTGACAAAAAAAATGGTATTTGTGTTTAAAATATGAAGATGATGTAAATTGATGAAATGTGTAGAATTGGATGAATTTTATGCCTATAATTTTTATTATTTTTTTGAGTGGTAATTTATTCATTTTATTTTATTTTGAAGTCCCTTTTTTAACTGTAAAAAATATAGGGTGTAGTTCCCGTCAAACAAGTATATGCAAATCATCTTTTTTTGTTCTAACTTGAAAATATATTATAGATGACATGTATAGCTAGTGTACAAAAAAAGAAATAAATATTTTTGATGTATATTTTCTTTGTTATAAGTACTCAAGTTCGACCTTATCAGAATCCAACAATTTTTTCCTCCCGCCAAAACTTTTCTATCAAATCTATACCTTCTTGAAAAAAAATTACATATTCGTGAAGAGGATTCTCTCCTCTAGAGATAAATATAATTTTTAATTTTTTTTGATATGATTTACTATTTGTTTTCCCTTTTTGAGGGAGCATCTTTTGAAATGTTAAAATATCAACTTATAATACTTTGAGATTATAACATATCATAACTAATCAAAACACTCAAAAAATTATATAATGATGATATTGAATCTAAGATCTATAAAAGGGTATTTTTAGTTTTTGAAAAAAATATGAGTTTTGATAGAGAAATGAGATTTGACCAAAACAGGTTTTGGTATCACAAACAGTGACACAGATCTGTACTTTTACCCCTAACCAGGCCCACTTCTAATAGGGTGGTTAAATCCTCTAACAAGGTCACATTTAACAGTATGTTTTAAGCCTTTAACAGGGCAGGCCTTTCATAGGGCATCACTTTAGAAGAGTAAGAATTGAGTAGCATGTTACTGATGGTTTTTCCCAAATTGGTTTTCCACATAAATCATTGTGTCATGTGTTGATTTCTTATGTGTTATGCTTGCATGTTGATTTACAATAGCTTGCTGATTAGAAAAGTTAAAGCTTGGATGAATGAATGGTTGAATGGGTCCACTACACTTAGAGAAAAGTTTGAATAGGACATTTGGACCTTAAATAACTGATTCACACCCCCACCCCCCCCCCCCCCAGCTATTCTAAAGCATTTCTAACAATCATATTTGCTTCTTAGGCTTTTTGATTTGACTCTCAATACATTACAATCTCTGCTATGCACAAGTATCATCTTGTCCCACTTTTTTTTATCAATACTACAATCATTGGCATCATCAAACTTAACATAATTTAGTGTAGAATAATTTTCAATCATCAAACTATTGTGTTCTTTCTTTTGTTTCATCTTCTTTAGTGTCATATGAGGGCTTGGAGAAGTGTACTAGTTGTCTATATAACTTAGAATATTGTCTCCAATCCAAGATAGATAAAACCTCATCTTTCTTTTCCATGAAAATAAATTCTCATTATCCAACTTTGGTTTAACTTTAGTACATCTCTCTTATACATTTTCAGATCTTTAGCTCCTTCAAACCTCTTCCTTAAAACACTCAATTCTAATACCAATTATTATACAAATCAGAGGGGGAGGGGGTGGTGAATTAGTTGTAACCAATCATCCTACATGTCTTAAACACACTTTTCACCAACTTTAACATCTTAAATTCTTAGGTCATTAACTCAATAACCAAATCTAACATCATAACACAAGCTAATATATACTTTTTATGGAACGTTCAACTTATTATTCCTTAATATACTAAGTATTAGAGTAAACATCCACCTTATACCAAATTGAAATATTAAACAATTAAGATCAAATAAACATGCAACACAATAAGAATTCACACATTTTGACACAAGTATTTAATGTGGAAACCTTGTAAAGCAAAAAACCACCTAGGAATTAGTAACCCAAATGTTTTTACTCTTTTGAAGTGAGAGTTGTTAGGAGCCAACCTTATTAAAGGTTACATATGCATTGTTAATGTTGTTTAGTGGTAAAATAGAATCACTTTAAATAAGGTTGTAGGCCTCCATTTTAGGGGGTCACTAAGCCATTCAAATATGTGCATAAGGGAAAGAGGTGAATTTCCAAGTATGATTCCACTTATGATCTTGGACTAGCTAGGACGCAATGGAAGAAGGGGCCTAATACAAAATTTGAATTATAAAGAGGAATGTAATACAAGGAAATGTACTCTCTTAGGCCCTTAATAGAATAATGTGAATGTGAGATTGAACTAATTTCTTGAATAATGTAAATATAGATACTATAAACACAATTAGCCCAATTAAGATACAAATCTAGGGTAAATATATGAAAGGAAATAAAATATGAAAGACTCACCTTGAAATGTATAGAGGAAGATGTATTTCACCCCAAAACTCATAGATCTAAACTATATTTGAATAGCCATATGCAAATCTCAGAATGAAACAATGAAATGAACAAAATTCACAAATCTCTCCAAAATCTGATATTGAAGGACTAGGTCAACTTGGGAAGATGCCTTACAACCAAGTTGATGTAGTCCAACGATCTACAAATGATTACTCCAAAAAGCTTAATTATAGAAAGTTTCAAATTTTTAATCCTTTACAAGCCCTAGGTTAAGGAATTAATCATAATTGAGAAATGTAAATGTAAATATTTGAATGACAAGGTAAATGTTAGGATCTACCTTTCTTTCATGTATGTAAATGTAGTGTAGACCTTGAATTAGGAATGTAGGGTATCTCCACTCTTTGCAAAGGATCTACCATAATCTCATCATGGTTCCATGGATATAAGAGTGCATAAATGAAGAAGATGATGAATGATTTAGTATAGATATCATCTCTTGATGGCCAACAATAAGCTAGATCTTCAAGAGGAAATGCTCACAAAGGATTCTTCAATGTTACATAGAAATCTCCTTGCTTGAATGCTTGAAAAACTTGATTGAACTCCTTGAATGCAAAAAATAGAAATATTCACTTGAGAGAAAGAGCTTAGAATTCTTAAGTGTGTGATGGTAAAATGAAGCCTCCAAGTCTCCTTATATATGGGTTTTTAGGTGGGAGAACAATACAAGCTGACTAGGTAACAATAAAAAACTAATTAAACCCTTGAGGCTTTTCGATCCTCGAGCTCTAGAATTGTCAGGGACTAGGTGGACTTGGGTTGACTTGGTCTAGGACTAGGTCAACCTAGAATAGATTGACTTGAGTTGACCTAGTACGGGAGGTCCTATCCTGAGTGCTACAAAAAGAAGAGGTAGGTTCCAAAAAGATAAGAGTGGAAAGAGGAAGAAGATAGAGGAAAAAAGGAGATTGAGCACATGCATATCCATAGTTCAAAGAGGGAATTATGAAGAGAGAGATAAATGATCTTAAAAGGAAAGTGCATCTATTTTAAGATAGTACATTTAGCCCTCACTTTAGCAAGAGCATGAGTTTCCTCAAACTCACGCTAAAGTAGAGAATGAGAAAAAGAGAAAATCCTATCATGATTTAGGAGGAAAAGAAATTATCAAGCCCCCAAAAAACTTGAGTCTTTGTCACATCCATAATCATAATAAGAGAGATAAGCACTACAAAAAGGGGCATAGTCACTTGCCCAATAAGGTTTGTGTTCCTTATTGTGAACCAAAAAAGAAAAATAAATTGGAGGAAAAGATCTCCTTGAAAGGGGATGACATTGAATGGTCTATCATGTGTGTATGGCATGCTATTAAACCCATCAAAAGAAGAACTAAATGGTCTAGCAAGTGTGTGTGGAATGCTAGTGAGTCCATCGAGGGATTCAACATCAAGGTAACTCCATATCCCAAAAAGAAGAATTGAAAAATGACCTAGGCATAAGGATGTACGTGTCCTTATGGGACCAAAACAAGATTGGGCTTCCCAAACTATTAGTAGTCAAAAGAAGGGTCAAAAAAAGGATTAGGCCTCCCAAACTATCATTAGTTTAGAGAGAGGTCCAAAAACAAAACAAACCAAGCCCCTAGGAACCAATCTTGGAAACTAGAAGGAAAAAGAGAGAGAGGGGATAAGCATGAAATAATAATGCATAGATGTAGGTATACCTTAGAAATCATAGCAAGCACTAAAGGATGAAACATACTCCAAGTTATACATATAATCTATATTTATATTCCATGTACACAGGATGGGTAGAGTGTATGCCTCCATGTTTAAGTGATTGCAAACACCTTAATGAGAGATATAGCTTTAACAAAAGCGTATATGCATCTAGTAGGTAACATTTCCACTATGACCTATCCCAAAGAAGAGAAACATATCAAGGGAAATAAGAACATGACAAAAATAAATAGCACAAAAGGGATCTACAAACTTTGGGGTTAGTAAGATCATATGATAATATGCAATATTATATAAAATATGAAAATAGTATCACTACCCAAAGGAGGTAGAACTATGGCACAATGGAAGAACAAACATAGAAGAGTCTTTTTGGGCCAATAACATGGAGACCTAAAAAAATTAGCGCTACCATATCATAAGCGACCAAGAAGACTACACAAGATCACTAGTACCAAATAGCACAAGTACAACATAAAATGTAACAACAAATAGAAGATGTATATGATAGGATGATTATGTTATCCTATTGAGCTCAAAAAAGCAACAAGGATCTTCTAAAGAAATCAAAAGACAAAACATAAAACAAAAACAAAATGTGAAAATAAAAAGACTACTATGATGAATAAAGTCCAACTCAAGAATTTTGTGTGCGACTCACGAGAGGAACATTATCCATTATAGTAGGAATCATAGCGAGTTCTAAGAAGGGACTTTGGGAATCATTATGCTCATTAATAGGAGTAATTGTAAGCTACTATAAAGCATGTTAGGAAAATCACTATCCATATCAATTAAACATTCATCACTACTATCATCTAAAGTATCTTGTATATGTAGGTTAACAAAATCTAAAATGCAAACACAATCATCATGTTTATCCAAATACCAAATGTAATCTTGTTTAATTTTATCCAAATACTTAAACATAGTTTGATCGAAGGAAGGTAAAGGATGAGAAGATGGTGAAGCTTGAGAAGCAAGAGAACAAATTGTATCCTTATCTTTAGCTTGACCATTCTTGTGATGCTAACAAGCCTGTTGATTATGAATAGTCTTATGAGATACAATATAAGGATTAGGATCAAATACCATAGGTTCCAAAGAAGGAACATCAATGTGTTTAGTAGATGCAGATGGAATAATAGGTTCAGAAGTAAAAGGAGCAGTAGGAAAGACAGTTGCATGTGAACAACTCTTAGGAAGACTTAGCTCTATGATCTTAGCTATTTTGTACTATTGATAGTTTGTATAGAGATTATCATGACGAGTAGGTGGTTTTTCATGATGAGGTGACTAGTAAAAATAAATCTCTACATAGTCTCTAGGATGCGATGGATTATACAGAGAATGATTAATAATCATGTTTCCATCATGAGGTTATTTAAGACATTTATGAATACAAGAATCTAGATTGATCAGAAGTAGGAATAACAACAAAGTTAGTAAAAATAGATCTCCTTGATAGATTTACCTAATAAAGTAATAGTCAAAGTGATAGAACCTTGAGGACAATAGAGAAAACCATTACAAGTTTGAATCCATACAAGAGTATAATCATAAGTATCTCTATTCAACTCTTTGTTAAAAAGGTTTTCTTCGGTGATAACATTCACAATAGAGGAAGGATCAACCACAGTAACATGAGAAGGAATATGAGAAACTCTAGTAGTGATATAAAAAGGGCCATTAGGTTATTTAAACATATTTGGTTGACTAAAGGTAATAATAGGTGTTTGTTCAGGTTCAGGTGGAGAAGAAATTTAAGGTTATTTAAGGTTGAGGTTCTAACTCAACATGATTAGCTACATGATTTTCTTCTTGTATCTTCTCATCATAATCAATAAGGTGATCAAAATAAGAAGGTTGATTAAAAACTCTTGTTGAGTGAGAAGGTAAAGGATTAGTGTAAATTTGCAAATTTTAATTAGGTGGTACAACATATTTATTTGTGTTATTAATTTGAGCATCAAAAGATATACCATTAGAACCAATAAGGTCTCAAATAGCATTCTTCAAACCATAACACTTTTGAGTATCATGACCTAGTTGATGATGATATTTACATAAAGAATTGGAATCAAAAGACTTAGGCAATGGTTTACTATATGATCAATAGAACAAATAGGATGAAGATTAAGAACATGGGCATAAATCAACTTAGTCATTTCCTAAGATAAAGACTTAGATAGTTGAGTATACTAAGAATTAGGATGAAATATAGAGGGAAAAGTAGTCATACCTCAGGATATAGTAGACACTTGATCATCAACTATATTTTTAGACTTGATTTTAATGAAATTTTTAGGTTTAGAAAACTTGTTTGAATTTTTGGTAGCATCACTCTTATCACTAGAAATATGAGTCATCAGAGTAGAGCTCTCGAGTTGACTCACTTATAACTGGTAATGGTGAAGCACTACACGTACATGTGAAAATAATATATACTCAATAAGGAGAATATTATCACTAATGTCTTTTTGTAAATTAGAAATAAATATATGATAAATATCATGATCAAGCACATGATAAGAAATTTGAGCATACAAATGTTTAAATCTACCAATAACTTTAGTAAGTTTCTCTTCAACATTCTACTTACAATGCATTAAAGTAGTTAAAGTTTTTTGAGGACCAATATTATTCTAAAAACATTGAATAAAGTATTAGCAAGAGTTTGAAAATAATCCATAGAATAAGGAGGTAGAGAGAAATACCATTACAAAGCTCTATCCCTAAAAGTATGTGGGAATAATTTATCCATAAGACTATAGTCCATAGAAAAATCACTACATATAGTCTAGAAAGTTTTATTATAAATTATACAATTTCTCATACCATTATAGTCTCAAGATGAGGTACCTCAACATGTTTTGAAATAGAAACATGAAGGATATCTGAGGAAAGGGGATTAGCAACATCACATGGAGGAATATTGTACTTAGATTGAGTTAATTGAGCAAGTTGTTTTTGTAAAGTGGTGACAGTTTGAACCAATGTACTAATGGTAGGATCAAAAGAAATTCTACTAGGCATAGGTATGGTAGATGGATTAGGAAAATTAGAAGAAGAAAAAGGAATATTTAAAGATGTTGGTGGAGGATTAGAATGAACAGGGAAATGGTTCAAATAAGTAAAAGGAACTACATTATATGAATGTAATGAAGTAATAGAAGTAGGAGGAACACTCATAGGTAGTGAGAAGATAGGAAGACCAACACTTAAAAAATTTGGCACATGGGTAGAAGTAGTCATAAGAGGTGAAGCATATGTAGGTATGTTGGAAAGAGTGGTAGAAATTTAGATAGAAGGTTCAATAGTTGTGGAAGGCAAAGGACATCCCATCTATTGAGCACATTTTTTCAAAGAATTAACATGAGTATTAATAAGGTGAGATATACCATGCAAGATAGAAATATTTTTTTCATCATTATTAGCAATATTCTTAAGAGCTTCAACAATAGAAAAACTATCAAGATTCTAATTTTCTTGAGAAAACCAAGTTTCCTATTTGTCAAATTCACTAGAAAGCTTATCAAATTGTGAAGGAGGAACTCTTAAGGAATCATCATCATGGGATGAGTGAGAAGAGTTATGCTTCATTATAGGATTAAAACCATGAGTAAATATGTGAGTGTCATCATAACCTAGGAAGAAAAGAGGAACCATGATCAAAAGAGCCCATGAGTCTACAACTTCGCCTAATGTAAATGCTATAGGTTGGACTCTGTGTGATTAAGTTTATAAAAGAGGAAATAAAAAATGGAAACCCTAATGAGATCTAAACATGAAAATGTAATAAAGATAATAAAAGGAAGATCTAACCACACACAAGATAGCCAAATATAATTCTATTAAAAATACGATCTAACTCCAAAAAGAAAAGGGCACAAGTCAGGTTCACCAAAATGTTTAGTGGTAAAACTAAAGCACTTTAAATAAGGTTGTAGGCCTTAATTTTATGGGGTCACTAAGCCATTTAAATATATGCATGAGGGAAAGAGGGAAATTTTGAAGTATTATTCTACTTATGATCCAAATTAAATTAACTAGGACTCAATGGAAGAAGGGAGATAATACAAAATAAAAATTATAAAGAAGAATGCAATACAAGGAAATGTACTCTCTTAGGCCCTCAATAAGATAATGTGAATGTGTAATTGAACTATTTTCTTGAATAATGTAAATATAGATGCTATATAAACACGATTAGCCCAATTAAGATGCAAGTCTAGGGTAAAGATATGAAAGGAAATAAAATATGAAAGATTCACCTTGAGATGTATAGAGGAAGATGTATTTTCACTCTGTGAGGCCTTGCCCCTACCCATCATAGTATAGTTGATACATTACTATTTTGATACTCATGAATCGATATTTCGGGACATTATTTGATACACTGAACATTATTATGCTATTTTATGATGTGTGATGCTCTACTTTTAGATATCTGATTTCATCATTTAATGCTTTATGAACATGTATAATGATGAAGTAAATGAATGCAGAACTAACACTTTGATTATGCAATTTTAATGGTCTAAAATATGAGTAGAATGAGATAAATGATTGATTATTAGAAAGATGGATGTTTTAAATTTACATGATTTTATTGATACATAATTTACATTTATGCATGTGATTTCTTGAACTACTGATGTGTGCAATTAGTGTGCAGGATTTTTAACCGAAAAATCTAATGGAAAGACAAAACTGAACCCCTTGCTATTTGTGCTTTTTTTTGCATTGTCTTTCTTTGAAGGTTGTTATATAGTCTTAAAATTCTCCTAGTTTTTTTTAAAGGTTCTATTGAGTCTTTAAGGCCTAAAAACATTAAATTTAAGTATCGTAGGGGTAAGGGTATGGTTTGGGAGTACTTTCCACCCCCTTAGCCTCTTAGGTTGACTTTTAGAGTCACTCAAAAACCTTACTTTTGGTTGATTGCGAAAATTGATTTGTCTCTCTCATGAGTTGGTGACTCAAACGTCACCTTGAGGTTACCTAAAGCCTAGTTGAGTTAGGATCATATTTAGATGCTTTTTGGAGAAGTTTTGGGGTTGTTACCCAATCTCTAGTTTTTAGAGAGAAGTGGGAAGATTGAAGCAAAGAAAGGAAAAAGCTCTTCTCAACTTGTCATTTTACCATAAATTTTTGTGAAGGTAGGGTTCTTCACTCTTTTGATCATGTTTCTTCTTATTGTTCATGCTTGATTCATGCATAAGGCATTGTGATGATCTTTGTATTGCTTGAATGTGTGTTGAGGGTGTTTTGGGAGGGATCTTAAATTGTTCTTGGATGTCATTCTTATGTCTTGCTTTGAAATTTCGAGGGGATTTCATGGGGATTGTTTTGGTTTTACTCGCCCTTGGATAGGGAAGAAGTGACCAAGTATGGGGGAAGGGCCTTAGTTGGACCTCAATAGTGTAGAGTCTCCTCTCATGGTGAGAAGAGGGAAAGAGGGTAGGGTGTATGGGCTTCTACTTGTCATCTCATACCTTGTATGAAAATTTTAATTCTTGTAGAAGGGAAGGAATGAAAATCCTTGTTGTATTGGCCTCGAAAGGGCATTTGTAGAAGAATGGAAGTTTTTGAATTTTAGCTCTGAAAGGGCTATGTTATGGTATGGTGATTGACATCTCCTATTGAGAAAATCCACCTCCCCCCTATTTTGGTTCAATGTTGAACCTATTGTGCAAAATCGGGTTGGGAATGCATGCTTGAATTGTTCATCATATATGTTGTTTTACCTTCGGGTTAGTTCTTGTCTTTCCCATGGTTCCCTTGGTGCATTGAAGATATTGGAAAAGACCTCTTGTGAAAGACAAAGAAGAGAATTCAATTGAATTATAACATTATGTAAGAAATGTATTTAAATTTTGATGTATTTGGCAAAGATGTCAAGCTTTCTTACTGGTTCTTTCTCGATGAAGCCTTGAACCAGGTTGATTAATAGAGAGAAAAGATTGAGGAACTTGCTTGCATTGTAGCTTATGTTATTTTAGTTCTTGCATATGTGCATCGATGAGTTGATAGAATGATGATGGTCAATTATACATTTTCAAATTCAATCTTGCTATGGAAGTAAATTATATCACGTTGAAATTCTCAATTCAATCCGTGCTTAATTGGAAATAAAACAAATCTTGTATTCTTGTTTAAACACACTATTCGATTTCTTGGTTATCTTGTCTTTTTGGGAAATTCAATTAGGAAGGAGTAAGATAATATACACTTCCTTGTATTAAAATGTATGACAAAAAAAATAGGTCTCTTGGAAGAAAGTTATGCAAGTATGGAAAGGAATTGACAAAAATAAATATACACCACCTTGTTATAAAACCCTATTAGACTCAAAATATGCCTCTTAGAAAATTAGGCAAGTTAGAAAATTTTCGCACTTCTAAAATAAATCAACACTTAGAAAGGAATTGACTTGACAAAAAAAGTACACACCCAGGAGCATTTTTGCTCTTTGAAATTTGTATGAGAGACAAAATTTAATCCTTTGGGAGATAACAGAGTATATTCCAATTGATTCTTTTTCTTTTAATTTTTATTCAAATTCTATATATATATAAATATATAAAGTTGGTTGAAGGTAATATTTAGTTGTAGATATCCCTTGCTATGAACTCACCTAATAAACTTTTAGTCTTTATTGCACTCCCCTCCCCTTTCCACTTGGTTCTTAACTCCACCCCACTCATCCTACCTAGGTGTGGTAAGGGCTTCCTTCATTTATCATGCAAATCAAGCCCCCACACACCGAAATCCTTGTGTCAGAGTTACCTATGAATGCTAGTTGGGGCAGATTGAAATATTCTTGCTCTTTTTACAACTTATGTTATTGGGCCACCAAGTCAACTAGAAATTAATGGAAATGGTAGCTTGTCCTTGTTTCCAAAAACCTTGTCCATGTCCATGCAAATTCTCTCCACCAAGCAACTTGGGATCATGCACTTATGGCCAGACTGTCATTATAGTCCTGTCAACGCTTGGGATTGGAGCAAGATTTGTTTGAAAAGGTTTAGGAGTGTTTGGCCAACATTCCTTTTACCTTTATGACCCCACCCCACCCCCCCCTGCAGACCTGGCATACCATTCTTCCATAATCCTTTTAACCTACGCTCTTTTTGCCTTGGGCAGTGTGGATGATGTCTTGGAAGGTGCCCAAGTGTTGGGAAGGTGAGATGTGACATGTGTCACATGGTATAGGGGTTAGTCTAGGTAAGTATAGGACAGGTTTAGATTAGTTGTTTGATGGGTTGGTTAAATTGTTAGTGAAGTCCTAGTGTTATATTAAGTTAGAAGCTATAGGGTTGTGGTAATTCTTTAGGTTAAATATATATATTGTTAAATTTAAGTTAGTGGTAGTTTAAGGTTAGTTAAATTTAGTTTAGTTTTAGTATTAGAATCATGGAGTACTATTAAAATAGTGGTTAAAATTTATATGTGTGTTTTGCCCCTAGTTTTGGGCATGACACACTCCGAACTTGTAGCTCTAAACTATATCTGAATAGTCATCCGTGGATCTTGGAATGAAACAATGAAAGAAACAAAACCCAAAAATCTCCCCAAAATCTAAGACTAAAGGAATATGTTGACTTGGGAAGATGTCTTACAATTAGCTTAACATAGGTTGGCGATCTGCAACTACTGACTCTAGAAATATTACAAACATAAAGTTCCATATTTGTAATCTTTTTTCCTATCAACTTGGAAATCAACAAAGAAGAGAAAGGTTTGGGGGCTATGGTTTGATGAGGGCTTTCCTTGGTCAAGCCCTAGGTTAAATAATTAACCACAATTGAGAAATATAAATGTAAATGACAGAAAGAGAAGATAAATGTTAAGATCCACCTTGCTTGTATGTATGTAAATATAGTGTACATCTTGAATTAGGCATGTAGGTTATCTCCACCCTTTGCAATGGATCTAACATAATCCCTTCATGGTGCCATGGATATAAGAGTGCACCAATGAAGAAGATGATGAATGCTTCAGTGTAGATCTCCCTTGATGACTAACAATAAACTAGATTTTGAAGAGAAAATGCTCACAAAGGATTATTCAATGCTAGATAGAAATCTCCTTACTTGAATTCTTGGAAAACTTGACTACTTGAACTCCTTGAAAGAAAAAGATAAAAATATTCACTTGAGAGAAAGAGCTTAGATTACGTGAGTGTGTGATGTTAAAATGAAGCCTCCAAGTCTCCTTATATATGAGTTTTTAGGTAAGAAAACAATACAGGCCAACTAGGTAATGATCAAAACCTAATTAAACCCTTGAGATCTTTCAAGCCTTGAGCTCCAAAAATGTTGGCCCTCATGCTAGGTTGACCTGGTCTAGGACTAGGTCAACCTTGTCTAGACTAGGTTGATCTTATTTAACATGGTCTTGGAGGTCCAGTCCCAAGTGCCATAGAAAGAAGAGGTAGACCTGCCATAAAGATAAGGGTGGAAAGAGGAAGAAGATAGAGGGAAAAAGGAGATCCATGGTCTAAAGATAGAATTATGAAGAGGGAGATAAAAAGTCTTAAAAGGGAAAGTGTGTCTATTTTAAGATGGCACACAAGTGACCCTGTTAGAGGATTTACACCAAAGATCCTCTATACCTTATCACTCCTTGATGTTTCTAAAGAGTGGCCTTCTCTAAAGGACTTTAAAAACACTCAAAATAATGCTACCATATAGGATTTCAAAATACTATTAGATCCACTCAGTCAAAAGATCTTTTTTCTATAATAGCAAGAAAGTGACAGTGAAATGATTTGTTAGGTTTTATCACTACCTTGCTTCTTTAGATCTCTTCGTCAATCTATCTCTTTCTTCTAATCCCTTCCTAGCTAATTCTCACACTTCACAAATCAACTTAGCATTTCCTTTTCTTGATCTCCATAATATTGTTTTCCTTGGTTCACCTTATGACTATCTTCTTCTTCAATAATAATAATTAACAACATCAGTGACAAAAAATATCACGTTCATCCCTTCAATATAAAACCTTTATCTTTCCTTTAGAATCTTTCAAGTTTTTTCTCTTAATCATAATTGTTAGATATTCATTAGGTTTAGATTCTTTAGATCTACATGCCCAAAAAATATAGTTCCACCAAGTGAACTTTGTTCTCCATTTCGAATTGATAAATCTCCTTCATCAAATCTTATTTGAATTTCTCTAGTCATTGATCTCATAACTAACTTCGGCTTTATCCTTGAAAATTCTCAAACGATCTTAATTTTCATCCAATGTCAGCTTCAAATTAAATATTTTCTAAACTTGTTCTTGTTGTTCATACTTGATGAACATTACAACTTGTTTGGTCAATACTAGACTCAGTTAACACTAAAATTTTTTCACTTCTTGATCAAGTGCTTGGTGATAGTTGTAGTAGCTTGATTAATAGTGTGTTTCTTCATTCATCAACCAAACAATCTTTTTTATATGTGATCTCCAATACTTAATCAAGTCATGTAAAATAATCAAACCAACATTACATTGCCAAAGTAATTTATTCAAGTGTCCATTGAATACCATAAACCTATCAACACTTACACCATCATACTTTCTTCAAATCCTCTTCATCAATAAAATCATCTTCATTATTCAAATGATATGGAACTCTATTAAGCATACTGTCTAACCAATTAAGGCTTGACATGAATGCCGAATGTATTTTATGATTCAAATTGAGATTTATAGATTCAATTTGAATGTATTGAATTATCTTATTGCAAATAATGGATGAGAAAATATAAGACTTATGGATAAATGGTTGAGGGAATTGGAAAGATCATCATTGGCACACACGTTGAAGAATGAATAAGTAGTGGGAAAGATGATGTTGAACATGACTAAGGAGAAAATGGAGTATGAGGAATATAAATAACAAAAGTAAAGTTGGAAGATGAAGGATTGACAAGCTAGGATAAGAAGCACAAGGACTAAGAATGAACTAGGGGAATGGAGGATGTATATATGGAAACTTGGATAAATAATGAATGGATGAGGCTTTATGAGTAGCAATAATGGATTCCAATTAAGATTTTTCTTTGAGATACATTTCTTTTATGAGTATCTTGGGTATCCACATGATATTTGACTTTTTCATTTTGGGCTTAAGGGCCTTTCAAAATTTTCTTTCTTTTAGATCAGATGTTTCTCTTCTTGAACATGTATTTTAGATGGGACATGTTGATACTTGGATATTTGTGGTTTTATGGTTTTTTATTTTGACATCCTATTTTCTTCTATTAGCCATTATATGAGAATATGAGCATATAGAGGATATGGATAGATTATGGATGGAATGATTGAGGTTGAAGGTTGGAGGGAATTCAAGGATCAGTGCCTTTGATGATCTAGCTTGTGGATTTGAGGGGACATAGTGATGGATTGGAATAAAATATATGGATGCATGTAATTGCCCAAAATGGATGGAAGGAATGAAGGATAAGCACCTAAAATAGATGGAAGCAAGGAAGAAGTAGGATCCAAAATAGATGGAAAGGATGAAGGCTCTAGACAAGGGATATAGCTACTCAAAATGGAGGGATGGAAAGAAATAGTAGGATATGGGCCCAAAATAGATGTGGAATATGATGGATGGGAACTTTGACATGAAGATGGAAGGAATTGGGACCATGAAGGGATATAAGGGATACCAACATCTAGAGATACTTTTATTTATTTTTTCAATATGATGTTCATTATTTGGAACACAATATTTGAGTCCATTAGTAGGTGAAGGAGTAAAAGTTTTGGGTATGGCAGTTGTTTCTTCTTCTATAGATCTATTACCATGGATTATAGGAGATGTACGATCATGAAGTAGAGGTAATGAGGATTTATTATCTTTATTTGAATATGTTAATAGAAATGGATCTTGACTTGGAGGGATGAATGAAATAATAGGATGTTGAAATGGAGTGATACATGAAAGGGTAGGATCTTGATATTGAGGAGATGGTGACTTCTCTTTAGATGGAGTGGATGGTAAAAATGGATCATGAAGTGGAATAAGTGGGATGGTGGGATCATGAGATGGAGTAGGTATGATGATGGGATCTTGATAATTTATGCCAATTAATATTTCAACATGAGTTTGGACAAGATCTTGATAGAATTGGTTGTGAGTGGATGGTGTGTTAAGAGACGTTTGGGTGAAATCTTTAGATGGAAAAATGAGAGTTTCTTCAATGGGGATGGGAAGATGGAGGGTAAAATCATAAGGTTAATTATATGGGGTTTAGATAATTTTAGAAGGAGGAGATGTAGATAGGAATTAGAGGGATTCAATGGCTAGGAGAGTTTCAATGATGGTAGGAGACGGAAGGGGATCTATAAGTGGGGTGGATGAAAATGGGACAATAGCTTGGGGATATGGAAGAGGAATGATGGGTGTGGGTGGTGAAAAGTAGTTGATAGTGGGGTTCATCCTTGTCTTCTATAGGCATGGTGGATGAGTGTTGTAGCCACTTTCGAGTGGTGGCTTTGCAAAGTAGTTGATGATAGGTGGATTTTTATTTTTAGGTGGTGGTGGATGAGTGGTGTGGCTACTTATTAGTAGTCAAATCAAAAATTAGATAGGTGGAATTGAACTTATAGGTGGTGGTGATGGTTTTGTATGGGAAGTTATTTGTGGTGGAGTGGGCATAGCGGGGGTGAAAGTAGGGATGCCTCTTACTTGTATTTTTGATTGGTATAATCTCCATGGTGTCAATGGACATGGAATGGACTTGCTCATATTTTTTGTGAATGGTGTGGTGGTAGTAATAGATAGTGGGGTGTCATATGGTAGGCTAATACATGGTGGATGAGTGATGAAGGATATAGCGGATGGAATTGTATTTGAAAGAGTAGGTGAGTTAGGTTGATGCATTGCATAACTAGGATTGAGTTGAGGATTTGGAAAATGGGTTGGAGAAAATGAAGGTGGTGTATTTACACTAGGAATGTAGTTAGTATAATTTCTATGGAAAGGTGGAGATCGTGATGTTACTATGGAGGAAGATGGAGACATGGATGATATTTGTGGGGGAAATGTGGGTGGGATATAGGAAGATGGTGTAGATGAATGCAAAAATGGATTTCTATTGTCAAAGGTAGGATAAGGAGTATTTTTGGGAGTGCATGGAGGCATAATAGGATGATTTGGATTTTGGAGGATGTTTGGAGAAAGATCTCCAATACTTTCAATGTACCCATCATATTCAATAAGACTCTCATTATCACTAGAATAGGATGGAGCGGGAGACAAGGTGGGATGACCAAAATCATCATAATAGAATTTTGGCATCATGATTTGATGAAAATTTCGAAAGGGATGAAGGATTAAGATGGATGAGAAAAAGGAGGATTTGATAGAAGACTAGAATAATGATGCTAGAAGAAAATTGATGTTGGATGATAGCAAGGATGAGACTCTAAGACTAGGATGACCATGTTGGGAAGTTTGGAAAATTGTTTTGATGAGGTAGTGATTATGGTAAGTGTACCTTAGCTTAGGTTTACATCTCTCTAGAAAAAATCCTGGGGTTTTTGTGAATGGATTGGTTAACAACCTTTCGATACATCAATGATAGGGATCTCAATGGAAAACCGTATATGTGAACAAACAATCTTTAAAAAACAATGGAAATGATTTGATTAATAATACTTACTCAAGAAATAAATCCTAGGATTGTTATGAATTAAATTTATAACCTTTTGGCACATGTAGATAAATTTACCAATCAATAAGATACATGACAAAATGGTGTCTCAAGGGACATAGCAACTTTGGGAGGGACAAGTACATAGTCTTTTCTAAAAAAGGATTTTAGAAAATAAGAACAACCCTATATGTTCAATAATTTTTTTCACGAGGTTGAATCATAATACAAGCACTTTAGAAACACATTATCCCTAAGGTCAAGTTGGTTTTCTAAAATATGGCTAAAAATATAGCTAGCTACTAATTCGGTTCTTAATTAGATCAGTGGAGTCCTCCCAAACAATTGTTATGCATGTGACCCACTTAAGAGTCTATCCTAACCATGTTAAAACCATAGGAAAATTTTCCTACCCTAGACCACCATAAAAAATGCATCACCCAAACTTGTGTAGATATAAAGAAAGAATTACTTTCAGTGCCTTGTTTCCATACCGGTTGGGGAATTTATTAGTGTGAGGTTATTCTCCAATGGGGTGATGCTTCTTAATGAAAAAGCCTCTCTAGAAGTGCTCCTAAGGTTGTTGTGGATCATCTTGCTAACAACCTTTCAATAACATGTCACCTAATTAATTGGATTTTAAAATGCAAGAATCAAATGAACCCATGAAAGTGTTTGTAGTAGAAACACTCCTAGAAACATAGCAAAAAGTTTGTTCTTTACAAATTGAATCATTTTAAGCTGGTTATCTATGACAAAAGACACATCTGATTAAGATGCAATATTCATTTTCTGAACTTGAACATATACATGGTCATCTTAGTAAATTGATTATCAACTTAAGAAATCATTTGAAGGGGTCAACTTAATAAATCAAATCATGAAAGCTGGAAAGAGAAGGGAATAAGAGCATGTTAACCTTAGTCATTCAAGAATTGTGCATTGATTTTAAAACCCAAATTAAAGTGTGTAATTTGCAATTTTCTTTGAAACTTGATGCATTCAAGATTGCATGACTTCATTTTAGACCCAAATTAAAAAATTCATCATTTAGTTTATTCTCTTAATCATTCAAGATTGTGTGTATGTGAGACCATGCATTGTTCTTTTTAGTACCCAAAATGAAATGTGAGTTAAATTTTAAGATTTAAAAATTTAACTCCCAAAGCTTTTTTTAGATTTGAATTTTTTATTGTAGCCTCCTAACAATATTTCCAACCTACAAAAAAAAAATCATCGGACAATGCCTTAGTTTGTTACTAAATTTTTTTAATAATAAAAATCATGAAAAAATTATTAATTGACAGCAATTGATCTTGAAACTCTGATTGCTTTATCATAAGTTTCTAACATTAACAACCTCCAAAAAAATGATCTTCCGATTATTTTATTTGCTCCTAAATTTTATTTTTATGAAAAAGCATGCAAAAAATATATAAAATCATAAATTGTTCAAAAAAAAATGAATTGTTTACTATAGCATGAAAAAATGAATAGTAACCTTGAAAAAAAGTTCTGCTCTTAATTCTTTTATTTGCTCCTAAAATATTCTTTTAATGAAAAAGCATGGAAAAAATATAAAATATCATACAGTGCTTAAAAAATCTAATTTTTTAACTCTAGGCTATCAACATCAGAAGAAACCTCCAACCAAAAGTTGAGCTTCTAATTCTTTCATTTACTTTGAACATATTTTTTTTATGAAAATCATTGAAACAATTATAAATTTAAAAATTGATCCCAAAAATATATTTTTTTGTAGGCTCTTGATATCAACCTTGACTTGTAAAACTCAAGAAACTATGCAAATGAATCACAAAAATACAAAACTGTAAGATAATATTTTAGTCCTTTAACAAATAATAAATGAATTTTGGATAGTGAAATGACCCATTTACAGGGTCCCACCAGGCATGCTAAAATGTATGTATTAAAATCAAGATGCAAAAGATATAAAACCATAGAAAAACATCTAACAAACTAAATCAATTAACAAACATATATGATAAACCAATAAGGAAACCAAAGAACAAAACATGCAAACATGTGTCTCTGTGTAGCCTCCTTGATATGTAGATGTGGTTGTGATCATGGATGTGTGCTCAAATGTGGTGCTCAAGCTTCAACAATGGACAAATTTGATAGATGCATGGAAATATGAGTATCGCCAAATAGCACTTTGAGAGTAATAATAATTCTTCTCATAAGGTGGATGGTTTGTGAGGAGAAAATGGTTCAATTTATATGCAATTGGGGGAGGAGGAGATCATAATTTCTGATGGATAGTTAACTCAGTGAGGTGTCAAATAGGCTTTAGTTGACTAAGATAGGTGGAGGAGATAGACTTTTGTGTTTAAATATGGACGAGGGAGATGTGGCATGAGAGTGGACTTGGGCTTGAGTTAGAGGGGATAAATCATGCCTTAATTTATGCAAGTGACCCAAAGAGGGATTTTAGATATGGAAGAGGAGGTGATGTATTTAAGTTAAGGTGGGTGAGGTGGATCGATTAATTGGAGGATGTGGGAGGTGGATGGATTTATTAGAGAAAAGTTTGGTGGATGAACTTAAATAAATAAATAAATAATTTAATTAAAAGATGAGCTATTGGTGCATGTGATATTTAATTAAATAAATTAATCATTTAATTAAAAGAGGAATTATTGGTGCATGCGTTGAGTTTGAGTAACTATTGGGTTGAATGGTTAGCTTGTGGGTGAAGGGATTTAATTAATTAAACTAATTAAATAGAGAGGGGTTTTACAGATTAAATTATATGAGATTTGCATTTATTTAATTTAATAGAGGAGAGGGGATTTTATTAATAAATTAGACTATTGGTTGTCTATTAATTTATTAATTTGGCTATAATTAATTGCTTAAATTAATTAATTAGGGGATAGCACAAAAAAATTAAATATCTAATATATAATTAAAATATGCTTTAGAATATAACTAAATTTGATTACAAATTTATGAGATCAGATTTAGGTATCTACACTTTCATATACAATCTAGAATGGTGATTTACTAGTACTCCTATTGACAGAATTATTGCATGCAAATTCTACCTATGGTAAAATTAGATCCCAACCATTTGGTTTATCTCCAACTAGACATCTCAACAAATTTACCAAACTTTGATTCACAACTTCAATTCGTCCATCAATTTGTGGATGATGTGGTGAACTGAACTTCAAATCAATCTTCAATTTCTTCTACAATGTATGCTAGAAATACCCAAAAAAATTGGTATCTCTATCTGAAACTATATTCTTTGGCAGACCATCTAGTCTCACCACTTCTCTAAAAAATAACTTTTCCATATGATCATTCATCACTGGTCTTCTTACAAGGAATGAAATGCACCATTTTTGAAAATATGTCAACCACCACAAATATATAATCATGCTCATTTTGTGTCTTTGGCAAACCAAGAATTAAATCCATACTAGCCTTCTCCTATGAATTCTATGGTATAGATAATGGATGATCTAACCTTGTATTCTATTTCATACCTTTTTCCATCTAACATACTCTGCAACTCTACATAAAATTATTCAAATATTGATGCAACTATGGCCAGTAATAATTCTCAACAACCAAAGCAATGGTCATGTCTCTACCAAAGTGTCCAACCAACCCTCAACTACGGTTCTTCTTGATGAGATTCTCTCTCATAAAACTTCTAGGAATGTACAATTGACTTCCTTTAAACAACATACCATATTGGATTATGAAATCTAACCACTTTGTCTTGTCTAGTGTAACATGTTCTATACAGCTTCCAAGCTTTGTTAAAAATTAGGATCGTCTGGATACAAATTATTGAGTTCTTTGAATCCAACCACCTCAATCTACATCTCTGTCAACAAAAGTTGTCTTTTGCTAAGAGAATCTGCAACTCTATTAGACTTCTCACTCTTTTTTTTTTCAAAACAAATATATAACTCTGCAAAAACTCAACCCACTTCAAATGCCTTTACTTCAATTTTTCTTGACTATTCAAATATTGCAAAGCTTGATGATCTATACAAAATAAGCTCTTTAGGAAGAAGATAGTGTCTTCACTTCTTCAATTCTTGAACTATAGCATAAAATTTCTCATCATAAACATAATATTTTCTTTTGGCTCAAAACAACTCCTACTACAGTATCACTAGCATCACAATCTACTTGAAACATCTTGTTAAAATCTGGAAGTGCTAGAACATGCAACTAAATGATTTTTTGTTTTAACAAATTAAAACTCTTATATGCTCCTACAATCCACTTAAGTTCTTTCCTATCCCCTCTCATTGTTTCAGTCAAAGGCCCACAAATACTACTAAAATCTTTGATAAACTTTCTATAAAAACTAGCCAGTCCATGGAAAGTTCTAACCTCTATTGCACTCATTAGAGTAGGTCATTTAAGGATGACCTTCACTTTCTTAGGGTCCATTTTCAAAGCTTATGTTGATACTACGAATCCTAAGTACACGAACTCCTTCACAAAACTAGACTTCTTTAGATTTATCAACAATTTTTATTCCCTCAACTTATCAAATACTTTATGAATATGCATAAAATTCTCCTCCAATGTCTTGCTAAATATCAAACTATCATCTAGATAAACAGTGACAAATTTACCCATAAACTCCTTTGATACCTCATTCACAAGCCTCGTGAAAGTGCTTTGTGCATTGGTTAGACCAAAAGGCATGATTGAACACTCATAAAACTCTTCCCTTGCATTGAAGGTAGTCTTCCACTCATCTCCTTCTCTGATGTGAATTTTATGGTACCCACTCTTCAAATCTATCTTTGTGAAATACAAAATTCCACTCAAACAGTCCATAATATCATGCATCCTAGACAATGCAAATATGTACTTAATTGTTGTCTTGTTGATAGCCCTCAAATATGTGCACATCCTCTATTCTCCATTATTATTTGGTGCTAATATTGTTGGTACAACATATGGACTCAAGATCTCTTCAATCAACCCCTAGTTCTACAATAACTCATGCACTTGTCTGTTCAACTACTCACTTTTTGTTGGTTTCATTCTATGCACTGCCTTGTTTGGAAAAATAGCTCATGGGATCAGTTTCATCTAATGAATGATCTTCCTCATTGGGAGTAACTCATCAGGTACATTATCTGACACAATATCAAAAAACTCTCCCAAAAAATCTATAACTTCTGCAAGTAACTCCTCTACTTCTTCTTTACCATCTTTTGGGATTATAGAGAAACACATATGTTCTTTCCTTATACCTTTGAGAAAATCCTTTCCATCAACAAAACATATTCTAGTAGCACTACATACCTATTCTTCTTTCTCCTTCAATGACTTCAAGTTATGCTTCACTCCATCCTTTGTCACAATTAAGGTATTTTCTTGCCCATCATGTACAACATGCATGTCAAACTTTCACGGCCTAACCAACAACATATGACATATATCCATAGGTATGATATAACAAAGCACCTCATCCTGGTAGCTTCCAATCTTGAACTTCACTAGGCACTACTCATTGACTATGATCTTTTGGTTATCCTACACCCTGATAATACAATACAGATGTGGGTATTTCTTTGTGACCATTTTTTCTGACACCAAATTGTCAGTGTTTCCTCAATAAATGATCACATCAAAACATTTATCTTCACATTTTTACCTGGTGCGAAACAAACTCCTCCTTTGATCAGGTTCATTCTCATAATTCAACAAGACCCTCCTATTTTTTGAGGCTTCTCCTCTTTCAACATCTTTAGAATGAGATGATTTTGCATCTTCATCAACATGCACATCTTTGACCTAACATTCTATTCTCTAATCTATCCTTCCTTCATGCTAAGAACATTTAAATTCTCTATGCCCTTCTTCTCTACAATGGAAGTATTATCCATGGAAACCTCCTCTTCCAAATCCTTGCCCTCTACCTCTTCCTCTCTACTCTCTATTGTTTTGATTGTGAAAACTATTTGAACTATTTCCCCCTAGTTCTAACTGCTACTTCTTGCATCATCCTTATTATTTTGATCATCATTTCATCATCCATAAGATCATCTATTAGATATTCCACCACAACCTCTTCTACCATTCTTGTTATCAAACTTTTTGCTCAGCTTTTTCTCATCCCTTAGCGAAAATTGGTACGCCTCCTCAATACTAGTCATTCGAACCAGACTCATCTCCTCCTAATTTCTTAGCCTCATCCCATTAAGATAATGAGAAACCTTGTCCTTTTTATCTTCTACATGGCCTATTATGATGATAACTTAGTAGAACTCTTCTATATACTCCTAAAAATATCTTCTCGCCTACTTCAACCCTTGCATTTTCTTTAGTAGATCAAGCATAATCCATAGGAATAAATTGTTGCTTCATTTTAGCTATCATTTGATATCATCTAGTGATTTTTTCCTTCCCTCTTCTATTTATCTCCAATTGGATCTCCTACCAAAATATCTTTGTGTGATCCTTTAGTTTGGCTTGTGCAAACTTGACCCTATCTGGATCTTCAATATCTTCATATTCAAATTACTCTTTCAACTCATTGATCTAATCAATTAATTCCTTTGGGTTAAGATTTTCCAAAAATGTGGGAACATAAAACTTAGGTCTTTTTTAATTCATATAAATGGCCTTAATTTTTTTTCCCTCTCCTAGGTTAAGAACTTCATCTAGTACCACATTATCAACATTTTCTTCATCTTCTCTTTCATCCTCACTTTCATCATCTGCTACAGAAAGATTCATTCCTCTGCATATTGGTTCTTGCAATGCTTGAATTTTCCTCTAGAGGGCTCTAAAACATTCAAGGTAGCACCTATGACTCTCCCATCACACTATTTTCATGGAGACATCTTCACACTTTCGTTGAAACCCTAGCACAAACTATCTCACAATCGTTGATCCATCTACACACACAACCCAAACCAAAATCCTAATGTAACTACCTCACAATCACTGATTTTTTTACACACTTAAGAACTCCTACTCTGATACCACTTGATGAAGGGTAATCCCCTTAATACCAAAAACATATAACAAAAACAAAGAAATAACAATAATTGGCAAGAACAAAATATGTGTTTCTTATTATCGACGTAAATGCAGAATTGTAGAAATTTTAGATATAATATGAAAACTTACATGGATGCCTTCTTTACAATAATTTGTAACACAGAGCCATGAACTATCACCCAAAGTTTTCTTAGACAATGTATAGGCATTTCTTAAATAGGCATTTTTAAACCGTCCAGAAAGTTTCTAGACATCAAACCCTAAACCTTTAGACTGACTAACTCTAATGTTGCATATAGAGTTAGTCCCATACACTTTTGACACTTATTTTAGAAATTTAGGTCGGCCAAACTTTGGAAGGCTATAAATTTTGAATTTTTGCTTTGATTGACTATTATAATCCCTTTTTAGAATTTGCAACATCTGATCTATAAGGCCCAACTTGTGCAAGCTCTAGTTGACCCTATTTCAAAGGACATCGGGGGCCTCTAAGGTCTTCAATGGTGAGCCTAAAGTTTTTGTACACAAATTACACACCAAAAATCTACAATAAATCCATGAATAATCATAATATGGTACTAAGCCTCAACTGGTAGGCTGATATATTGAAGATGAACATCCACCTTTGAAATTATGACATTCTGAGCTCGTATGACTAACTTACTAAGTAACAAGCCTTCACAAACAACTCTACACTATGACATCCCTTTTTCAAGAAAAAAAAAAGAAACATTTTTGGGTGATGAAAGATTTCTCTTACACCTAGGATGCTCTTGCATCAAGACACTACCTCTTGACCATATGGGCACCTAGTTAGGCTTCCATTCACACCATGCAAGGAAGATAATGAACGATCCACATATGGCTAATCAATCATAAAACATTCCTAGGAAAGAAATCCTAATAGCCAAATCTACCTCAAGGGTATCAAACTACCAAAGAAAATATGACAACATCAAAAAGATACTCATTCCAATACCAACATCACATACCAAGCCAAAATCAAGATAAAGTCAATGAAATATATCTACCTTAAGTCAAAAGCCACATGTCCAAGAACAATAATAAAATGATAACAACTATCATCAGTAAAAGTAAATCACCAACAATAAGTACATCCAACAATAACTACACCACCAGAGGAAAAACAAAATCTATGGAGGAGACTCAAGCTACACTATTAGGGAGTGTCATCACATCATCAATCTACTTGAGTTACCCTGGCCTGGTCTCTTATTAGACCTCGACCCATCAAGCATTAAATTACCTTGGATTGGTCACTCTGAATCCTGAACCCTTAATGTCACACATACTAGACTAGAATACCCTCTCATGAAGATGAGGCAAACTAGTCATACCTCTCATTAGGTATCTTCCCATTCTTAGCCTATACAAGCACTCAAGGCATGAGTGACAAAATATCTCTAACTTATCTTTTAAGTGCATTTTCCCAAATATTAATTACTAGACTATCACTTATTATATAACTTACAATAGGTTACCCTGGTACTAATCACTTTGGGTCCCAAATTCCTATTATAACCCACACCCAAAGTCATATGCCTAAACTACCTTCCCAAAACTCACAAACCACAATGTGTCCCATACCACAAAAGTAATATTGATCGAATTTGGTTCCTTAATAAGTTCTCAAAACTCAAGTTCTCATAATTGCTCATCAAAAGACATCTCATAAAATAAATCTCAATTTGAATCATAAAATACATCATGAAATCTAGCCAAATAATTATAAAAGAAATCTCAAAATGTGTATGGTGCACGTCTTAACTTGGCCAACTAAACAACTCACAAGAAAAATCATCACAAAAATAAACATCACAAGACTGTAAATAGAATATAAAAAAACACAGAGTTTTCAGCTATATGATTTGATTTCATCAATTTCTCTTGTTTAGTTTGGGTCATTAGAATGTGTTTAGAAATAAAGTAAGAATATATATGTTAATATAAATTGTTATACTAATATACTTAGTTAAATCAATAAGTCTTTAATTGCCAAATCTCTTTGTGCATATAAAATATCATGCAACATTTTAAGTTGTTGCGTTGTTATTCTTGCCATCAAGGTTCAAATCTCATGGGGATGAGGTCCCCTGTTTGTGGCCTCACTGGTTCATAGCTCCAGGTCAAAGCGTTTACCCCTCTTAGAAAAAAAAAAACCATAAATGTATACTATTTGATTAAATATTAATATCAATTTTATTTCTAAAATATTAATTTGACTTCTATTTAAATCCAATATTAATATTTACTTTTCCTTTAATTCATAATGCAACTAAAGATCACACAAATTTGAAATTATAATTATAATTAAGTTATTCGTAAATTCTCTCATTATATTAAATATTCATAACTAGATAATTTTGAATCTACTTGACATTAATATATAATAATAATTAATATAAATAAATAATAATTAAACAAACAATAAAATAATTTCTAGGCTTTGGCCCATTACCTATCAAAAAATTAAGAGTTTAAAAAAAATATTATTAAAAACTCACTTATAAGAAAATAAGTAGTATATATTTATTTAAACTATGAAATAAATAAATAAATATTTTAAATATTTTTTTATTTTAAGAAATTAATATTTAATCATAATTTTTTAAATCCATAAATTAAATTATATTTTTATAAAATAAAATTAAACATACAATTGATATTTTCCTATGCCTTTGATATCTCAAATCATGCAAGCATAATATACTCAATTTCCTAATTTTAGTATATTTATTTTAACATGCATGCATAAGTTTAGTTACAACATGTTTTCCTCTCAATTAATCCTTTTCTTTTCTAATAAATTTTGCAACCAGATTATTTTAGATATAAGAAGAATATTTATCTTTATTTAGAAAAATCATGATAATCACATGGTTCTAATGGAAAATTTAAAGATGATACCCTACTTGTTCAATTTATTATTTTCTTCCAATTTTTTATAATTAAAATTTTCCTATATTAGAAAGAATTTTAAAATAATACAATCACAATAATTTTCTCATTTTTTGTATAGTTTTTCTTTTTCAAGTTTCCTTGATCAATAATTTTTCCTTTTCAAAATCTACAATATAATTATTTATCCAAAAATCAATACAATAAATTAATAAGCATTATGCAACCACCTAGAAAGACACAAAGTAAACAAATCTTTCAATAAAATTTTACAATGGATTTTCAAGCCCTACCTCAAAAAAAAGCTAAAATCCAAGACACTTTGTGAACGCATGCAAATCCAAACGGTCTAAAATTTTCAACAATTATTTTGCTTCAATTCCAAATTTCGCTCCCCAAAACTTGTGTGTCCCTCAAATGAACTATTAACTCTCTAATAAAGAACCATAACTCTAACTAGGATTTCTAATCCCCAATTACTAAAAGCCCCTAACTTTATTAAATAATAATTACTTTAATTATTTAATCATTTCATGGACACCTAAAGAAAAATTTAATCAATTTTTTTCTTTTTTTCTTGCCCTCCACTTTATTAATTAGTGCAAGAACTACTTAAAGCGTACTAGTTTAGTATTTAAATTTATAATAATAATTAAAACTCATTAATTAAATGTAACTCTAATTTAATTATTAGTAATTAAATAATTGTAATTAAACAATATTTAATTTTTCTCTTTTAATATTCTAATTCTTTTTTAATCCAACTTTTCAAATTAGATTTTTTAATTAAATGTTTTCAACTGAAGAACATATTTAATTATTTTCTAATTAATCAAATATCATCATGTATTTTAATTTCTCTTTAACCAATTTTCCAAATTAGACTTCCAAATTAAGTGTTTTAAATTAAAGCACATATTTAATTAGTTTTTGAATAATTAAATATTATCATATTTTAATATTTTATTTTTAATCAAATAGTATTTAATAATTCTCAATATTATATGATTAACCCAAATATAATAATTAAATCATTTACCAAATAAATCAAAGAGCTAAAGAAATGAAGGAGGGAGGAAACCAAAAGGGGAGAAAGAACATCATAAGAAGGAAAAAAATGATAGTGAATAGAGGACACCACTTAAACTAAGACCTTAAATTTATGTATTAATACCAAATATTATTATCGGACCTAGATTTTAGACAATCTCAAAAATGTTCCATCTTATCTAAGGGAGCAGCTACCATTTTGCTGATATATTTATATTTTCTAAATTTACATATCTTACTTGCTAAAATGCTAACCTTGATAGTAGAGAAAAAAATGGCCCTTGATATAATGTTGGCATTCCTTATAGAGTTACCATAAAATGGAAAAACAAACCCTACGAGCTAGGTCATAACCATATATGTGGTATCAGTCTTAAACTAAACTAGACCAAAATTTGCACTGAAATTATATCTTTAGTCTTCCAAGAGGTCTTCCACCTGACGATATGATTCCATACCTCTCTAGTCAAAGCATATGCATGTATTTGTGGCTGCCAATAGGAACATCCAATTACGGGTGATACACTTCATTCTTTACATTAAGGCCCTCTTATCTTTCATGATCAAAATTGGAAACACTTCAATTAGACCATCCTAGATATTATACTCACCCCTTTTGGGAACGTAGAGGCCATCATCAATGTTATTTAAAACTACACCAAGCTCCTTAATAATTGACGATTTGAAAATAGTCTTACAGAAGTGCCCAATGGCTGGTTTGTCCCTATCCACATGAAAAATGGTAATGATAAACATAGCTACAATGTTAGAGTTATGCTTGGTTCAATTAGCTAGGTCAGAGAATTCATCCCCAAGGATGATCTTAATAGCCCAGTGAACTAATGTATCGATATTTTTTATTATCTTACTGATCTTGAGGGTTGTGATTTCCTTGCAGAAGGCCATTTTTCTAAGGCCAAACTTCATCCTAATGGATGTATCCATCCTAGTCCTATACCCAGTTAGAGACAAATATTATTCACCAAACTAACTCCTATAACTTAGTAATAGTGTGAGGCATCTTTACTATCAAGGACCTTAAATAGTTGGGTTGTCATCACTATAAGTTGCTTTTCACTTTGACACTTATACCGAATATTTGGGTGATCTTATTACGTAGTGGTTTTAAGTACAAGATGCCTAGTTTTGTCCTTGACCTAATGTGTTGTTTGTTTTAAGGAAAATTGGGATTAGATGGGTACAAATTACAAGTTAATCACAATTTGTTTACATGTGTTGCATTGATTTCTTAGTGTATATGTTTAAATGATGGAATCCCCTAGTTGAACTAGTGTTAATATGAGTATAAAGGGGGTGATTTGAATCCAATGTCACCCCTCAACAATTTTATGCTAAAGGCTTAGGTGTTAGTCTGAGCTTTTCCTTGAGCTTTGCTAAGTGGACGGTGTTAGATGACACAAGCCTAGCACCCAAAGATGGCTATTTTCATAGTGGATTAGTTTTACAACCTTTCTATTCTTTTTTTTATAAAGTTTTTATAAAGATTCTTTTGTATTTCTAATAGTGAAGTTTGGATCATTTTCTCCTCAGTTTGCTAATGAGTCTACTACTTTATTGCCTTCTTGATATATATGTTGATATCTAATCTCTTCAAAATTATCCACTATACTTAACACGACTTCAAGTCTAGAGTCCAATGTCTAGTTGGGTGTACTTATTTTTTAAAGCACATCAAGCATGATTTGAGAGTCCCCTTCTATTATAAGTTTCTTGATTCCCAGATCCAAACTTGGATGAAGTCCTTCTATAAGAGCTTCTAATTCTATCAAGTTATTAGTTGATTTACCTAAAGGTTTGGCTCATGTGATGATCCATTTATTTGGATTGGAGATGAAACATCCTATGCCTGCTATTTTGGGGTTGCCCCTAGATGCTCCATTGAAGTTAACCTTTGCCCATCCTATGGGGGGACTCTACCTACAATTTTTCTTGGCCTATTTGATTGCTTTAGAATAGAGAAATGGGGGAATTATCAAATTTTACCAATTCCTTTTCATCAGGGCATCCCATTATGAGAAGGTTCCTTCTTCTTTGGTGTTTCAAGTCTCAAGTTATTATTAATAACTATTGGTGTAAATAAGTATTTACTTATTATATTTTACTTAAGTTTACTTAGGTCAATGCATTATTTTATTATTTATTAGGCTGACACTAGGAGTTTGCATACTCTTATGAGTTGTCATGTTGACAACACAGGAGTAAGCAACTCTAATTCGGCACATGGTGTCTACAACACTGGAGTTTGCATAATTAACTGAGTTGTCATGTAGACAACATAGTTATTCACACTCTTATTTTAGCACATGGTGTCTACAACATAATTTTGCATGCTACAACTTTGTAGGCTTCCTCTCATCATTGCATATACTCATGTGCTTAATGGAGGATAATCCACTCCTGGTGGACATGCGCTTGGTTGTAAGACTTATTAGTATGCTAATTCCTAAGCATTCTAGAGGCCTTTATATTTAGATACTCCTAGTGTACTTAAACACTCAACTAAACATTGAATGACAATAAGTCAATTTTGGATAGTGTTATTATGATCATACCTTGTTGGTCTATAGTTGTGCTTGTGCTTGAGTTTCTTGAACTTGGGTGATTTTGCCCTAAGGAAAATTCTTATTTGGTATTATAGTTATACCAAATTCTTACATGATATCAGAGCTGAGAGAATTTCTCTTCACATAGCTATTCAAGACCATTTTCTTGCTTCACCTCTTAAAGGATCTCAACTCAAATCCAAAGTATCGTAGTCATTAGGAGCGTCTACATCCAAAATGAACCTTGCCATTGTGTTTGGAATGTCAATTCAGTGAAATTTGACTATAAATTTGCATACCCTAGGCCATAGTTGAATTTGAGGCAATTTTTTTTTGCAAATTGGTACCCAAAGGCCCAATTTACAATTTTGGTATGATAGTTCTTTAGATCTGTAAATTTTATTTCAGATTGGTATTTATTTTTCTTTGCATTTTTGGCAAAATATTTTTTGCAAATTTTTCAAAGAATTTTTTTTTGCAAGAACTAAGTAGTGATACCCCGACCCTTGCAAGTCAAATATTCCATTAACATCTTAATTTCACCAACAGGAAAATTCAGTCAAAGTTTGACTATTACTATTATTCCAAAAAACTTCATTCATTTCCACGATCAAAACTTATAAAATTTTTGGCACACACTACAACACTAGCCAACCAACAATTCTCAGTGTGCTTTGTTATTACCATATCATGGGAATTGGATTTTATTTACCTATGGAGACTCCCCCACAATGCATGTGGGATCCTTTCCCATTGCCATTTTACAACCTGACATTGTGAACATCCACTATCGACTGTAAAAACCACGTCCCTAGCAACCTATTAAACCCCGGTGATAGCTTCTGACATCTATGCTCAACTCACATACCCACCACATGGCAAGAAGAGAATCCTCCATGTGGCCCACAGAGATCACTCCATGCATAAAACCTCCAACCATCCACGTGGACCACCATGAGTCCACCGAGCATACATGCAATGTCAGTTCAAACACAGTTAGGGTCTACATCAAACCTCCACATGGACCACTAATCACTTGCCATGTAGCACTCTTCCACCTAAGTAGCCATCCTAGTCACCCCTCCACATCATTTGACATGTGGATCGTACTTTTTCCATGTCAATAACATGTCAAATTGACAGTACAACCTTTCCATGTGAGCAATGGGATTGTGTTTTCACTCATGTAAGCATTTCACAACACTAAATTTGATGGTCATATGACCGTCATTCTTAGGCACTTTTGACCTGCCACAATGAACATTTGACTGTCAAATTTAACCTTGTAGTTTTTTGCCCAAACCCCTCTCCATATGTAGTTTTGATTTGATAGTTCGACATTAGGAGGCCATAACTCAGTCATCCAGACTCCAAATCAGGTGCATTTTTAAATATATTTTGGGTAGAATTTCTTGAACTTTTTTGTGGTGGTGTTCTTTTCTAATTTTGGTGCACGAATTTATCAAAAATTACTTTTTTGGTGACTATACCTATCTAATCTTGCATTTTGAAACTTGAAACGCTCTATACGGGATCATCTAGACTATAAAAAAAGTTTCATTTTTTTTTAAAGTACTTAATTTTTGGTCTACTTTCTAGATCTGTAATGATATTATAGGGTTGTGTGGACAAAAATATCACTTTCAGACTTAGGGCATTTTTTGCATTGTATTGCTTTGATTACTTTTCAAAATTGTTGTACATTTGAGCTACAATGCTTAGTGCTCGATTTAGGCCTCAAAAGGTAGTTGTAACTAGCAAAATCAAAAGTCCACCTTGTACATTTTGACAAGTGGCCTCTTGTACATGCACAACCTATAAAGCACCAAATCATACATTGGGGGGGTTGATTGTTTTTTTGCATCTTGGGAGGTACATTGATTAGTACATCATGGATGAAGAATATTTAATTACCTTGATAACACAAAACAACAAGGAGTGGAGTCAATTGGTTATCCCTTATCTTAGTCAGCATAATGCATTGACATATGCGAAAGGAATTTCATATGATGAGGACATTGGTTCCATCTTTCGGTGTACACTCTTTCTATTCACGGATATGGAGGTTATGAATTCACTTGATGACATGAAGTCAATTGATCCATATGATATTTGGATCTATCTTTGAGAGATGTATGGATATCCACACATTCCTCCATTACCAAAAGATCTTTTACCTCCAATTGTAGTTGCATCCTCTCCAGATGAGATCACACCTCCTAATGCTCCTATTGCTACTACTAATCTAGTTCCAGCCACAAATGCTTATGATTCAGTGTAGTAGGATTTACCATGTCTTCCTACTTCAGCTTCATGGGACGACTTCCTTCTAGACATTGTAGTGTTATTCATGGAGTCTCACATTAAAGATGTGGGAGACATCATTGATGATATTTATCTTCTCTTTGTTGAGGAAAATACTTCATCCATTGCCACAGTAATAGGTCTAGCACAATAGGTACACCTCGTCTTCTAGTTCTAGCATCAGTAAATGGCTACATAGTAGATATTTTAGGTTTTTTTGTGGAGTCACACATAGAAGATTTGGATCTACATCTTCTCTTTGATGAAGTAGATCTTTCTTCAGTTGCCACGAGGGTTCACTCAGACCCTCCTATCCATTCTCGACATGATCAGTCTTCACAGGTTGATATGATTATGGATCCTTATGTACAATAGTTGCAAAAGGTCTCTTTATCATTTGAGGAGACACTTTTTTGTTTGGACCATGTTCTACATACATCCTTGCTTGATTTGCACTTCTTCTTAGTAGTATTGGAAGGAGCAACCATCAATATCGACACATGGATAGTTGAGCAGGTTTTAGAGACACCTTTCATCATCAAGATTCTTTCCACACATAGGGAAAGCATCTCACCTGTACCTTTGCCATTGTTTCTTCCAAAGGGGAGGTCCATTATTTAGCAATCATGGATCATCTTCTACATTGGAGTAGCTATCATTGATCCACACACTACATTTAGGGGGGGGACTACTTTGTCTTCTTCTTCTCTCTTATGCGAGGGACTTTTTCTTCTTATGGGGTTTTATACTTCTCATACTTCTCTTTTGTATATACTTGATGTATGTCATAATGGGAGGGTCTTGATTACTCCATCCATCCATGCATCTTTTTTTTTCATCTCTTTTTGTGGGAGGGTTTTTCCCATGAGGTTTTCCCTATTCCTCTACTTTATGAGAGATTGCATTTCATTATGTACATGAATACCTAACATGGCCTAGTAGTCAGGACCCATCTTGCATTTTCATGCTAGCTTTTGTGAGCTTAAGTGCATTCCCCTAAGTTGCACTTAAGGGGTGTTGGTGTAAATAAGTATTTACTTACTACATTTTACATAAGTTTACTTAGGTCAATGCATTACTTTATTATTTATTAGGTTGAAACCTAGGAGTTTGCATACTTTTATGAGTTGTCATGTTGACAACATAGGAGTAAGCAACTCTAATTCAACACATGGTGTCTACACACTAGAGTTTGCATAATTAACTGAGTTGTCATGTAGACAACACATTTATTCGCACTCTTATTTTAGCACATGGTGTCTACAACATAATTTTGCATGCTACACCTTTGTAGGCTTCCTCTCATCATTGCACATACTCTTGTGCTTAATGGAGGAAAATCCACTCCTGGTGGACATGTGCTTGGTTGTAAGACTTATCAATATGCTGATTCCTAGGCATTCTAGAAGCATTCCAAAGGCCTTTATATTCAAGCACTCCTAGTGTACTTAAACACTCAACTGAACATTAAATGACAATAAATCAATTTTGGATATTGTTATTCTGATCATACCTTGTTGGTCTACTGTTGTGCTTGTGCTTGAGTTCCTTGATCTTGGGTGATTTTTTCCTAAGGAAAATTCTTATTTGGTATCATAGCTATACCAAATTCTTACAATAACTTTGGTAATGCTTATTTCTACTTTTCTTAAGAGTAATTAATGTTGCATTTCTTCATTTTTGAAAATTCTTCTATTTCTTTCTTTCCAAATCTCCCATAGGAGGATGGAAGGAAATTTTTTCCAAATATTGTTGTAGATTTTGGACCACCTATCTTTAGGCCAACTTTTTAGATGTTCCCAAAGGTTGCAGTGTAGTGTTATTGACAAGTTTAATTTTTTTCATAACCATAACTAGTCTATATTTGTATAACTACATTGGTAAAGGAGATGGATTGTTGTCTCTACCCCTTATTTACAAAGGGGGAATCTTGAGGGTCCCTCAAAGCCCATTTTAGTGAATCTATTAGGGGTCAGGATTATGTTTTGGATAGCTACACATAGAAAGATACCAACCTTGGGGAGGCATGTTGGATCCTAGCACAGGGCAAGGGTGATTTTGATTTTCTCCCATCTTTGGGAATTCATAATTATGTCATATCCTATCTTTACTTTGTAGGATCCTTTTCTCAAAACCCCCCAATTAGTTTATCATTTCAGTCAAAGTGTTTGATTCATCTTTGATGAATGAATTGTTCATACAATAGTTTTTCTTGTACCGATAGATTAGTATTTTCCACATTTCTTCATTGCCAATTCTCTTTATGTTGTCAATTACTCTATATTTGTAATCTTTAACATTTACTCCCCATAGATTAGTTAATTTAACCTTTATGGATGTCAGGAGTTTGGAGAAATTAGGAGAGGGAAGCCCATCCCAAGAGTCTTCCTAGAATAATGTTTCTTCTCCTCAACCTATATCCCAAATTAGACTATTGTTGATTAATGAATTGCATTGCATCATAAATTTCTAGGTTTTACAGCCTCACAAGGGATTAATTGTATGAAAAAGAGATAAAGGATTAGTTGGGTTGAGCTTTTGTTATAAAGTATTTTTGTCCACTTGTTTTCCCGATTTGTATACATTCTCCTTACTAACTTGGCTTTAAAGGCTTCATTTTGCCAGCTGAGGTTTTTGATTCCTAGACCTCCTAGAGTTTTTGGTTTGTATATGTTCTCCCATTTTATTAGAGCTTTTTTCTTCTCTTTTGTCCCTTTTCCAAAAAAAAATCCTTGAGTTTCTTATCTATTTTGGTGTTTTACTTCTTTTGGTAATGGGGGGCATGAAATGTGATATGATGGTATTGTTGACATGACCGATTTGATCTTTGTGACTTGACCTACCTTAGTGAGCCATCTATTTTTCTAGTTATTAGTTTTCTTATATAATTTTTTAATAATTGGATCCCAAGTTTTTCCTTCTCTAGTCCCTTTTTCTATTTGGATCCCTAGGTATTTACATTGAAAGGTTCCCTTCTTATAACCTATTATATGAAAAATGTTATTTTCTAGGAGAGGTCTTGGGTTTCAATCTGCTTGACATTAATACATAATAATAATTAATATAAACAAATAAAATAATCTCTAGGCTTTAGCCCATTACCTATTAAAAAAACTACACGTTTTAAAAAAAATAATATTAAAAACTCACTTGAAAGAAAATAAGTAGTATTTATTTATTTAAATTCTCAAATAAATAAATAATAATTTTTTAAAATTAGTTTTTAATAATTTTTTTCCAAAATTAATATTGAATCATAAAAAAAGTTTTTTAATTAAAAATTCATAAATTAAATTATATTTTTATAAAATAAAATAAAACATACAATTAGTATTTTCATATGTCTTCGATATCTCAAATAATGCAAGCATAATATACTTAGTTTCTAATTTTAGTATATTTATTGTCACATGAATGTATAAGTTGAGTTACTACATACTTTCCTCTCGATTAATATTTTTCTTTTCTAATAAATTTTGTACCCAAATTCTTTTAGATATAAGAAGAATATTTATCTTTATTTAGAAAAATCATGATAATTACATGGTTCTAATGACAAATTGAAAATTGATACCCTAGCTATTTATTTTGTTTTTTTCTTCCAATTTTCTATAATTGATTTTTTCCTATATTAGAAAGGGTTTTAAAATAACCATAATAGTTTTCTATTTTTTTCTACAATTTTCCTCAGTCAAATTTTCTTAATCAATAAGTTTTCCTTTTCAAAATCTACAATATAATTCTTTATCCAAAAATTAATACAATAAACTAATAAGCATTATGCAAGCACCCAAGAAGACACAAAGTATACAAAATTTCAATAAGATTTTACAATGGGCTTTCAAACCCTACCTCAAAATAACAGCTAAAATCTGAGACAATCTGTGAATGCATGCAAAAAACCCTCTGAAACTTTCAACAATTCTTTTGCTTCAATTCCAAATTTCACTCTCCAAAACACATGTGTCCCTCTAATAAATAACCATAACCCTAACTAGGGTTTCTAATCCCCAATTACTAAAAGCCACTAACTTTATTAAATAATATTTACTTTAATTATTTAATCTTTTCATGCAGACTTAAATAATTTTTAAATCAATTTTTTTTCTTTTCTTTTCTTTTCTTTTCTTTTCCTCCACTTTATTAATTAGTGCAAGCACTTCTTATAGTGTAGTTTATTATTTAAATTTATAATAATAATTAAAGTTCATTAGTTAAATGCAACTCTAATCTAATTACTAGTAATTAAATAATTATAATAAAATAATATTAATTTTTTAACCTTGTAATATTCTTATTATTTTTTAATAGAACTTTTCAAATTATATTTTTAAATTAAATCTTTTCAACTGAAGCACATATTTAATTATTTTCTAATTAAATAAATATCATCATGTATTTTAGTTTCTCTTTAACTAATTTTTCAAATTAAACTTCCAAATTAAGTATTTTAATTTAAAGCACATACTTAATTAGTTTTTAAATTATTAAATATTCTCATATTTCAATATTTTATTTTTAATCAAATAATACTTAATAATTTTCAATATTATATGATTAACCTAAATATTATAATTAAACAATTTACCAAATAAATCACTTATCCAAATCCACATAAAAGCAACATTACCAAAACTAACCAAAATTCAAAATTGAACAATACAGACAAAGATAAACTCATGGGTTTAAAAGGGATGAAAAGTCAGATATATTTTCTTCTCAAGACAAGAAATTAGGCTGTGGTTGGGATTTGACTTAAACATTATCTTCTCATTCTTACCATTGAGTTATTGTGATATGACATGCTCATCTTGACAATTCAGAGAAATCGATGCTTGGTACCTGCATCAATGATAGGGATTGGGCATCAATGATAGGGATTGGTAAATCATGTAGATCCCAACTAGTAGGTGACTACGACTCCCTTCCTTAACCATATTAGATGTGTCACACAAAAAAGTAAAATAGACACACACACTATACATATGCAAGTATGGGGTAGTAAATCTTAAATATAAATAACATCATATTCTAACATGGAGATTTTATCATCATGAGGATATAATAAATATCTTTCTAAAACACACCATATGACATCATCATAAATATATTTCATTAACTAAGAGTAATTAAATCATTATCACTACAAGTAGAAAATTGTTACAACCTGACATAATCAATTACTCAACATATCAATGTATTGAATTTCAAATATCAAATAAGGGCTAACACATCTATGGGAGAGTCATATAGAACTTCAACAACTAAGTATACAATGATAGCAAAGGAGGGGTATTACATGATTTTCCATACCATAAATCATAGGGTGTTTTGTCCATACCTTTCTTCGATTATACACAATTTAGTGCTTAGACTACAATGTTCACTGCTTCTCTCTAAAAGGTTTTCGATACACTATTCTGCACCATCAAAGTTTTGTACAAGCAATGATTGACCCATTTCTTCATTCAACAATTCCATTCTATTGTGGTGTTTTAGGGGCTGACATTTGTCTTTTAGTTCCATGTTCCTCTAAGTATACTATGAATTTGTATGAAGTGAATTCACCTTTTCTATTTAGTCTCAAATATTTTATCTTCTTACTAGTTTCTCTTTCAACTCTGGATTTGAACATTTTTAACATGTAGAATGCATCTAATTTTCACTTCAAAAAGATAACTCACATCATTCTTGAGTAATCATCAACAAATAGAACAAAATAATTCATCCATGATAACTCTGAATTCCTATGGGACCACATAGATTTGTATGAACTATGTCCAGAATACCTTTAGAAGTGAAACTTTTACTAATAAAGCTAGAATAGGTTAACTTTTCAAGATGACACTCTTTTCACATAACATTGTTTTATTTTTCTTGATTAGAAAATCCTCTTACTAATTTCATCTTTCTTACTTTGGCCAAATTATAAATTTTTAAATGACATAACCTTTTATGCCACAACCAACAATCTTGAACCTTATTAATAAGACAACTATTAATAGTATAATTGAGTCAAAATAAGTTACCTCTTGCATGTTCACTAATATCAATTATATCTCCTAATTTTCTAATGAATCTCTATTGTCCTTTCTTGAACTCTAGTAGGTAACCTTTTTTTTTTAACAAAGACATAGTTAACAAGTTATCTTGCAATCCTTCAACAAAGTAAACATCTTCACACTATATATTATCATTTAGAAAAATTGTACCTTTACATTTCACAACACAATGACTATTGTTACCAAACTTTACTGCACCTCCATCACATTGTCTAATTTTAATGAATTTTCTATTGTCACTTGTCATGCGATGTGAACATCCACTATCGATTATCTACTTGTCATTATTATTCATTCTAAAAAATCAAAGTATTTTTATCATTTCCTATAGGTTCTTCCTTGACTTTAATAAACACAATCTATTTTTCATCATTTCCATCAAAATTATTGCATTGATAATACCTTGTTCTACAAAATAGTGTCCCTTCTTGTTCTCCTTGCACTTCTTTTCCATATCCTTCTCTTTTTCAAGATAACTAGTAGAGAGAAGTCCAATGTTTCTCCTATTGAAGCACTTCAAATGTAGGATATCATTTTTCTTTAGTTGACCTTTTTGTAAGAAAATATCTAGTTCTTCTTGTTCTCTTTCCTCATTTAAAACAAAATCAAAATTATAAGAAGATGACCTTAACTAGAAATTTATTTTCCCTTTCATGTAGGAGAAACAGTCATAGATGCATTGAAAGAAACTAGTATCTTAGGCATACTATTATCAAATCTACTAATCTCAAAAGATGTCAACTTGCCTATTACTGAATCCAATGTTTAACTACTCTAGTGCTTAAAGATCTAAGATCTTGAATATCATAGACTTTAATAGCATACTTAAGTGTCAAAGTTATTATAATTTTTATTACCACATCATTTGCAACAAGTGATCTACCAACACTTTTTATAGCACCACCCACATCCTTAATCCTTTGAATGTATTGTCCAATCCTTTTGTCCTCCATTATCTGCATCTCATCATATTTACCTCTCAAACTATCCACCTTTTCTTCTTAGACATGTGCATTTTTTGCATAGATTATCTTCAATTTCTACCATTTGTAATTGGTAATCAACAACTCAAACAATGTTTTCACCTTTTAAATAACTAACTAGAAATCAAACTTAAAGCATCAAATGAAACATCCAACTTATTAAATCATCCACATATTTGACACATATATTTTGGTTACAAGGAAATCTAGCTTGGATCAAACTCATGGTGGGGATTAGTACCCAAAATGATTTGTACTCTTCTGAAGTATGCATTTTTAGGAGCTTAACCCTATTAGGAGTTTACAAAGACATGGTTAAGTGCCATCCTATTAGGGGATTTACCTCCATCACTATTAAGATCTTTACCCTATTATGTGGAGACTTTTTAGAGGAATCTTAACACTAGTTAAAGTTCTACATTGTTAGAGGATTTACAATGAGAACCTATTAGGATCCACTTGGTTAAGGGATATCAATCACATCTCCTAATTTTCTAATGAGTCTCCACTATCCTTTCTTGAATTCTACTAGGTAACCTTTGTTTTTTTAACAAAGACACAGTTTATAGGTTACATTGTAATCCTCTTGCATGTTCACTTATATCAATGACATCTCCTAATTTTCTAATGAATCTCCACTGTCCTTTCTTGAACTCTAGTAGGCAACCTTTGTTTTTTAACAAAGACATAGTTAACAAGTTACATTGTAATCCTTCAACAAAGTAAACATCTTCATAAAATATTTTAACATTTAGAAAAAATGTATCTTTACATTTCACAACACAATGACTATTGTTACAAACTTTACTGTACCTCCATTGCATTGTTTAATTTTAATGAATTTTCTATTGTCACATGTCATGTGATGTGAAAAACCACTATTGATACTAATTTTCATTATTATTCATTCTAAAAATCAAAGTCTTTTCATCATTTCCTATAGGTTCTTCCTTGAATTTAATAAACACAATCTATTTTTCATCATTTCCATTAAAATTATGTCATTAATAATACCTTTTTCTGCAAATAATGTCCCTTCTTCTTCTCCTTGCACTTCTTTTCCATGTGCTCTTTTTCAGGATAATTGACAAAGAGATGTCCAATATTTCTCCTATTGAAACACTTCAAATGTAGGATAGCATTTTCCTTTAGGTGACCTTTTTGCAAAAAAATCTCTAGTTCTTCTTGTTCTCTTTCCTCATTTAAAACAAAATTAAAATTATAAGAAGATGACACATAACTAGCAATTTATTTTCCCTTTCTTATTGGAGAAAGAGTCATAAATGCATTGAAAGAAACTTCCATCTTAGGCATAATATTACCAAAACTACTAAGCTCAAAAGATGTCAACTTACTTAGCACTGAATCCAATGTTTAACTACACTAGTGCTTAAAGATAAAAGATCTTGAAAATCATAGACTTTAATAGCACACTTGAGTGTCAAAGTTATTATAAATTTTTCTTACCAAATCATCTAAAACAAGTGATCTACCAACACTTTTTATAGCATCAACCACATCCTTAATCATTTGACTGTATTGTCCAATCCTTTTGTCCTACATCATCTACATCTTATCATATTTACCTCTCAAACTGTCCACATTTTCTTCTTGAACATGTACATTTTTTTAATAGATTGTCTTTAGTTTCTACCATTTGTCATAAGTTGTATACATGGGCCTTTACATCTAAATATTCATCATCACACAAAGTACAAGAAATAACATCCATTGTAGTTATATGTTCTTGTTGTGCCCTCAACTAATCTAAATCAAGAATTACTATGGGAGTGGCATATCATGTGACAACATTATTCTAGTATTTCTCTCCCATACCCCAAAGGTATAACTTCATACTTCCACATCGTAATGGATAGTTTACTCTTAAAATAGTATGAGTTTCCTTATTCATCACCTTTGATCTTTATGTCAAGTTTTTGTCTTTCACCACAATCGAGGACTAGAGCTCTAATACTAATTGTTGGTCCTGAGTTATCATATTATTGGAGGGGAGGAGTGAATTAGTGATCAACAACTTAAACAATGTTTTCACCTTTTAAACAACTAACTAGAAATAAAACTTAAAGCATCAAATGAAACATCCAACATGTTAAAGCATCCACATATTTGAAACATATATTTTGGTTACAAGGAAATCTAGCTTGGATCAAACTCATGGTGGGGATTAGTACCCACAAATGATTTGTGCTCTTCTAAAGTATGCATTGTTAGGAGCTTAACCCTATTAGAAGCTTACAAAGGCATGGTTAAGTGCCACCCTATTAGATGATTTACCTCCATCCCTATTAAGACCTTTACCCTATTAGGGGGAGACTTGTTAGAGGAATCTTAGCACTAATTAAAGTTCCAAATTATTAGAGGATTTATAGTGAGGACCTATTAGGATCCACTAGGTTAATGGATTTCACCTATTGTAACTATTAGGGAATAACATAAATAATGATCTATGAAATAACACTTAATCTAATTTCTTAGATTCATTTGAGATCTTTTCCTCTTCTCTCTTCTCTTGTTGGAATTCACTTTCCACTTCTTCACACACCACTAGAACATGATCAACAACAACAAAACATGTCCTCTCACTTGTTATAGTAGTTTTTTTTGCTTCTATTGACTTAAAAAATAGTATAAATATATTATCATTGGAAAATTCAAATAGCCTACTCATATCCAATTTCTATAAGATGCTATCTTATTTAATAAGTCAAATTTCATGACCACACCACTAATTCATAGTATTTTGTGCAATATATTGAACATGTTTTGACTTGTCACAAGCATCCTCTAAAATCTTCTTTATAATACTTGACCTCAATCACTATTATATCTAACATCACCTCCACATGTATGTCCATGCCGTAGAATTAAAAATAACTCATTATAAGTCATTTCAATTGTGACACCTTTTTTCTAATTCAAGATTAACTAATTATTACTCAATAACTCATTCTTTTGTTTACCGATCTATCATAGCTTCATTGGTTAACTATGCTTAACCTACAATTGTCTCACTTGTCATCTTTCCATCTTGGAAACACTTTATCTATAATGATAATGTATTTCTATCATAACTAAGTTAGCTTCATTGACTAGTGAATATCCTCTTATGATTGATCCATTTAATTTATCATGGAATTAATAAACCAATCAAATAACCTTTTCTAATTATCACTAACTACTCATAGTAGTTGCACTTTCTACTTTACTAATCCTTTCATTCTTCTCTACAATAGTTTTACTCAAGCTCTATCCTTTCTATTGTACTTGGAAACATACTATAAAAAAATTCAATAGTTGCCAGCAATGACAACACAATAAATGATCTGTATGCAATGCTTTAGAATAATTGGGGATGGAGGGGGGGTGAATCAGTTATTCAGGGTCCAAATGTCCTAATAAAATTTTTTCACTAAGTATAGTGAGCCCATTTAAACTAACCATGCATCCAAGATAAACATTTTTCTTAGCAAGTTACCGATAAATCAACATACAAGAATGAGACATGAAAGATTAGCACATAACACAGTGATTTATGTGGAAAACCAATTCGAGAAAAATCACCAGTAACATGCTACTCCTTTCTCACTCTTCTAAAGTGATGCCCTATGAAAGGCCTTCTTGTTAAAGGCTAAAAAACACACTACTAAATGTGACCTGGTTAAAGGATTTCAACCACCTTGTTAGAAGTGGGCTTGGTTAAAAGACTTTAGAACATTCACTTGGAATGTCACCCTATTAAAGGATTTACAAAATGGTTGTTAAACCAACCTAAGTCCATAGGATTTTTCCCTAACTAGTACAATTGCTAGAGAGTAACAATAAGGGCTTTTGATCTGATATAACTCACAACATAACTTGCAAATTTTAGATCTAAATTCAGTTGACAATTTTTCTTATCTTTCAATCTCTACAACTCTAATAGCTTGTCCTCCTATCAAGCTTTGTCTCCTTGAGTCTCCATGCTCATTGTGCCAATACAATCATCTCTATGGTAACCTATCAAAGTAGAGTCTTTGTACTCTATTCCTCCATCTCAATGTCTTCTCCTTGACACCACATACTCTCTCCTACCCCTTTGCTTCTTGACCTGTAACTCCTTAAATAGAATTTTGGAATACTTTTCCTACTTTAATCTTCCTGCTCTTATTTTGGGTTCTAATGGATTAGGTAGGATACGATGTATCTTCCCCCTATCTTGTTTTCTTCTAGGAACATCATGTAGAATTCCCCTATATTCGCTTAAAAATAGTTAACCTAGAATTCTATCCCACCAACTCAACATTCTTATCTTCCATCTAGTTCACAAAATTCAAGGTAACAATCTTGTCAGCTCAGATTTGGCAAACCTTTGACTTTTCAAATAATGCAATAGCTTGACACTATTGACTTTATAATTCTTGGCACATACTGTGTTACCCAGCACCTACTATGGATTCACTCGACATCAACTAAGTTTATTGATGCTCGACACCTATTAAATGTTGTCTAGCTCAACTCCTGAACTTTCTCAACACCTTCTGTTTCACTTGAAACACATTAGATTTTGTATTTTCTTAGCACTTATTGATAATCTTCTCTACATGAACTAACTTTCTCACCCATTGATGAATTTAGTTAAGCTTTGCAGATAACTTTGTTACAACTTATTCGTCTAGAGTTTCTAAGTGTAGCCAACCTCTTCTTCAAGTGTATTATCAATACATCATTTTACCATTATCTTACTGATCCTTGTACTTCATTAAAAAACCATAACTCAACCTTTCAATTAGGTGCTTTTGTTACATCTTATTGATTAAATCCTCTTCATCAATCAACTAAGTGATAGTATTCGAATCTTATAAGCAATTGTCATTCCAAAAAATAGCAAATTTGACATCAGTGACAAAACAATGATTGAAAACATTCTTTATCAACAAGCTTCCTTCTTTAATAATGATCTTTTCAATCAAATTTCAACAATCTCCCTCTTTGGCATTGATGGCAAACCAAACTAATCAACCAAATTATCAAAATGCTAACTAGGTTAAAATACTATGTCAAACGCCAAAAAGAAAAGTTTGTATCCAAAATTATTCATTCTATTAGCAACTTTGAATTTCTTATGACTCCCTCTGAATTCTTTAAGTAAGTCCCTCTTTCAAAGTATTAGGGATATCTCTTTTGCTAATACAATGTCTTCTCCTTTTTGTTCTACTCCCTCTCTGATCTTGTCATCCTGATCGATTCATGTCTATGTTTTTTTCTCCCTCTTAGCTGCTATTTCATTTCTCCTTCCTTTTTTCTATTTCTTCCTTTACGCATTTGATCTTGTAAATTCTAATCAATTTCTGCTATTTCTTCCTCTTTGACAACAATGCCAAAGACATATTGTTTTAGCATCTTATCATGCAAGTGTAGGATTTGTAGGAACTCCAATTATATCTCCCTCTGTCACCTTACCTATTACTTATTTGGATTTTTAGTATTTTAATTATTTCAGGCAAAACCTAAAGTAAGTATCCTCTGCATCAATTTATATCATTTTAGCAATCAACTCATTTGATGCAGGATAATCTTGCTATTACTTAAGAAACCTTAGATAGGGGTATCACCCCTAACTTACATCTAAGATACTCAAATGCATCTTTAGGTAATGGTTTTGTGAAGATGTCAGCAATTTTCTCCTTTGAGTTGACATATTCCATCTTCACTTGTTTGTCTTCCACCAATTCTCTTACATAGTGATACTTAATTGCAATGTGCTTTGTTTTAGCATGTATCACAAAATTCTTTAATATGTTGATTGCACTTTTTTTATCACAATAGTGTATCATAGGTTTAGTCATCTCTTCCTTCATATCTTTCAATAGGTGCTTGGTCCATACAATATTGGTGCAATTGGTGGCAGCAACAACATACTCAACTTCAGCTATGGACTGTGAGATACAAATTTGTTTTTTGCTAGTCCAAGTGACTAAACTTTTTCCTAAGAAGAGTGCTCCTCCACTAGTACTTTTTTTGTCATCTATATTACCTCCCCAATCTGCATTAGTGTAGGCATTCAACTCAAATTTTTCAGTTCTCTTGTAGTATAAACCAAATTCATATATTCTTTTTAGGTACCTCATTCTTTTTACTACCATAAGATGATTTTCTCTTGGGTTTTCATAAAATCTTGCCACTATTTCAATAGATAATGTAATGTTTGGTCTACTATGTACAACATACTATAGCTTTCCAATCATCGATCTATACATTGTCTGATTTACTTCAGCTGACTCATCATTCTTGGATAACTTATGTCCTGTTACCATTGGTGTACTGACTGGTTTTGAATCCTCTAAGCCAAATGTTTTGAGTATCTCCTTGATATATTTTGATTGAATCACAAATGTGCCATATTTCAATTGATGTACTTACAATCCAACAAAGAATTTGATTTCCCCAAACATTGACATCTCAAACTCATGTCTCATCTAATCAGAAAAATCTTTGCATAGTGCATCTTTTCCTCCAAATACAATGTCATCAACAAAGATTTCAGATATCAAAATGTCTTTACCTTTTTTTGTCTTGATATATAAGTTGTTTTTGTCATTTGTTCTCTCAAATCCTATCTTCACAAGATATTTGTGAAGTCTCTCATACCAAGCTCTAGGCACTTGTTTCAAACCATAGAGTGCTTTATGCAATTTGCAAACCATATCCTTGTTGTCATCAACAAATCCCTCTGGTTGTTCTATATAGACTTTCTCTTCCAGTATACCATTCAGAAAAATAGACTTTACATCCATTTGGTAGACTTTAAAACCTTTGTAAGCAGCATATGCAAGTAGAGTTTTTACTCCTTCCATCCTTGCAACATAGGAAAATGTTTCGCCATGGTCCAGTCCTTCTTCTTGTGCATAACCTTTATAGACTAGTCTGACCTTATTTCTTGTGATCTCACCATTCTCATCTAGGTTGTTCCTAAATACCCACTTGGTACCAACCACATTCTTATTTTCTGGTCTTGGAACTAAACTCCAAGTTTTGTTCTTCTCTATCTGTTCAATCTCCTCTTCCATAGCTTTACAACAATCATCATCTTGTAGTGCATCTTTCACTATTTTGGGTTCAATCTTGCTTAGCAAACATGATTCATTTCTTAGTATGTTCCTTTTCATTGATCGAGCTTCCTTGTCACCAATGATTTGTTTAGTAGGTTGATGTCTTCTCACATAATTGGATAGCCTTGGTTCTTTCCTTATTTCCATGTCTGGTCTTTTAGCTTCAGAGTCACTATGCACATCTCTTTCAGGTAGCTCAACATCTCTTTCATGTGTACTAATTTTAGAGTTGAAATGCATTGTCTTTATTTTGTAACTCAGCTTCTGAATACAACTTGACATTTACTAGTTATGACTTGGTTGATACTTAAACTTTTTGTTGATTCCTGACTTGATTGGTAGCTTCTTCTTTAGCATACATTCCTTCATAGAAGTACACAAAAGATTTGTACTCTTCTAGTTTCTTGGATTCATCAACTTGAACTTATGTATGCTCATCAAAGTTTATATTTGCACTCTCCACAATTTTGTTAGTGTTACTATTTAAACACTTTATGTCTAGTGGAGTATCCAAGAAATATGCCTTCATCACTCTTTACATCAAACTTGCCATTTCAAGAATCTTTAAGAATATAACACTTACAACCAAATGCTTTGAAATGTTTTACATTGGGTGAGTGACCATACCATAATTCAAAAGGTGTTGCATTTGTACCTTTCTTGATTTTTACTTGATTCAGGGTGTAGATAGTTGTACTTAAAACTTCTCTCCAATACTTTAGACCAACATTCTTCTCTATCATTAATATTCTAGCACAGTCCATCACTGTTCTATTTCTCCTCTCTACAATTACATTCTTTGGGGGAGTTCTAGGTGCTGATGTTTGTCTCTTAATTCTTTTATCATTGCAAAATGTCTTAAATTCTTTTGATGTGAACTCTCCTCCTTTGTCTAATCTTAGGCACTTCAAACTCTTCCATATTTCTTTCTCAACCCCAGCCAAATACCACTTAAACATTTGAAATGCATCAGATTTTTTCTTTAAGAACATGATAGTCATCATCCTAGAGTAATCATCAACAAACAACATTATATATATGTCTCCTTTGTAGCTTTGCACTTCTATTGGGTCACATTAATCAGTATGGACTAACTCTAGTACTTATTTGGAAGTGTAGGTTTTTATTTTGAAACTTGACTTGGTCATCTTTTCTAGTTGACACTATTTGCACATTGTATTGTCAGGCTTTTTCAGTTTAGGCAAACCTCTAACTTTCTTCATTTTGCTAATGCTAATCAGATTATCAAAATTGACATGACATAGCCTTTTATGTCATATCCACACATCATCAAATCTTACAATAAGAAAAGAAACATCCTCCATATCTAGCTAAAATAGATTACTCCTAGTTTGGTCTCCTTTTCCCATTAGATTTCCATCAATGTCATAGATTTTGGCAGTTTTGTTTCCAAATTCTACTTTGCATCCTACATTGCCTAATTGTGACATGCTCAGCAGATTGTAGTTCAATCCTTCAACATAATATGCATTATCACATGAAATTTTCTCTATAAGCTTAATGGAACCTTTTACTTTGATTGGACATGGAGCATCATTTCCAAATCTAACACTATTGCCAGCATACTAAGTTAGAGTAACAAACTTTCTTTTGTCTCTTGTCATGTGATGTGAGCACCCACTGTCTATGATCCACCTATCATTATTCTTTACATAGGTTATTGGTTTTGTTGCCTCATCTTCATCTAACTCATCCTTCATGGCTACATAGACTACCTCATCATCATTTTCATTAGAACTCTCTTCTTCAACAATGTAGCACTTTTTGTCTTTGTCTTTGTAATCTTTGCCATCATCTTCTCTTTTGTTCTTGTGCTTGTTGCCTTCTCTATAGTTCTTTTTATGTGTGCACCTTGCAGAAATATGTCCTACTTCATTACAATTAAAACAAATGATAGACAACTTACCTTTGAATTTACCTTCTTTACCTTTGCCTCAGTGAAATCTTTTGGCTAGCAATACTTCCAATTGTTCTACATCTTCTTCATCTGTGTTGCTATCACTTGATGCATATTTTATCTTTCTTTTCTTCTTCTTTAGTTTCACCTCTTTAGTGTCTTTCAAAAATAGCTTGGCCTTGAAAGTAGATTCTAGGTTCTTAGGTCTATAGTTATCAAATTTGGATAACTCAATTGTAGTAAGTCTTCCCACTATACCTTCAAGAGTTAGTTTGTTTCTTGGTATGCATCTCAACTCTTGGATGGTTGATACTCTAATAGCATAGATGGGGAGCAAGGTTCTTAAGACTTTGCTAATAACAATTTCATCATCTAAATGACCACCCAAACTTCTTATTGCACTTACTACTTCCTTTATTCTAGAGGCATATTGAGCTATATTCTCACCTTCCTCCATTCTCATGTCATCGAACTTTCCTCTGAGGCTTTCTCTTTTTGCTCTTTGGACATTCTAATCTCCTCCATAAATATTTGACAAGGTTTTCCACATCTTGAATCCAGAGGTACATCCCTTGATGTCATCAAATTCAAACTAGCTGAGGGCAGAGGCAATCTCCAACATTATCTAATTGTGCTCCTTCTTTTTCTTCATATCTTCTATAGTAGGGATACCATTTGGATCAACATGTTCCACTTCAATTAAGGTTTGTACATGACCACCTATTGATCCAAGATGCAGCTTCATTAAACTTTTCCATGCTGCAAGACTATCTCTATTGAGCTTGGGAACTTCTCTCTTGGACATCTTGATCCTTCTGCTTCTAGTACCTTTAAACCAAATCAACAAATGGCTCTGATACCAATTGGTAGAAATGATTTAGAATAACTAAGAGGGGGGGTGAATTAGTTATTCAGGGTCCAAATGTCCTAATAAAACTTTTTCACTAAGTATAGTGAGCCCATTTAAACTAACCATGCATCCAAGCTAAACATTTTTCTTAGCAAGTTACTGATAAATCAACATGCAGGAGTAAGACATGAAAGATCAGCACATAACATAGTGATTTACGTGGAAACCCAATTTGGGAAAAACCACCAGTAACATGCCCTATGAAAGCCCTACCCTATTAAAGGCTACAAAACACACTATTAAATGTGACCTAGTTAAAGGATTTCAACCACCTTGTTAGAAGTGGGTTTGGTTAAAGGACTCTAGAACATTCACTTGGAATGTCACCCTGTTAAAGGATTTACAAAATGGTTGTTAAACCAACCTAAGTCCGTAGGATTTTTTCCTAACTGGTACAATTGTTAGAGAGTAAAAATAAGGGCTTTTGATCTAATATAACTCACAACATAACTTGTAGATTTCATATTTCAATTCACAAATTTTCTTGGCTTTTAGTCTCTTTAGCTTTGATAGCTTGTCCTCGTTCCAAGCTTTGTCTCCTTAAGTCTCCATGCTTGTTGTGCCAATGCAATCACCTCTTTGGTCACCTATTGAAGTAAAGTCTTTGTACTCTGTTCCTCCCTCTCAATGTCTTCTCCTTGGCACTGCACACTCTCTCCTACCCCTTTGCTTCTTGACATGTAACTCCTTAAATAGAAGTTTGGAATACTTTTCTTGCTCTTATTTTGGGTTCGAATGGATTAGGTAAGATATGATGTATCTTCCCCTTATCTTGTTTTCTTCTAGAAACATCATGTAGAATCCCCCTATATTTGCTTAAAAATACTTAACCTAGAATTTTGTGCCACCAACTCAACATTCTTATCTTCCATCTGGTTTACAAAATTCAAGGTAACAAAATTGTTGGCTCAGATTTGGTGAATTTTTGACTTTTCAAATAATGCAGTAGCTCAGTACTACTGACTTTCTGATGCTCGATACATATTGTGTTACTTGGTACCTATTATGGATTCACTTGACATCAACTAAGTTTTACTGATGCTCGACACCTATTACATTCTATCTAGCTCGACACCTGAACTTGCTCGACACCTTCTGTTTCACTTGACACACACTAGATTTTGCATTTTCTTGGCACTTATTGATAATCTACTCAGCATTAACTAACTTTCTCAACACCCATTGATGAATTTAGTCAATCTTTGCAAACAAATTTCTTACAACTTATTCTTCTAAAGTTTCTAAGTGTAGTCAACCTCTGTATCTTCAAGTGTATTATCAATATGTCATTTTACCAATGTCTTGACTAATCCTTGTACTTCATTACAAAACCATAACTCAACCTTTCCCTTAGGTGCTTTTGTTACATCTTATTGATTAAATCCTCTTCATCAATCAACTAAGTGATAGTACTCGGATCTTATAAGCAATTGTCATTCCAACAAATAGTAAGTTTGACATTAGTGACAAAACAAAGATTGAAAACATTCTTTATGAACAATCTCCCTTCTTTAATAATGATCTTTTCAATCAGATTTCAACATGAACATCATGTAATCAAATCAACACTTGTTCTTTACATCATCAAATAATCACCTATTCCATTAACTTCATCAATTATGCTAACGAATTTGTCATATGATTTGTTCTACTTCTAAGGTTTTTTGGGTAGCCATATTTTGTAAAATTTAGGCTTAATCATAACTTGATCCAAAGTAGTTATTCTAAGTTCAAAAACCTATTCTAGGTGATCACGTTTGGAAGTTTCTTAGTTAATTAATATAAATAGTTTTGTTTCAAATAACTAACCAGTTATAAGATGTAGTTACTTAATTACCTCAAGTACTTAGAAGATGTAGTTAGTTAGTTGCCTCAAGTAGTTATAAGAGGTAGTTAGGTAGTTATATGAAGTGGTTGAAGTTGCTATACCACTCGTTGCCTATAAATTTGAGAAAACTTATTATAAAAGGGGTTCCAAACTTTCTTACATAAGGTCATTGTAAAGAAAATTGAATGGTATTTTCAAGAAAAGAAATAAAGAACAATTTTGGAAGTGCTTTCAAAGTTCGCATGTGTTATTATTCATGATCATATGTTCATTAGTGGATATTTTTTCTTGAGTGTCTTATGTGGGTTGATTGAACTTATAATTTTTTTGGTATCTTAAGAGAGATGTGTTGAATATTTTTAGATATAGAATATTTCCCTCTTTCTCATTTTTCTTTGTCATGTATGTTTATTCTTTAAAAATTGCAAAATATCAAATACACCTATCACACGAGGGAGTTATCCTTCTAAAATATAGATAATTATCACACCTCCAACGTGGTTTATTCAATTGTTATATTTAGTTTGTAACTCGTATATTGGGAACTTTGTCATGAATATTCCAAAGTGACAAATATTTTTACTTGCATAATTTTAAGACAACTTTTATTTTATCTTTCAGAGAGACTCCTTCTAATAGTATCAATTTCATTGGAAATGAATTGATTTGGTTAGCACAATGTTTGTACAATGTTGTGGATATCTCTTTGAGTCAAAAAAAGGGGAGATTCTCATATATTGACATTAGGAATAGAAGCATGATATCTATGTAATGATTTGAAAAAAATAAAAAAATTGTCAAGAATATTTTTCCAAGTGTCTTTTTTTGTTGCATGAGCTTTCCCATTTTTGTGATTGGATTGGGTTGACAAGGGGTTTGATAGGTTTTGTCTTATGTCAGATTAGTCATGTCATCATGGTAGGTTAATTTTGAATGAAACTTCTCGTTATTCCATCACTATTTACATATGAAATAAGTTTAATTTATTGGTTTGGCATATGTATTTCACTCTCTCTTTGATTTCTAAGGGGTTCTTAAATCATCAAAGTTGGAAGATAAAAGATAGAGATACCTAAATAAATGAATTGTTACCTTTGATATTGGTGTCAAAGTAGGAGAGACTTAGTGAAGGGGGGTCCTATTGGTTAAAGAGGAGATGGATATCGATGATACATTCTCAAGTGAAAGGGGGACCTGATGTTCATGGGAGGTGATGTATGAAGAGATTGATAGAGATCAATTATCATGTAGACATGAGCCAAAGGGGGAGAGCTTCCACAAGGGAGAGATCTAGTAGGAAGAGCCAAGAAAAGAAAATAAAAACATGAAGAAGAGAGAAGAAGAGATGAAGTAGTATCCTAGAGGGAATACATACAAAATGCTACAAGTATAGAGAGAACTTGAAACATTATTTGAAGATGTAGGTGTTGCCATCAAGTTGTTGTAGTAATTTATGATATCACACTTTGTCATGATATAAATGAGTGTTTTCATCAATAAATAAGTTATTATAGTGTTGCCATCAATGCCAAAGAGGGATATTGTTGGCATAACTGATGGAGTGATAGAGTAATGAAGTGATTAGTGATTGTTGGCATAATTGATACAAAGTGGTGATAATAGATGAAGAGATTGTTGAAAGGATGGTATGTGATGATTTGATCAAAAATTTGATAGCAAGTAAATCAAATATTGGGTTGTCATTGATGCCAACTATTTGACTAGGTGTTTTTAGCATGTTACATATATTAATTCAGTAAATGACGAGTTGTGGCATGAACTTAGTATTTATATCCTACAAGAAATCTAATGTATGTGTCATGATGCTATGTTTATGATAGAAACTTTTTTGTGAAGAATTGAGTAAGTTATGATTGATGAGGTTAAAGTGGCTAATTACTAACATAATCAGTTATAAATAGTTAATTGATTTGTATTTTACTTCAAATCGATAATATGTTTTAGGATCGATCATAGAATATGATTGGTGATGATTTATAGATGATGTGGATAATATATCACCTTATATTGTGCACATGTAAAGGTAGTTCAATGATCTATAGGTGATGCTAATAGGAAAAAGATAATGGGTAAAAAGATAAATTGGATAAATACTTGATCTATATAAATAGATGAATAGGTAAATAAGTAAAGGTTAAATAGGTGAAAAAAGACAAGGTGATGAAGATTTGGGGAGTGGTCAAGAAATTCAATTTTTTATTGGGATCAATGATGATATTTGAGAAGAAAGAATGTAGTTGCATGATTTATGGAAAATTTTCAACAACAAATTGATTGAGATATGTATGAGGAGGATTATTCAAGAAGTTTCTTTTTGGTCAAAATAACTTATGAGATGAAAAAATTTACAAGAAATCAAAAGAAAATAGTTTATGAATGGTTAGATGTGTTTTGACTTACCTAAATTGATTTGGATTGTTGGATCTAGGGATTTTTAAGGTGGTGGAAATTTTTTTAAGGATAAAATAATAAAGAAGCTTTTTTTTGATTTGTAAAGTTGGATATAGATTCAATAGCTTAGGAAGTGCAAGAATCAAGTGTGATAAAGCTAGAGAAGAGTGTTGGGTATATTGAAGAGATAAAATACTTAATTGGATCTAATCATATAGAGGTAGTGCAAATCATAAATCATTTTCTTTCTATTACTCTCTAACCATTGTAACAACAAAATCCTTTAACATGGCTTATTCAATCAGGCCCAATTAGATCTCCTCTAGAAACTTGAAGTTTATAAATGATTGGACATAACCCATTATAACATTGGAAGAGGGTTTTGAATCACACTTGTTTGAATGTCATAAATAATCTTAGAACCTTGGACTACTAATTGGTAAGGGATTTATGGTAGCCATCTTTTAGAAGAAACATTTTCCAAGTTAAGGAGGTTGTGTTGCAAAGAAACTCATTGTCTTAAAGGATTTTCTTTAAGAAACCTTGGAAAGGTGGGACAATCCCTTAGGGTGAACTTGGACACAAGTTCCTTGACATCAACAAGACAAGATAATAGACAAATGGGACTACATACTCAAGAATATCAAAGGTGCCTATAAAACAAGGAAACAACTAGAACTCTTTCAATATAGTATTGGGGCCTTCTATGATTTCCCTCTAAAAAATACATAGACTATCAACTACTACAAACTATCAATCTACCCATTAAGAATTTGAATATTTATTCTATAAATTGTAGACTAGAATCAAGTGCTCACAGATCCTCTCTACTTGCATCTGCATATCCCATCAACACACGATCCTCTAATTTGTCCTAACTTAGGGGCATACAACCAAGGAAACTATACAAGGCTTGAAAAAAGTGACATCCTAGTTGAGCTGTGGTATCTCTTTTTAAGAAAAAAAATCCACAAAGGAAAAATAATGCTCCCAATGTAATTTTTGGTCTATTGTTTACATATCCAAAATCTCCTCCAAGATCTAGTTAACTCTCAGTGTCTAAAAAAATGACTTTAAATGATATGAAGAACTAAAGTTTAACTTTATCCTCAAATTCTATTGGAGGGAATCTCAAGAATGAGATTTAACAATATGTTCTTGATCTGAGATGATCATCCTAGGAATGTTGTACAAGAAAATAATATCCTCCATGAAGAATCTTGCAATAGTAGATGTTGTATAAGCTGATCAAAAGGGTGATAAGGAAGAAACCTTAGTTAACCAATCCATAGTGACCATAATAGTGTAAAGTTTTTAAATATCTTCTTGCATTTTATTCACTCCTAGATATGTTGAATAAAGTAATGTTTCCATTCTCGTGTAGCTTATTCTAATTTTTTTTTCTAGCTTTCTAAATGATCATTCTTATGTATCTTTCATCCTCTGTTCTCCATTTTGTAAGTGTTCAAATTTGTGAATAGTTGCTAATGATCAAATCCCTTTAAGTAGTAATGAATAGAACTATTTTAGTTTTCTATTAATAGGGAAAAAGTAGGTTTTGAGGGGACCATTCACCATTTTTGCCCCTCCTTCAAAAATCCAATTTTCAGGGTGGCAACTGTGTTCACATCCTATGGATTATTCATTATTTACCATGCAAGCCAATGGGATACGATGAAGTCTTTTGAATTTTTTTTTAGTCTAAAGTTTCTTAAGACCTTCATTTTGAAGGAACAATTATGAACTATAATGACATGATCATTCCTTTTACAAGGTCGCAAGTAGTTAAGGAGTAGTTTTCAATCAAGTCATGACAGTGCAAAACCATTGGCTCAAACCATCAATATAGCTTCACAAATCACAAGGATAACTTTCATTTTTAGGGTGCCACATCATGATCTCTAACTCTAATAATTCACAATGGAAGTCATCACATGGTCACAAGTGGTTAAGCCTAAACCATGGTCAATGTTGTAATGTAGTGATTCCCTTTATCACTTGTTTGTATGGTTATTGTTTGAGTTAAAATTTCAAGTGGTGACATTGAGATCTTCCTCCTATTCACATAGTTATGAATGGTTAAGGTCAACCATAGGTCAAGGTCACAAAGTGGCAAAATTCTACTATCACATATTTGTGGAGTTGAGAGATGGCTTGATAGTTTAGGCCACAATGTTGCAAATGTTTATGGGTGGCATAGTCGCAAGGAGTTAAGGGTTAATTGAGGCTAGAGCTACAAAGCACCCTTATCACATCACTACTAAGTTAACATCAAGGTTAAAAGATCAATTCATGATGGTACAATTATGGTTAAAAGATAGTCTTTGCTAGGTCGCAAGTGTCCAAGTTGCAATTCATATGTAAGTCGCAACTGTGCAAAAAGGAAGCATATGCAGTAAAGGTAACATTAGTTTTAGCTACTAAGGGGTGACAAGTAAGACATATTTGTCTTCACACCATCGCATGGTTAGAAAAATATTAAATCTAAACCATGGCAATGATGCAAAGAGCTAATTACACATTGCTCACAAGATTGCACTAGTTAAAGGAATATAGTGAATGTAAGCTACAAAGTAGCGATAAACATAAAATGAAGCAGTTGAAAATTTTGTAGGGTCTGATAGCTAATGAAGGAAATAAGTCAGAAATTTGCAAAATAAGGTGATGAGCATGGGTCAATAGATAGTTGAATATCTAAACAAGGTGACAAAATGCTTTAGTATTATTGAGCCATGTGGCAGGTTTGATGGTCAAATTGATGACATATTTGATTTAGCACATCGAAAACACACTTAGAGGCAACTCTTTAATGGTGAACTAATTCATTGATTGTCTGCAACTACTTTTAGATCACCTCCACACCTATTTGATACAACGGACACCCCATTGCCACTTTGAGTTAGCTTTCTAGCTAGCTATGTAGTTATAACTATCATTTTTGTCTCTTCAAGGTCATAATCAGTATGAAGACATGATTTTTTGCATTGGGAAACACACTCAATCAAATCTTCTTTAGATCAGCAATGATTGTTCTTTAGAAAATGTAATGGTAGTAGTTGAGCTTGATTTAAGGAATATAATTCTCAGTGGTATCTCCTTGTTCCATTTAAATCGTGCAATATATTTTTCCTTATATTGATGTATTACTTTCATTCTTTAGTTATATGTTGTGTTAATTTGTCTTTTAATGATATAGAGTGAAGTCCCTTATACCATTTCATTGATTTATGGTCTGTGCATGATTGTTGAGTCAAAGCTAAGATAGAATCTGTGTATCTAAGAATTATATTGATGAATTTTTCTTCCTTGGGTAGGGATAAGATTGAACAATAATATTTGGTGTATCACCCCTCTTAGATTAGAATAAGTAGTTTTCTTTCATGCATTCCTTCTCCATTTTCCTGTCAAGAAATAGTTAAGTGCACCCTGATAGTAAGGAATTCAACCTTCTCTAGAGACTCAATCTCTAATTTCAAAGTCCCACACTTTTGAGATTGTTTCCATGTTACACGAGGTTTTCTTTAGGTAAAAAAATTAGGAAATAGTGCAAACTTTCATGTCAACAATTTTTGGCATGCCTGGTGGGACAAATATTTAGATTCATAAGTTTGCTAGTTATGTAGTTGATCTTTATTCACTGAGAAGTTGGATTTTTTTCTTAGTGCCATCAACCTTTAGAGGCATTCATCTAACAACATGGTGACTTTATGCATCTTTCGATTTCACAAACCAAGTGCTGGTATGATTTTAAGCCTTTATATTTCCCTAAGATTTCTATGAAGTTGTCTTCCTAATTGATTTATCATGGATTCCCTCCAAATAAATGCCTCTCATTTTCCCCCAAATCATGAAGAGCTTGTTCCTCAACCCTCTCATACCCTATATTAGCTACAACCTAGTTATGAATAGCCTACCCAGTCTTCCTAAGAACCCTGTAGTCATCTTAGGTCGAAGGTTAGAGTGTTTTATAACCACTTATATAGTTTGGGGTTCAAGTTTACTAACCTTGGAAATATTTTAAGCCATGTTGAAAATCCATACCCAAATATAGACTACGGGTTTTTTTTATCATGTTATTCTTATTATGACTTCTTGGATTAAAGAGTTGTAGGATGACAAGGTGATATGGGAGAATGATCCTTATGTTTGCATCATGGTGTCTAAAGTTGTTGATATTTTCAATAAATCTCGTTAGACCCTCCTTAGGTTGTAGCAAGAGGAAGAATTAAGATAGAGGAGACTTGAGGAGGAGGAAAGAATCAATCTTGCCCAAATACAGAGATTTGAATTATAGGAGCCTCCAAGGAGGAAGTTTGCTAGCTTCAAGAAAAGTAGTTGTCCTTAGATTTCCACTTCAAGCTACCCTGAACCTCAACCTACAGTTCAAACATCTCCACATGTCAATAATGATGAGCCCCAAAATTATTTTTGTCCCTTATTTATAGTTCATGAAGAAGTTGACATGTATTTTCCCACATCAGAGACAACAAAAGAGAAGCCACCGATTAAAGAACATGTGCTACAACAAGATGTTGAGGAAGAGGAACATCAGAGGGAGATCCTTGTCCTCAAGGAGGAAAAAATTGGTGTGCATGAGGATTCTCCTTAGCCTACATGCAATGTCACAACAAAGAAGACAATCCAAGAAGAAGAGTTTCTTTCTTCTTCAAGCCATCATAGGGATTTTTGTGACATAAGGACATCATAGTGGGTGGGGGAGATTGATTTCTACAAACTTGAGGCCTCGTGCTTATCTAACAAGTCATATTCCACATATGAGGAACATTTGTTGTAGGAGAAAACCCTTCATGATATAGAGGATGAAAAAGAGAATCCCAAGGATAGCTCCATCCTTGAGGAAGAACATGTTGACATGTATGGGGTTGCCCATCAACCTATGCATGTTATTGCCACTATAAAGGAGGAGGTTGAGGATGACGATGATCTTTTGGATGAGTTTGATGTTATCTTCTCTTCCATATATGTTGAATCATCATCTCCTATATATGAAGATCATTTTCGATAGTTGCAACAAGTAGAGAACCACACCATACTAGTAGCTCCCAAGGAGATGGCTCACAAACAACATGAAGAGAAGGTGGAGATTATTTCTTCACAAGACAAGGAGCCACTCCCAAATCAATTGGATGCTACAATTGCAGAGCACATGAACCTGGTCAAGGCTGATTTCCTAGACCCAACACCATCAAGAGGATGCCCTATAAGGCATCTAGCTCTGTAGCAATGTAAGTTTCCCCTAGTCATGTTAATTCCAAAGTATGAGGGATATGTATATGAGGAAGAGAAAGCATGTTTTGTTCAAAATCAAGGTGACCCAGTGCTAGAAAGCTTCATGGTCTTCAACATTGGGGAAAAAGTGTTCAATGTAGCAGTGTACTTGTCATGTCTACTGATATTTTTAGATGTCCATGTACATGGAAAAAGAAACCAACTTGTGAGGAAAGATAACTAATTTAACAAGCCAATCAATGAGTTTTTTTAGCTCTCATATTTGTAAATTCTTTTATATAGAAGAGTAGGTGTTTTTTCAATTTTTTAGTTTTCCAAGAAGTGCATGAGCATAGGCTTTTCTCTATGAGATAGCCAAGTTTTGAAGTTTTTGTAGAGGAGAAGAGTGTGTGATTTTAGATAGCATACGAGGTTCATTTTTTGGTGACTCCAGCCCAATGGATTGCTTAAGCCCACTAATCTCATGCTTAGCAAGGAAGCATCCCCTCTGAGTTGCCAAAATTGTTCATCATTTTGGCACCTCCTTCCCAAATCTAGTTTTCAAGGTGGCAACCATGTTCACGTCCTTTGAATTATCCATTATTTACCATGCAAGCCAATGGGATACAACAAAGTCTTTCAACTTTTCTTTTAGTCTTAAGTCTCTTAAGTCTCTTAAGACCTTCAATTTCAAGGAATAATTCTTGTAGAAGTTGTGAAAACTAGCTTCATAGTTCGCCAAGAACAACTACATGCAAATAACCTGTGCTAAAGAGAAACCAGAGAAGAAAAATAGTGTAGCTTGGAAATCTTAATGGAGTGAGAGAAAAATGTATTCCAAAATAATGAAAACAAAATTACAAGAGTTTGACCTTAAATGTGAATGAAACCCTAAAAGGGAAATAAAACTAGTTGCACATTATAATTAATATAAAATATTAATTATATGCACTTAAGAGATAGCTCAATTAAACTAGAGTAATAAACAACATAATTAATTAAATAAACATGATCTAATTAATAAGCATAAATAAGTAATTACTCTAACACCCCTCCTTAAGAAAAGCTTAGGAAGTAAGCTAACCTAGCAAAGCAATGAAAGTAGGAAAATGGGTCCCAGCAATAAGGCTTGATCAGGTAACCAAAACAAGGAAATCTTTGTAAATTGGAGACAATAGAGAAAACCCAGTGGGAAAAAATCCTCTCCAAAAAGAGATAGAACAAACATGCAGAAAAAACATGAAGGAAGGAAGGCCTTAACAACACCCCCCAAGGACAACTTTTGTAACCCTAAGCATAGATCATAACTAAAGATATCATGGTGATGCAAAAGGTTTGGTAAAGATGTTAGCAACCAGTGCATTAGTGAGAATGTACTCCAAAGAGAAAACAAAAGCTTGAATCTATTGATGGGTGAAATGCATATGAAGCTCAATGTGTTTAGTACACTGATGCTGCACCAAGTTGCAGTAAATATGAATAGCTCTGTAATTATCACACCATAGAATAGTGGGACAATTAGGAGGAAAACCAAACTCAGTCATCAACTGTCGAAGCCATAAGATCTCCTAACTAGAAATCACTACTTCTCTATACTTAGCTTTGGTAGATGAAAGTGCATGAGCATGCTACTTCTTGCATGACCAGGTGATAGGACCAAAGCAAAGACAAAAAACAAAGCCAAAAGTAGACTTCTAATCATCAACATCACCAACCCAAACTGAGTCAGTCTAGCCAACAATGTGAGGAGTCCCTAATATGTAATGAATGCCATACATAAGTGTGCCCTGAATGCATATAAAACTACACTTGGAATCTTGCCAATGACTCTCATGAGGCTCATGGGAAAACTAAGAGATAAGACAAACTACAAAGGAGAGATTAGGATGGGTGTGAGTTAGGTACAACAAGCTGCCAACCAATTGTCGGTACAATGTGGGATCCACTGAATGTGAAGTGCCAGAGAGAGACAAGGTTACACCTAACTAAAAAGGTGTAGGAGTAGGCTTGCAATCAAGCATGTCAAAGTGTCAAAGCATGTCAAGAGCATACTTCTGTTGATAAAAAAAAAATACCAGTAGAGGACTGAAAAATTTGTAGACCAAGAAAGTAGTGTAATAGACCAAGATTAGTCATCTCAAACTGTTCCATCAATGCACGTTGAACATCCTGGAGCATAAAGGATGAGCTACCTATGAGGATAAGATCATCAACATATAGCATAAGGATCCAAACCTCAACCTCAAGATGTTGAATATACACTATAAGATTGAAATGGCAGCATGTGAAGCCTATAGAAAGTAGAAAAGAATCCATCTTCCCATACCAAGCCCAAGGGGCTTGTTTGAGACCATATAACGAGCGTCAAAGCTTGCAAACCAAGGAGGAATCTTACACAAATCCCTAAGGTTGCTCTATGTAAATCTCCTCAATAAGATCACCATGCAAGAATGCACTCTTCACATCCATTTGAAAAATGGGCCATCCCTGAGAAGTTGTGAGGGATAAGACAAGGCAAATAGAGTTCATTTTGGCAACAAGGGAAAATGTCTTAGTGTAGTCAATACGCTCAACTTGTGAAAAACCCTTCGCAACAAGATGTGCCTTGTACTTATCAATCAAACAATTAGCAACAAACTTAATACGATATAACCATTTGCATTGCACTAACTTTCTTCCCTTAGGAAGAGGACAAAGATCCCAAGTATGAATCTTCATCAAAGAAGAATACTCCTCCTCCATGGCACTATCCCACTTAGAATGTCTTGTCATAGCTGCAAATGTCTAAGGATTAGTGCAAATAGCATGACTCAAAAGACTAGAACCTACAGTATGAGAACGGGTGCAACGAGAAGTGGAAGGGTCACCAACTAGAGATCTTGTAAGCTTAGCTGTAACATGAGCCCATTTAGGCATATGTGGAGGGTCCCATGGTAGAAGATCATCATCCTCATCATCCAAAAAAGAGATTGGAAAGGATGATGAAGTAGTGGTAAGTAAAGTAGACTCCAGAGGTAGGGTATCTACTACAGGAAGGCATTCATCAAACTGGACATCCTTTCGAAATAGGACCTCTCTAGAATCAAGATCAAACAACCTGTAAGCCTTAACATCCACACAGTAGCCAACAAAAATGAGGTGTCAGCTCTTCTATTCCATTTCTATCCTCTGAGCATCTGGTACAAATGCACATGCTTCACTACTAAAAACTCAGAATGAAGATACATCAGGCTTGACATGAGACCAAACCTCCTTAGGAGTCATATGTCAAACTACCTTGTGAGGCATTTGATTCTAAATATAGTTGGCACAGTTTTCTACCTCTACCCAAAAGATGAATCCATGGACCTAGACTAAATCATACAATTAGCCATCTCCTAAAGTGTTATGTTCTTTCTCTTTGCCACACCATTCTACTGAGGGGTGTATGTTACTGAAAACTGACGTTGAAGACCATGTTCAAAGAAAAAATCCCTGAAAGCTTGGTTCACATACTCCCCCCCATTATCTATATGTATCCATCAAATAGAAAGACCAGACTGCTTCCCCACAAATGTCTTGAAGACTCAAAATGAACCAAAGACACCAAACTTGTACTTCAAAAAGTACACCCATGTGTTTCTGGAGAAGTCATCAATAAAAGTAAGCACATATCTAGCACTGAAAAAAGGAGTGGGAAATTACATGAGGTCACTATGAATCAACTCCAATGGTGCAAAAGCATGAGTAGCTCATCCATGTGGAAAAGGATCCCTATGGTGTTTGCCAAGAACACATCCATGACAAACATCATCTATGCAAGAAATTTTGGGAAGCCCAAGAAAAAGTGCATTTATGCTCATTTTTTCAAGATATCTATAATTGACATAACCCAAATGCTCATGCCAAATTCTGCTTACTAAATCTATTTGTGCTACAAGATAGGAACCTGTGTTATCAAAAGACTCAAATCTATCAAATCTATAGAATCAAGATACAGAGTCAACACTCCCGGTAGCCACAATCAACTCAAAATCATGTAAGTCCTAAATAACCACATCATGTGGTGAGAACTCAACTATCTTTCTAGAGCTGGAGTGGAAAATCTGATAAATAGAAAATAGGTTTTTTGAGATGTCAAGGAAAAAAATAACATCCTAAAGAGAACCCCTAGCTAATGTAATAGAACCAAAACCCAAGACTAAAAGATGTGATGAGTTCCCCACAACAATCTGTAAAGTAGCACAAGGAGCAAGTGATGTGACCAACTACTGAGTGTTTGTCATATGGTGAGAGGCACTAGAATCAAGAATCTAGGTAGGCCTAGAAGTCATAGTTCATGTAGTAAGAGTGTGACCTTTCCCTACAAGTGGGATGAAGTCTTAGGAGCTGAAATGTGGTGCTCTTGTTAGGCTTCCTCTAAAGCCTCCAAACATTACCAGCATCTAGAAATAGGATGTCCATCCTTTCCACAAAAACTATAGGTCTTAACTAATTTCTTCTTAGTCTTAGAGGTAGACTCAGTAGACTTCAAAGAATATTTACCCTTGGAAGGGTTAGCTAGAGGTTTAGAATTAGTTTTTGGTGTATCTCTCTTTAGTTTAGCTTTCTATTTTGGTTTACCTTAAGAAGACTAAGCAATCAGTGCTCTGCTAGAAGAGCGAGAGGCATCCACTTTTTAGATCTTTGCCTATTCCTATGTCAACCAATTGCAGAAAGTCTCAAAAGAAGGCATCTAATGTTTTTTACCCAAGCCATCCATAGTCAAGTAGAAAGTGGAAGAAAAGATTTGATATTGTCCTTGCAACTTTGAGAGTATTAAAAAAATACACTCATCATCTGTTTTATTTTTCCCACATCCTTGTAAAACTGAATGCAAAGATTTGAACTTCATCAAGAAGTCATGAATGATGGGAAATCTAGTAGGTTTCAAAGAATTTAACTCTACATCAAGCTATAGTGCTCAGAACTCATTCACTATGTCAAAAAAGTTGTGAAACTTGGTCCAAATAGCTCGAGGAGTGGTCAAACCATCCAAGTGAAATAGGAGACTATCAGAGATATTTAGTGCAATCAAGCCCATGGCTTCATCCATTTTTCTCCTATGTTGAAGAACCTCAAAAGGGTGTTGCAAGATAGGTTAATTCTCATCCAAACATACCATAAGAAGCTGACTCATGTGTGCTTTCCAATTGTGGTAGTTGTGTGGTGTTAATCGAGCCATAGAGGGGTTCGACATTGAGAGAAGAAGATGGAAGTAGAAGGGTCAATTCTAAAGTAAATTACAGAAAGGAAAATGTGTCCCTCCCACAACATATAAATATATCCCTTGCAAAACCAAAGAAACAACTATCGAAAGCACAAAAAATTGAGAAAAAAATTGGATGCCAGATGCAAAGAGGGAGGAAATTGAAGCCTCTACTTCAATTCCAAAAATAGGAGCTCAAATGGCCTTGTAAGAAAATGAAACCTACATCATTGTCTCCATCTTGAAACTAGCTTTTTGGTGCTTCTTTCAAATTAAAAAAAGAAGGTGGGAAGGTGGCCTGCCAGTGGTGGCTAGGTGCAGGTTGAGCTGCTAGTGATGCATTAGTTACGGTGGGTTGTAGGTTGGGCACAGGCAGTGTGCTAGTGGTAACAAGGTGGCGCACTAGTGGCCACTAAGCGGAGTGGCCAAAATTAAAGATTTTTTAAAAAAAAAATTTACTTTTGCAATTCGTATGGCCCTGGGGAGGCCAAATTTTTTTCAAAGGCTATAGTGGCCGAAACTCACAAATTTTATATGAATTTTGACTATAACAAGCTTTCTAAGCATGATGGCAGAATCCATTTTTTTTCAAAGGGCACCAAAAAAAGGTGCCTCATCCAGATTGAAGAAAAGAAACCTCAAAAAAGCTAGCATTTCTATTTTTGAATCATGGCTTCAAGATCTCCAAACTAGGTAGTAGTAGGGAAGCTCTGATACCATATAGAAGTTGTGAAAACCAACTTCACAGTTTGCCAAGAACACCTACATGCAAATAACCTATGCTAAAGAGAAACCAGCGAAGGAAAAAAGTGTAGCTTGGAACTATCAATGGAGTGAGAACAAACTGTATTCCAAGATAATGAAAATGAAATTACAAAAGTTTGACCGTAAAGGTGAATGAAACCCTAAAAGGGAAATAAAACTAGGTTGCGCGTTATAATTAATATAAAATATTAATTATATACACCTAAGAGATAACTTAAGTAAACTAGAGTAATAAAAAACTTAATTATTTAAATCAACATGATCTAATTGATAAGCATTAATAAATAATTACTCTAATAATTCTGAGTTGTGACAATGCGATCATTTTGTTTGTGAGGTTGTGAGTAGTTAAGGAGTAGCTGTCAATCAAGTTGCAAAGGCATGAAATAGTCAACTCAAATTGTCAGCACAACTTCACAAGTCATAGGGCTAACTTTCATTTTTAGGGTGCAACATCATAGTCTCTAACTCCAACAGTTCACAATGGTAGTCATCACATGGTTGCAGGTGGTTAAGCCTAACCCATTGTCAGAGTTGCGATGTAATGATTCCCTTTATCACTCATTCACAGGGTTAACAACTGAGTTACATTTCAAGTGGTGATATTGTGATCTTCCTCCTATTCACACAATTACAAATGGTTAAGGTTGACCCTAGGTCAAGGTCAAAAAGTGGCAAAAGCCTACTATCACATGTTCATGGAGTTAAGAGATGGGTTGATAGTTTAGTTCATGATGTTGTGAATGGTTATGACTCGTATAGTCAAAAATAGTTAAGGGTTAATTGGGGTTAGAGTTAAAAAGTAGTGAAGCACCCTTCTCACATCATCACTAAGTTAGCCTCAAGGTTAATAGATCAAGTTGTGATAGTGTGAGTATGGTTAAATGATAGTCTTTACTAGGTCCTAGATGTCCAAGCTGCAATTCATATTTAACTCACAACCATGTGAAATGGAAGCATATGCAATAAAGGTAACATCAGTCACAGTGTTGCAAACATTTGATGCTATGATTAGTTTTAGCTGGGAAGGGGTGACAAGTAATACATAACTCTCTTTGTACCATCTCACTATTAGAAGACTATTAAGTATAAATCATGGTGATGATGCAAAGAGCTAATTAAAAATTTCTCATTGGGTCACAATAGTTAAGGGAATACAATAAAGGTAAGCTATAAAGTAGTAATAAACATAAAATGAAGCAGTTTACAGTTTCGTAGGGTCAGACAGCTAATGAAGGAAATAAGTTGTGAAGCCTCAAAACAAGGTGATGAGCACAAGTCAATAGAAATTTTAATGTCTAAACGAGGTGGAAAAATTATTTAGTATTATTGGGCCACGTGGCAAGTTTGATGGTCAAATTTATGGCATATCTAATCTAGCACATTGAAAACACTCTCAGAGGAAGTTCTTTAATGGTGAACTAATTCCTTGATCAAATGCAACTACTTTTTGATGATCTTCATGCCTATTTGATACAAATGAAACCCCATTACTACTTTGAGTTAGCTTTCTAGCTATCTATGTAGTTATGACCATTGTTTTTGTCTCTTTGAGGTCAAGATCAGCATGAAGACATGATTTTCTACATAAGGGAACACACTCAATCAAATCTTCTTTGGATCAACAATGATTGTTCTCTGCAAAATTTAATGGTAGTAGTTGAGCTTGGCTTAACAAAGAAGTTTCTTAGTTATGCTTGAATTGTAAAAAGAAAGTTTTGTAATCCCTCCAAGGGTCAGTCTTTTCTCTGATTCTATAGCAGTAGTATTCTATGCTCTATTAATGTAATTCCCCTTTTGCGTGTGAATGAATATATTTTCCAATGGTATCTTCTTCTTCCATTTATATATCGTGCAACATATTTTGCCTTATATTGATGTATTGCTTTCATTCTTCAATTATATGTTGTGTTGATTTATCTTTGAATGATATAGAGTGAAGTCCCTTCCTTATACCATTTTACTAATTTTTTATCTATGCATGATTGTTGAGTCAAATCTAAGATATAACCTATGTATCTGAGGATTATATTGATGAATTGTGCTTCCCTGGGTAGGGATAATATTGAACAATACTATTTGGTATATCCCCCCTCTTAGATTAGAATAGGTAATTTTATTTCATGCATTCCTTCTCCTTTTTCCTCTCAAGAAATAGTTAGGTGCACCATGATAGTAAGGAAGTCAACCTTCTCTAGAGACTCAATCTCTAATTAGAAATTCCCACATGTTTGATATTGTTTCCATGTTACACATGGTTTCCTTTAGGTAAAAAATTTAGGTAAGGGTACAAACTTTCATGTCAATAGTTTTTGGCACACCCGATGGGACAAATATTCAGATTGACAAGTATAGTGGTTAGCCAGTTGATCTTATTCAATAAGAATTGGGTGTTTTTCTTAGTGCCATTTTCCTTTGGAGGCTTTCAGCTAACACCATGGTGACTGTATGCATCTTTTAGTTTCACAAATCAAATTTTGGTATGATTTTTAGCCTTTATATTTCCCCAAGATTTTTCTAAAGTTATCTTCCTAAATTCTTTGTCATGGATTCCCTTCATATAAATGCCTCTTACTTTCCCCCATATCATGAAGAACCTTCTCCTTAGCCCTCTCATCCCCTATATCAGCCATAGCCTAGTTGTGAATAGCTTGCCCAATATTCCTTAGAACCTTGTAGTGATCTTAGGTTGAAGGAAGGAGTACTTTATGACCACTTAGATAGTTTGGGTGACCTTCAAAATATTTTAAGCCATGTTAAAAATACATACCCAAATACGAACTATGGGGATTTTTATCATGTTATGCTCATTATGACTTCTTGGATTAAAGAGTTTCATGATGACAAGGTGATGTGGGAGAATGATCCTTATGTTTGCAACATGGTGTTTGAGGTTGTTGATATTTTCAATGAAGCTCATTAGACCCTCCTTAGGTTTTAGAAAGAGGAAGAATTAAGACAGTGGAGACTTGAAGAGGAGGCAAGACTCAAGCTTTCCCAAATGTAGAGAGTTGAAGTGCAGAAGCCTCCAAGGAGGAAGTTTTCTACCTTTAGACAAAGAAGCCCTCCTCAGATTTCCACTTTAAGCTACACTAAACCTCAACCTATATTTCAGACACCTCCACAAGTCAATGATGGTGAGCCCCAAAATGATTTTTTCCCTTCTTTATAGTTCTTGAAGAATTCAACATGTATTTTCCCACATCAAAGACAAAAAAAGAGCAACCACCAATTGGAGGAAATGTGTTATAGCAAGAGGTTAAGGAAGAGGAACATCAAAGGGAGAACACGTTGGTGTGTATGAGGTTGCTCCTTAGCCTACATGCAATGTCACAATAGAAAAGATAGTCCAAGAAGAAAAATTTCTTGCTTCTTCAAGCCATCATAAGGATTTTTGTGACATGAGGACATCATAGTGGATGAAGAAGATTGATTTCTATGAACTTGAGACCTCGTACCTATCTAACAAGTCATCTTCCCTATATGACGAATATTTGTTGCAAGAGAAAAACCTTCATGATATGGAGGATGAAAAAGAGAGTCCCAAGGATAGCTCATCCTTGAGGAAAAACATGCTAACATGCATGGGTTTCCCCTCAAACTATGCATGTTATTACCACTATAATGAAGGAGGTCAGTGATGAGGATAATCTTTTGGACAAGTTTGATGTTATCTTCTCTTCTATAGATGTTGAATCATCATCTTCTATATATGAAGACCATGTTCTACAACCACAACAAGTGGAGAACCACACCATACTAGTAGCTCCTAAGGACATGGCTCATGAACAACATGAAGACAAGGTGGATATTTTTTCTTCACAAGAAGAGGAGCCACTTCCAAATAAGTTGGATGCTACCATTAAAGAGCACATGAACTTGGTCAAGACTGATTTCCTAGACCCAACACCATTAAGAGGATGCCCTATAAGGTATCTAGCTCTGTAATAATGCAAGTTGCCCCCAGTCATGTTCATTCTAGAGCATGGGGGGGAAGTCTACAAGGAAGAGAAAGTATGTTTTTCTCAAAATCAAGGTGCCCCTGTGCTAGAAAGCTTCATGGTCTTCAACACTGGGGAAAAGGTGTTCCATGTAGTAGCGTACTTGTCATGTCTATTGATCTTTTTAGCTGCCCATGTGCATGGGAAAAGAAACTAGCTTGTGAGGAAATCTAGCTACTTTAGCAAGCCAGTCAATGGGTTTATTTAGCTTTCATATCTATAAATTCATGTATATAGTATAGCAAGTGTTTTTTCAATTTTCCTTTTTTTCCAAGCAGTGGACAAGCACGGGATTTTCTCTGTGAGATAACCAAGTTTTGATGTTTTTGTAGAGGATTAGATTTTATGGTCTCAAATAGTGTATGAGGTTTATTTTTGGTGACTTCATCCCAATGGATTACTTAAGGCCATTCATCTCATGCTTAGCAAGAAAGCATGCCCTCTAAGTCACCAAAAATGTTCACCATTTTCGCCCCTCCATCCAAAATCTAGTTTTTAGGGTGGTAGCCATGTTCATGTCCTTTGGAATATTCATTATTTACCATGCAAGCCAATGGGATACAACAAAGCCTTTTGAATTTTCTTTTAGTCTAAAGTCTCTTAAGACCTTCATTTCGAAGGAAAAATTCTAAGCTATGATGATGTGATCAATCCTTTTGCAAGATCATAGGCAGTTAAGGAATAGATGTTAGTCAAGTCATGAAGGCACAAAACAATCAGCTCCAACCATCAGTGTAGCATCGCAACTCACAGGGCTAACTTTCATTTTTAGGGCGCAATGTCACAATCTCTCACTCTAGCAACTCACAATGGTAGTCATCACATGGTTGTAGGTGGTTAAGCCTAACCTATGGTTAGGGTTGTGATGCAATGATTCCCTTTATTTCTCATTCATAGGTTTAATGTCTGAGTTATTATTTCAAGTGGCAACATTGCAATTTTCCTCCTATTTGCACAGTTGCAAATGGTTAAAGTCAATCTTGGGTCAAGGTCACAAAGTGGCAAAAGCCTACTATTGCATGTTTGCAGAGTTAAGAGATGGGTTGATAGTTTAGGCCATGATGCTATGAATGGTTATGGGTTGCACAATCACAAGGAGTTAAGGGTTAACTAGGGTTAGAGCTACAAATCAATGAAGCCCCCTTATTGTGTTTCCATTGAACTAGCATAAAGGTTAGTAGATCAAGTCACGATGGTACGATTATGGTTCAATGGAAGTCTTCACCAGGTCATAGGTCTCAAATCTATGATTCATATTTAAGTCTTGACTGTGTGAAAAGGAAGTATATGCAGTAAAAGTAACATCAGTCATGGGTTCACAAACATTTGATGCTATGATTAATTTTAGTTGTGAAGGGGTGACATGTAATACATAACTATCTTCACACCAATACACAGTTAGAAAATTGTTAAGTCTAAACTATGAAAATGATGTGAAGAGCTAATTACACATTTCTCATAAGGTTGCAAGAGTTAAGGGAATATAGTAAAGGTAAGTTGCTAAGTAGTGATAAACATAAAATGAAGTAGTTTGTAGTTTCGCAGGGTCAAACAACTAATGAAGGAAATAAGTCACAAAGCTACAAAATAAGTTGATGAGCACAAGTCAATAGAAAATTAAATGTCTAAACAAGGTGGAAAAATTATTTAGTATTATTGGGCCATGTGGCAAGTTTGATGGTCAAATTAATGTTATATTTGATTTGGCATATTGAAAACACTTTTAGAGGCAGCTCTTTAATGGTGAGCTAATTCCTTGATTGCCTACAACTACTTTTTGATGATCTCCATGCCTATTTGATACAAAGAGAATCCCATTGCCACTCTCAGTTAGCTTTCTAGCTAGCTATGCAGTTATGACTATCATTTCTATCTCTTCGAGGTTCGTATCAGTATGTAGACATAATTTTCTACATAGGGGCAGACACTCAATCAAATCTTCTTTGTATCAGTAGTGATTATTCTTTGGAAAATTTAATGGTAGTAGTTGACCTTGGATTAAGGAAGAATTTTTTCAATTATGCTTGAACTATAAAAAGAAAGTTTTTTAATCCATCCAAGGGTTGATCTTTTCTCTGATTCTATAGCAGTAGTATTCTATGCTCTATTACTATAATTTCTCTTTTTCTTATGAATGAATATAATTCTCAATGGTATCTCCTTCTTCCATTAATATATCATGCAACATCTTTTGCCTTATATTGACGTATTTCTTTCATTCTTTAGACATATGTGTATATGTGAAAATGCAGCCTTTGCTAACACACACACTTCAACACGGTCCTTATTTGCAAATTCATCTCGGAATGAACATTGGATTGTTCATCCAAAAAATTTGCCCTGCAAAGTGACCTGTTGCCTTCTATCTAAAGGGATTTTGCCTGTTAATATCCTCATAATCAAGGTGCAGGCAACCAGACCCTCTAAGAATGAAGGATTTGACAATGAAATTAAGCTAAGAATGAGTATGTAGATTAATGTAAAATGAAAGATGCAATATAATCTAAGAACAAATAAAGCAAACTAGATTAAGTATATGCATGATTAAACTAAAATGAGATTAAACTAAGAATGAGAATGTATGCAAGAAATGTAAGCAAATATGAGCATGAATTTCAACATCAATTCGATAGCAAATCAATTCATCCTCCAAAATGAAGAGATGAGGGTCTCTTAAATAGACTCTCTTGGAATCCATCAACGGTTGAGATCGATTCAGATCAACGGTTAGGATTGAAGATGAGGTTCAGTCATAAAGGGAGATTCCCAAATTAAAGGGAGTTAACAGACTTAATTTGAGTAAAATAAGGAGTTAACTATTTTAATTTGAGTAGAAAAAGGAGTTAACTGATTTAACTCATTTTTTTTTATCAATAGTGAACTAGAAATATCCCTTTTTGAACTGAAGAGAGATTTTGTTGAGATATTTAATTTAATAAAATGAGATATGCTCTCATAATTACTTTTTCTATTTAATTAAATAATCTTTAATTAATTAGAGACACTTTTGTTTAATTAAATAACTTCATTTAATTAATTAGGAATGGCTTCCCATTTAATTAAATAACTTTGTTTAATTATTTAGAAGTAAATACTCCATTTAATTAAATAATTTATTTTAATTAATTAGAAATACCTTTTCCATTTAATTAAATAATTACATTTAATTAATTAAGATAGACGTATTTATTAAATTAAATAAATTTAATTCCATAGTACATTAGCCTTAGGATATAATTTAATTTAATTAAAGTATAAATACTTAATAATTAAATTAAATATTAATCAATAGGTTTAATGCAACTAATATGAGTACATACTATAGGAATTAAATAATAAATATGATGAATACAGATTAGGGTTTTTCTGCATCTGACAATTAAGTCAAGTAGCGAATAGCAGAATGAGAATTGCCTATTTAGAATAGGACTTTGAAATTGTCAGAAATAGACCAGAATTGGTATAATGGCAATGAGCCAATTTTGGGGTATTACATTTTTCCCCTCTTTGAATGAATGTGCGAGCAGCACGTTCAATTCAAAGAAAATCAGAAAGCATGATGTGAAGATGAGATTGGTTTCGAAGTTGATGACACGGAGACCAATTGATAAGCTTTTTAAGGACCATCTCTAGAACAAAGCTTAATCCTAAGGAATCCAAGCAAAGCACTTACATACCTAAGATCGATAGCATTTAAAAGACTACCTCCAGAACGGAGCATAATCTTTAAGGATCTAGACAAAATGCCTACATACCTAAAATTGATAAGCATTTAGAAGACTATCTCCAGAATGGAGCTTAACCTTCAAGGATCCAGGTAGAACACCTGGATACCTGAGAGTAATAAAGCATTTAGAAGACTATCTCCAGAACAGAGCTTAATCTTCAAGGATCCAGATAGAACACCTAGATACCTAGAATTGAAAGCATTTAGAGGATTATCTCCAGCACGAAGTTTAACCTTCAAGGATCTAGATAGAACACCTAGATACCTAAGATTGATTAAAAAGATAACAAGGTCCAATCATGAGTCATAGAATCATCCCCAGAATGAGGCTTGATCCTCAGGAGTCAAGGTTTAGACTGTCCCAATACTTGTCTATTGAACTCTGAGAAGAGTTGTTATAAGGTTGATCAATTGATGAAAAGATAAGATAGATGGCAAAGATGCCAGATAGAAGGGAACAAAATGCCCCAAGTGACTAGGACATAAGATGGGAACTAGATGCCCCGAGCAATAAGTATTTAATGATGTAATCATCCTGCCCCCTCAGGAGCAAAATCGAAAGATGACACACCAGAAATAGATGTGAAGCAATATATCATGTCAACAGAATCTAGAAGAGATCAGAACGATCTAAAGATTGGGTTGATTTGAAATGATTGCAAAGTCAAAAAAAACCAAGTTTAACCAAAAGTTGACCAGATTTAGCCACAGTTGACTTAAGTTGACTATCTTCAAAATGAAGTTTGAAAATATAGAGAATGTAAAATTGAAAGGATTCCAAGAATCATAAAGTATCAGAAAGATTTGGGCTGCACAAGAGTTCGATCACGTCGGTCCCCAAAATTTTAAAACTTATTTTTAAGGCTTTTAGGTGTGTTAGATTTCAAATTTGATCCCAAAAATGGATCCAGAATGGTCCAATTAGCTAGGGGTACGATTTTTGTGCAAATTTGAGCACTTTGAAAAATTTGGTCAACACCTATATAAGGCCTCGAAGGGTCATTTTCAATTCATTTGTGCTTTTGTCTTGTAGTGATTGTGAGCTCTGATAGAGACATGGCAGTGAACTTGAGATATCATCATTTTGAGTGCTCTAGACGATACAGCCAGCCAGCAGACTACGGACCATCGGTGAGTCATCGATTTCCCATCTTCATACTTTCATTTTCATGCATTTTGAGTTCATTTATGCACATTTTTAGCATGTTTTAGGTTTATGAAATCTTTCTTCGCGCGAGACCAATCTCTTCTTGTGCAAAGATATTCTTTCTTCGTGCGAAGAAATAGGATACGTTGTTTCTTCGCGCAAGGCTGGAGGATCTTCGCATGGGGCAATTTTGGTTTCGCGCGCAGGTGGAGATTCTTTGAATGAGGCAATTCTTGTTTCGCGTGAGAGCCTCTTTTCTCACGTGAGAAGATCTATCTTCGTGCGAGGAGATATTTTTTCGCACGAAAGCTAGATTCTTCGTGCGAAGAAAGAACTATTTCATGGGAAACTGTATGTCTTCGCGCGAGACTTCAAGAATCTCACGCGAAATATTGTGACAGTTTTGTGATTTTTGCACTTAGAATTTGCATTTTATTTCATTTTGATGCGTCATTTCAACTTGATACCGATCATTTGTTTGTCATTTTTTTGTTGTGCATGCAAGAGGTCTTCGGAGATGTGTCATTTAGATCTCATTATCCGTTGTATAGAGAGTTATTGTGGATTTTGGATGACGCAGATCGGGCACACATTGCCTGATTGGGTTTTTCTTCACTATGCCGAATTCCAACCGTGATGGTGAATCACGGCCTTCTCACTGCTTTGGTAGAGTATTTCCATTTGGAGATGAACACATTTCATTTGTCGATGGGTGAGATGACGATTACCGTGGAGGATATTTGGAGGATACTGAGGATCCCATTTTATGGTGCCCAAGTCATCTATGATACAGTGCCTCGATTAGGGACAGAGGAACTTTCCATTGTATTCGAGAGAGAGCTACCGAGAGGAAAAGCCATTAGCTGGGATGAGTAGATGCATACCTATGGACCCACACATAGGTTGGCATCTGTGCTGGGTATTTTCTTGATCTGTTTCTTATGTCCTGACAGGGGACAACATGGATTGGAGTGTGGATGGGGTGTCATGCTCCGTAGGATGGTTGAGGCACCTGAGATCTTTGGGTGGGGTCAATGCATGTTGGCCCATCTTTTTCATGAGATGCATGAGGTCATCTTCCACGAGAAGAAGACCATGGCAGCAGGTGTTTATGTGCTACAGATCTAGGCCTGGGAGCATCTCCTTGTATGTAGGCCAATTTTTGAGGATTCTCGAGAGCCCATGGAGCCCTACATTTGCAGATATCGAGGGCATATTACCCAGGCCCACCTAGGTAAGACTGAGCACTGGCAGACACATCTCGATGACCTGGTGTCTATTATATGGTGACCCTGGAGAGAGATAGAGGACTGGGATGATGCCCTGAGAGAGCTACCCTGGATGTTTAGTTCTCAACCGCTGGCAGGCAGGACAACATCAATTATAGAGAGATTCATGATCTCACGAGTGTGGTGGTAGTATGGCCGACCACAAGACATTTCAGCTGAATATTGTGCCTATGCTAGGGTGCAAAAGGATATTGAGTGGGGATGGCCTCCACGAATGGATCCAGGATGATCCATGATAGATATTCATAGTTTGGCTATTGTTCAATGGGACTACCTACCAGAGGTAGTGGATGCAGGGATGACACCTGCATATCAGGCATTTCTGATGAGCCATCCATTCCCACACTTCACAGATCCACTAGGGATGGCAGGGAAGGTACAGGGGCAGGGACAGGTGCCCTAGCAATAGCAGGCATAGCCACAAGTGCCACCACAGGTCTAGCACCGGGTACAGCAGATACCTATTCCCCCACGTCAGATGGGATCAGACCCAGGTGCTTGGGTTAGTGGGGCAGGACATAGTCGGCAGAGGAGGTAGGAGTAGGCCCCTCAGCAACAGGTGCCTCCACAACCACAGGTACCTCCACCAGAGATGGTTAATGAGGATATGTCAGATCAGCTGACAAGTGGGGTACAGGATGCGGTATGGTGGTATCGAGAGCGAGTTCATGCGGCCTCCTGATAGTTGGGAGAGTTATAGATTGCGGTGGCAGTCAGGGATGCGCAGCTGGTAGAGCGACAGCGAGAGATAGATCATTTGAGAGAGGCAGAGACTGCAGAGAAGAGGCTGGAGCTAGCACAGGATGAGATCCACTTCCAGTCTGCTTAGGCTGCATATTACTATGCTGCATACACCAGCACCGTGCCAGATGAGACTTTGCAGGTGCAGCAATTTTTGTAGTACGCACGAGAGTCTGGAGATGCATGACCTCCTGTCAGGCCAGATATACCACCACCGTCTCCACCACCTGCTGCCCCTGCTCCTCCTAGAGGCGAGAGTTCGAGACAGAGTTAGACACTCTGTGTCTGATTTTTTATTTTGATCTCTAGCTATGTATTGATTGGTGTGCGAGCACCACATGTATCATTTTTGATCGATTGCGCTTGAGTAGCGCCCATTTTTGTACTGACCCATTCTTTGATATATATATGAGATTTTGAGCCAAGTATTCATGTGTACATGTCATTATCTATTTTTGTTTTGCTTTGATGTACATGAGATGTATATTTAGATAGAATGCATATGTATGAACTAACATCTTACGTAGTGTTGTGTGTTTTTGTTTGACAGTCACAGGTATTCCATTGAGGAGCGAGAATTGATGAACCAAATGCTTGTACAGCTGTGGAAGAATCTGATGCATGTGGAGTATGAACAAAATTACCATCGAATTGTGTGCTAATGCAAATGGAGTATGTAATGCAAGACTATGTTAAATGCAACCCTAGGTCTGGTTACCAAGCCTCGATGATTTATCATCATTGGATATAAAATAAAGCTCGTATGTTATACAATTTCCACTGACATTGAAATCATGAAAATATGAATATAACATACGTTACAGGGATGTCAGGATTAAATGTAAGCATTCGAGGCACAAGAAGCCAAAATGACCAGAACATTTGTCCCTTTTAATGTAGCAAGTTAACATAAGTATCAAAGCATGAACGCTAGGATGACCTGAATGTTGCTTGCATGATAGGCACACCAAACACATGGGAGATTCCTCTTATGCTAATTATTTAGTATTCATTTTGTCCGCAATGACCTTTGCATTCGTAACTTGAGACAAAAGTGTGCTAGATATACTCGCAATGACCCATACGTTCACTTAATAGGACGAGTATCAGTATGCACTATAGCATGAAGAGTTCACTCCAACAACCAAGGAGAAGGACCAATGTCATTGACGTATCTTTATAAAAGGAGTTGAGGTACACACAACCATCCAATACGAGATGGAGGCTCTTATAGTGGACACCCCTCTTATAGGAATAGATCAACTTATTAGAACTAAACCGCAAACAGAAAGCAAAGAAAAAGATCATGCCCCCAGTCATTACTTCTCTAGTCGAAGATGACATCATCGAGTTGCTCGAGGAGATATGATAAAGCAAAAAAAAACATACAAAGAAAATGCTCAGCATATCCAAACAAGTCTATCATTTTTTATTTTTTATTTTTCAATGTTTTCGGGATTGATGTCGTGTCAATGTCCAGAACATGTAAGAAAGAAATCTCTTTAGTAGGGTGACAACAGTAGGCAGACATAGTCAGAACGACTGGTGACTAAGGTCAAAGAGGAATCTTCATGATGAAGAACCTAAGAAGGACTAAGCGACAGTAGACAGACACAGCCAGGACGACTGATGACTGACGCAAAAGAGATCTTCCATAAAAGAATCTTGAGACATGACCTGAGCAACGGTAGGCAGACACAACTGTAACAACTGGTGACCGTTGTGAAAGAGATTCTATGAGGAGAATCTCGAAAAGAGTGACACTAGTGACAGTAGGCAGACGCAGTCAAACCAACTGGTGACTATCACGCAGGAGATTCTATGAGGAGAATCTCGAAAAGAGTGACACTAGCGACAGTAGGCAGACACAGTCAGAATGACTGGTGACTGTCACGTAGGAGATTCTATGAGGAGAATCTCAAAAAGAGTGACACTGGCGACAGTAAGAACACGCAGTCAGAATGACTGGTGATTGTCATGAAAGAGATTCTATGAGGAGAATCTTGAAAAGAGTGACACTGGCGACAGTAGACAAACGCAGTCAGAACGAATGGTGACTATCACGAAGAAGATTCTATGAGGAGAATCTCAAAAAGAGTGACACTGGCGATAGTAGGCAGACATAGTCAGAATGACTAGTGACTGTCGCGTAGGAGATTTTATGAGGAGAATCTTGAAAAAAGTGACACTGGCGATAGTAGGCAGACGTAATCAAAATGACTGGTGACTGTCGCGTAGGAGATTCTATGAGGAGAATCTCAAAAAGAGTGACACTGGAGAGGGAATGCCCTCGAGCTGTGACAAGACTCAATCCATGGATACATGAGCAGGAAGCAGGAAAGTGAAAGTGCAAAAGTGACTGTACAGAATAGCCAAAAGATGTGCTGCAAGATGGAGCATTGGGAACAAGAGGCGCCTATTTACCAGGTTTTCACCTTCTTGGTAGGATTTTCTTTTTTTGCTACCATGATGCCTATTTCTAGGTTTTCACCAATGGCACTTTTCTTGTTTTTCAATTTTTTTGTATTTTTCTCTTTTTGATTTTTTTTTTTGGTATTTTTGAGATTTTTCAATTTTTTTGGTGTTACGAAGGTGCCTATTGCTAGGTTTTCACCAGGGTAACAATTTTTTTTCAGAACTCTTTCTGATTTTTAGAATTTTTTTCAGGACATTTAGATATGTACAGAGAGTTTGCTGAGATTGAATCAACTGTAAAATTGCTTCAGGTGGAGAGTGTTCATAGGCTCTTTAAGCACTTCTCCTTCGGTTGTGGAAAGCTTATATGCACTAGATCCATATACTGCAATAATGATGTAAGGACCTGGCCAGTTTGGTTCAAACTTTCCCTTTTGCATTCGTTGTTGTTGATTCTTAGGATTCTCTCTCAGGACGAGATCACCCAGCTGGAAGTCACGTGGCCTAATTCTCTTATTGTAGCTTCATGCCATTCTTTGTTGATATGCTCGTAGATGATCACAGGCCACTTGTCGTTGTTCATCCAACAACACAAGCTCTTGAAGCCGGGCTATCCTATAGTCATCATCTGTGATAAGACCTTTCATAGAGATTCTCAAGGTAGGAATCTCGACCTCTATTGGAAGCACAACATCCACCCCATATACCAACGCAAAAGGAGTCATGCCTATTGGAGTTCTAATGCTTGTTCTATATGCCCACAGGGCTGGATTAATCTGGAGATGCCAGTCTCTCCCTGACTTACTGATTGTGCGATGAAGAATTTTGAGGATCACCTTATTGGATGCCTCAGCTTAGCCATTAGCCTAGGGTAATAAATGGAAGACCAATGTTGTGTGATCTTGAATTTCTTGCACAGTTCCTTAAGATCTTTATTTTTGAACTATCCTCCATTGTCAGTAATGATTGAGGACGGTATACCATATCTATAGATGATGTAGTTTGTGATAAAAAGTGCTATAGTTTTGCCATCAGCAATTGTGAGAGGAACTACCTCTACCCATTTCGTGAAATAATCTGTAGTGGTGATAATGAACTTATGTCCATTAGAAGAGGTTGGGTGAATTTACCCCACCAAGTCAAAGGCCCATTGTTGAAATGGCCATGTTGTAGTAGAGGGAATCAACTCTCTAGCTGGAGCGTGAATGAGATTCCTGTGTAGCTGACACTGTTTGAAGGACCTAGCATATTTAATAGCTTCTTGCTCCATTTTAGGCTAGTAGTAACCAGAACGAAGGAGTTTGCGAGCTAGTGTTAGGCCATTAGAATGAGATCCACAAATGCCTTTGTGAACGTCAATTAGTGCGCATTTGGACTCGTCGGGTTCTAAACACCTAAGGAGTGTTTCATCGAGACCTCTACTATACATATCGTCAACAATAATGACATAATGTGAAGCATTATGGATTAGGTAACATTTCTCATTCCGAGTTAGACCTTCCGGAATGGTTTGATTATGAAGGTAGGAATAGATGTGATGGTAGCGGGATGATTCTTGTCCTATAATAGAATAGATCATCTTGGAATTAGGTGTGTCATAGGCTAGGTAGTGTAATGCTTCCACCAGGAACTCGTGTCGTAGATCATTTTTTGGCATTTGTAGAAGGGAGGCCAGAGTGGCCATAGCGTCAGTCGCTTTATTATCTGCACATGGAACTTGTTGGAAGGTGATGTGTGCAAAATATTTTGTCAAGTCATCAACCATGCATTTGTAAGGAATTAGTTTTTCATCCTTTGTTTGATACACATCATTTACTTGGTTGATAACAAGCTGAGAGTCACCGGAGATATCCAACTAATCTACTCTCCATTCAGCTGCAATTTTCATACCATTGATCAAAGCTTCATATTCAGCAATGTTATTTGTACAAGAAAATAGAATCTTGTACACTTTGGTCAATGAGTATCTCTGTGGTGTGATGAAAATTAATCCAACACCTGATCCTTGTTGTGTGAAGGATCCATCGAAGAACATAACCCATGTATGATGAGTGAGTGTTAGAATTAACTCATCTGGAAAATCAATGTTTATTGGTAGAAGACTCTATATGGGTACCTCGGCCAGTTGGTCTGCAATTTCTTGTCCCTTTATAGCTTTGCGTTCAACATATTGGATGTCAAACTCACTTAGTATCATGACCCATTTAGCCAATCTTCCTGTGAGAGCTGCCTTACTGAGCAAGTACTTTAATGGATCTATTTTAGCCACAAGCCGTGTAGTGCGGGCGAGCATGTAGTGTCTCAACTTTTGGGAAGCAAAGACAACTACTAAGCAAGCTTTCTCGATAATAAGGTAGTTTTTCTCATAAGAGACCAATGTTCGGCTCAAGTAATAAATTGCTCTTTCTTTGTTATCATTGTCTTCCTGAGCCAACAGGATTCCCAAAGATGTTTTAGTGGCTGAAATGTATAAAAGCAAAGGCTTCCCATGCATAGGAGGCATCAGGATTGGTGGATTGACAAGATATTTTTTAATCTATGTTAAGCTTTGCTCACAATCCTGGCTCCAATTGAATTTCACACCCTTATGTAAGGTCTTTGTGAAGGGTTGTGATTTATCCGCCAATTGTGAAATAAACCTACGAATAGATTGAAGCCTTCCCTGTAGTCCTCTCATCTAACTGATGTTTCAAGGTGGTGGCATGTCCATTATTGCTTGTACTTTTTCTGGATTTACCTCAATTCCCTTTGCAGAAACAATATATCCTAACAATTTTCCTGATGTAACACCAAATGCGCATTTCTTAGGATTGAGCCTAAGACTAAACTTTTCCATACGATCTAGGATTGGTCCCAAATCTTGCAAATGAGTATTGCGTTTAGTGCTTTCGACCAAAGTATCATCAACATAGTCCTCCATAGTTCTATGCATCATGTCATGGAAAATTTTAGTAACAACCCGCTGATACGTAGCTCCAACATTCTTTAAACCAAATGGCATCACATTCCAACAAAAGGTTCCCCATGCACATGTGAAAGCTATTTTCTCTTGATCTTCTGGTGATATTTTTATCTAATTGTATCCAGAAAAACCATCCATAAGTGAGTACATCTCATAACCAGCCATCATGTCCATGATCATATCAATATTAGGGAGCAGAAAATCATCTTTAGGACATGCCAAGTTAAGATCACGGAAGTCTATACAAACTCTAATAGACTTATCATGCTTAGACACAAGGACAATATTGGATATCCATTCGGCATAATCAATTGCACGGATGAAACTAGCCTTCAGAAGTTTCTCCAATTCAGCTTTGACCAGTAATGCAATATGAGGATGCATTTTCCAAAGCTTTTGTTTAACTAGTTTTATGCCTGGTGTTATGGACAAGTGATGCATAATAAGATCAGGATCCAATCCTGGCATGTCAGAATATGTCCAGGCCAAATTTATTTTCTTTCCTTTGAAAAAGGCAATGAATTGTTCCTTTTCTTCAGTTGACAATGATTGTGCTAGATGTATCACATGAGGATGTTCTTCTATGCCCAGGTTAATTGGTTGTTTCAGCTCTATTAACACTGATGATCTCTCCTGAAAGTGACTGGGAAGGACATCAAATATCTCATCCACGGGCACCTCAGAGAGGTTTTCACCCTTGGATACATCTTTTGTTTTTACTTTTTTTGGATCGAACACTGCCACAATGTGGTTTTCACTATCGTACCTCTTGCATTTTTTCTTTTTAATTATGTGACTGAGATATTTGATGTCGACATTTTTTCTTTTTAACTATGTGACTGAGATATTTGATGTCGACCTCAGTCATGTTGATGCTCTGCTCATTGGTGGAAGACGTTACAGGTTTGATAGCATTTAGGTAACAGGCAAGAGCATAGTCATTCTGGAACACAGGGACTTCGTTAGATGCATTGGGGTTCCAGTCTATAAGCTCGGGATGTGCGAGTGAGAGATTAGTGGCTGGTTCAATTGCGTTCACAGTATAGTCATTAAATGTGTGGACCAGCAATTCGAGACCTACAGTAACCTCACCCATAGGGTTATTCAAACATCTCAGAGTACGAACATTAGTAATTGATGACTCTAGGACACTAGTTGGATCAGACCCCTGTGACCTATCCCTAGACGTTTCACTCACTTCGATTTGATTTTCATAGACATGCACTTGGTCAATGTCTTTATCAGTAGTTGCTTCTAAAAGATTGTCAAATTCATATTCATGAGAATCAGTGCTACATGGTGAGAGACTATAGAACTCCCCAACAATGATAGGGACATACTCTCCTTCAGCCTCTGGATTCTTACACAAATACTCAATATGGCATGACTGACTAGATTCCCCCTTTTCTAAATGATATATGATTTTCTGAGCATTGTCCTCAGAAGAATCACTAGTATCATCCACAGTGCTAACACATGGCGCTAACACATGGCGCAAAGTCATCTGGCTCAGTAAAGAATTTAGGAAGATCATAAGGAATAGGATGAGGGTAAGAATCCTCATCATCAAATTCTTCCTCTCGAGTACCTAACTCAGATTGTGACTCATTTTCAGATGAACTCTTAGGTACAGGTATGAATTTATTGGATCCCAAATGGAAAGGGACCTTCTTGAACCCTAGGCTAGTTGTGTCACTATTGCTTTCAGTTGTTGCTTTGATAGGACCTATTAAACCATTGTTATTGCACCCAATAGGGTCGGTTCCCTTGTATCCAAAATTCTTCATAAGCTTAAGACCAGGTCCATACTTCTAAGGAGTGATTTCTCGAGCTTGTTCTATTAGGTCTACTAGAGACTCTTCTTTGTAAAGCCTTACAGCAATGGCTCTATTTTTGCTTTCATCTTCTAAGGGAACTGTAGCTTTGACAAAAGAGCCAGTAAACTTGGTCTGAGGTGTCAACACGAATGGCTTCTTTGCTACCGAGGGTCTCCCAAAATGTTGAGGGGACTCTGGAATAGATGTTAGTGACAACACTAGTTCCATGTGGTACTCTCCCATACTAGTTTCTTTCAATTTAAATGACTGCTTGATTTGTTTCAACTTATTGTTGTGACAATCAGTAGACTCACGGTTAGCAGGAATGAAAGAATCAGTAGCTTTGAGCATATTGCAAGTGTAGCTAGTAGTAGCAGGAATAGTAACTTCGGAGCCATGAAATGGAAATTTAATGCATTGGTGGTATGTGGATGGCATTGCGCACATCTCATGTATCCATGGGCATCCCAACAGAATGTTGTAGGCTAAGGGAATGTCAAGTACCTGACAGGTGACATCCCTTTCGACAGGACCGACGCAAATTGGTAAAGTCACAAGACCTAATGAATTTCATCCTACTTCATCATACACTTTAATAGTGATCTTTCATCAAGGATCAACAGAGTCCTTAGAATAATCCAATTGTCTAAGCAGAGCAGCAGAAACAATGTTTAGGCCAGCGCCATTGTCAATGAGTACCCAACGAACACGTGTCTGGTGGATCATAACCTCAATGTATAGAGGCTGATTGTGTGGGTGATTCAGTGAGTTGTCATCCTCCTCGGAGAAGGTCATAAGATGGGGTGAGGTCAAGTGACCTACCATGGATTGAAATTGCTCAAGATCAAGATCTTGACGAATGTTTGCCTCAGTGAGGGCTTTGTCCAAAATTTGCCTATGAGCAGGCGAGATTTTAAGCAGCTCAAATATGGAAATGTGAGCATTGGTTCATTTCAATTGATCTAGAAAACTATAACTGGTTGTAGTCAAGTTCGTCGTGTGTTTTGCACCTTTACCGGATGAACCAGCAAGGGCTTTTTCCTTGTATTGTTCAAGATTTGAAGTAGGAGGTGTAGGGCCTTTGAGCACCAATTTTGCATGAGAGCGAGTAACAGCGTTAGCACAGTGTTGCGAAGACGCATTATCCATGTTATTGGAAATAGGGCCTCTCAAGACAAATGGTGTCTTGGGTTTATCATTATCTTGCTTCCCCTTTATGGTAATAATGTCACAGTATTTAGAATCTACAAGTTCAACCATGTGAATGACATTGTCATCATTGGAATACGTATAGTTGACCTTATTGTAGGGTTTTGGTTTTGAAGTCTCTCCTTTTTCATAAGCTGGGAAAGGTTCTTTGAATGCCTTGTGGTCTGAGTTTTTGTTATGTCCATCTACCACAAGTTCACCAGCATCAATCATGTCCTAGACTTTATGACGTAAGTTTATACAGTTGTTGGTTTTGTGTCCCTTGTTTTGGTGATACTCACAAAATGAGGTCTCATTCCACCATGGTGGACGTGGTTTTGGATCATAGGGATGAGGGTTATCCATTAGTGAGATAAGCTTGTGTTGTAGCAATGTTTTGTAAACCACATCCAAAGGTTCTCCTAAAGGCGTATACTCTCGCTTGGTTCGTGCTGCCCATGAGTTTCTTGGTTTGTTCCCAGATGTCTTATTGTTAGGAGGAGGCTTCTCAACACTTTTTGCCGCTTTGAAGCAGTCTGTTAGATTAAATGTTGCTTTAGCAAGTTTTGGTCTAACATTATCAACAACCCCATCATGTACAATTTCTCGATTCTTGTTGACATGTTTGGTTTTATCCTTGTTGGAAGTGGAACCTTGTTTTAAGTCTCTCGGAAGAGTGACCTCACCTTTCTTGACCATAAATTCTTCGATACGGATAGCCTGTGTAATCATGTCTTCAAAGGTATGTGGACCTTGTAGTTGGACTCTATACCCAAAATCAGGTAAGAGGTTATCAGTGAAAATGTCAAGCTTCTTCGTTTCTAGGATTTTACGGGAGTACTTAGTATAAAGTTGTCTCCACTATTGGAGAAAAGTGAGAAAAGGCTCACCAACCTTCTATTTAAGGTTGCATAGATCTCAGATATTTACAAGATGTTGAATGTTATGAGAATATTGCTGAACAAATGAATTAGCAATTTTGTCAAATGTCTTGATACCAGGAGGTAAATGTGAGAACCACTCCAAAGCTTGACCACCTAGGCTTCTAGGGAATAAACGCATGAGGTATCTTTGATTCTGTATAAAATCCATAGACAAAGCACCAAATTCTCGCAAGTGATCTTGGGGATCAGTAGTACCAAAGTACTTATCATATTTGGGTAGTTCTACACCTCTTGGGAAAGGCGACATGTTTATACTTTTGTCAAATGGAAATGAACAAAGAGCGTCCAATGTGTATGTCTTTTTGGGTTTCCCTTTCTCATGCATCATTTGAGCCAATCGGTCTTGCATAATTTTCAGTTGTTTTTGGAGTTTAGTGGTCTCAGTTTCTTCTTCACCTGTGATAATGGTCTCCACATCGAAATGTGTGGGTAGTTTAGCTCCCTCTTGGGTGAGTTTGAGAAAGTACTTTTCTTTCTCTTCGTTGAGTAGGATTCCCATGACCTTCTGAAATTTTTTGTCTCTTTGACATCTTGCTATGTGTTTAGGAAGGATTTCCACCTCTTCTTGTTCTTCATCAGTGTCATTTTCTTTCTCTTTCTCCTTGTCATCCCTAGGTTGTTCTTGATATCAACTATGACTACCCCGTCCAGGTTCACTATTAGTCATTATAGGAACTTGTTCAGTTTTTGTACATTGTGTTTCAAAAGGGTCCGTGGAGAAAGGATCATACATTGTGTTTGAGAATGCAGGACTCCTACCTGTCTTAGTATCCTTTTAATAAAAAGGATTCCTAATTTGTTGGAAATTTGAAAATGTTCGTTGAACTTGAGATGACCTTGCGGGTGAGGAAGACCGTGAAGATGCCTCACTAGCCAAACTAGATATAGATTTTGTAGCGAAAGGTAAGCTAACTTTGCTGCGATTACAACCCCTAGCATGACCACGTCTAATGTTATTAGGATAAAACACGTTGCTGCTTCTGGTTGTGATAGTCATAGGCAAGGACAAAATGCTAGAACCTGCACAAGGACTATACTAAAACTAAGTCTCAAAAAGGACAAGATAGTAGCAAGAATGATGTTCACTAAGGCACAAATGGTCTGATTTAAAGGCTAGAACAGCCAGAGATTATGACCACTTCGGCACAAAGCATGACAAGCATTAAGATGAGGACCAAGATTATATATGAGATGAGACTAGTCAAGGTATAAGACACAAGTTTCAGTTAAGCGAAGTGTCACTATTCCAAGACTATTTGCAAACAAAGAGCGATAAACGGACGCAGAAAAGGACAGCGTGAAGGCTATAGATAGCTAGAATAGACCCAGATTGTAAATGCTGATACAAAGTCTCGTGCGAAAAACCTTTACGGGCCGTGTGAAGAAGTTTTACGGGTCACGCAAAGATGTTTCTGTCTCGCGCGAAGATCAATAACAGTTTTTAATTTCATGCGAGAATGTTTTTTGGATCGCGCGAAGATGTGCAACAGAACTTTAATTTTGCACGAGGGCAAAATGGCTTCGTGTGAGAGCCAAATGATTTCACACGAGACCAAAATGATTTCGCGTGAAAGGGCAGATTAGTTCCACAACAACGATTTATTTTGGCAAAATTTTAGATTGATCCAATAACCAGGTAGATAAACAGGCACGTAGAACAGCAAGAAAGTGATTTCAAGCACGTCTGAAAATAATGAGCAAGGGCAAAAGTAGCCTTGCAAATGAACAATCAAGTGACTTAGTTTGTGCTAATCCCTAAGAGAGCTATTTGTGTAAGTTTTCAAAGAGTTTTGCAATCATTGCACACATTCCTAGAAAATAAAAGTTGGCTTCTCTAAGGTATTTAGTAATGGTTTGACTCTGCAACTTTTATGACTCACAGGGGTGACCTCCAATCCCGGCGCACTGAGGTTTTGACACAGTCTAAGAACTTAATCTTCAAGAGCTGCTAGGGAGATCTGACAACCCACAATGAACCACACCCATGGAGATTTCTTCCACAAGGACATTTATATACCAGTTGTCACTACCATAGCGAAAATGGCTATTACCGCTTGAGGTTCCGTCATCGCAGTTTTCCTTGCAGAGGGATTGTCTACTATGGTTAACCCTCTCTAAAGGTGACCGACTCACAATAGTATACCACAAGGGGACTTAGCTTCCAGATTCAAGGTTTTGACACCTTTTCACCTTTAGCCCAATCAAAATAAACAGATTAATTCGACACGCTAGACTAAGATTATCTCTTAAAGATCTATGATATCATCTTCTTGTGATCTATCAACCTCTCCGGAGAAAGGATGCCTTAATCAACAAGTCAGAGATTCATCTATCTACGAGATGCTCAAAGTATCCTCCCCACCCATAAGGAATCCGTCTTAGAGAGGAGCTTCACTAGGAACCCACTCCCTCAAGATCAACGAATAGTGTTCATGGGGGCTTAATTACTATGTGTGTACAGATGTTAATTCCTGAAAACAAATCTATCTAAAAGAAATCAAAAAGCACAAGGTGGTACACTTAACGCTTTAACTAATCTGAGGTGAGTCCAAAGATGTGGAACATTTAACCCCTCACACAAGCCAAAATGAGTCCACAACTCACAAATTAGTGAGTTTTAGAAAGCACAAAAGGGTTTCCTTGTGGAACATTTAACGCTTATGTCCTGTAGACCCCTCCCCTATTTAATGTGGTGCTGAGCTTGCAACCACAGGGTGGAACGAGGGGCCGTCAGATTAGCGAGTCTAATAACCCAAGATAGCTAATTAGATCTATCACTAAAGACTAAGCCTGCTAAATTAATACTAATAGAGATCACATCCCAGTATCATTTTATGCGTGTGTTGTAAAATGAAAATACAGAAAGAAACACACAAGCTCAACATGAAAGATGTTTGTTTTAGATCCAAATGAAGTGTTATCAGCTGATGAAGATTACCTGGTGATCCTCGCAACGCGCTTAGTAGATTTTTACCTGTTTCTGGAAACTTTAGCATGCTTTTCCCATTGTTCCACAAACCGCTGCTATGTTGTTCAAAAAAATCAAAAAACACAGAAACACTAGAAACCGTGAACAGTCAACAAAAAAATTAGAAAACATGCAAATCAATGCAAAAAATTTGCCTCTGTTAGTAGAGTTTAACGCGAAATTCCTGACAGTCCATGCGAAGAATTTTTACGGCCTGCGCGAAATCAAATTCGGCTCGTGCGAAATCAAATTTGGCTTGCGCAAAATCAAATTCGGTTCGCGCGAAATCAAATTCAGCTTGCGCGAAATGAAAATTGGCTCCGAAGAAACAAGTTTGCACCAAAGAACTTTCTTGCACGATGTGGAAAGAATATTCATGCAAAGATTCTAGATCCTCGCGCGAAAATGAACAGTTTTGCGCGAAGATTCCCAAATTTGTACGAAACAGTAAAGATAGAGAACAAAAAATGATTTAAAAAATACAGAAAGAGGCCAAAAAAATTGATTTTCATGCCCCATGGTGGGCACCAAAAATGTATATGTGAAAATGCGGCCTATGCTAACATGCACACTTCAACACAGTCTTTATTTGCAGATTCATCTCGGAATGAACATTGGATTGTTCATCAGAAATTTTCCCTGCAAAGTGACCTGTTGCCTTCTATCTAAAGGGATTTTGCCTGTTAATATCCTCATAATCAAGGTGCAGGCAACCAGACCCTCTAAGAACGAAGGATTTGATAATGAAATTAAGCTAAGAATGAGTATGCAAATTAATCTAAAATGAAAGATGCAATGTAATCTAAGAACAAATAAAGCAAACTAGATTAAGCATATGCATGATTAAACTAAGAATGAGAATGTATGCAAGAAATGTAAACAAATATGAGCATGAATTTCAATAGCAATTCGATAGCAAATCAATTCATCCTCCAAAATGAAGAGATGAGGGTCTCTTAAATAGACTCTCCTAGAATCCATCAATGGTTGAGATCAATTCAGATCAACGGTTAGGATTGAAGATGAGGTTCAATTATAAAGGGAGATTCCCAAATTAAAGGGAGTTAACAGACTTAATTTGAGTAAAATAAGGAGTTAACTGTTTTAATTTGAGTAGAAAAAGGAGTTAACTGATTTAACTCTTTTTTTATCAATAGTGAACTAGAAATATCCCTTTTTGAACTGAAGAGAGATTTTGTTGAGATATTTAATTTAATAAAATGAGATATGCTCTCATATTTACTTTTTCTATTTAATTAAATAATCTTTAATTAATTAGAGACACTTTTGTTTAATTAAATAACTTCATTTAATTAATTAGGAATGGCTTCCCATTTAATTAAATAACTTTGTTTAATTATTTAGAAGTAAATACTCCATTTAATTAAATAATTTCTTTTAATTAATTAGAAATACCTTTCCCATTTAATTAAATGATTACATTTAATTAATTAAGATAGGTGTATTTATTAAATTAAGTAAATTTAATTCCATAGTACATTAGCCTTGGGATATAATTTAATTTAATTAAAGTATAAATACTTAATAATTAAATTAAATATTAATCAATAGGTTTAATGCAACTAATATGAGTTCATACTATAGAAATTAAATAATAAATATGATGAATGCAGATTAGGGTTTTTCTGCATCTGACAATTAAGTCAAGTAGCAAATAGCAGAATGAGAATTGCCTATTTAGAATAGGACTTTGAAATTGTGAGAAATAGACCAGAATTGGTATAATGGCAATGAGCCAATTTTGGGGTATTACAATATGTTGTGTCAATTTGTCCTTAAATGATATAGAGTGAAGTCCCTTCCTTATACCATTTCATTGATTTCTAATATGTGCATGATTGTTGAGTCAAAGCTAAGATAGAATCTATATATCTGATGAATATATTGATGAAATGTGCTTCCTTGGGAAGGGATAAGATTGAACAATACTATTTGGTGTATCACCCCTCTTAGATTAGAATACATAGTTTGATTCCATGCATTCCTTCTCCCTTTTCCTCTCAAGAAATAGTTAATGCACCCTAATAGTTAAAAAGTCAACCTTCTCTAGAGATTCAATCTCTAATTAGAAAGTCCCACACATTCAAGATTGTTTCAATGTTACACGAGGTTTCTTTTAGGTAAAAAATTTAAGGAAGGGTGCAAACTTTCGTATCAACTAGGACCCAAAACCCCTTACAACAAATATAAAGATTTGACATTAAGTCCCAAGATAAAACTATGCTAGCTAAGACAACACCCACTCAACAAAGAAATGACAAGAAAAAAGATACCACCCCAATAAAAGAGCCACACAATACAAGACACAAAGATACTAGTAGAGTAGAAGGAAAAAAACATAGTAAGCCCGATTTGCCCAAAGGGATAGAAACTAGGAACCCACATCCTACAAAAAACAAGGAAAAAAGTAAGATTTGCTTTTACCTCCCTTCTTATGGGATTGTTGAGTCAATTCAAAGTGAGGAGAGGATTTCTTATAATGTTTTCCAACAACTAGGATCCACCCCTCCTCAATCATAAAAGGATTCTATTGTGAATTCCAAGGAAGTAAAATAGTCACAATAGAATTAGAAAGAGAGTTTTGGACAAACCCAACAATATCATAACCAACAATAGAGAAAATAACAACATTCATAGATCCAACACTAATAGATATTGTAATACTCCAAAATTGGCTCATTGCCATCTCAACCAATTCTGGTCTATTTCTGATCAATTTCAAAGTCCTATTCTAATAGGCAATTCTCATTCTGCTATTCGCTACTTGACTTAATTGTCAGATACAAAAAACCCTAATTTGCATTCATCATATTTCTTATTTGATTCCTATAGTACGTACTCATATTAGTCGCATTAAACCTACTTGATTAATATTTTATTTATTTATTAAGTATTTATACTTTAATTAAATTAAATCATATCCTAAGGCTAATGTACTATGGAATTAAATTTATTTAATTTAATAAATACGCCTATATTAATTAATTAAATGTAATTATTTAATTAAATGAGAAAGGTATTTCTAATTAATTAAACGAAATTATTTAATTAAATGGGGTACTTACTTCTAATTAATTAAACAAAGTTATTTAATTAAATGGGAAACCATTCCTAATTAATTAAATGAAGTTATTTAATTAAATAAGAAAAGTGTCTCTAATTAATTAAAGATTATTTAATTAAATAGAAAAAGTAATTATGAGAGCATATCTCATTTTATTAAATTAAATATCTCAACAAAATCTCTCTTCAGTTCAAAAAGGGAAATTTCTAGTTCACTATTGATAAAAAATGAGTTAAATGAGTTAACTCCTTTTTCTACTCAAATTAAAACAGTTAACTCCTTATTTTACTCAAAATCAAATCTGTTAACTCCCTTTAATTTGGGAATCTCCCTTTATGACTTAACCTCATCTTCAATCCTGACCATTGATCTGAATCGATCTCAACCGTTGATGGATTCCAGGAAAGTCTATTTAAGAGACCCTCATCTCTTCATTTTGGTGGATAAATTTGGAGAATTTGCATTGAATCGCTACTAAAATTCATGCTCATATTTACTTACATTTCTTGCATACATTCTCATTCTTAGTTTAATCTCATTTTAGTTTATTCATGCATATGCTTAATCTAGTTTGCTTTATTTGTTATTAGATTACATTGCACCTTTCATTTTAGATTAATCTGCATACTCATTCTTAGCTTAATTCCATTGTCAAATCCTTTGTTCTTAGAGGGTCTGGTTGCCTGCACCTTGATTCTGAGGATATTAACAGGCAAAATCCCTTTAGATAGAAGGCAACAGGTCACTTTGCAGGGCAAATTTCGGATGAACAATCCAATGTTCATTCCGAGATGAATCCGCATGCAATGACCATGTTGAAGTGTGTGTGTGTTAGCATAGGCCACATTTTCACATATACATTTCTAGCGCCCACCATGGGGTACGAAAATCAATTTTTCTAGCCTCTTTCTATATTTTTTAAATCAGTTTTTTGTTCTCTATCCGTACTGTTTCGTACAGATTCAGGAATCTTCATGCGAAACTATCCATTTTCACGCGAGGATCTAGAATCTTCATGCGAAGATCCTTTCCGCATCACGCGAGAAAGTTCTTTGGCGTGCGAAACTTCGCACGAGACTTGTTTCTTCGTGCAAGCCGAATTTAATTTAGCGCAAGTCAAATTTAATTTTGTGCGAGCCGAATTTGATTTTGCGCGGACCGTAAAACTTCTTCGCGTGGATTGTCAGGAATTTAGTGAGAAATTCTGTTAACAGAGGCAAATTTTTTGCATTGATTTGCGTGTTTTTTGATTTTTCTACTGACTGTTCGCAGTTTCTAGTGTTTCTATGTTTTCTAATTTTTTTGAACAGCATAGCAGCAGTTTGTGGCACAATGGGAAAAGCATGCTAAAGTTGCCAGAAATAGGTAAAAATCTACTAAGCGCATTGCGAGGATCACCAAGTAATCTTCCTCAACTGATAACACTTCATTTGGATCTAAAACAAACATCTTTCGTGTTGAGCTTGTGTGTTTCCTTCTGTATTTTCATTTTACAACACATGCATAAATTAATACTAGGATGTGATCTCTGTTAGTATTCATTTAGCAGGCTTAGTCTTTAGTGATAGATCTAATTAGCTATCTTGGATTATTGGACTCGCTAATCCGTCGGCCCCTCGTTCCACCCTGTGGTTGCAAGCTCAACACTACATTAAATAGGGGAGGGATCTTCAAGACATAAGCATTAAAGGCTCCACAAGGCAACCCTTTTGTGCTTTCTAGAACTCACTAATTTCTAAGTTGTGGACTCATTTTGGCTTGTGTGAGAGGTTAAATGTTCCACATCTTTGGACTCACCTCACATTAGTTAAAGCGTTAAGTGTACCACCTTGTGCTTTTTGATTGCTTTTAGATAGATTTGTTTTCAAGAATTAACATCTATACACACATAGTAATTAAGCCCCCATGAACACTATTCATGGATCTTGAAGGAGTGGGTTCCTAGTGAAAATAAGATGGATTTCTTATGGGTGGGGAGGATACTTTGAGCATCTCATCGATAGATGAATCTTTAACTTGTTGATTAAGGCATCCTTTCTCTGGAGAGGTTGATAGATCACGGGGAGATGATATCATAGATCTTTAAGAGATAATCTTAGTTTAGCGTGTCAGATTAATCTGTCTGTTTTGATTGGGCTAAAGGTGAAAAGGTGTCAAAACCTTGAATCTGGAAGCTAAGTCCCTTTGTGGTACACTATTGTGAGTCGGTCACCTTTAGAGAGGGTTAGCCATAGCAGACAATCCCTCTACAGGGAAAACTACGTTGACGAAACCTTGAGCGGTAATAGCCATTTTTGCCATGGTAGTGACAACCGCTATATAAATGTCCTTGTGGAAGAAATCTCCACAGGTGTGATTCATTGTGGGTTGTCAGATCTCCCTAGCAGCTCTTGAAGATTAAGTTCTCAGACTGTGTCAAAACCTCGGTGTGCTAGGATTGGAGGTCACCCCTGTGAGTCATAAAAGTTGCAGAGTCAAACCATTACTAAATACCTTAGAGAAGCCAACTTTTATTTTCTAGGAATGTGTGCAATGATTGCAAAACTCTTTGAAAATGTACACAAATAGCTCTCTTAGGGATTAGCACAAACTAAGTCACTTGATTGTTCATGCACAAGGTTGCTTTTGCCCTTGGTCATTATTTTCAGACATGCTTGAAATTACTTGCTTGTTGTTCTACGTGCTTGTTTATCTTCCTGGTTATTGGAATGATCAAAAAAATTGTCAAAATCAGTCGCTGTTGTCAAATTATTCTGTCCTTTCGCGTGAAATCATTTTGGTCTCGCACAAAATCATTTGGCTCTCGCGCGAAGCCATTTTGTCTTCGTGTGAAATTAAAATTCTATTGCGTATCTTTGCGCAATCCAAAAAATGTTCTCACGTAAAATTAAAAACTGTTACTGATCTTTGCGGGAGACAGAAACATCTTCGTGCGGCCCGTAAAACTTCTTTGCGCAGCCCGTAAAGGTTTTTTGCACGAGACTTTGTATCAGCATTTACAATCTGGGTCTATTCTAGCTATCTGCGGCCTGCACGCTGTCCTTTTTTGCGTCCGTTTATCGCTCTTTGTTTGCAAATAGTCTTGGAACAGCGACACTTCACTTAACTAAAACTTGTGTCTTATACCTTGATTAGTCTCATCTCATACGTAATCTTGGTCCTCGTCTTAATGCTTGTCATACTTTGTGCCACAGTGGTCATAATCTCTGGCTGTTCTAGCCTTTAAATCACACCATTTGTGCCTTACAGAACAGCATTCTTGCTACTATCTTGTCCTTTTTGAGACTCAGTCTTAGTATAGTCCTTGTCTAGGTTCTAGCTTCTTGTCCTTGCCTATGACTGTCACAAATAGAAGCGGCAACGTGTTTTATCTTGATAACATTAGATGTGGTCATGCTAGGGGTTGTAATCATGGCAGAGGTAGCTTACCTTTCACTACACAATCTATAGCCAGTTTGGCTAGTGAGGCATCTTCACGGTCTTCCTCACCTGCAAGGTCATCTCAAGTTCAACAAACATTTTCCAATTTGTAACAAATTAGGAATCCTTTTCACGAAAAGGATACTGAGACAGGTAGGAATCCTACATTCTCAAACACAATGTATGATCCTTTCTCCACAGACCCTTTTGAAACACAACGTACAAAAATTGAACAAGTTCCTATAATGACTAATCATGAACCTGAACGGGGTAGTCATAGTCGATATCAATAACAACCTAGGGATGACAATGAGAAAGAGAAAGAAGATGACACTAATGAAGAACAAGAAGAGGTGGAAATCCTTCCTGAACACATAGCAAAATGTCAAAGAGACAAAAACTTTCAGAAGTTCATGGGAATCTTACTCCACAAAGAGAAAGAAAAGTACTTTCTCAAACTTGCCCAAGAGGGAGCTAAACTACCCACACATTTCAATGTGGAGACCATTATCACACGTGAAGAAGAAACTAAGACCACTAAACTCCAAAAGCAACTAAAAATTATGCAAGACCAATTGGCTCAGATGATGCATGAGAAAGAGAAACCCAAAAAGACATACACATTGGACGCTCTTTGTTCATTTCCATTTGACAAAAGTATAAACATGCTGCCTTTCCCAAGAGGCATAGAACTACCCAAATATGACAAGTACTTTGGTACTACTGATCCCCAAGATCTCACTTGTAGGAATTTGGTGCTTTGTCTATTTAGTTTATACAGAATCAAATGTACCTCATGCGTTTATTCCCTAGAAGCCTAAGTGGTCAAGCTTTGAAGTGGTTCTCACATTTACCTCCTGGTATCAAGATGTTTGACAAAATTGAAAATTTATTTGTTCAGCAATATTCTCATAATATTCAACATCCTATAAATATTCGAGATCTATGCAACCTTAAACAGAAGGTTGGTGAGCCTTTTCTCACTTTCCTCCAACGGTGGAGACAACTTTATACTAAGTATTCTCATAAAATCCAGAAATGGAGAAGCTCGACATTTTCACTGATAACCTCTTATCTGATTTTGGGTATAGAGTCCAACTACAAGGTCCACGTACCTTTTAAGACATGATTACACAGGCTATCTGTATCGAAGAATTTATGTTCAAGAAAGGTGAGCTCACTCTTTAGAGAGACTCAAAACAAGGTTCAACTTCCAATAGGGATAAAACCAAACATGTCAACAAAAACCGAGAAATTGTACATGATGGGGTTGTTGATAATGTCACACCAAAACTTGCTAAAGCAGCATTTAATCTCACGGATTTCTTCAAAGCAGCCAAAAGTGCTGAGAAGCCTCCTCCTAACAATAAGAAGTCTGGGAATAAATCGAGAAACTCATGGGCAGCACGACCCAAGTGAGAGTATATGCCTTTAGGAGAACCTTTGGATGTGGTTTACAAAAAATTGCTACAACACAAGCTTATCTCACCAATGGATAACCCTCGTCCCTATGATCCACAACCACGCCCACCATGGTGGAATGAGACCTCATTTTGTGAGTATCACCAAAACAAGGGACATAAAACCAGCAACTATATAAACTTACGTCATAAATTCCAAGACATGATTGATGCTGGTGAACTTGCGGTAGATGGACATAACAAAAACTCGAACCACAAGGCGTTCAAAGAGCCTTTCCCAGCTTATGAAAAAGGAGAGACTTTGAAACCAAAACCCTACAATAAGGTCAACTATACGTATTCCAATGATGATAATGTCATTCACATAGTTGAACCTGTAGATTCTGAATACTGCGACATTATTACCATAAAGGGCAAGCAAGATAATGATAAACCCAAGACACCATTTGTCTTGAGAGGCCCTATTTCCAATAACATGGATAATGTGTCTTCACAGCATTGTGCTAATGTTGTTACTCGCTCTCATGCAAAGTTGGTGCTCAAAGGCCCTACACCTCCTATTTCAAATACCCAACAACACAAGGAAAAAGCCCTTGCTAGTCCATTCGGTAAAGGTGCAAAACACACGATGAACTTGACTGCAACCAGTTATAGTGTTCTAGATCAGTTGAAATGAACCAATGCTCACATTTCCATATTTGAGCTGCTTAAAATCTCGCCTGCTCACAGGAAAATTTTGGACAAAGCCCTCACTAAGGCAAATGTTCCTTAAGATCTTGATCTTGAGCGATTTCAATCAATGGTAGGTCACCTGACCTCACCTCATCTTATGACCTTGTCCGAGGAGGATGACAACTCACTGAATCACCCACACAATCAGCCTATACACATTGAGGTTATGATCCACTAGACACGTGTTTGTTGAGTACTCATTGACAATGGCGCTGGCCTAAATATTGTTTATGTTGCTCTGCTTAGACAATTGGATTATTCTGAGGACTCTGTTGATCCTTGATGAAAGATCACTATTAAAGCGTACAATGAAGTAGAACGAAAGTCACTAGGTCTTGTGACTTTACCAATTTGGGTCGGTCCTATCAAAAGGGATGTCACCTGTCAGGTACTTGACATTCCCTTAGCCTACAACATTCTATTGGGACGGCCATGGATACATGAGATGCACGCTGTGCCATCCACATACCACCAATGCATTAAATTTCCATTTCATGGCTCCAAAGTTACTATTCCTGCTACTACTAGCTACACTTGCAATATGCTCAAAGCTGTTGATTCTTTTGTCCCTGCTAACCGCGAGTCTACCAATTGTCACAACAATAAGTTGAAACAAATCGAGCAGTCATTTAAATTGAAAGAAACTGGTATGGGAGAGTACCACATGGAACTAGTGTTGTCATTAACATCTATTCCAGAGTCCCCTCAACATTTTGGGAGACCCTCAATAGCAAAGAATCCATTCGTATTGACACCTCAAACTAAGTTTAATGGCTCTTTTGTCAAAGCTACAGTTCCCTTAGAAGATGAAAGCGAAAATAGAGCCATTGCTGCATGGCTTTACAAAGAAGAGTCTCTAGTAGACTTAATAGAACAAGCTCAATAAATCACTCCTAAGAAGTATGGACCTGGTCTTAAGCTTATGAAGCATTTTGGCTACAAAGGGACCAGCCCTATTGGGTGCAATAACAATGGTTTAATAGATCTTATCAAAGCAACAGTGACACAACTAGCCTAGGGTTCAAGAAGGTCCCTTTCCATTTGGGATCCAATAAATTCATACCCGTATCTGAGAGTTCATCTGAAAATGAGTCACAATCTGAGTCAGGTACTCAAGAGGAGGAATCTGATGATGAGGATTCTTACCCTCATCCTATTCCTTATGATCTTGCTAAATTCTTTGCTAAGCCAAATGACTTTGTGCCACGTGTTAGCACTGTGGATGATACTAGTGATTCTTCTGAGGACAATGTTGAGCAACTCAAACATCATTTAGAAAAGGGAGAATCTAGTCAGTCATGCCATATTGAGTATTTGTGTAAGAATCCAGAGGCTGAAGGAGAGTATGTCCCTATCACTTTTGGGGAGTTCTATAGTCTCTCACCATGTAGCATCGATTCTCATGAATATGAATTTGACAATCTTTTAGAAGTGACTACTGATAAAGACATTGACCAAGTGCATGTCTATGAAAATCAAATCGAAGTGAGTGAAACATCTAGTGATAGGTCACAGGGGTCTGATCCAACTAGTGTCCTAGAGTCGTCAATTACTAACGTTCGTACTCTGAGACGTTTGAATACACCTCTGGGTGAGGTTGTCGTAGGTCTTGAATTGTTGGTCCATGCATTTAATGACTATACTATGAACGCAATTGAACCAGCCACTACTCTCTCACTCGCACATCCCAAGCTTATAGACTGGAACCCTAATGCATCTAACGAAGTCCCCACGTTCCAGAATGACTATGCTCTTGCTTGTTACCTAAACGCTATCAAACCTGTAACATCTTCCACTAATGAGCAGAGCATCAACATGACTGAGGCCGACATCAAATATCTTAGTCACATAATTAAAAGGAAAAAATGCAAGAGGTCTGATGGTGAAAACCACATTGTGGCAGTGTCGGATCCAAAAAAAGTAAAAACAAAAGATGTATCCAAGGGTGAAAACCTCTCTGAGGTGCCCATGGATGAGATATTTGATGTCCTTCCCATTCACTTTCAGGAGAGATCATCAGTGTTAGAAGAGATCATCTCACCCATCGGCAAATGAAATGTGTTCATCTCCGAATGGAAACGCTCTACCAATGCAGTGAGAAGGTCGTGATTCACCATCACGGCTAGAATCTAGCATAGTGAAGACAAACCCAATCAGGCAATGTGTGCTCGATCTTCGTCATCCAAACTCTACAATAACTCTCCATACGACAGATAATGAGATCTAAATGACACGTCTTCGAAGACCTCCTACATGCACAACAAAAAGATGACAAACAAACGATCAGTATCAAGTCGAAACGACGCATCAAAATGAAATAAAATGCAATTTCTAAATGCGAAAATCACAAAACTGTCACAAAATTTCATGCAAGATTCATGAAATCTCGCATGAAAACATACAGTTTCACTTGAAATATTTCTTTCTTCGCGCGAAGAATCTAGCCTTCGCGCGAAAAAAGATCTCCTCGCGCAAAGATAGATCTTCTCGCACGAGAAAAGAGGTTCTCACGTGAAACACGAATTGCCTCACGCAAATAATCTCGACCTTCGCGCGAGACCAAAATTACCCTGCGGGAAGATCCTTCGGCCTCGCGCAAAGAAACAGCGCATCCTATTTGTTCGCGCGAAGAAAGAAGATCTTCGCGTGAGAAGAGATCGGTCTCGCACAAAGAAAGATTTCACAAACCTAAAACATGCTAAAAATATGCATAAATGAACTCAAAATGTGTGAAAATGAAAGTACAAAGATGGGAAATCGATGACTCATCAGTGGTCCGTAGTCTGCTGGCTGGCTGTGTCGTCTGGAGTGCTCAAAATGATGATATCTCATGTTCACTGCCATGTCTCTATCAGAGCTCAAAATCACTACAAGACAAAAGCACAAATGAATTGAAAATGACCCTTCGAGCCCTTATATAGGTGTTGACCAAATTTTTCAAAGTGCTTGAATTTGCGCAAAAATCGCACCCGTGGCTAATTGGACCATTTTGGATCCATTTTCGGGATCAAATTCAAAATTTGACACACCTAAGAGCCTTAAAATTGCATTTTAAAATTTTGGGGATCGATGTGATCGAACGCTTATGCAGCCCAAATCTTTCTGATACTTTATGATTCTTGGAATCCTTTCAACTTTACATTCTCCATATTTTCAAAATTCATTTTGAAAATAGTCAACTTAAGTCAACTGTGGCTGAATCTGGTCAACTTTTGGTCAAACTTGGTTTTTGCAACTTCACAATCATTTCAAATCAACCCTGAATTTTCTTTAGATCGTTCTGATCTCTTCTAGCTTCTGTTGAATCTCAAATTTCTTCTATATCTCATGATGTAGTGCTTCAATCATATTTTTGGTGTGTCATCTTTCGATTTCGCTCCCGAGGGGGCAGGATGATTACATCATTAAATACTTATTACTCGGGGCATCTAGTTCCCATCTTATGTCCTAGTCACTTGGGGCATCTCATCACTTGGAGCATATTGTTCCCTTCTATCTGGCATCTCTGCCATCTATCTTATCTTTTCATCAATTGATCAACCTTATAACAACTCTTCTTAGAGTTCGATAGATAGGTATTGGGACAATCTAAACCCCATCTCCTGAGGATCAAGCCTCATTCTGAGGATGATTCTATGACTCATGATTGAACCTTGTTATCTTTCTTTTATCAATTTTGGGTATCTAGGTGTTCTATCTGGATCCTTGAAGGTTAAGCTTCGTGCTGGAGATAATCTTCTAAATGCTTTCAATTCTTGGTATCTAGGTGTTCTATCTGGATCCTTGAAGATTAAGCTCTATTTTGGAGATAGTCTTCTAAATGCTTTATCACTCTCGGGTATCTAGGTGTTCTATCTGGATTCTTAAAGGTTAAACTTCATTCTGAAGAAGCCTTTTAAATGCTTATCAATTTTAGGTATCTAGACGTTCTGTCTAGATTCTTAAAGATTACGCTTCGTTCTGGAGGTAGTCTTTCAAATGCTATCGATCTTAGGTATCTAAGTGCTCTGCTTGGATTCCTTAGGATTAAGCTCTATTCTAGAGATGGTCCTTAAAAAGCTTTTTGATTATCTTTGAATTGAACATGTTGCTCGCACATTCATTCAAAGAGGGGAAAAATGTAATACCCCAAAATTGGCTCATTGCCATCTCAACCAATTCTGGTCTATTTCTGATCAATTTCAAAGTCCTATTCTAATAGGCAATTCTCATTCTGCTATTCGCTACTTGACTTAATTGTTAGATGCAGAAAACCCTAATCTGCATTCAACATATTTCTTATTTGATTCCTATAGTACGTACTCATATTAGTCGCATTAAACCTACTTGATTAATATTTAATTTAATTATTAAGTATTTATACTTTAATTAAATTAAATTATATCCTAAGGCTAATGTACTATGGAATTAAATTTATTTAATTTAATAAATACACCTATCTTAATTAATTAAATGTAATTATTTAATTAAATGAGAAAGGTATTTCTAATTAATTAAATGAAATTATTTAATTAAATGGGGTACTTACTTCTAATTAATTAAACAAAGTTATTTAATTAAATGGGAAGCCATTTCTAATTAATTAAATGAAGTTATTTAATTAAATAAGAAAAGTGTCTCTAATTAATTAAAGATTATTTAATTAAATAGAAAAAGTAATTATGAGAGCATATCTCATTTTATTAAATTAAATATCTCAACAAAATCTCTCTTCAGTTCAAAAAGGGAAATTTCTAGTTCACTATTGATAAAAAATGAGTTAAATGAGTTAACTCCTTTTTCTACTCAAATTAAAACAGTTAACTCCTTATTTTACTCAAAATCAAATCTGTTAACTCCCTTTAATTTGGGAATCTCCCTTTATGACTGAACCTCATCTTCAATCCTGACCGTTGATCCGAATCGATCTCAACCGTTGATGGATTCCAGGAAAGTCTATTTAAGAGATCCTCATCTCTTCATTTTGGAGGATGAATTTGGAGAATTTGCATCGAATGGCTACTGAAATTCATGCTCATATTTACTTACATTTCTTGCATACATTCTCATTCTTAGTTTAATCTCATTTTAGTTTAATCATGCATATGCTTAATCTAGTTTGCTTTATTTGTTCTTAGATTACATTGCATCTTTCATTTTAGATTAATCTGCATACTCATTCTTAGCTTAATTCCATTGTCAAATCCTTTGTTCTTAGAGGGTCTGGTTGCCTGCACCTTGATTCTGAGGATATTAACAGGTAAAATCCCTTTAGATAGAAGGCAACAGGTCGCTTTGCAGGGCAAATTTCGGATGAACAATCCAATGTTCATTCCGAGATGAATCCGCATGGAATGACCATGTTGAAGTGTGTGTGTGTGTTAATATAGGCCACATTTTCACATATACAGATATCTTAGCACATCCTCCACTGGCAAAGGGGAGACATTAGACTTGAACTCAACAACTACATTAGAAAAACAAACATGAGTGGTAGAGAAACCATAAGTTTTATCCAAAGACTGTAAACCAATAATAGTAGCAAAGAAACCAAAAGATTTACTAGTAGACTATAATCTAATTAGTATAGTTAAGATATAATAATATATAATTAATTCATAATTTATAATATATTATCTCATATAAATATTATGATTACTATACTATATAGTATTTGAATATATTACATATAAATATTTTTATTTTACATATTTATATCCTTATTATATTCTTAGGCACATTCATTATATTGTTATTATTTTTTACTCTTACACCATTATATTAATAATGTAACTAATATAATTTTTTGATTATTTATTTCCTAGATATTATTATTAATATTAATACTTTAATTTGATTACCATTATTATTTTTATAACATTACTATATTACTAAAGTTATTATATAATTATATCAGTAAATAATAACATATAAATATATATATATTTATTTATTTATTATTTTTTTTAATACATTTAATAGTAATATTTATTGAGACTATTTTATATTATTTATTTGTCTTTATTATTTGTGATACATTTCTCTTAGGAGAGGAAAATTATAATATGGTTCTAAGTGGGGGACATGACAATCCTCCCCTCTTGAATTTATATGTCCTCAAGCAATTGTAATGATCCTAATTGGTTCTGAACAGGGATTCATTCTCTTTCCTACATATGTGTTAAACACTTGCAATATGTGTGCACTAATATATGATGACTTATGCAAGAGCATATACATGAAGGCATAAAGCATATATGAAGAAAGAACATTAGTGCATGAAGACACAATGTAGACACAAAGTATACATGTTAAATACTCTATTTGATTCCTTTTTAGAATTTCAAATAAACAAAGGGTGAGAAAATGTTTTACCAACCTTAATCATAGATGTTGCATTTATTTCCCTGAAATCAAAACTTCTTGAAGATGTGTCTCTTAGAAGCTTTCCCTTAGCTAGTACTACAAAGGGTTCTTTAACAGTTATCCCTTTATTATAAAATAGTAGGGTTCCCTTATAGAAGTTATCCCTTGACTATTTTTGCAATAGGTTTTCCTCATGATTTTGACTTAATTATAGACTCTATTGAAAAGGTAATTGTGATAGGGTACCCTAGCTATTCTCCATTAACTATTTAACAATAGGGTTGCCTCCTAGTTGTTCTCCCTTAACTACTGCTATAATAGGATGCCCTCATATTTCTTCCTTAATTGTAAGTTTTCTCTCATGTGCCTAATTCCATATTGGATGGTAGATTTATTGTTTCTCAAGTTTGAAAATGATCAACTTGGCATTCCCTCAAAATTTCATCCACATTGGAACTCTCTTTCCCCAATGTGGTCAAATTAATCACCCATTGTGAAAACTCCCTACCACTACGTACTTAAAAAGAGTTCTTCTTTCTAAATTCTTATATTAGTTGCACTCCTCTTTTCTCCTGTTATCCATGTTATTATGTTACACTACTCTATATTTTTATATCACTCTTGATTGCCTTTGTCTTCCCCCTTGTGTGTTTAATTACATAATGGATGGTAGAATTACTACTGCTTGAGGAAAGAAACAATCTACCCAAGGCTCCCTCATGGTTCTCACCCATATTGGGACCAGATTTCCCTAACATGATCAAAAAGCTCTTTCCCCTGTGCAAACTCCCTATGCATCATGAATTTAAACACAAAGGAATCCTTGCGAACTTATCCATTTATTTTGTCATTGTGATGTCCCTAGTCAAGATACACATAATTTGTGATACTTACCTTGTCAAAATCCACTATCACTTTTAATATCCCTTTTATTATTCCCTCTTAATTTTCTTATGATTCCCAACTTAGTGTTTTGAATATCATTGGTTCCTTATAACTATAACTGAGTCTTCTTCCCATTGAAAACCAACAAGATATATCTCCAAGAATATATGTTCATATATAGGAACCAATTATTTTCACCTTATGTTCTTCTCATAATGATACTTCATACTAGTGCTTTTTTCCACATGATGTTATGGTTTTTTAATCCATACTTTTTAATTTACTCACTCAATCCTCTTTTAATTTCTTTATTTTATGTAGTTAATGCTCTTTTTTCCTTATTAATCATTTCTATTATTAAATTCTCCAAACTCCCATATTCTATTTGGGATGGTGGCAACTTCTTTATTTCCCCTTATACTTTATTGACTTATGTCCCCTTATATACCATGTTAAGATGTAAGTCGTGACAAACTTAAATAACCATTCCTTTACCTTACCTTTTTCCTTAGTCTCTTGCCCATCTTAGCTCCTTACACTACATTTCATAGGTTTCTCCCTCAATTTTGCTAAATATCTCTTTACTTTGTCATTAATATCTCTTTACATCATTTTCCCAATCTTCTTTTATGAAAATGTGTTGTTTTTTTTTTCTTTGAATTTATTCATGCCTCCTCCTCTTATTGGTATTGAATGGTGATAGGATTATTCTCTTTTTCAATTGCCTTTTACACTATGATGCCACTAAAATCCCTTGCATTAACATCCATGTTCCTTTTTATATATTCCTTATCCATGATTGTGTGTGTGTGTGTATGTATCTACATATATATACACATACATATATAAATATACATATGCATATGCATATATATATATACACACACACATACATATATATCAATATACATATACATACATACATACATACATACATACATACATACATACATACATACATACATACATATATATATATATATATATATATATATATATATATATATATATATATATATATATATATATATATATATATATATATGTATGTATGTATGTATGTATGTATGTATGTATGTATGTATGTATATTTATATATGTATGTGTATATATATATATGTATATATACACACATATACAAATATACATACATATATATATATATATATATATATATATATATATATATATATATATATATATATATATATATATATATATATATATATACACGTACATATATAAATATACATACATACATACATACATACATACATATATATATATGTATGTATGTATGTATGTATTTATGTATGTATGTATGTATGTAAATAAATCTACATGTGTGTGTGTGGGAATCCATTTTTATATATTCAACTGCTCTTTTATTTTTCATTCCATCCACCTCTTTGACCCTTTTATTTCCCTCATTTTTGTTCCCTTACTTTCTTAAGCCTTTATTGGCTACCTTAAAGTTGATATTCTTTTTGTATTTCATGCATATAACATTATATAATGGTGATACATTCTTGTTTCTACATTTTTTTGTTTTCTTTTAAAAGTTATTGGATCGCCATGACATCATTTGTGTTGCTAAATATTTTATTCCCTCCCCTTTATACTCTTGCACATTTGAATTTTGTCATCTTTTACCATGGTTATATAGAAATTTTCATCTCCCTTCTTCATTCTTCGCTCTTTGTTTTTTTGTTGTTAATACCCTTCCAATTGTGAACATTGGTAATGTCTCACCACCTGAATATTGTGTTTGTAACTTCTCTCCCCATAAGCCCTCGTCACCATCTATAATAATTACACTGATGTGATATGAGAGGGAGTGTTACTTCCTAAAAAATGTATCTTTTGTGTTGAGTTCTTTGGTCTTATTTTCCCAATGATGCCTATGGATAGAGAGTTGGATTTATAGTGGGTGCAAAACAACTATCATTGTCTTCTTGTATATGAATGAAATTGATGGATTTTATCTGTTTTAGTCTTCCCCAAATGAGGATTTCATATTTTTGTCTCTGTGAAACTTCAAAAGGGTAAGATAAGTCTTGTATACTTGATCTCATATTCACAGCCTATGTTACTCCTCAACTCTTTCCTAATCTCTCCTTGGTTAATAGAAAATTATGTCATCTGTTATATCCTATGTGTTTGGTGATGATTCTTCAATTAGGTTTTCTAAAAAGGATAAATTCTCTATATTAAAGATATTTCATTTTCTACTTGTATTTAGAACAAAATGAATCAAATACTTTTTTGATTGATCATTTATTTAATTTCTATTTTCTTTAGGCTGGCAGGAATGTCATGCCCAAAATACAAGGGCAAAAACACACATAAATTTTTTTTTTTTAAAAGTTAATTCCACTAAGTTTAATATGTTTGTTTCACAAGTGAAAGTGTAGGTACAATGTAAGACAGATGCAGGTTCTCTCAATAGATTTAAAACATTTATTATTAACCACTATAATGTTAACTAAACAAAATATTAATAAACAATATAATTAAATTCTTCTAATAACAATTTAAATAAATATAACTTTAATTATTACTATACATTGAAAACCAAAGGACTAACTAACTAATATAATCATCTAACATACGAATACTTAAAACTTTTTTTACATAAGCAAAACATCTTTTAAATCAAAACTATTATTAAATAATTAATATAGTTAATTAAAACTTAAACAACAATTCTAACATTAATTTAAACCAAATTTATTGTCTTTGCACTTACCACATAAATAAATAAAAATAATATAAAACAATAATTATATTAAACTCAAGTTAACTAAATAATAAATAATACAATTAACTAAAAACTAACACATATCTCTAATGACTATCTTTTAACATAATATTAATATTTAAACTAATACTAACTATACTTAATTAAAACTGAAATAAATTCTAATATTTAAAATATACCCATATCTAAAAACATAATAGTTAAAATTACTCAATAAAAATAACACTAACTAAAACATGCTTAAACTAAACTAAACTAAATTGAATAACTTTCAATTAACACTAACTATGATTAAAAAAAACAATATAAAACAAATTCTAATATTAACGTACACTAATATTAAAAACCATATTAATTAAATTATTAAAAATAAAACTAACTACAAATAAAACGTTAACTAACCTAACCCAAACTAACATACAAATCTTACTAACCTAAAATAAATTTAAACAAAACTAACATCTAACCACCCTACTTTAATACTAACCCACCCCACTCCCCTTAACCCTACACTCACAGCTAAAACTCTCCCCAGGTGGCCTAGGGTCTGAAAAAATGCAGCCCAAGAAGGATTTAAGGAAGTAAGCAAGGTTTGAGGGAAGGTGAGAAAGGAATGTGAAACAACTTTATGAACAATTCTACACTTTTTTTTAAAATTGCCCCTTAATTCCAATGACATGACAGTCAAGTACACATGGGGATACATAGGGGAGCAACCCCATCCCGTTTAATATTTATTTTTTTGTCAATTAAGCCTACACCTAAAGTGGTAAGAATTAATGACATAAAGTTTTGTAGTTCGAACTTTTTAGAATATGATAGGATATTTAGGAACATATTTTATTTTATTTTTAATTCTTTATTTAATTTTGTAATATAATTAACTTAAAGAATTAAAGATATTTTAGGGGAATCCAAAGAATATGCTTTGTTGAAGGGGGATTTATTTATTTTCATTCCCCATACAAAATCCGGAGAGTTTTTACTCTTTAGGATGCAAAATTTTTCTTAGTGTTGGAATTTTCTAATTTATAAAATTTGTCAAGGGGAGTATTTTTTTTTGGTCTTTTTTTTTTTTTTGAAAGGTGTTAGATTCCAAATTAAATTTACATAGTAAAGAGAACATATTTTTAAAAAAAAATTGAATTATAACATAGAGATTACATATTTTGTTTGAGTGTTTGAATAAAATTATAATGCTTCCTAATAATTATGAAAAAAAATGCAAGATAATCAACATTCAAGTAATCGAATTTCCTTAACATATTTTGAACTTAATTTGCATAACTTAACGTATATCATCATTTTATCTAATTAACCTTAATCAATGAATATGATTTCAAAATATATGAATGTCGTAGAAAGAGTGAAACATCATTACATCTAATTTTTAAGTAACATATGCAAAACTGAAAAACTAGAAGACTCAAATGCAAGAATGATACTTAATTTTTTATTGAACCACCTAATTCAAAGGCTCCGCCAAGAAAGAACTAGGAAGAAAACTCAACATATTGCCATTTCCACAATAAAAAAATTTTAAAAAAAACATTTTTACCCAAGATTAGTATCCGGAAGAGAAATCTCCCAGCATATTTGGAGTTCAATAAAAATTATGAATTTCCTCTTGGCTCCACAATAAGGAAACTATTGCAAAGTCTACAACATATCAAGGTGATCATGGAGAGAATGAAAACTGGCCAGAAGACAACCAATCATAACATGAAGACAAAATCAAGCATTCACTCCCATCCTATTTTGCACAACAAGTTCATCATTGAACCAGACTAGGGAGAAAGTGGATTTTTCCAATAGGAGACATCAGCCACAACACTATAACAGGTTCCCTTTCAAGGCTATAAACTCAAGAACTTCTATTCTTCCAATTCTTATAATCCAAAACTCAAAGCATGATTTGTACTAATGAGTAAGGACCCATAACACCCTACCCTCTCTCCCTCTTCTCATCCTGAGAAGAGACTCTGCACTGTTGGAGTCCAACTAAAGACCTCCTCCCATACATGGCCACTTCTGGCCTATTTGAGGGTGAGTAATGCCAATACAACCAATAAAATCCCTTTGAAAATAAAAGCAAAAAACCAAGGAAAAACATTTAAGAAAACCTATTTCAATCCCTCCCAAATTTATTCAACAAAAATATGAACATGCATATGCAAACAAAATGACTTAAGCATGAAACACGACATGAATCAAAAGAGTTTGAAGGGTTCCTACCTTCACAATGAGGTTATGGCAATTGAAAAATTTGAGATGAGGTTCCCTTCCTTCTCCTTCTCCTTCAATCTTGAATTCCTCTCTAAAACTAGAGGTTGGGTGAACACTCATTCCCTCTCAAAATTGCCTCTGAATAAGATCCTAAACTCAACCACCTTCCAAAAAGTAATAACTCCCCCACTTGCCTAAATGTTCTAGAGTCTTCTAACTCAACTAGTCATAAGGCTAACCTCAAGGTGGAGCTAAACTTATCCAACTTAGGAAGAAACACTTTTTTTTGTAATAAAGCAAAAATGGGATATTTGGGAGACCACAAAAGTCAAAAAAAGGGGCTAGAGGGGTGGAAAATGCCTCCAACCCATACCCATACCCCTTAGGTACTTAGATTTCATGATTTTTGGCCTCTAGGACTAATTAGGGACCTAACAAAAAGCTAAAAAAATTTGGACTTCCTAACAACCCTCAAAAATGCAAATTAATCACTAATCCAAATTAGGGTAATTAATCTCAATTACTAACTGATTAGTAAAAAGGTCACTAACCTAGTCCAACTTAGATCTTTAGGTTACTCGATTAACCCTAACTATCATGCTAGAAAGCATATACAATTCACGAGTGTCAAACAACACTGAAAAATCACTGTTACAAATCATTAACACTTAATGATTACAAAATGATACATTCACTCAATCCATGATACAAATAAAATAAGAACAACAAGGTTTGTGTCTTTTGTTAGACTCAACCCTAGTTTCCACAATTGGTACATAGGGTTCAGTTTCATTTCTTTGTTAGATTTTCTGGCTAAAATATCTTGCACACTCATTGCACACATCAGTAGCTCAAGAAAATCACATGCATATATATATATATATATATATATATATAACATCCATCTTTCAAATAACTAGTTGTTTATCTTGTTTCTACTCATAATATTAATCATTAAAATTGCATAACCAAAGTGTTAATTCTACATTCACTTTCTACACTACTTCATTAGTATACATGTTCATAAAACATTAAATAACATAATTAAACATCTAGCAGTAGAACATCACACAATATAAAATAACATAATAATGTTCAATGTATCTGATAGTGTCTTGACATATCGAGTCATGAGTATCAAAATAATAATGTATCAACTATGCTAAGATGGGTCGGGGCGAGGCCTCACAAGGAACATGCTTTGATACCATTTGTAATGTTCACATTCCTATATTACTTATTTTAATTATTTTTGCTAGTTTTCTAAAATGATCATTCATGTATATCCATCATTCATCCTATGTTCTCCATTTTATAAGTGTCTACATTGTTGTATTAGTTGCTAATAATCACATCTCTTTAGGCAATTTATCAATCTAATTATTATAATTAAGATATAATAATATTTAATTAATTCATATTTTATAATCTATTATGTATTATCATTATTATACTATTTAGTATTTGAATATATATAATTTTATACTTTGATATTCTTATTATATTCTTGGGTCCATTCATTATATTATACACATCTTTTACTCTTACACCACTCTATTAATAAGGTAGCTAATACAATTTTATGTTTTTTTTTAATTCTACATATTATTATTACTATTATTACTTTTATTTTATTACCTTTATTATTTTTTATAAAATGATTATATTTCTAAAGATAGTATAATATTATATTAGTAAATAATATTATACTATCATTATATAGGATTTAAATATATTAAATAATAATCTATGTTGAGGCTATTTTATATCATTTATTTATCTTTTATATTTGTGAAACATTTATCTTATGAAAGAAACATTATAATTGGGGTTCTAAGTGGGGGATGCGACAAATAATCTCTAACAAAATAAAATTGTGTACACAATTAGGCCATAGAGTCAAATATGGCATAAATATCATATAATTCTAATTGACTTCAAGGAATAACCTATATATCTTCCCTCCAACAGTATCCTTGTATCAACCTCTACCTTTACTTTATGATACAAGATGTTGTTGGAAATTTGTTCAGCACTCCCCTCGGGATTCACAATAAGGGCTTAACTGCCTCCTATATACTATAAGTTGAGTGGTTGTATTGGGCATTGACATATTGGTCTTTTGGTGCAATGGAAACCCCACTCTAATAGGTGTCATAAGAAGCACCTAAATGGTATGAATTCAAAAATAAAAACTACTAAAATCACATGTCTCTTCCTACTCAATGCATCTACAACCACACTATCATTTCCCTAGATGTACTTTAACTCAGAATCATATTCACATATTTGAATTCAATCCAATGATGATGTCTAGAATTCAAGTTTGGTTGTGTCAAAATGCATTATAAGATGTGATTATCACTATGAAGCTCAAACTTATTCCCCAAAATAAAGCTTCTCCACCTCTAAAGTGCATGAAGTACTTCTAAAATCTCTAAGTCATGAATAGGGTAATTTAATGTGTGATCCTATAGTTCTCTAGACTTGTACATGATTACATGACCCTCCTATATCAATAGTAATCTAATACCCCTTGTAGATATATACATGCACACCATGTAATCACTTATTGTATCATGTACCACTAAAATGTTACCTTTAATCAATCTCCCCTTAAGAGTCTAGAATGGAATCTCACACTTCTCTAACCATACAAACTTCTTTCCTTTTCTCTACAAGGAAATGATAGGATGAGCTACATTCAAGAAATCTTGCACAAGCTTGCAATAGTATCCTTCTAAGCCCATGAAGCTGTGGACCTCAAAAACATTAGTAGGATATTGTAACTCTAATATAGTTTGAATCTTAGAGATATCAATGGAGATACCCTCACCAGATATTACATGACATAAATACAAAATCTTTTTTAGGGAAAAAAACTAACAGTTTGATAGATTGGCATAAATACAATTATCCCTTAAACATTACAACATTTTTCTCAAATATTCTACAAGCTCCTTAATAGTCCCTAAGTAGACCAAAATGTCATCTATAAACATAATGATGAAAGGGTCCAAGAATGTTAAAAAACTCTATTGTTCAAATTCATAAAAATTGATGGCACATTGATCAAGAAAAATGACACAACTATGAACTCATAATGCCTATGTCTAGTATGAAAAAAAATCTTATGAATATTTGCCTCATGAATCTGCAACTAATGGTACAATGACTTGAGATTAATTTTGGAGAATACATTCAATCCCTTCATCTAATAAAATAAATAATTAATTTTAGGAAAAAGATATTGTTTCATGATGGTAAGCTTATTTAGTCATCTATAATTAATGCACAACCAAATTAAATCATGATTCTTCTTTGTGAAGATGATAGGAGCTCCCATGGAGATACATTAGGAAAAATGAATCTTTATCCAATAATTTCTCCAATTGAAGTCATAGTTCACTCAACTCCTAAGTTATCATTCTTGGAGTTATGCTCTGGTCTAAGCATCATCTAAATATAAAAATAAATATCCCACTTAGGTAGCATACTTGGAATCTTAGAGGGAAACACATCTACATATTTGCACAAGAGAGGATGATTGTTAAAGATAGCATCTCAACTCCAATCCTCATCCAAACTATCTACTATAATAGAACATAGTTAATATCCCTCATGCATACCATTTCAAGTACATAGAAGAAATCATATATAAAGAAATAATCCTATGAATTGTAATAATCTCTACCTCAATTATACAATCATCTATGCACTATATCACCTTATGACAAAAATAATAAAATTCTTGAACATCTAGCCAATCCATACCCAAGACCACTTCATATGACACCAAAAAAATGAGTTGAAGATCAGCGTTGGTTAAATTTTTTCCAAAACTTGAAACATGATTTTCAATAAGAGGATCTACATGAACATTATCTTCTAATGATAACTCAACTATCTCCCTATTACCTTGATTATCATTTCCATGTTACAACTATCTACTAAAGAAGGTAAAATAAATGAATTAGTAGCATCAGAATCAAATAAATAGAGATAGATACTCTACCACACACACTTGAATTCTTAACTCCTACTCCTTGATGCTCTTCCTAATGATGATTGACTACTACAAATACATGATTTTACCTTCCCTTATCACCCACAATGTGGTGTTATGTGGCCTATAGCTGAGTTGAAGCCTACCTAGAACTTAGTGGACAATGTACTATATTTTTTCCTAGTTGGGAAGCATTCTATTGTATTTTGAAGATCTTTTCATATTGATGGTAACATTGACTATTGAACACTACCTCCACTAAACTAGGCATAGAACTATGAAAAGGTTGACTATTCTAATGTCTCTTATTTTGATACCAATTACATGTTTAGTTTAAAAAAATATAGAAATAAAAATAAAATATAAACTAGATCAAACAACCAAAAATGCAAAGAATGTAACTCTGGGATTTATATTGGTTCATCCAGAATGTCTAGACCACATCCACTCTTCAAGCAAGGTAACATCTCAATTCTAATTAATTCACAATACAATAATTCAACAACTACAAGGCTAGTTTTCAAATATTTCTATCTTTATACCAAGTGGAAGATGAAAAGAAAAGATGACTCTGATTGGGCAGTACACATTAGAGCCATTAAAATTTCCTTATTCTAAGACTGTTACAATCTCCCACTTGAAATAGAATTAGAGATGCATAGAGTTATCCTCTACTTGGAATGCTCATGGATATGTCATAATAATGTTGAGAGAAGATCTAAAAAATTCAAAATTCTCTCGAGATACAACCTTTGTTACACATCAACCTTATTAACCTTTGTATCAATCTTCTCTAACTATAATATTCCCTCTTCAACAACTTGATGAATGAAGTGAAATTTGGTTCCTATATGCTTTGTATGATTGTAGAAAGCAAAAATTTTAGCCAGGTGAATGACACTCCTATTAGAAAATAGAGTGAAGTTGGATTATTTAAACCCCAAATCTCCAATGACAACTATAACCATATAAACTCTTTAGCTCCCTCAGTGAGAGCAATATATTCAGCTTTGGTAGAGGAAATAGCAACCACTTGTTGCTTATGAGAAGTCTAGCTAATTGTTTCCCCAATAAAAGTAAACACATAGCCTATTGTAGATCTTCATTTGTCTAAATCTCCAACCATATTAGAATCCACATAAACAAAAAGATAAGGAGCCTTACTAGTAAAACATAACACATGAGAGAAAGTTCCTCTCAAATACTAAAGAATCAATTGGACAACTTGCCAATGAGCTTTTCCTAGATTACTCACAGATTACTCATAAAACCACTCACAACTCCTATTGCATAAGCAATATCTAGACCTATGCTAACCATTGCATACATCAAACTCGCAACTGTTGAAGAATAAGGAACACCATTCATCTCATGTTTTTATTCTAGAGTGGAAGGACACATCTTAGATAATATAATTTCTCATTTATTTCTATTGTAAATTATGTCCATTCCAAGAATTCTCTTCATTGCCCCTAAATCTTTCATGGAAATATGAAGAGCCAAATGTATTTCATCTCATGAACAACTTGCATACTATTCTCAGTAGCCAACATGTCATCAACAAAAAGTAGAAAAATAAAACAATCAACTATGGGAAGCCTCATGTGATAAACACATGGGTCTAATTTGCAATGAGTAAAACCTTATTGAGTCATGAAGTTATTGAATTTCAAGTATGCTTGTCATGGAGCTTGCTTCAACTCATACAAAATTCTCTTTATCCTACAACATCAATGCTCTTGCCCCTGTTTAATGAATCCTTGTGGCTGCTCAATGTATAAACCCTACTCAATATACCCATGTAGATATGTTGTTTTTACATCAATTTGATCAAGCTCAAGGTCTCAAGTTTCTATGATGCTAAGTACCAAATAAACATTTGCATTTTTACAAGTAGAGAAATTTTTTTTTATTAAAATCAACACCTTTTGTTGAGAAAATTCCTTCACCACTAATCTGACCTCATACCTTTTATGCACTCCATCTTCCTCTTTTATCTACTATACCCAATTTTTTTATTAGAGCCTTTCAATTTAGTGGAAGTGGTATCAAATTCCATGCCCAATTTTCCTTTAAAGACTCCATTTTGTCTTTCATGGCATTCATCCAATACATAAAATTGACATCATTATAGGCTTTCTTGAAAGTTTTAGGCTCTTCCTAATCAGAGCATAAAGAATAATAATTCATAATCATCAAATTTTCTTGGACACTTGTTTTCTCTTGTGTATTTCCTTTGTTGTGGAACTTCATTAAGATCCTCTATATTTCCAATTGGAAAATTATTATGAATAGTACCCTGATGAATGACATGGTTTTGGATTTGAGAATTATCTAGAACATTATTAGTCCCGTGTTCTCTAACTTCATATGTATCTATTTTTGTAGGGCCACAAAAGTCACAGTGATCCACATTATCGCCAAAACTCTATTCAAATTCAATGTGTGGCAACGAATATACCATAGACTATGGCTAAGATGAATATGCCACAACAAAGGTATTTTGTAGGGTTGGAGGAATTATATGAACTTGTGTGGGGCTAATGGTGGCATGCCCGACCATGCTGGAGGGGAATGATTTATCTTGGAAAGATCATGCTCTCCTATATGGCTATGTGGTTGCTCACTTCCATGCTATAGTGGAGTAAATAGAGAGGGGGGCTTGGAGTGTTGACACAAGGTGGGCATATTTTATGGTAGAGAAGCTTGTTCTCTATTATCGATAGATGCACAAGGTTGATTGAGGGGATATTTGGTGATGTAGGGGGTGGATAGGAGAGAGATTATGGTGCTCATCTTGGTGGCCATCACAAAGTGTTGTATTATAGCTATCATTGCCCAATATATAAATACAACAAATAGAAGATGGTAGTAGCATTTGGAATAGAGTATAATGCATTATGGTAACCCCATGGGATGACAAGGATTAATTTGTATGCATATTTGGAAGCTATGGTGAATCAAGACCAATAATTGGAGTTACCACAGTGGATGTATTGGTGAAAGTGATTTGTGGTGGGGTTATACAAGGTATAGCTTGGGTATGGCTGGGAAGTCTGACATTTTGTGAATTCACAACCATAGCAGTAGGATTAAATGTAATCTAATTCTCATAAGTGTGCTCACCATTATCAAATAAATCAAACTTAATATAATCAAGAGAAGAAATTTTTTATTTTTTTTCAAGCCTAAGAATGATTTCTCATTGAAGACTACATCTCGCCTATGAATCCCGTATAAGCAATCAAATCCCACAATCAAAAGTTGATTTGATTCTCAACATACACCGTGTGTATTTAAAATCCAATTTCATTCTTTGCTCCATAGAAATGTGAACACAAGCATCACAACCAAAAACTCACAAATGAGAAAATGCAATTATTTTACCAGTCCACATTTCTTCTAGAATATCAAAATCAAGATGAGACAAAGGAGATTGATTAATTAAATAAATAGTTGTATTACACATCTTTGCCCAAAATTCCTTCCCAAAACTAGCATTGGATAGCATACACCAAGATCTTTCCAAGATAGTTCAATTCATCTTGAGGTGTATTTTTAATATGTCTAGTACCATGATCTGCACAAAAAACCATCAAACTTTGAAGAGAAAAACTTTTCACCGTTATTGATTAATAGGAATTTAATTTTCTTATCAATCTAATTTTCAACGCTAGCCTTAAAAAATTTAAATTTTGAAAACATTTCTAATTTCTTATTCTATGTGTAAATCCAAACTTTACGAGTGTAATCATCAAGAAAAATTACAAAGTAATTAGCACCACTAATTGAAGTTATCTCTATAGAACTGAAAACATTAGAATGCTTGAGCTCTAATGGAGAAAATTTTTTCTCATGAGCCATCCTTACAAATTTGATTTGATTTTTATTTTCACAAAGACAATGCTCACATAACTCCAAATCAATTGATTTAATACCCAAAAGTTGGCCTCTTTGAAGCATTATCTCAAGACCTTTTTTTCTCATATGACCAAGTCATTTCTACTAAAGTTTAGAGTTACTTTCTTTGATATACATAACTGCCCCTACTTTACAATTGCACTCTAAAACATATAGACTACCTACTTTCTTTCCCTTAGCCAAAATGAGTTGTCCTCTTATTAATTTTCAAGAATCAAGATCAAAGTTGACAATATGGCCTTGTGAGTCAAGTTGACTCATAGAAATCAAACTATGTTTAAGTGAAGGAACATGTCTAATATCCTTCAAAAGCTATTTACTCACATTTTTCAATGACAATAAAATGTCCCCTTCATCGACAATATCACATTCTTTATTATCTCCAAGAAATTTTTTACCAAACATACCTTCATTGTAATTTTTGAAAGCACTCTGACACAGAGTAGCATGAAAGGATGCATTGAAATCAAGAAACCATGAACTTTCATTCATGTCACTAATGGCAAGTACCAAAATTCCATCAATTGTAGTATTGACACCATCATTTATTACTTTATTTTGAGCCTTCTTGTAATTCCAACATTGCTTCTTTGTGTGCCCTGATTTATCACAAAACCAACAGGTACCATTTTTTCCTCTATACTTTGAATATTTATTTCATCTACCTCTTCCATTGTTGTGATTTCCTTGTTTGTGACTTCTACCTCTATTTCTTGTGCTCACAACTGTTATATCATCATCGGAGGAAGATTCTCAATTCTTCCTTCTCATGTCTTCATTGAGAAGTGTGGCTCAAACTTCATCAAATTTTAGCTTATCTTGGCTCCTATTGAAGTTCTCATAGCCATTACTACCCTTCCTAGTTGTTCAAAAGTGAGCATAATAGTAATATGGATTTTATGTCATCATCTAAAGGTATATGAACTCAAATCAACTAAGTGACTAATGTATTGAACTTATTTAGATTATTCAAAATCACTCCCACTTCTTTTATTTTTTAGATTGTATAGCTTCTTCATTATAAACACTTTATTTGATGTTGAATCTATCTCATATAGTGAAGATGATTTCTAAAACAACTCTCTTATTGTCTTCTCTCCTGAAACATTAAACAAGATATTTCTTGAGAGTGTGAGTAAAATCATTGTCCTTGCTTTCAAATCCATTATGTCCTTGTCCTCATTTGGCATAGACCTTTTGCCTTTTGATTTACCAAGCGATGCAATGTGTATGCTTCTTAATAAGCCATGACTTTGTTTACACTTTCCATAGCCCAAAGTTTTGACCAATTTTTTATTTTGAATTTTCCACTTATTTGTTGCTTCCAAGGTGCTTGTAAATCTTCATCAATTGCTAGAAAAAAAATTGAGCTTAACCAACTTTGATACCAATTGTTGAGCTTAACAAAACATAGAAATGAAAATAAAATATAAACTAAATCAGACGACCAAAAATGCAAAGAATTAAATAGCAGGATTCACAGTGGTTCATTCTGAATGTCTAGACTATATCCACTCTTCAAGAAAGGCAATATCTCTTTTCAAATTAATTCATGACACATTAATTTAGTAGCGACATGAATAGTTTTTTCATATTCCTTTCTTCATACCAAGTGGAAGATAAAAAGTTACTAAATAAGAAAAGATGAATCTGATTGGGTTGCACATGTCGGAGCTATTACAAATTCCTTATTCCAAAACTGTTACATTATGATCTCTTCCTAGACCACTGCTCTAGATTAACATGTAGATTTTTTTCCTTATTATTTTGAAATTTATTCCTTTTAAAGTTTTTTCCTCCCTTAGAGGATGAAAGATCAAATATAGTATAGCTTATGCACACTAATATTGTTAATCTTGATGTTTTAAACATGATTGATGATTCCCTATACTATCCACTAGTGCAGTGACCATGCTTAAGAGACAAGACATCCTCTATCACTAATGCCTTTTCAATAACATCCTAACTATCTTTGGCTTATAAAGCTAAGCGTCTCTAATGAATTGGGAAATAAGACCTCTTGCAAAATATTGTATTAACATTGTCCCATTATGCTAGGAATCTAATTATGGATTCAAATCCATGAAGTTGTTCCCATACTACCCTAATCTCATGTTACTTTGACACAAGGCATGAAACTCATTCACTTGCATTTGCCTCCAATGATCAAATCGGAAGTGATTTTGAAATCTTTCTAAGATTAACTCCCATGACACTAGGGATATAACCAAATGCAATATATCTTCCTCTAATATCCATCATATTGATCCAAAATAGCATGAGCCTAAATAATAAATAATATATAACAAATATATTTGCATACATTACCCATTACTGTATTAAATTATAATAGTTGAAATAAACACCTTATCTATTTTTAAAATAGAATTTTCAAAAGAGAATATCTACAAAATTAAATAAAAATTTGGAATAGCTATATTATAATAAGTATTTAAATAATTAAAATACATTAATTATTTCTAATAACACATATGTATTCTACCAAGTAAACACACAAACTATATTATCATGGTGAATTATAATAAAATAATAAATAATAAATTTTGCAAACATACCAAATAAAAACCCTAATCTACCGAAGATTAAATGTCATATCAAGGGAAAAGTTGACCGACATCACCCTAATAAGTCACATCGATCCTTTCTTCTAACAGAGGTATAACAAGATAGAAATACATGATTAGAGAAGGTTGAAAATCCACATTGAATAAACCACCTACATGCAAAAACCTGTCATGAAGAAGAAAAAGACAAGCTATAAGGCAAGGGTTTGGCTCTGGAAATATAGAAAAATATATTATCAAATTGAAAGAATAAATGAAAATACAATGGATCAATCCTAAAAATATGTTGTAAAACCCTAATAGGGAAACCCTAAGAGGTAAAAGACATCTAATAATTAATATTTAATTATTAAATAGAAATTCATGTGCATAAAGTGAAATCTTAAGTAGGGAGAAAAAGGTAACTTATCAATTGAAATTAAATTAATCCTTTACTCTAACACCCCCCCCTTAAGATTAGCAACAATGCAACTACAAATAATGCAAAAAATGAATGGAAACTACAATGCTAAAAGTATAAATGGGTCCTGACAAAATGGCTTAATGAGGTACCCAATACAACTAAATCTCAAAAAAATGGAGAAATAGGGAAAACCATATGGGAAAAACCCTACTCCAAAAAGATATAGAAGAAATGAAAAAATAGAAAATAAGGAAGCAAGGACTTATCACTGAGACCCCTCAAGGACAACTTCCTTCACCCCAAGCATAGAATATAGTTGAAGATACCACATGGATGCAAAGGGTTTAGTGAAGATGACTACAACCTGCCCAGCGGTGGGAATGTAATCCAAGCTAAGAGAGCCATCTTGAATTAGATGCCTAATGAATTGCATGTGAAACTCAATGTGCTTGGTCCTTTGATGCACAACTGGGTTGCAAGAAATGTGCATAACACTCTAATTTCACACCAAAGAAAGGTGGAACTATCGGGAGAAAATCCATAATCTGTCATCAACTATCAAAGCCATAAAACCTCCTGACTTGTTAGCACAACTACCATGTATTCTAGCTTTGTAGATGATAATGCATGAGAATTCTTTTCCTTTCAAGACCATGTGTTAGGACCGGAACCAAGATAGAAAACAAAGCCAAAAGTAGAATTTTGATAATCAATATCACCAGCCCAGTCTGAGTCTGTATAACCAACAATGACAGGATCTCATGATGTGTATTGAATGCCATAACATGTAGTACCATGTATGTACCTCAAGATACTTTTAGAATCTTTTCAATGATTCTCATATGGATCATGTGAGAATCTAGAGACAAGTCCAACTACAAAGGATATATCAGGACATGTATGTGTCAGGTACAATAAACTACCCACAAGTTGCTTGTACAAAGTGGAATCCACTATAGGAGTAGTGAAATTGGTAGATAAAACAACACTTGACTAAAAAGGTATGGGAGCGGGCTTATAATGAAGCATGTTGAATCTCTAAATCATATTAAGAGCATACTTCTGCTAGACTATGGCTATCCCATATGAAGACTAAACATCCTATAGGCACAAAAAATAGTGCAAAAGTCTAAGGTCTATCATCTCAAATCACTCTCTCAAAGTTCATTGAACACTCTAAATCATAGAGGATGAGCTACATGTATATATGAGATCATCTACATATAGGACAAGTTTCAATAAGTCAACCCCATGATGACAAATGTAAACTATAGGATCAAAATGACACCGAGTGAACTATGAAGCAAGCAAGAAGGAATCCATCTTCTCATGACAAGCTCAAGGGGCTTGTTTGAGACCATATAAAGACCTCTAAAGCTTGCATAACATAGAAGAGTCCTAAAAAAACCATGAGGTTTCTCCATATAGATATCCTCATGTAGATCTCCATGCAAAAAAACACTCTTTACATCCATCTGAAATAATGTCCATCCCTAAAAAGTTGCAAGAGAGTATACAAGGTGAATAGAATTCATCTTGGTGATAGGAGCAAAAGTCTTGGAGTAATTAATACCCTCAACCTATGAAAATATCTTTGCAACAAGGCGTGCCTTGTACTTATCAATAGAACCATCTGTAATATACTTGTTATGGTACACACACCAACATCGAACCAACTTTCTTCCTTTCATAAGAGGACAAAGATCCCAAGTATGGTTCTTCATCAAAGAAGATTAATCCTCATCCATAGCCCTATCCCACTCTAAGTGTCTTTCCATCTGTGCAAAACTATGTGTATCATCTAAAATGGCATGACTCAATAGTCTAGTACCAGATGTCTGAGCACGAGTGCGATAAGAATCTGAAGAATCTCCTACTATAGGTCTAGCTACATCAACCATATCAAAATCCCACTTGGGAACTTGTTGAACATTTGGTCAAGGTGGTGAAGGTGGATCAACATCAAGATCTTCCTCAAAGGATACATAGTCATGTAGAGGAGAAGAAGAAGTACTAGGTAGTGATGGAGGCTCCATTTGAGGATAATGCTCATCAAACTGGACATCTTGTTGAAACAAGACCTCTCTAGAATTAGGATCAAACAAATTGTTTACCTTCACATCCTCACAGTAGCCAACAGAGATGAGTGGTCAGCTCTTCCTCTCCATGGCTTTCCTCTAAGAATTTGGAATAAATGCCTAATCATCACTACCAAAAATGTGGAATGTAGAAACATCAGGCTTGACTTGAGTCAAAGCCTCTTCAATAGTCAAATGTTGCAATGCCTTGTGAGGCATCCAATTCTAAATATAGTTGGCACAATTGATAGCCTCAGCCCAAAGTGAAAAACTCATAGCTCAAGATTGTATCATACAATTGACCATCTCTCGTAATGTCCTATTCTTTCTCTCTATAACCCCATTTTGTCGAGGGGTATAAGGAACTATAAACTAATGTTGTAAACCATGCTCAACACAAAAATATTTGAAAGATTGATTCACATATTCCATGCCATATTTAGTGCATATACGCCTGAGAAAAAGACTAGATTGTTTCTCCACAAATTTTTTAAAGATTTGAAATGAATCAAAGACATTAGACTTGTACTTCACAAGGTACACCCACGTGCATCTAGAGAAGTCATCTATGAAGGTAAGCACATATCAAGCACTTGAAAATGATGGAGTGGGAAATGACATAAGATCACTGTGTATCAACTCCGATGGTGCCTTAGACATGTGGATCTACCTGCTAGAAATGGATCTCTCTGATGTTTTCCAAGTGTGCAACCTTGACAAACACCATCAATACAAGATATTTGAGGTAGCCCAATCACTAGTTCATGTGTACTCATTTGTTGTAGATATATGTAGTTGACATTGTAGACACCTAAAAATCCTTTAGAAAATAAAGTATTTTTATTTTCTGAAAAAAATCCCTGATGACATCATCATTTATTAATTAATTAATTATTTAATTAATTTATTTATTTTTATGCCATTAAATCCCTTTATCTTAATTAAAAATATTTAATTAAGGAATCCCTCCCAAAAATGTTTAAATCTTATTTAAACATTATTTCCTTATTTATTAATTATTTAGTTAATAAATTGACCAAAAATCCCAAAATAAATAATTTATTTATTTTTTGTCCAAAACTTGGCCAATTTCCTTAAGACCACTAACCTCTTCCAAAATCTTCTAAATCCTTCTTTAATTTTGATTAAAGGCTAATCTCATCATTTCCTACCCCTAATCCCAACTCAAAATATTTAATTAAGATTAAATATTAATCCTCATATTTATTAAAAATATTTTAATAAATATTTCCTCAACCTAAACTCTTGAAATAAATAAAACTTTATTTATTTTCTAAAAAATCTTATTTATCCTCATCCTAAAAGCCTAGACTCTTCTAGAAGATGTCAATTCTAATCCTAAACCCCCCTCTAACCTTGTCACATTCCCTAAACAAGGTTAGCCAACTCCTAAGCTAATCCTAATCCATCTTCTAATCATGTGCACAACTTAAGCAAGGGTTAAGACTTGCTAACCCAAGCCAAAGTCAATAATCTCATCCTCCTCCCAACCACCTCTAAGCCAAAGTCAACAATCTCATCCTCCTTCCAACCATCTTTATTTATGACCCAACCATCTCTATTTGACCCAACCATCCCCATTTATTTCTCAACCTCCCTCATTACTCCTTTGACCAACCCATATCCTACCCTCTCACATCCAATCACCTTGTGACATGTGTCACCTCCTAATTGGCTTTAAACAAGCACAATCCATGTGCTCCCCTTTGAGTGCATCCTAGCCCTCCCTTACCATCTTGCCATCCTTGCATCCTGACTGTCCATCCTTCCACCCCTTGGCCTATAAATAGAAGCCTCTCCCTTCACTAAAATAATCCACTTTTGAAGCAAACTTATAATTCTATTTTGAGAGCCTAAAAACTACCAAAATACTATTATAATGTTGAAAACCCTCCATACCTTCATTGTTGAATCATTCATCCACACTCATATTTGATTATCACTCATCCATTTGGAGCTTGAGCACATCGTGAGCATACATCCACTATCCATCAGGGACATAGCTTCGTCATCATGAGAAGCACTTGAGGAGTTTACCATCTTTGGTCTACTTTCCTCAATTTTGTCTTCTTTGGTCCTATCTTAAGTGTTTATTTGTTTTTAGTATTGAGAATGCTTTTTATAGTTTAGTGTTCATTTTACTCTACTAAAATAGGTGATATAGACATGGCCAAAACGATCATGCCAAAAAAAAATCATTCTATCAGCATGAGAATAAGAGAAACACCTATAGAATAGAAGCTCTCAAAGCCATCAAACTAATATAAGTGAGACTATAGATCAACACTCTCAATAGAAATAACCAAGTTAGGATCATAGAGATCTCAAATAACCACATCATGTGGTGATAACTCAACTATCTTATTAGAGCTAGAATGAAAAATCTGAAAGATAGATGGAAGGTTCGTAGAAATGACCAGAACCAAGAGAATATCTTGTAGGGAACCACCCTCTAAAGAGATAGTGCTTGAACTTGAGACTGAAAGTTATATGGATTCACCAACTATAATATGTATAGTAACACTCTAAGAAAGTGAGGTAATCAAATTAGGTGAGTGTTTCATATGGTGGGAAGCACCTGAATCAAGAATCTAAGTAGTTGATGAGAAAAATGCTCATGCAAAAAGATCATGTCCTTTCCTTGAAGAAGGAGGAGGAGGTGGCTTCAAAGAAGCAATACTATGTTTTTGCATGGCCTCTTGTAAAGCCTCAAGATGTTTCCAACACCTGGAAACTAGATGTCCTTCCTTGCCACAAAAACTCCAAGGATCACCTATAAAAATCTTAGTGTTGGAGGAATACTCACCAAACTTAGAAGGTTTACCCTTTAGAGTGGATTTTTTAGCATCCAATCTAGGAGAAGGCTTGGAGGAACTCTCACTGCCTATTGTATCTGATTTGGGCTTCAATTTCTACTTTTGCTTCCCTATAGATGTTTGAGCAACCAATGCTTGGTTCTTTTGTTTTCAGTCCAACTCTGAAATTTAGTTAACCAATCACATAATACCTTGAAAGTGGGCATGGTAAATCTAGGACGTAAAGCATCTATAGTGGAATGGAAGGTAGAAGAGAAAATTTGAAAGTTTCCTTGAAGCTTTGACAATATCAAATAAATACACTCCTTATCAGTCTTCATTTTCCCACAACCCTCTAATAAAGATCTATGTTGTTTAAACCTCATTAGAAAGCTCTCAATAGAGGAAAAAACATCCAGTAAAGATGTTGAAATCTCTATCTCAATCTAAAGCCTAGAACTCATTGATGGTACCAAACAATTCCTTGAAATTGGCCCATGTTTCTCAAGGTGAATTCAACCCATCAAGATGAAATTGTAAGTTGTCCAAAACATTCAAAAAATCAAACCCATGGCATCATCCATCTCGTTCTTGTGCCGCATTACCTCAAAAGGTTGAGCTATAAAACTAGTTGTGCTTCATCTAAACAAGACCACAAACCCTTTGAACGAAGAAGCCCTATCGTAGAAGATGTCCATGTATGATAGTTATGTGGATTTAGAGGAACTAGACAAGAAGAGGTATCGATCATTATTTTAGAAGGTGTTTGATTGTTTTGAATAGTTCTAGTTTACTGATGCAAATGATAGAAACAATAATATAAACAACACCCCCCCCCCCCCCCCCAACAATGCAAAAAACTGAACCCCAAATCCCAGGAAGAATGTGTATATAAGAAAAGAGAAAAAAGTTCTAGTTTGAGAATTACATGTACCTTTGTAAAATACTAATGAAAATAATAGAGAATTTAGAAAGTGCTCGAGAAGGGCTTTTTGATGCTTCTTTTAGATTGGAAAATGAAGCTAGAACTAGCAAGTTATGCCCCCTAGAATGTAGAAAGGATCATCAGAATTTGACTGGAAAAATAGGTACCAAACTAAAAATATATAAAAAATACGTTCACCATCATGTCTATCACAGAATTAGCTTTCTGATGATATCTTGTTTGCCCAAAAATGCCTTTGTATGCTCAAGTTAGAGCAAAAAACACCACTAGGTACTCTAGAAGGCAAAAAAAAATCATTGAAACCCCAAAAATATTCCAAGGGCCCAAACATTAAAGCCCCCAACCCCCAACATGAATACACACTAGCAAAGGGAAGCTAGCAGGTCAATGGTGGCACACAGGCTGAGTGGTGATGACTAGTGTTGAGCATGGCATAGGTGGAGCTAGAGCGCGATGGAGCAAAGTGGTGGCAGTGCTCTAGCAATGTGGCGGTGGTGTGTTCCTTTCAATGGGATGTGATAAAAACTATTTACAAGACTGATATTTTATAGTTTATTATGCATTTTTTTATTTTTTACATATCAAGGGGTGTACAACCCTATTAGGAAAAAAAAATTTCCCCTCAGAATGAAATGTTGACCAAAATAGGCATGTTTATTTATTTATTTATAGAAATATGGGTTTTGACATCCTTGGAATCAAACCATGAGGTCAGTTTGACCTCAAAGTGCTCTAAATTTTAGAGACCACCCCATTTTCAAAAAACATACATGAAAATAGCTAGATCTATTCTATCAAACCCTCATTCCACTTTTACTCCAAATAAGAACAAGCTACAGTATATCCGACTCTTATACCATGAAGGATTTGATGAGAAAAAATCCATAGATCTAGTAGAGCACTTGCATGCAAGAACCTGTCACAAAGAAGAAAAAGATGAGAGAAGGCAAAGGGTTTGGCTTTGAAAATATGGAAGAATATATTATCAAATGGAAACAATAAATGAAAATACAATGGATCAATCCTAATAAAGGAGATCGTAAAACCTTAATAGGGAAACCCTAAGAGGTAAAAGATATTTAATTATTAAATGGAAATGCATGTGCATAAAGTGAAATCTTAAGTAGGGAGTAAAGATAATTTAATAAATCAAATGAAATTAATCCTTTACTCTAATAGAATATAAAGCACGATATTAAATATAGAGCAGGGAGATGCAAGGGAAAGAGTACATGGAATAAAAAAGGCATTTCCAAACCATATGTAAACCAACCAACAAAGAAGGCAAAGGACCAATGACTATAAGGAAAGTAATCAAGCACCAACTGATGCATGTAATTAGTGTCTAGCAAGAAATAGCCGCTAATGAATCAACAACAAACATATTCAATTCATTGCCCAGGTGTGATTTATTGTGATCACATGTTTCAACCTACTGAGTATGATCACACTAATCATCATTAATAATATCAAGGAAAATAGTTGTGATCATGGAAATATTAAATCCCAAGCATAAGGGTGGTGATGCGGAATGGACTTGGGCATGGGACCTAGCAAAAGAAGTGCAATGCCAAAGGACACGTGATAGAAGCACGTAAAGGAGGTCTCATATGTATGTGAGATTGACATCGTAGAAAGTTCCTAAGGGAGTGATAATATTTCTTTATATATATATGGTGATCGGATGCGCTGAGTGATTTTAAGGTATGCCAAAGGACAACATAAGAGCTTTACTCTCGATTGTTATTTCATTTATATGTAGATATTATGACTTTAATAGATGTGATGATAATCCATATTTAAGTTCAAACATTAGACCAATAGGGTCCCTTAAAAGGAAAAGAACTTATCTCAAATGTTAAAATACATTATAATATTATTACAAAATAAAATTATAAAAAGAATTTAGTCTAAATATATATAGGTATTATGAATATCTTAGAATGTGATTATAATTTTTTCTTTTGTAAGGAGTTTAATATAATAACTAACACTAATAATAAATGATGGCTAAGCCTATAAGAACCTTTGTATTAGTTACGTAGTACATAGGGAGTGTGCATAGGGGAGGAGTAAATTTTTACATTATGGCATTATGAGACCCACGTAGATCATGTCAAAGCTCAAGCAACTATAAATCTACCATCCATTATGAGAATTGATACATGGGGAATATTAGTATTATCCAGAATTACTAATAGTATTTAGTGATGATATTTATAAGTTAACTTAAAATATGATTAAGTCTACCAAGTAATGAATTCTAGAAGATCTCATTTATTTTCAAAGGTCAATTTAAGTTGACCTAGTAGAAGGGGTCATTATAGAAAAACCCATAGATGAAGAATGAAAAATCATGATATATTGTTACTCTAATAAGCATGAATTTGTAACCCTCTCTCTATATCAATAAGATAATTCTTGGTTGCAACATGACTTCTCTCACCATGGAATAAGGGAGGGTTTGTTTTATCCCTCATGTGAGAGGTTAACCTAGCATCCTCCTCTAAAGTACAGTTCCTCCTTAGAGGATTGTGATATGTCTCTCTCCTTTCATGGGACTCATCTTCCTAATGTCTATCCTCTCTAGTTTTATTTTTATCCAACATTTTTAGAATTTCCTTAAATATATGATAGGAAAGGGAAGCTTTTGATTCACACTACTAAATCCTATTTTATTAAAACCTTCCTTCCTCATTATTCTCATCTCGATGCTTCACTTCATATGATTTCTCATATTGTTGTGAGGAGTTGTAATCAATATCTCTATCATGGCTATGACCTCACCATTTTTCCTAGCCTCAACCTTGACCTCCACCATAACCTCTACTTCTAGTAGGCATATTGTAAATTATAAACTAAATTAGAAACAATAAAATATAATGCACAATAGATCACTAACGAGCACATTGAGTTCCTATTATAGAACTTATCTTTGATAACATCTATAACACTACCTCCAAGGATCTAGAGAGGAAAACTAAAAGAAGGTGAAATAATTTAGTTTTTTTTGAACATACAACTCTATACATGAAGAGTTATGAAATAATTTATAGCTTATCATCCTATAAGGTTCCCCAACATTGTTACTTAACAATGCATGCCATCACATTACATAAATAAAAGAAGGAATATTTAAATTCCAATTGTAATAACCATCGCGTTTAGATCAATGCATAAGGATAACATATAATAAATAAAGCTATTTCAAGATACATCACATGGTTTACAATTTACATAATCATCACATTAATTTCCAACGTGTATATTTATAATAGTATAAAACTTCAAGAACTCTTTAGATCAATAAGTACAATGATACATCGATGATCATAAATCAAAAGGTGATGTGAAGGAAATGAAGAAACCAATATTTTGCAAATAATATCCAAAAAACTATGATCCAAAACATGAGTCCAATATAAAAGGGTTTACCACCCAACCATGTGAACTTCATGGTCCATTCCTTGAGATCGGAGATATACTTAAGGCCTACACATTACAAAATACCAAGAAGCCTAAAAACAAATACATGATGCCAACAACCCCACAAAGATGATTCCAAAAGTTAAAGAAATAAAATCTCAATAAAACATTATAACGAAAGATCATAAGTAATATAAAAAGATAAATCCTAAACAAGAGGTGGATCTAATCACAATAATAGTTGATCCTAAGATACAAACAAGAGGGTGTTATCACATGGTGACATGCTAGTGCTACCCTCTATTCTCTTTAAACCCAGTGCCTAGGTGGACACCATATGGAAATGGTCACCTCATTGCAACTAAGGTGTTGTACTTCCATATCAACATCCCACAAACAAACAACCCTTCACAAACCCATCCTCATAAGTGAGTGCATGCAAACTCTATGCATGGATGAGTCTAGTATCTTTGAATTGAGGGGAATTCCTAATCCAAAGAAGTTTTAAATGAGTCAGCTAAAATAACTTGAATATCATGATAGGATTCATAAAAAATGGATGAAAAGTTAGAATAGCAGGATTCTCTTGATCCAAACAAACTTTCCAAAGGAAAGAAGTTTCTCAAGGACCATTAAAAGTTTCAAAATGAGTTTAGAAACTATATGAATATGTTTGAAGAAAAAAAGGTAGATATGCTCATGTTCCTCATGTTTGATAATTTCCACCACTAGAGAAATATAATTAGAATGAGTTAGCAAAGAATATGGAAAACATGTTTGAGATATGAATTAGATTGATGATCTAGGGGGTCACATGGTAAAGTTTACTGATATCATATACAAATAAGAATATGTGATGAAGCATCTAAATGCTAAATATGATATATACAATGATCAAGAATATGTGGAGCACATTAGGAAATTGAACCTTTTTATTGCTCTGGATAGTTAGTTAATGTTTACCTAGGAAGTCATTAGTTTTTTATTAAGTTTGCAACTCTTCATGTTAATGGACGTACCTTTTCATTTAAAGACTTGCATCTTCTATGTAAAGAATATCATTTTCTAAAAATTATTATCATCAACATTACAATCAACTATTAGAATTTTTTATATTTTCTAGTAATACCAAGAAATTTCTCTTATTTGCATGTGTTGTGGAATATTTTAATTTTGGATCAGTTCTCTATTATAATTATTTTTGGTTGATAGTTGATGCTCTTAAGTCATCATGTGAAGAATTTGTGTATTGTTACATATATGGAATATCAAAATACATCTAAAATTCATTTTTCCTATTATATCTTGTCTAATTGTTCTTTCATAGGGAAATTTATATTGAATTAGACTAACTATGGGAAAATTCATACAATTAGACAGGTCCATCCAAGGGAGGATTTTAAAAATGTATTTTAGAGTTACCTAGGGTTTGCAAGTGGAGGACTCTCTAATTTTCTAGATGAAATAAGGCAAGGGTCATATATAAGTTCATTCATGCATAAATTTAAAGTGGAAAAATAAAATTAAACAATGGTAGAAGGAAAAAAAAAAAAAAAAGGAAATCAAATAATTTGAAGCAAGTATAATCACTTAAAATAGAGATAGTAAGTGAAAATTGTGAAGAAATACACAAGTGCTTCTATTCAAGATATTAATGTCATCTTTATAGATCACATAAATGTCAAATATAAATAAAATTTCATCTTTTATAAAAATAAAAATGAAATAAAATTAAAATAAAAATCAATTTGGAAGTTCAATTAAAGAACAAGCTCACTTGCCTAGGCTCTACAGAGCCTAAAGTGTAGAGAAATTTAATCATATTGAGTTTCTCACACTTGAACTCTTATTTTTTAATAGTAGATTTAGGCTTAAGTAAGACTTGAAAATAATGAATTAAGGGAACATATTCACAATCATCATTATCAATGTCAAATCATGTGGTCAATAAGGGGTCAATTTTTTTTATTGGGTGTTTTTGTTCTCCAATAATATGATTCTAGAAAAATATCTAACTATGAAGGGGCATCTTTTGGGTTTGGAGAAAAGTCATAGTAATATCAATGGATGTTTTGAACAAAATCAATACCGCATTTAGATGGGGTGGACTTATTTTGAATGGAAATAGCCTTGACATATTCCATTGTAAGAAGAATTAGGTCCTTGTAAAGGACTATAACATAAAGAATTTTTCTTATAAAATTCAATTCCATGAAAAAAAGACCAAAAAAAGGTATAAGGGTTGAGAGATACATTTTCCAAGGAGAAAGTGGTTCAAAATCATGAAACAGTAGCCAAACAAACAAGTAAAATGACCATCTAGGATTAGATACCATAATGTTACTTCTCCAATGTTTTCCCACAAATGTTTGATGGTGGTGCTATCATAACCCCCATTGGTGGTCCTCTCAACCTTCTCTTTTGGACAGCTTTTCAAGAAAAAATTTGTAACTTCAAATAAATCTTTGTAGACCTTAGAAATTTTTTATAACTTAATGAACATACCAGAAATTTCTATAATAAAGTCAGATGTGATAAATATTTCAATCCATACACTTCCAATAAACTATCCTCTTACCCATCCAAAAATGCACTAGTAATTTGTGGATCATGTACATAAAGCTTCTCCATATAATGGGGCAAGCCATTCACCTATAAATTAACCTAAAACATGGAGATTATTGTGTTGGTTATGAAATGAGGTGGGTTCAAACTAGTTTCTTTCACAACCCATGTTCTACACCAAAGGCCATAAGATGAGAGGAGCCAAAACACATAAAGCATCTAAATGTAATTGTACTCAAAGGTTTGTCCCTTTCTTCTCACAATTCACCATATCCATTCTCATGAACCAAGAGTTTAGAACCATTATTTTAAAGAAGTAGATAATTTACCAAGATTTGTTATAATGATCGATAAGCATTTGATGTATATTTAAAAATATGAGTCTCCTTCCTAAAGCAAGTGACTAATAAATAATATGTAATGAGAATACATTTAGGGATTGTTTGAACCAAGATATTCATTTCAATTAAATCTTTCATTTTAGAAAATACATTGTCATTCTTAAGGCTAGAGTCATTTTCATGAATTTAGAAGCAACAAAAATAAAATAATATATAAAAAATTAATAAATAAAATATTACTCACTAAAAGGACCACCCTTAAACATCACACATTATGAAAAAAATTAAGATTAGAAAAAATAAGTCAACTTTGACTATTCAGCACTTTGAGTATAGGAATTAAGCCTTAATGTGTGTCATTCACACCAAAAGACATCCTCTTACATATATTCTTAGAAGCATATTATTTATTTCATATAAAATTATGTATAAACAAAAATTTTATGTAACTTCATAATGCACAAATTAATAATAAAACCATATTTTTGGAATCGACATACCGAGAATGTTGTTTAGTTTAGATTTTTTTTTTTTTTTGAGAATAAGCTTTGATTTAGAATTTATAGACATTTTGATCAAAGTCTCACTTGAAGAAATCAATTTAGTGAACAAAAAATAAATATACTTTGAATGTCCACAACGTTCTTTACAAAATAAATAATAATAATAATAATATAGTATAAACCTATAGGCTAATATTCTACCATCCTTGCTCCTTGAAAGTATACATTACTCAATATTGTTACAATTGAAAAATATATTAGATCATAATGGATGTCCTAAACATTTAGGATCACTTCGCATAATTCTAAAATGAATAAATATTTTTATAAAATATTATTTGATACAGGGCTTGTAGTGTTCACCATTGATTGGATCTTTATGATAGTAGATTTTTCATCAATGGTATTGTATTACACAACAAACTTGTTACAATTACAATCCTAGATTATAATTTGGAGTTGAGGACATGGATAATTCATGCATTTTGAAATTCACATGCTCATATTTATGATCATAAGCTTGTTAGAATTAAAATATTGTAAAAGAAACAAAAATCATGTTTAAAAGAATAAATAATCCTGTCAAATCTAATGTCTATATAGTGCTTATGTTACTATATAAAAATTAAAGATATAGTAATAAATGTTAGAATGATCAAATAAAAAGAAACATAGAACTCAAAGCAGAAAATAGGAAGAAAAAAAAATCTGAACCAATATAGAATTCATAGTAGAAAATAGAAAATAGAAAATAAAATTATATATATATATATATATATATATATCTGAACCACATATTTATTATGAAACTTAGTTTTATTAGATGACCATATCTAATCTTGAGTCTTTAAATAGCACATGAGGCAATTTGACCTTGAGATAATTATTTCACGTGACACATAGATATAAAGGGAAGACTATAACCAGCATACAAGATATAATAGGAGACTTCAACCCCATACATGGTCTATAGAAGATTTTGGTTACTAAGCAACTCTTTGATCAGATACATGAACACAAAACTCGAACCTAACAATCAAGCTATGAACAGAAGACTTTAATCCACAACATAGTCCACCAAGAGAAGACTTCCACTCCGAAACAACCCTTTTATCTAGCACCAGATGTATGAACAAAAGACTTCAAATCGGACACACAAGATATGATCAAGACTATAATTCAACACACCGTGTGTGAATGGGAAACTTTGACCCAGACACAGACATTAAGAGCACAAGAGATATGCATAAAAGGTGGGCTTGATTTTTCTGAGTTTTTAGCGTTGTATATGGAGGCCAATAACAAGAAAATGGGAAGGGAGGGCCTCCTACCATATATGATCTTTACTCTTATTATAACTTGCTACTGCAATGGCTTATCTGCTGGTACTGAAAGGGGAGACGCCCTTCCTTTGGGCGACTCGCTTATTGGAAATCAGAGAATAATATCACAAAATGGCACCTTTGAATTGAGATTCTTCAGCCCAAATGGAAGCAATAACTGGTATTTTGGTATCTGGGATGACAACATACCTGAAAAAAGGGTCGTGTGGGTGGCTAACAGGGAGAGTCCAGCGAAAAACAAGCCTGGCATTTTGAAGCTTTCAAAAGAAGGTAATCTGGGATTGTTTGATGCAAAGGGAACATCTCTTTGGTCGGTCAGCATATCGAGTAGGGTTTCACATGCCGTGCTATTAGATTCTGGTAATTTTGCAGTGCTGAGAGATGCTAATAAAACTGAGACTCTATGGCAGAGTTTCGACCATCCAGTAGATATCTGGTTGCCAGGGATGAGGTTCGGTGGACGGCAAAAGCTCGTATGCTGGAAAAACTCAATTGATCCCGCTCCAGGGCTTTTGCCCTTCCAATTAGATCCAGCTGGGGCTAAGCAATTCGTGCTGACATGGAACAATTCTGTCCAGTACTGGGAGAGTGGAAACTGGGACAGTAAAACTTTCAGTGGAATTCCAAGGACAACCAAGGGAGACCGCTTCAATGTCAGCGTTGAGAGTACAAGTTCTGGTTTTTATTTCAGTTATAAATTGCTGACAAGGATCCTAAGTTTTTTCCAAATTAACTCCGGAGGAATCCAAGAATATGTGTTGTTTGATGACGTTAAATGGACAATGGTGGGGATTCGCCCAAGAGATCAGTGCACTGCATATGGTTTTTGTGGCCCTTATGGAAGCTGCAACTCCAACAATCTTGACTTCTGCAGCTGCTTGGAAGGCTTTATCCCTAAAGACAGGCGGGCTAGGGTTTCACAAGACTGGTGGTCAAGTGGCTGTGTTCGACAGAGCCCATTAAACTGCGATACTAAAACTGGCAGCAGGGACGAATTCATCGAGCCTGGTGTAACGCTGCCTGATGATTCATCTTCTTCATACCCTGCACAGACAAAGGAAGATTGCCAGAAAGTCTGCCTATATAATTGCTCGTGCACAGCTTTTGCTTTCAATTCTGCTTCAGGGCACTGCAAAATCTGGTCTGGAGATTTGCTAAACATGAACAACTCTCCATCAAATAGAAGAGGGAATGTCTCCATTCGAGTAGCTCAGGCCTCTACACTTCCAAAGCATAAAACATTGTCCTCCAAAATGAAAATCATAATTATTGTGAGTGCTCTCGCTGCCGCTCTTGCTTTGAGTGTCTTTACATTTTTAATCTTGCAAAGATATCGCCTACAAGCACCCAAGGAGACGTCTGAAGATTGCTCGGAGTCTTTTCTTAGAATGTTTAGTTACATGGAGCTGAAGATTGCCACAAGGAATTTCAGGTCTAAATTGGGGAGTGGAGGATTCGGGTCGGTGTTCAAGGGATCTCTAGCAGATAGTACGCTTGTGGCAGTAAAGAAATTGGATTCTCGTTCAAGTCACCATGATAAGCAATTCCGAGCGGAGATCAGTTCTCTTGGCAACATACACCATGCAAATTTGATCAGACTTCAAGGGTTTTGTGCACAAGGGTCAAGACGCTTACTGATTTATGATTACATGCTCAATGGCTCTCTAAATTCCTTTTTGTTCACTGGCTATTCTAAAAATAAACCAAAGGTACTCAACTGGAAGATTCGGTTCCAGATTGCTTTAGGCACTGCTCGAGGTCTAGTTTATCTCCACGAGGAGTGCAGAGATCGCATCATTTATGGCGATGTAAAGCCAGAGAACATTCTTCTGGATGCTAATTTTTCACCCAAGTTAGCAGATTTTGGGTTGTCAAAGCTTGTGGGTAGAGATTTCAGCAAAGTATTGACCACAACGAGAGGAACAAGAGGGTATTTGGCTCCAGAGTGGATCTCCGGTCTTCCCATCACGCCCAAAGTTGATGTTTACAGTTTCGGTATTATGCTCTTGGAAATCATTTCTGGACGAAGAAGTTTAGATTTCAACGTGCAAGATTCAAGTCAGTATTACTTTCCTGCGTGGGCTGCAACTCAAATTTGTCAGGGGAAGATTATTGATATCATAGACAAAGCTATTGCAACAGAGGCAGATGTAGAAGAGTTGAGAAGAGCGAGCGTTGTAGGGTTCTTATGCATAGAAAGGGAGGAGGAGAAGAGACCAAGCATGAAACAAGTGGCACTAATGCTGGAAGGGAACATGGAACTTGGAACTTGGCAGATGCTGAGTTGTGCAGTTGAGGAAAAACAAGCTGATCGAACTAATAGCTATAGTGATAGCAGTGACAACGTTTTCTGAAAATACTTTACCCACTTGTAAACATCACACTAAGAACTGATTCTTATGTAAAAAGTGTTAAACTAGCACTTCTCCGAGATGAGGTGCAGTGGTGTAGCTGATTGTTTTGCATTCATCGATATGTAAAATGAAAAATATTGAAACCAGCAGTCAAGAATAGAATAGTTGCATGAATCTCAATGTGTCAATGTTACAATTATATTAAGACTGTAATTGAAATGTAATATTATAGTAGATAATCTGCTATATACTGTTGTTGCTGAAATCAATTTGCAGCTTTAAAGCCAAAATCCACAACCTTTCTCACGATGCCGACTGCATAAAAATGGGCACTTTGGAATAGAAAATGGATATCCGTCAAAGAATAAAGGAAGATATATTTTCGTCAGATACTATATTCAAAGTCATCTTGAAAGTACAGATAAGGTATGAAAACTATTTGATAGAATGCCTCAAATAAATGTACGCAAATGGATTTTTCATTAACCCACTTCCTCGTTCGATATGTGTGCAACAATTACAAATCTATTTTAGTATCTACATAATTTATTTCAATGAATTAATTCTGTGTATCGGCGTACATTCAAAGACACTTTCCATGAGGCAAGTTTCCTTTAGGTATGTAATCAAAGAAGTTACATGCCTCTCCTGCGTGGCCATATTTGCACACATTTCAGTTTAGCTAATTGCAATAGTAGTTTTCCACAATAAAGCCCTGTATTCCACAGTAAAACCCCTTCTTTCTTTGTGCTTTGATCGATGCCAATCTTTTCTTAAAGAGAAAGCCCATCTTGGCGCAAACATAGAGAGTGCTATCTCGGGCCGTGGATTCTGTCTGCTTCTTCAATTTTTCTCAATTCTTTTGAACAAATCTATTCTAAGCATTATATTTGAATCATTGATAAATGACATTACCCTGTTCTATTTTAGACATTCTGTCAAACAGTTCGTGTGTATATTTTGCATAAACCACATCTTTAACAGAAATAAACATGTTTTGTACGGAGAGAAAATTTCCCAAATAGAGAGGGTGGTGCAGATAATGATTAAAACATGACTGGGTTAGACACTAAAATTCGAAGCTGGCTACTCTCACCTGTGCCTCTATTACTCTCATAGAAATAGAAGGTTCCTCCTCACCCTTGCGCTAATTCGTTCGCTGCCCTGTCGCGGATTTCAGTAGAGACATCAACTCCATAGTTGCCAAAAACAAATCCTTTATTGTCAGAAAAGGTTGATCAAAACATGAATGGATTCTAATGTTCAGCATTTAAAATATAAACATTGGAAAAGTGCAACCCAGAATTACAGGCCTTTCAAAATCACAAGCACCGACCGTTAATTTGGTTGCTGGAATAGGAATAGAAAAGTTGGAATACGTTTGCTAATTTCTATTTTTGTTTGTCACTTGGTATAGGGATAGGAATATGTATTCCCATTTTGTCTCTAAAATGAGCCTATTACTCATTCCAAAAAATAGCTGTTATTGGAATAGCCATTCCTATTCCCAATATTACATGCCTATTCTCCATTCTTATGCCTGCGACCAAACGGGCAGCAAGAGTTTGTTAGATTTTGCAAGAAGCGAGAATCGAGCTAAGATCTAATGTCGGTCGTAGATCATATGCACCTCCACTCAATAGATGATCGAAGATCAAAATAGAAGAATGAAGAGATATCTGAAATGAAAGAAAAATAGAGACAAAGAAAGAGAATTTTGATAAGACTCTCAATACTCTCATCGAGCTATCACTTAACTAATGAAGGTGAGAGGAGAGGGTTGTATATATAGAAAAATTGGGGCATATACATCCAAGAGGTGCATTAACTCCCATACCCATAAAAGTTGGGAGGTTGTACCTACTTGGTAAAAAGTCAAAAACATGTGAGAAATCTAACTACCCCATGACCTACCTAGGTAAGGTCAAAAAAGTGGTTATGAGAGGTGGCACAAAAAGCCAAAAGAGGATGTGTAACTCAACTACCCATGTGTGGGAAAGAGTTACACATGTGGCTTATGTATTTCACCATGTGTCCTCATAGTAACCACATAAAATAAACCTAAGCAAGCTTAAATAATATGTGTAGGAAAATAAATACCCCCTAACATAAGGAAAAAATACCTACACTAACACCCCTCCTTAAGCGTAGCTTAGGTGGGTGAAAAGATATGGGTCCTAGCAAGGGAAGCCTAGTGAGATACCCATGTACAAAAAATCTTTCACAAACGAAGAAAAGGAGAAAACCCAGTGGGAAAAATTCTACCCCAAAAGAGAGAAAAGAAAACACCCCCCCAAAGTAGAGAGAGTGAGACGAAGGACTAAGAAGCGCCTTCAGAAGTAGACACTGGTTGCACCCCTAGCAAAGCTCGCAGATGAAGGAACTTGCTCTTAGTGAAGGGTTTGGTGAAGATGTATGTGATCTGCTCCGATGTTGGGATGTACTTGAGATCAATGATGTTGGCATGAATCAGCTCCTGAATGTAGTGCATATGTATCTCAATGTGTTTGGTCCTCTGGTGATGGATTGGATTCTTTGAGATCTATATTGCACTCTGATTATCACAAAAGATGACTATGGGCTTTCTGAATGAAATGCCAAACTTAGTGAGAATATTATGAAGCCAGATGGCCTCAGTGGTGGCATTAACTGCCCCTCGATACTCAGCCTCAGTAGATGAAAGAGCAATTGCAGATTGCTTCTTGCTTGACCAACAAACTGGACCGGAACCAAGTGAAAAGAAATACCCTGAAGTAGATTTGCAATCCTGAGAATCACCTGCCCAATCTGAATCTATGTATCCCACCAAGTCAAAATCCACACCCCCTGCATAGTGAATGCCATAACTGTGAGTTCCCTGAACATAGGGGAGAATCCGCTTAGCTGCTTTCCAATGCAACTCATGTGGCTCCTACATAAATCGAGAGATTATGCCCACGACATATGAAATGTCAAGTCTCATGTGAGTCAAATAGATGAGACTCCCAACAAGTTGTCAATATAAAGTGCCATCAACCAAGGGTGAAGAAAACTTAGCCTCAATTTTGACCCCTGATAGAAATGGAGTCAGTGCAGGCTTACAATCAGCCATGCAAAATCTAGACAGCATATCAAGTGCATACTTGGGTTGTGCCATGAAGATACCTGACGAAGACTGAGTGATCTCAATCCCCAAAAAATAGTGCAAAAGACCCAAGTCTGACATCAGAAATCGATCATGAAGAGTAGCTTTCACTGCTTTGATGGTGGATGAGTGACTCCCTGTGATCAACAAGTCATCGACATAGAGAACCAGAAATGTCAGAGTATCATTCTGTTGCAGAAAGTAGACGTTCGGATCAGAATGGCATCTAGTGAACCCAACTGACAGAAGGAAGGTGTTCATCTTGGCATACCAAGCTCGAGGAGCCTGTTTAAGGCCATAAAGAGACTTTTGAAGACGACAAACCAATGAAGGATCCTAGATGAACCCCTGTCGTTGCTCCATGTAGATTTCCTCCTAAAGGTCACCATGAAGAAAAGCACTCTTCACATCCATTTGATGAACTTCCCAATGATGGGCTGCAGCTATAGCAAGTACAAGTCAGATGGAATTCATCTTGGTTGCTGGTGCAAAAGTCTCAGAGTAGTCAATCCCAGGCACCTGGGAGAATCCTTTGGCAACCAAGCGAGCCTTATGCTTGTCAACTGACCCATCTGTTGCAAATTTTGTTCGATAGATCCACTTGCATCGAACAAGTTTTCTTCCCTTAGGAAGAGGGACTAAATCCCAGGTATGATTCCTTTCTAAGGAATTGATCTCTTCCTTCATTGTTGTATCCCACTCAAGGACACCAAAAGCTTCCCGAAAAGTTTATGGATCAGAAGCTGAAGCAACAAAGAGATGTGGAGCCGGTTGAAATTGTGACCTTGTTCTTCTTGCATCTAAAGGATCACCAACCCAATCACCTGCTGACTGTAAAGTCTGGCGAGCCCAAAGAGGCCTTGTGGCAGAAGAATCTAGAGGAGAATCATCAACCTCTGAATGATGACTTGGAGAAGAAGATAGATCCTCATCATCACTTTCATCATTTGAAGTGGAGGAAGAGACTCCTCATGTAGATCAGGAAGATTAAGATTCTCTGAAGAACTATCATCATGCTGCAATGTCTCCAATGTAATAGTGGATGGAGAAGTGATAGGAGAAGAACTGGAAGATTCCTCCTCAAAACGAACACTACTCTCAATGAACAATTCATGAGTTGTAGGGTGGAGAAGCCTATAGCCCTTGACACCATCTAGGTACCCAACAAATATGCAAGGCTTGCTCTATGGATCCATAGCCTTGCATTTCTCTACTGGAATGTGGGCCCATGCAGGAGAACCAAACACTCGAAAGTGCTTAACTGTGGGTTTCCGACCAGTCCAGGCTTGGAAAGGAGTTACCCCCTTTACAGCTTTATGAGGAACATGATTCTGAATGTAACATGCACAATTGATGGCCTTTGCCCAGTATTAAGGTGCCATAGACCTAGAGTGAATCATACAATTGGCCATCTCTTTCAAGGACCTATTTTTGCATTCTGCAACACCATTCTACTATGGACTATAGGGCACTGTGTGCTAAAGATCAATTCCCTCAGAGGCACAAAAATGTTCAAACCTATGGTTGACATATTCCCCCCCATTATCTGTATGCAAAATTTTGATGGCCTTCCCAGATTGTTTCTTTGCAAAATCTTTGAAGTCCTGAAAAGACTCAAAGACCTCAGACTTATGTTTGAGAAAATATACCCAAGTATATCTAGAAAGATCATCAATGAATGTCAAAACATATCTAGCCCTACTAAAAGAGGGATGTGGAAATGGGCCGGCCAAGTCACTATGTACCAACTCTAGAAGCTATGTAGCCCTCCATGCTTTGCCTTTGTCATACTTCTCTTCTGGATGCTTACCAAGAATGCATCCTTGGCAAACTCCATCAGAAAAGTGAATTGAAGGCAACCCTGCAACCATGTCCTGTTGACTGAGTTGCTGCAAATAGCGATAATTCAAGTGTCCAAACCGCTGATGCCACAAATGACTCACCTCATATGAATGAGTGAGTAAAACTGTTGAAGGAGAGTCAGGAACAAAGTGAGAAAACTGATACAATCTGGATTGATGATCTGCTTTTCCCACAACAACTGTAGACCCATCATGAAATTCACTAATTGCCACATTATCTGGTGTAAACTCAACCCGCTTGCCAGAGCCAGTGTGAGTGATCTGATAAACAGATAAGAGATTAGTTGACAAAGATGGAACACAAAGAACGTCTTGAAATGTTCCTTTGCCCACATCAACAGACCCTCTCCCATGCACTTCAATAGGAGTGTCATCACCCATTAGTATGGCAGGCATAGTACATGGCTCTAAGGAAGCAAAATTTTCTTGTGAAGAAGCCATGTGGTGCGAGGCACCCGAGTCAATTATCTAAGTATTACATTGTGAAGCAACTACAACTAGGGCCTTACCCTTTCCTTTCCCCTTATTATTTTCTATGTCCTTTGAAGACCCTTCTGATGAACTCTGCTTGATAGAGTCAGGCACCTTGATGTTGTTTTTCTCAAGCAGATGTGATAGGTGATCAATCTGCTTCTTCAAACACTTATGCTCATCATATCCTGGTCTTTTACAATGAGAACACTTGACCTTCTCCTTATTAGGTTGATCACCTTTTGATGAAGAAGTCTGATTATCTACATTTGGAGCAACAGGCTTCTGATCTTTCTTCTTCTCTCCTTGATTCTTTTGTTTCTTTTCCTATTTGCTAGACCCTTTCTGTTCTTTTGTGCCTTGATTTGCAACCAAGGCATGTGACTTTGAGGGTTTAATTGTACCCATGTGAACCAGTTTATCCTGCTCCTGGGTGAGTTTTGCAGCAAACTCATCTAGAGAAGGCATTTTATAGTTCGAACCTAGGGCACTTTTTGTAGCATAAAAGGTATAAACAAAGACTGAATAATTCGGACCAAGTTTAGAAAGAATGCTTAAGATTAGTTGTTTGTCCTCTTTTTCTATTCCACACTGTTTCAACCACAATCTGATGGATTTCAACTTTGTGAAGAAGTCTTGTATGGTGTCAAAATTGGTAGGACTCAACCCTATGAGTTCATTCTCCAATTGATGACCTCTTAACTCATCCTGCTTACCAAAGAGTGTTTCCAATTTGGTCCATACTTCATTTGGTGTAGTGGTAGATTCCATGTGAAAAAAAAGGTCAAGAGAGACTGACATACACAGAGTACCAAAGGCTTCATCACATTTATTAAACCATTTTATCTTTTCTGTAGCATCTTGAGGTTCTATCTCAAGTCCCATTGTAACCCTATGATATCCATGTCTTTTGAGATAGATTATCATCTTTAATTTCCATTCAAAATAGTTATATGGTGTTAAAACAGGAACTATAGATGCATCCATGAGTGTAGAAAAGTAGATAGCAAGGAATGAGAAAAGTGCAACAAAGAAGACACACGAGACACTCCCCCTTTTCACTAGTCTCAAAAAAATCACCTCTCCCCAGATATTACAATGTTGGCACTTTATAATTAGTGCGTTTACAAGGCATATACCATCTTACAATGCTTTCTAGGCCGATAATGGCCAAAATTACAATTTTTGGTACAATTTAAATCTAATAGAAAATCTGTAAAAAATAATCTTGTAGCTGTGTATTAATCTTCAATGCCTTTCCAACGCCTATTCATTTTTTTAAAAATGAAGATCTGAGATGAAAGTTATGGCATATTGAAAATAAACATATACAGCAGATTCGACCTGCAATATCTAATGAAAAATGACATAATTTTTTAATAAGACCTACATGGATGGAAAGGTCTCATTTCCAACTTTCTGTCAAGTATTTGTTTACGAAAAATCGACACCCGAGGCAAAAGTTATTAAAATTTTAAGAAAAGTTGCTGAATCTGCTTGTCAAAAATGGCATATGCCTAATTCAGACACGATTTTCACAAAACTGATCAACTAATTGAAAAAAGTGACAGATACCCAAATAGTTTTTCGACCCTGGGAACAAAACCCAGAAATCATTTTTTCTAAAAATGAGTAGAAGCTAGAAATTCAAAGCACAATTGAAAACGGCTCCAGTAAAAAAAAATTTTAAAAATAATTCTGATTTGTTACCATCTCCTCCAATCTCTGATTTTGGTGAAGTAAAAGTCACTTTTAACTTTCTCAAGCTTTCTGGGCACTCTGGAAGTACTTAAAGATGCCCCCAATATTACCACAAAGTTGCAATCACCCAGATCTCATAGGAACACATATATGTAAACCAAATTAACCAAATGCCTATTTTCCTTTAAACCATTCTGATTCTCCAGTTCATTCAAGGATGCAGGAGAAGAGCATACTTGGTTTTTAAGAAAAATATTAGCTATCTAATAATCTCAAATTTCTCAAATAAATCAGAAAACAATGAGTTATACCAGACAACTAGGCTCTGATACCATGTTAGATTCTGCAAGAAGTGAGAACTGAGCTAAGATCTGATGTTGGTCGTAGATCATATGCACCTCCACTCAACAGATGATTGAAGATCAAAATAGAAGAATGAAGAGATATCTGCAATGAGAGAAAAATAGACACAAAGAAAGAGAATTTTGAGAAGACTCTCAATACTCTCACCGAGCTATCACTTAACTGATGAAGGTGAGAGGAGAGGGTTGTATATATAGAAAAAATGGGGCATATACATCCAAGAGGTGCATTAACTCCCATACCCATAAAAGGTGGGAGGTTGTACCTACTTGGTAAAAAGTCAAAAACATGTGAGAAATCTAACTACCCCATGACCTACCTAGGTAAGGTCAAAAAAGTGGTTATGAGAGGTGGCACAAAAAGCCAAAAGATGATGTGTAACTCAACTACCCATGTGTGGGAAAGAGTTACACATGTGGCTTATGTATTTCACCATGTGTCCTCATAGTAACCACATAAAATAAACCTAAGCAAGCTTAAATAATGTGTAGGAAAAGAAATACCCCCTAAGATAAGGAAAAAAATACCTACACTAACATCTCACAGGAACACATATATGTAAACTAGATTAACCAAATGCCTATTTTCCTTTAATAGCTCGGTGAGAACAAAGGTCACAATTTCAGCTGGCTCCACATCTCTTTGTTGCTTCAGCTTCTGATCCAAAAACTTTTCGGGAAGCTTCTATTGTCCCTGAGTGGGATACAACAATGAAGGAAGAGATCAATTCCTTAGAAAGGAATCATACTTGGGATTTAGTCCCTCTTCCTAAGGGAAGAAAACTTGGTCGATGCAAGTGGATCTATCGAACAAAATTTGCAGCAGATGGGTCAGTTGACAAGCATAAGGTTCGCTTGGTTGCCAAAGGATTCTCCCAGGTGCCTGGGATTGACTACTCGGAGACTTTTGCACCAGTAGCCAAGATGAATTCCATCTGACTTGTACTTGCTATAGCTGCAGCCCATCATTGGGAAGTTCATCAAATGGATGTGAAGAGTGCTTTTCTTCATGGTGACCTTTAGGAGGAAATCTACATGGATCGTCTTCGATAGTCTCTTTATGGCCTTAAACAGGCTCCTCGAGCTTGGTATGCCAAGATGGACACCTTCCTTCTGTTAGTTGGGTTCACTAGATGTCATTTTGATCCGAACGTCTACTTTCTGCAACAGAATGATACTCTGACATTTATGGTTCTCTATGTCGATGACTTGTTGATCACAGGGAGTCATTCATCCACCATCAAAGCAATGAAAGCTACTCTTCATGATCAATTTTTGATGTCAAACTTAGGTTTTTTGCATTATTTTTGGGGATTAAGATCACTCAGTCTTCGTAAGGTATCTTCATGGCACAACCCAAGTATGCACTTGATATGCTCTTTAGATTTCACATGGTTGATTGTAAGTTTGCACTAACTCCATTTCTATCAAGGGTCGAACTTGAGGCTAAGTGTTCTTCACCCTTGGTTGATGGCACTTTATATCGACAACTTGTTGGGAGTCTCATCTATTTGACTCACATGAGACCTGACATTTCATATGTCGTGGGCATAATCTCTCGATTTATGTAGGAGCCACATGAGTTGCATTGGAAAGCAGCTAAGTGGATTCTCCACTATGTTCAGGGAACTCACAGTTATGGCATTCACTATGCAGTGAGTATGGATTTTGACTTGGTGGGATACACAGATTCAGATTAGGCAGGTGATTCTTAGGATCGCAAATCTACTTCAGGGTATTGCTTTTCACTTGGTTCCGGTCCAGTTTGTTGGTCAAGCAAGAAGCAATCTGCAATTGCTCTTTCATCTACTGAGGCTGAGTATCGAGGGGCAGTTAATGCCACCACTGAGGCCATCTGGCTTCATAATATTCTCACTAAGTTTGGCAATTCATTCAGAAAGCCCACAGTCATCTTTTGTGATAATCAGAGTGCAATACAGATCTCAAAGAATCCAGTCCATCACCAGAGGACCAAACACATTGAGATACATATGCACTACATTCGAGAGTTGATTCATGCCAACATCATTGATCTCAAGTACATCCCAACATCAGAGCAGATCACAGACATCTTCACCAAACCCTTCGCTGAGAGCAAGTTCCTTCATCTGTGAGCTTTGCTAGGGGTGTGACCAGTGTCTACTTCTGAAGGCACTTCTTAGTCCTTTGTCTCACTCTCTCTACTTTGGGGGGGTGTTTTCTTTTCTCTCTTTTGGGGCGGAGTTTTTCCCACTGGGATTTCTCCTTTTCTCCGTTTGTGAGAGATTTTTTGTACATGGATACCTCACTAGGCTTCACTTGCTAGGACCCATATCTTTTCACCCACCTAAGCTACGCTTAAGGCGGGGTGTTAGTGTAGGTTACCGTCTTAAAAAAAATTTTAAAAAATTATGATTTGTTACCATCTCCTCCAATCTCTGATTTTGGTGAAGTAAAAGTCACTTTTAATTTTCTCAAGCCTTCTGGACACTTTGGAAGTACTTAAAGATGCCCCCAATATTACCACAAAGCTGCAATCACCCAGATCTCACAAGAACACATATATGTAAACCAGATTAACCAAATGCCTATTTTCCTTTAAACCGTTCTGATTCTCCAATTCATTCAAGGATGCAGGAGAAGAGCATACTTGGTTTTTAAGAAAAATATTAGCTATCTAATAATCTCAAATTTCTCAAATAAATCAAAAAACAATGAGCTATACCAGACAACTAGGTTCTGATACCATGTTAGATTCTGCAAGAAGCAAGAACTGAGCTAAGATCTCATGTCGTTTGTAGATCATATGCACCTCCACTCAACAGATGATCAAAGATCAAAATAGAAGAATGAAGAGATATATGAAATGAGAGAAAAATAGACACAAAGAAAGAGAATTTTGAGAAGACTATCAATACTCTCACTGAGCTATCACTTAACTAATGAAGGTGAGAGGAGAGGGCTGTATATATAGAAAATATGGGGCATATACATCCAATAGGTGCATTAACTCCGATACCCATAAAAGGTGGGAGGTTGTACCTACTTGGTAAAAAGTCAAAAACATGTGAGAAATCTAACTACCCCATGACCTACCTAGGTAAGGTCAAAAAAGTGGTTATGAGAGGTGTCACAAAAAGCCCAAAGAGGATGTGTAACTCAACTACCCATGTGTGGGAAAGAGTTACACATGTGGCTTATGTATTTCACCATGTGTCCTCATAGTAACCACATAAAATAAACCTAAGCAAGCTTAAATAATATGTGTAGGAAAATAAATACCCCCTAACATAAGGAAAAAAAAAACCTACACTAATAGAGTTTGCAAGGCGTACTGCCTAAGCAGTGAGAAAGGGTAAAGAAGAGGGCTGTAAAAGATGCCCGAAGTGCGAAAACGGGTCGGAAAAACTTATTTGTGCTTGCCAACAATGTGAGACAAAGCCGATGGGTTGTGCCCTCATGTAAAGTCTATCGACTAATTTTTTCAAATTTTGATTTTTTCTCATTTTTATATTTTAAAATTGTTAAATAATAAAATTCAATTTATTTTTTCAAACTTAATGTTGCTTATATAATGTCTAAGAGTTTTTTCTAATACAAGATCTTGATTATTATATTTAAAATAAAAATTTTAAACAATCAAAATTATTGGTATGATTTCTAGATTAGATTCTATTCAAATTTTACCATCAACATTTCGAATCATACTACATGATTCATCATCACTTGGTTTTGCATCTCCTACTCTCTCATCTTGATGATGAGTCATGTAGTATGATTTGGAACGTTGATGGTAAAAATTGAACACAATCTAATCCAGAAATCAAACCAATAATTTTAATGGATTGTGGAAATCTGATATCTCTTAATCAAAATTAATTTATTTTTCAAACTTAATTAGAATTATATAATGTTTAAGAGTGTTTTTTTTAATATAAAACCTTGCACAAAAGTAAAATGTATTTTAAAGTCATTGGTCTTATCTTTGGTTTGTTCATAGATAACTGACTACTATTATAAGTATTATAAAAAGTAATTTAAAAAATTATAGTAGATAGTTGAAATCTTAAGTACAAAACCTAATAATATCCTAGAAGTATTTATATGATCCTTTAAACTATAATTCTAATTTAAATTAAATTTATTTTATTTATATTATTTAATAATCTTAATTTTAATTTAGTGTTGTATTTTTCTAATTATATATCATCATTAATATTTTATATGATATAGTATTTTATTATATATCATATTTTATAGTGTAATAATTATTTTAATAAACAAGTACCACATAGTGGCTTGTATTTGTGGTAAGTTGTAATAGAATATAGATAATAAAATTATGATAAAAAACTATTTAAATGAAATGATTATATAGTATTATAATAAAATTTGAAATAATTAAATTAATATAGAATTAAGTTATAATAGTATTCATAGTTTATATATATATATAGCTATTAAAAAATGATGAATAGTGCATAGAATATTATATGTAGGAAAAATAATTCTAGTGTTTAAATCAAATGAAATAGTTGAATAAAAAAATATAAACTAAGAATTCTTAAATCACTTTGTTATGTTTTTTGTTAAGATAATATATAAAAAGAATGAATTAAATTTAAATTACAATTAGACATTAAAATTTATAATCTAGATAATAAATTTAAGTAAAAGTATTTAACCTAGTGGAGTGATTTTTAAGTGACCACCTTAAATAAAAGTATTTAACTTAGAGAAGAGAGATAATTAAGTGACCACCTTAACACTAACACTTTGTTTATTAGTCAAATATCCACAACTCATAAATTCATGACATTTACAAAACTCTTGCAACAACTTTTATTCACATCAATAGGGACGTTTTTAATTTTTGTAGACAACATTTTGTGGATATAAATATTTAGAAAATAATTATTGTTAATATTTAGGATGTAGGACTTTTAATTCCTATTTGAGGTAATTATGGTTTTGGGAACACTTTCTTTATTAAATTAAAAAAGTAATGATTTTAAAATATACAATTTTTTATTTTGTTTAATTTTTTTTAACTATTTAAAAAGTTATATTTTATTGAATATTTCTAATATAAAAATAAAATAAGTATAATTGATTATTTTAATTTAACTAAATATACAATTATTTATGTAGAGAACTTTTATAACTAATGTTTTATTTATTCTTCTAAACCAACAATCTAGTTAGAATTTTATCATCTATGTTAGCGCAATAATGAAGTTTTAAAGTTTTAACCACTTGATTTGAAAACTCTTGAATAATTGAGATTGATTGTTCCAATAAATATTGTGATTAATATTTGAATAATTAATCAAGTTTACATATATTTTAATATTTAGGAGCATTCTAAATATTGCCTTATAATATGGGTAGTGATTCCTAGAAATTCATTCCTATAACACCCAAATATACTGGCCAATTAAATTACATTAAAATAATTTTAATGATTTAAAAGAAATAATTTTTTTACATATATACTTTAGAAAAATGAAAAGTGACAATAAATTATAAAATAACTTGCATGTAATTGGTTGAAATCAAAAGTTTTAATCATAATTAAGGACAACTGATTGCAATAGTATAGCCTATGACAAATACAAAAATAGATTATTATATTATATTATAATTTTTAATGTTATATCCCACCATTATTAATATGGTTCATGAACATTATTGGGTGAATTATTACAACAATTTCATAAACCCGAAAAAAGAAAAAAGAAAAAGTCTCAAAATTTGTATTTTATAGTGCTTCATAAAAAGTGTTTATAAGAGGTCAAATGCTTTTAGCCAATGAGATGGCTACAAATTACTTCTATTCATTTTAAAGCATAAAAAATTGCATCTTCACTATACAACATATTAATTTTATAAGAAAACATAAAATTAATTGATTTTCATTGGTGGAAGTAAAGAGTTTTAATCACTAATTATGTTAATAACTCAAAAAGTGATACAATAGTACTTAACCTATCTAGAAGTACTAATAAAGAAAAAAGAGCAAATCCAAGAAAAATGTAAATGGTACACTTTTTTTTTTCCAACTATTAGTTTTATGTTTCATTATATATCATTATGTTTTCTTCTTATGTGTAAGTATAGTGGCTTTAATTTAGCTTTGGTCAATGGAAAAGAATATTGCTTCTAATTATGCCAATAGGCATCCCCTAGAGTGGAAGAAGGATCATCAAAAATCCATGTCCATGTTTAATCAGTCATAAATACTTGCTGGTGACAACTGCAATTTGACGTAGTTTGACTTTTCAATTCATCGTTTTACAAAAAATACAATGGTTATTCAGTGATAAATATTTGTTGATGACAACTGCAATTTGACTTTTGCAATGATCTTGTGATAAATACCAACTATAGTTTGACTATTTCTAATGATCTTTCTTTGGCGATAAATACCAACTACAGTTTTGCTTTTCCATTGATCTTGTTCTCCGATAAATACCAACTACTGTTTGATAGTTTTGAATGATCTTTCTTCATAAATAAATACTTGTTGACAACTACAGTTAGACATATATTACTTAGGCTGACAACTACAGTTCGAAATTAAATACTTGTGGCGCCTCAGAAAGATATCGATCGACGTATTTAATATTAATATTATTTGAATAAATATATATAAGCTAGTACTTTTGGTCAAAAAAATTTGTTTAGAGACAATTTTATAACATTAGCACCGTATAAAAGTTTTTTTGGAAACTAACATGTATGTGTATGTCGAGTCATCCTTCTCGATATGCCTATTTTAATTCAAATCCTAACCCCACACAATTAAAAAAATATAGAATTTGAATAAAACAGGTGTCTTGAGAAGGATGAATGATGACTCTTGAGATACATGTGTGTGTGTACATATATACATATGTATGCATACATATATGTGTGTGTGTACACACACACACACATACATATATATTTAGAAATATATATAACTTACACATACATATGTATTTATGGATATATGTACACACACACACACACATACATATATACATACACATATATACATACATACATAAATACATATATATAAATACACACACACACACACACAAAAAAAAACTAGTAGCAATTGTGGTGCAACATGGAAGATATTTTGTAATATAAATATATGGCATTAAGGTTACTATTGTGGTTATGGTTACTATTGTGGTTATGGCTAATGTTAGTGGTAGAGTTACAATTAAGGTTAATGTTAAGGTTAGAGGGAATGTCATGATATTATATGAATTTTATCTATAATTATATAAGGGTAAGGGCTAGTGTTACATATAGTGTTAGTATTATGAATAGTGCTACTATCATGTGGTTAAGGTTAAAGTTAAGGTTACAGTTAAGGTTAGTGTTAGGGTAACATTCAAGGTCAATAGTATAATTAGGATTAGTCTTTAGGATAGTGTTAGGGTTAGGGATAGAATTGAGGTTAGTATGATAGTTAACCTTAACATTTTACCTAAGGTCAATGGTAGAATTATGGTTACAGTTAGCATGAACAGTTTAAAGGTAGGAATAGTATTATGTTAAGGGTTAAAATTAGAGTTAGAGTTAGGAGTAGGGTGGGGGTTAGGGTTAGGGGTCCAGTGAGATTAATATTTAACTGAAAATTAGTGTTATTATGTTAACAATTATAATTAAAGTTTATTAAGGTTAGGGTTATAATTATGATTAGGTATTAATAGTTTATTTGGGTTCCTATTAAGGTATACTTAGGATAAGTTTTACAATTAGAGTTTAAGGTTGAGGTTATGGGTAGAGTTAGAGTTAGAGTTAAGACTAATATTGTGGTTTAAATTTATGGTTAGAATTATGGTCAATTTTAGATCCATCTATCTATCTATCTATCTATCTCTCTATCCATCTATATATATACAATCACCCTCTCTCTACCCCTATCTCTAAGTTCTTTTCTATTAAAAACATAATACAATCTCTCTCTCTCTCTCTCTCTCTCTCTCTCTCTCTCTCTCTCTCTCTCTCTATATATATATATATATATATATATGTATGTATATATATATATGTGTACATATATACATATATATATACATATACATATATATGTATATATATACATGTATATATATACATATATATATATACATATACATGTATATGTATATGTATATATATACTTGTACATATATACATGTATATATGTATACATATATACATGTATATATGTATACATATATACATGTATATATGTATACATATATACATATGTATATATATACAAATATCTATATATATACATATATATGTGTATATATCTATATACATATATATACATATATACATATATACATATACACATATATATATATACATATACACATATATATACATATACACATATATATATACATATACACATATATATATACATATACACATATATATACATATACACATATATATATACATATACACATATATATATATATACATATACACATATATATATACATATACACATATATATATACATATATATATATACACACATATATATACATATACACATATACATACACATACAAACACACACACACACACACACACACACACACACACACACACACACATGACCCTTAATCTCTCTCTCTTTTATCCCTTCTCCCAACTCTATTTCAATCTCTCCCTCCCTCTACTATCCATTACCTATCTCTATATATACCCCCTAATCACCTGCGCTCTATGTCTCTACCCCCTATCTAAGTCTTCCTCTATCCCCCCTCTCTCTATTAAAAACATAATGCAATCTACTCTGTGTGTGTGTGTGTGTGTGTGTGTGTGTGTGTCCTTCAATCACCCTCTCTCTCACTCTCTCCTCTCCCTTATCTAACCATCATATCCCTTGCTCTACCCCTATCTCTAAGCTCCCTCTATTAAAAACATAATAGGATCCTCTCTCTCTCTCTCTCTCTCTCTCTCTCTCTCTCTCTCTCACACACACACACACACACACACACACACACACATTCGATCAATCGATTGAGATATGCACCCTAATTACCCTCTCTCTCATTCTCTCCCTTCCCTCAACTCATCATTGTGTACCTTCTCTCTCTCAAAGTTAATTAAATATGAATTGTAATATCTAATATATTAGATAAATAGTAATTAATATTTGCGAGAGATTTATAATTAAATTTAGATTTCAACTTAATTTAGTATTAGTTAAATCTCAAATTTGGGTAAGTTTCATTTGTTTAGAGTAATATTGTGATTTGAAACATAAACATTTATTGTTAGAGTTTAAGTCTCAATTAAGGGCAAAGCTGTTATTTGAAACATTAGTTCAAAAAAATAACATAATTATATTTGAAAAATAATTAAAAGTGATTATATACAATAGATTGTAAATTAATATTTTCAAAAATTTTGATGATCATTTTCTTTAATGATGAACTTATATTAAATGTATATTCAATATTGAATTATTTTTCTCTAAAAATTACTATTCATGGTATTTCTATTACTTTCAAAGAACTCATTAAATATGATTAATAAAAAATAGCAAAAATATGTTATTATCGAAACAATTTACATTACTAACTTAGTATAATGATATTTCTAATAGAAAAATATAAAGATAATATAGAAACATCTTAATTATAATTTAGAAAAATAAGAGGTATGTATTTTCTTATTTTATTTTTCTACTATTTTTTTACACTAATATCTTTTTAATTAGAATTTTAAATAAATAATAATAATTTAACTATTATCATAATCTCTTAGAAGAATTAAATCTTAAAACAATATATTATTAATCTACCTATATAATTTTTACACTTTTGTGACTGTTTGTATTAGTCTCTAACTTCTAGAAAAAGAAAACTCGAAAAAAAAAATGAATTCAAAAAAAACTGAAAAAACAAATTTGAAAAAGAAAAATGTCATTTGGCATATTTAATATTGATTTTTATATATTCTATATTTGAGAATGTCATTCGACAATTTATTTTAAGTTTGTATTTTTTAAAAAATTGTGAATGTATTTGAGATTTTCTATTTTAATTTGACTTTTCAATTTAATATTTTAAATATTTTATTTGTCAATTTATTGTTATTTCTATTTGTTACTAATTATGATTCTCAAATGATATTACATATTTTGATTTAGTTTTTAATTTTTTTGTGAATGTCAAATGACATTTTTTTTTTAATGAATAGACCTTTCTTATTAATTAAATATCAAAGATACATATCCACAAAAAAGGGGTCAAGGGATACAAGATCACCCCACGAGTTCACTTGGTACATAGTCAGAAAAGACAACTATTCATTAAAAAAAAAATATTAACATAGAAAATAAAGCCCTCTGGCTGCAAGAGCAATGCCAGCTAAGGGAGGGTCTTTATCATCAGAACCCCAAAAGTCCTTGGGGTTGGCAGTTGGCTCAAGGGGAGCCCAACCATTAGTAGAGGCGGCAACAACATCATCAAGTTCTTTTTCTCTGTCCCACTTGGGTAGGGAGATAGATAAATATAGCCGAGGGAAAGCCCACTTGGGGTCTCTATGTGCAGAAGGCCAACCCACATCAAGGTTGCAGGAGGAGCCACTAGGGACCAACTTGAATCCAACCTCCATGAAGGTGAGGCCGAGCGATGGTGACCACCAAAATTGTCACTTGGATAGTGGTGAGGCTACTACTTGGGAGTATGTGAGCGGCACATTAAACTATTCTGGCCTCTCTGGTGACCACGAGGAGGAGTACAATCACTAGATAAAGTATTTGGTGGCACCTAGGCAACCGTACAAGGCGTATTTCTCCAATGAGCTAAAAGCTCCTTTTGGTGAGCAACTACTAGCCCAACCTTATATGTATGTATTTGAATCTGCATCATGACATTATTACAAATACATGATTTAGAGTACATAGCAACATGTATATAAAGAAAGCTATGGGAGAATAAAACAACATTGTGATCTTTCCAAATAGTAAATAAAATCTTCATTTTGAAACCGTATTGGACATCTAGGAGTACTTAAAAGGAAGCCTGGGAGAATCTCCCAGTACAACCATATCCCATGTAAAGGCCTCTAGATAGAAAGACTTAAAAAAAGCATGGACCTAGAGCCAATAATTTTGGGCTCACCTGTAGAACCAAAAAATGTGCAGGAAACTTTCTGGCTGGCCACAAAAAGGACATCTAAGGTCTAGAACTCCTAGGTGTTGAAGCCAAGGGCCCAAGGGTAGCCCCTAGAAAAGGAGACACTAGATAAAGTGAGCAATTTTTGGCTCCGTGGTGGTTTTCCAAACTATGGAAAATCTAAGACTCCAAATCTTGTGAGAGGACTACAAATGCCGGCACTAGTTGAGGATATCAACCATCAGAAGGTGGGCAACTAGCCATTGATAGCCCAACTTGGATTTGTAACCGATCATAAGAGTGGCATGATACCACTTCCAATCTTTCTGCCATGGGTGAGATGAATGAATACCAAGCTTGTACAACAAATGGGGAGGCACCACAAAAACTAGAAGATCAACTATATGTCGATCTGGATGGATAAGCTTGAACTGCACCTGCAGGTCCTCCCATGAGTGAAGGCTCATAGTAACCCTAGAAAATAAATCTTTGGGGTGTCTTGATTCCCTTTCAAAATAGGTACAACACACTAGCTCCTTGAATTTTAGCTAGTCGAACACCTTGAATAGAAGACAAGGTAGACGCACCACAAATTTTATTGGTTCATAGAGAGCCCATCTTTGAACCCATTACTAGCCTAGTGAAGCCATGACTTGATGGCTTCCTAGGCTTTCCAAATTCTTTTAGCAGCAAAGGTTCCCTAAATTTTCTTTGGTTCAGTGGTCACAAGAAGGGTTTGAAAGCCAAACCCCTTCTAGGAAGGTTGGTTAACTAGAAATCATGAAGAAATGTAATGTCGCAACAATATTTTTTAGGCCTCATTACTAGTGAGAGCTTGAATGACCCACTTAACATAGAGGGCAATTCCTTATTTGTGAGTGGAAAGTAGTCTGAGACCACTAGAGTCTTTGGGCAAACAAAAAATGTCTGAGGAAACTTTGTGAAAGTTGTGATGTGTAGCATCAAAGGCCTAAAGTAAATCCTTTAGGAGGCACTCAAGCTTAAGGTATGATGCTTTGGACAGGGCCCAACACAAGTAGTAAACATGTGTAGCAGCTATCACTTTAGAGAAAATCTAGAATTTTCCTACAAGGGAGAGAGGCCTAGTGATCCAAAAGTCCAATTTCTTCTTAATCTGTGCTAAGACAACATTCCATAGTTGCATGGGGAAGCTTAAAAAGCAAATGAAATTCCCAAAAACTTAAAGATTTTGTCATGCTAAACCCATTTCCACCTATAGCATTGTAGTCATTGAGGACATGGAAAAAAGGATTGTCTATAACAAAGGGTCTTGTTCTATTGAATAACAAACCCAATGGCAAGGAAAAATGTATCTAAGCATTGTAAGGTGTTGGCAACATTGTCTTCATCCTCCAGAAGGGTGAGAAAGGAGTCATGAACAAAATGACAATTCACAAGCTACGAAGTGGAATCTAGAAGACCTATGCCATGCACCAGTCCTTAGGAGATGGCATTGGCAAGAAGATAGCCAAACCCTTCAATTGTCAACACATAAAGAGAAGGTGCTAAAGGAAAACCTTGACAAATAGATTTATAGAGCCTAAAAGATTCATATTACCATCCATTTATGGTAATATAGGCAAAAGCATTGCCAAAGAACATCTGAACTAATTGCAAAAAGACTAGGCCAAACCCCAATTCTTGAAGAAAGGTCAAAATGAAAGGCCATTCAATCCATTCATAAGCTTGGCAAAATCAATCTTAAGAAACAAGGCATGTTGTTTGGACTGTCAACCCAACTCCATACCTTCCCAAACAATAGTAATATTGTCTAGAATATATCTAGATTTAATGAAAATAGTTTGTTCAGGCCAAATAATTTGTGGGAGCAGATGCCAGATTTTAAGGGACAGAGACTTGGCAATAATCTTGTAAGAAACATTCAAAAAAGTGATGGGCCTCCAATTGTAGATGTCCTTAGAATCACCAAATTTAGGTATGAATTTGATATTACCTTTATTAATAATGTTGCCTAGGGAATTAGAATTGCATGCTTCTTGATACACCTGATGCATGTCAGGGCCAATATCATCCCATAAGATTTTGTAAATCACCGGGAAACCATCACAACCAGGGGCCTTATCATCAACCATGGAGATGACATCTTCCTTGAGGTCAACAAGCATGAGCTTTTTCTCACAAAAGGCATATTGCTTAGGAGCAAGCCTATTGGGAGTAGTAGCAAGACAGACCTATAATGCCTGATCATACATGACAGAGGGCCCCTAAGTAGTAAACACTTCTCATAGTGACACACACAAGTCTAAAGGATGATAGGCAGGTTAGAAAGAACCTGTCAGTCCTCATTAATGCATTTGATGCCTACCGATGAATGGTGAGCCTACACAACATTGAAAAACTCTTTGCAAGCTTGATCGCCAACCTTCAGACAATGGAGATGGGCTTTGATCTGAGCTCCCTTGGAAAAATAGTTGTTTGCAACTTGTTTCTAGTGTTGAAGATTTCCAAGCTAAACCTAAAGATCCATATCAAATAGGTTCATGGTGAGGGATTCCAAGGTTGTACATAGATCTTTAGTAGTGGTTTCATAAGATCTTCTATAGTATATGGCCAATTGTCTATTATAAATGCAAAGAAATCTCACAGTACAGAGAATGGTATCATTCTGCCATTGAATCCACCCAAGAGGGGTGTGGGTTCAAGGCTCAAGATTCTAAACTCAATGAATATGGGAAATAGTGGGTAGATGGGACAACAAGGAGGTATTGAGATAAAACTGGGTTTTGAAAGGATGAAGTTGAGCTGTGTGGCATGTGATAGAAAAGAGGATGGGGTAATGATCTGACAAGGTCACATGTAACAGAGGAGTGACAGGTAGAGCATGCTTGTGTGGAAAGGAAAAAAAGGACTAAACTAAAAGCATAGCCTTGCTTAGTCTCTTTAACACTCTATTTGACCCAACTCAAAAGTTGAACCAAGTATGCCAAACCCCACCAGCCTGGTGGTGGTTAGCATTGGGATCAAAAAGGCCCAGCTTATTTCGCATGTAAAACCAAGCTTCTCTTTTGCCAACTGCCCATTGAAAAGGAAGAAGCCCTTCCTTATTAGTAGCTAGCTCAACCATATTAAAATCCCCATAAAAAACATAGGTCGCAAGTGGCAAGTGGTCCACCAAAAAATGCCACAAGTGTGAATGTTCAATAACATCATTGGGGGCATAAATGTTAACAATACCAAAAGAATGATTCTGAAAAGACAACAAAACCCAAACAATCCTCTACATGGGGTTAGAGCCATGCAAAATAATAGATGAAAGTAAATGAGGAGAGAGAAGAGTAACAACATGACCTCATCCAGCCTCATGCTAGGAAGCAAATAAGGCATTGTCCATCCAAATAACATGACAGGCTAAGGTGAGAAGAAACCCAACAACTTTAACTTCTTGAAGACAAATAACATCAAGATGACCAATTTGATGCCTGGTATCACAAACACAATATTTTCTATGGAGGTATGCTAGCCCCTACACATTCCATGAGAGATAATTCATGGTAACCTAGCTTGCATGTCTTCCTCGTCCCTAAGAGAGGAGAAGTTGTTGTGCAAGAATGTGGAAGCATCAAATGAAGGGTCTCCAAGAGAGATCACATATCTTATCTTATCCACATTCTCATGTACCTCATCACAACCTTCTAGGCTATAAGAATGACGAAGGGTCTATGATGAAATCATTGACACAACTTGCGGTGCTTGAACCCATGAAGGGCAAGAGTTGGGGGTATGAACGCCTGCTATCCCCTGAGCACTAGGGTTTGAAACAAGTAGAGGATGGAGCAAAGGGACTGAAGGCTCTAATAACACCAGGCTTGAGCTAGGCTGACCATTTTCTGGAGGCAAAGAGTCTTCCTTAGCCACAGTGGAGCCCTTGCCTTTTTTCACAACTATAGTCCATTCATCTTTTTTGGTGGCCAGAGCTATTTTGGCTTCTAGGGCTAGTAGATGATTGTGTTCCAGCAAATGAAAATATCTAATTTTGTGTTCCACAAACTGACACTGATAGTAGGTATTCAGGAGGTTTAGATAAAGCACCTTCTTAGTGAAGGTGGTACCACCTATCTATATTTCCACTTATTCTTTGAGGTCCTTAGAGAGGTCAACCTCAATAGGAACCCTATGCTAGGGTCAAGCATTGAAAAACTTGTTTGGCTCAAGGCAAATGACCTTGCCAACAATTTGTGCAATGACTTGCAAAAAGGACCAGCATGAGATAGGAATCCCATGGTACTCCACACATATGGGCACCTTAAGCTTGCAGTCATCAGAAATAACAAAATCATATGACTGGAATGCTAAAAAACTAGAAGAGAGGAGCTGACAATCTAGGGGCCTCAAATAAACACATGCTTAGCTTGGCTAGGATTACCAAAATGAAAAAGAAAAAAGCCTTTAGTAAGGCTTTGAATGCCTTCAAGGCGAACACCCTAAGGTTTCTAGACCTTGGAAACCCCTTCCTGCAACATGCTTTTAGAAGGAGTACAACCCACAAAATACCCAATCAGGGTTTGCTATTCTAGCCAAATACTTGCACTATCAAATTGCTTGATATTCAAAACAATATCAATAAAGTAATTACCTCATGGAACACCTTGGGTATGAACTTGCACAGGCGTTTGTTCGATGGAGCCATTCTCCTTAACAACAGTAGCTCCAACACCAGCATCAACTGTTGGGCCGAAGAAGGTTAAGGCCATTATAAATGAAAACAAGTCCCATAGTGAATGCAGTATGATAGGCAAAAAAATGATGAGGATTCAAATGGAAGTCATACAAACCCTAGCAAAGTACATTTTCTCCTCTAAAAAAAAGCTCAACATTTTTTTTTTAAAATTATTTTTTAAAAATAAATTTCATTTGTAACTCTCATCAAATTTATTTTCTATTCCTATTTGTTAATAATTATGAGTGCCAAATGGAAATGTTTCATATTTTAATTTAGTTTTCAACATTTTTGTGAATGCCAAATAACATCTTCAATTTTAAATTAATTTTTAAAAATATTTTTTTCTTGAAACTCTATCAACTCTTTTTTCCTTACACAAAATATTCCTTTTGCATATTCTCGTGCTAGATTTTTTGCTCCCATTGTATACACCTCTCTGCATAATTAGCACCATATTATTTTTAATGTTTTGATTCTTACAAAGAGTTATTTAAAATATATAAGTTGGTTTTATCTCCAATTATATTGAACTATAGCAATGTACCAACATACAATAATGTTATTACTTAAATCCAAAAAAGGCTTTAATTTTCAATTCAATGTTGAAAGTGCAAAAATAATTATTTAAGAAGATGGAAATATGTGGAAAGTAAAGTGTTATATGAAATTATGAGATTCTTTCAATAGTTGAAAGTTTATTGTTAAAATCCATGGAAATATTGCTTATCATTTCAAATTAATCTTGAACATGTGTCAAAATATTGTATTATTTTACAAAATGGTATAGAAAGTAACATCTCCTTCAAATTATCACATTTATTTTCATCCAACAATTTCTATTATAACAATAAAAATATTTATTGTTTCTTAACATGTTCTACAATCTTTGTATAAATGGGAACTAACCTTACATAAATGGAAATAAACTTTATCTGTATCAAAATAAAGGAGTTTTAGGCATGGAAGATATTTGTCTTCATCTCACTTTAGTGTGTCTAGACAAAAAAGTGTGTAAAAATATATTATTTTAACGGAACATATAAGTGGATGTAAAATGTAATATGTCCAAATAAAATATATTATTCCTTTTTTTAATTTTATGTCAAGACAATATTGAAGGTGTAATAATGAAAATGTGATATCTTATTATTTCAAAAGATGCCTTCAAATAAATGGTACAAAAAGAAATTATAAAAAGTAGATAATAAATAAATGGTACAAAAAGAAATTATAAAAAATAGATAATAAAACTAGCATATACAACTACCAAAGTTTCTTATTCTAAACTATAAACCTAAAAAACAATGTTATACACCAAGATTCCTCTATTTATTACTTTACTTCAAACAAGACTGGAACATTGCAAGGGTTTTGAAACCAACCATTATAGAAACTTCAATGAAGCACCTTCGCCAATCATCCTTACTCACCCAAGAAACACCAAAAAACACATTAGTGGATCTTGTGACTATATATATTACAACCATTTGAAAAACATGAGAGATCATAAAAGCATTCCAACTCTCCATCCCTAAGGAGACGTGTTTCCTTTTAATTTTGTATCTACTTCAAGTGTGTTTAATGCCTCCTTTAGCACTTCACATGAGACATACTTCCTTTAAAATCCACATATCCTAAATGTGTCTAATGTCTCTTCTAGTGTTGTGGAAAAAATCCCTTCTCTTTTAGACATTTATCACAAGTCAAACTTTTTCATATAAGACAATATTTCCTTTAAAAGTCCACATGTCCTCCAAATGTAACTAATGTTATTAAGTGCTTTAAAAATCATTAACCAAATGTAAATGCACAATAGGGAGAACCCATAAGACTATTTCCCCACCTTGCTCCTTGAAGGGAAAAACATGATGTCAAGCCCCTTCCTTTCTTTAGGGATACAAATCAGGTTCTTCTCATATAATAAATCATCCCTAAGTGTGAACTACCTTAGGATGATAAATATCATATTCCTACCTCAAATGTCTCCAACCTCTAAGAGTATCTAGTTATAATCCGTAATGGTGGAAATGGGATATAACCCCATTACAGGCAGAATCAAGCAAGAGGGGAATCATTTCCCACAAAGTAAATCTAGCTAGTGCCACTACGAAAGAAGAGAAAAAGAAGAGGACCTCAACTTTTCAAGTTTGATTACCCCCTTTTTTAATTTCCAAATGTGAAATAGATGTGATGTGTAATATGAGATATGTATAAATCAGATCTAGAAAATGAAGTTCTAAGAATAATGATAGGATTGGATGTACCTTGAAGATAAGCAGACCTAAAATATCCCCAGTAACCAATTTATTACTAATTGGAAGCTCAAAATTAATGGATTTTTGTTCTCAACCTCTCAAACAAACAAATATGAACTAGGAAAGTCTATATTTTTCAACAAGTGAGGGATGACCTATAAGGTCAAAGCTAACTTCAAGATCAACCCTAGGTAGATGACAACCTCTATCTCTTCCTAAGTTTGAAATTGGCATGGGGACCTATAAATCTTTATTCTAGACTCTTAGATCTATAAAAAAACTATCACTAAAAATGTTAGGGTAAGGAATGACATCAACCTCAAACTAGTATGTGGGAACTTGGAATAAAATATGGATTGAAAAAGTGCTCAAAAATTGTAGTTGGACCTATGCTCAAAACTATGATTTGAAAAGTGTGTGTATAGGTGGCTATATATGAGTTTGTCTTAGTCAACTCTCCACCTCCATGGATAGATATAGTGTGTGATGTTCTTGTGGATCTAGAATGAAAGGAGCTATGTAAATGTAATGTAAAATGCCAAGATCTAACACTAGAGAGTGAAACCCTAGCATGTAAATGCAATCAATGTGTGCTTTAGTGCATGCCAATGTGTAAATATGAAGAAACAAAGCATAGATCTAAAAATAACATAGAAACCAAACCAAGACCCCAAGGGATAAAGTACTCTAGCTACCTTCACAATCTATTTGCAACTACATAATGACTTGAATTATTTATTGAATGTTGTTTGTAGTGTGTGATTAAAAATTTTTAATTGAATGTTGAACTCCTTTTTCTTCAATGAAAGAATCACAAAGCCTTTGGTTTTCATCTTTCAATTACTATATGTCAATTTGAGATTTCCACTAAGGAATACTCTCACCCATGTGAAATTTTATTTATGATTATATTTCCAAATGAAGAAAATGAGGGCATTTTATAGCATTTCAAAGATGAAACCCCACAAGAGCCAACTAAACTAGGTGGGAAAATGCCAAATCTGAAATGTGTCCAAGACCCTACAATTTGATTCCTTGAGTAAGGGACAACCTCACTCTCTAGTCTATGTGGAGGAAGACTATACCCTCAACCTTACGTAGGGGATGATCTCATCCCCTAGTGTAAGAAGTTCCAAGTGTATGATATCCCTCAGTATCTCAACTATGTATTTTTGGTTAGGATTCGTTGGACAAATAAGAGGGAAATAGTGACATAGGAAAAAAAGGGGGCGGGGGCAGGGTGTTTAAATTTAAAAAAGAAGAGAATGTACATAATAGCTAGGTCATACCTCAATTTTTGCACAAGAAAGAAAGGTTAATCAAGGAGGATGTGTTGGATCCTATCTTAATTTCACTTAGGAAGAGATGGAAATTAAGCCAAGTGTGTTCAAAGTACAAGTGTACAATGTATAATGAAAACACACTAAAGTGGAGCTAAATGATCATTAAACTATAGTTATTCCAATTTAGGATGGTACATAATGTATAAATTTTGATGCAAGTCTCTAAAGATTTATAATTCCTATTAGAACTAATATAGATAACCTCCAAAACAAAAGAAATGATTATAACATGTATGATCATGACTAAAAGAGAGAGGGTAAAAGTAAGATTTGAATGATAATGTTATCTCAAAATAAAATAATTGTAAGATAAAAACAAAATAAGTCTTTTGATCTAGATAAAGCAAGTACACTCTTACTTGTACAAAATCCTAATCTCAATTTCTAATATCACCACACATTTTGAACAAAAGGTCCAAAAAGATAATATGTTAGGAGACATGAACCTTTTTCCTCCTTCACTAAAAATAATTAATGCATCAAATACGAAACATATCACATCTTCTGACTCTACCAATTTATGAATTTAACTTCATCCCAACAAAATGTGCAAATGTTAATTGCACTTCCTGACAAGAAGATTTATTGGCTCATTGCCAACATTAATTCTCTATGAATTATTTCCTTTACTTTTTATGAAGGAAGTAGCAATAGATGCACTAGAGAGAGAGAATTATTCCCTAAATATCCCACCAACACAAAAGATATCATCTACAAGCAAAACTATAGCAAATTAACAAACAAAGTAGGCCCTACTATCAAACATTGTTTTTTTCCTTTCTCATATACAACATATCCACTCCACTTCTATTCATATTATTTTCCATACCCAAATACAACTATGTCCTCCTTGATTCAAAGTGGGTCTTGATAAAATAGTACAAAATCTTCACAACCTAGAGATCAGTTAAAGTCTCAATGGACAAACAACCTCCTTGTGCCAACTCAAATTGCTAGTTATGAGTGGTAGGGATATTAGACATGATGAAGAGCTTTTTGGTTATTTCAAGGCAGTTGAATGTGAGTGTATTGTTGGAAACTACAATTCGAACAATTTTTATGTTGTCATTGATGTCAAACCTTACTAGTAAGACATTTGCTAATAGTGTAGAGTGCCCTATCAGTTGATTGATGAAGAGGATTTCAAAAGAAGAGATAGCAAGCTGAGCTAATCAAGTTATTGAGTAAAGAGAAGTAAGTATGATGGAATTACAATGGGGACTTCATCAGTTAGTCTTTGAAAAGACAGTGTGTTTTTTTATCATTATGTTAAGTTGAGAAGATAGTTGATTTGGTGTATAAAAGAGAAGACAAGAAGGTTAGTAAAACACTAAGAACGACCGAGTGACAATTTCACTAGGTCAATGAAGTAGAAGATTAAGGAACTTAAGAGGTATTCAAGAAAACATTATTAGCTAAGTGATAATTATGGTTGAGCAAGTTAAAGGAAAAAGGAAGTAACAATCGGTCGTAGTGAAGAGTGAGTGATCCAATGTAAGTTGAGCAAGACCAAATAGCAGAGACTGAGCTATGTAGTGATGACTGAGTGTCTACAAAATAATAATTTGTGAAAGAATAAAGTTTTGAAGCTAATATAAATTCTTGGATTGGTCAAAATATCTAAATGATAAAGATTGATGAGCTAACATATTTAATGCATGAATTGTGTTTTTTAAGTTATATATGGTGAGGATTTAAGGATAATTTTCTAGAAGTTTCAAGAAAGGAGTAGAATGACAAAATGATGGACCGATTTAGTGAATCTAATCAAACCCTAAGATCTATGGTGATGTTTAAGTGGAAAAAGATCAAAGATACCTATTTAAGGAGGAACAAGAGATATTTTATGGTTGTTGATTGGAGAACTTATGAAGAACCTATGACAAACAAAGTAGCAAAGGAAAAGTGAGAAAATTGGTGAAGGGTTATTGCTTGAAGGGTTTCCTTGTAGATCATTAATGGAGAATATGATGAAGTCCATTCAATGAACTAGAAATTAGAAAAATGGAGATATGAATTATCAAAGTGAGTTGTGTATGTTGTTCCTTAGGAAAATTTGTCTATTAGTGTCAAACACTTAATCATTTACAAGGATTGTTCAATCATCACTATGACCGAGACATCCTATACATGCCAAGTAATGTAATGAAGATGATACTTATTTTAATTAGTGTTGAGAAATAGTTACTAACCAGAAAATTAGAGGTTGTTGAGTACTCTAGTATTAGTTGAGTTGGTCATGAGTTAGTATATTTGCATTGATAGCAATTATTCAATTGCATATTATCATTGATATTACAAAAAAATTATACTCTAACCGAGCACTGCCAGTTGGAACCAAGCTCAGAAGACTCCTATATCAGCCCAGAAAAAGACAAGTTTAGTGATCTAGTTGAAGCCAAGCTAGGTCGATCACCAAAGGAGTTCATTTGTAACTGAGTTAGAATTTTAGTGTAAATCAAGTAAGGTCAGTTGCTAAGGAACTCAGTGGTAATTGAGTGACTCGGTTTTAGTTCAAGTTGACCTCCATCAAAATAATTTTCTTTATTTAGTTTGTTTATGCAAGCCGAATAAGTAGATGTTAATTGTTTATTTGTAAGGATATTCAAGCCAACTTGACATTGTATTTCATATATATGAAAGTTCAAGTTGTGGGATGAAATATAGCATGGTGAAAGAAGATAAGATATGAATTAAGAAGGATATTCTGCCCTTAATCAAATATCCTTCTTAATTCACATCTTATCTTCTTTCACCACTTCTATATTTCATCCCACAACTTGACCTTTCATATATATGAAATACAATGTCAATTTGGCGTGAATATCCTTACAAATAAACAATTAACATCCATTGAGTCAGCTTGCATAAACAATATATATATATATATATATATATATATATATATATTCTAATGCAAGTCAGCTTGAACTGAAATTGAGTCACTCGATAACCATTGAGTTCCTTTGTAACTAACTTGACTCAGTTTACACTTAACTTCTAACTCAATTAAAACTAAACTCATTGAAAAACTATCAAATTGATGCAAAGAAGTTAAAGCTGATTGCATATGAATAAGTACATTAGGTACATTGTAAAAGCATTGTGTCCAGTCTTTGGCATTTGATGTCAAAGAGGGAGATATTGAATCATGTCATATAGTTATTTAAGAGAAAGATTGATGTATTTAGAGAAGAATTAGAGGAAGTGATCTGCATATCAAAAAGAGGGATCTGAAGATAAGAAGGCAAAGAGAGAATATCAAAGGGAGTTCTCATGGATAGACAGAGAATCAGAATGAAACTAAGGATATTATAAAATCTTATAAATCATTTGTTTGCTCCAAATTTTTCTTTGCATAATGACATGTTGTGTTGCCATCAATGTTGAAGAGAGGGATTGTCGATAACAATTATTCAATTATATATTATCATTGATGTTATACTCTAAATGAGCACTACCAATTGAAACTGAGCTCAGAAGACTCCTATATTAATCGAAAAGAAGACAAGTTTAGTGATCCAATTGAAGCTAAGCTAGGTCAGTCACCAAAGGATTTCAATTATAACTGAGTTAGAAGTTCAATGTAAACTAAGTTAGGTTGGTTACCAAGAAACTCAATGGTAATCGAGTGACTGAGTTTCAATTCAAGCCAACCTGAATCACAATAATTTTATGTATTTATTTTGTTTATACAACCTGACTCAATGAATGTTAATTTTCTATTTGTAAGGATATTCAAGCTAACTTGATATTGTATTTCATATATATGAAAGGTCAAGTTTTGGGATGAAATATAGAAGTGGTGAAAGAAGATAAGATGTGAATTAAGATGGATATTTGATTAAGGGAAGAATATCCAATGAGCAAAAAATAATATTTTGATTAGGAAGGATCCAGAGGATAAACCAAAATAGTGATATGAATCTACAATCTAGTTGCTTCATCAATTAGGTCAATCATTATTACTCTCTAACAATTGTAGCAGTGAAGAAATCTCTTAACACAGTTTACTTAACAATCATTTTGTAAATCCTCTAACAAGGCCACTCCTAATAGGGTGATTTTTTTGATCTCAGATTGGTTTTGACAAGTGAGTATCAACACACTTAAGCCATTTACTTAGTTCATGTCGAACTAGTAATACATGTCGAGTACAACATGTAAATATTAGACCATTCCGAGTTGTAATGAGTGCCAAGTCACTCATGTGCCAAGCAGATAGACCATGCTGAGTGATTCAAGTGATGAGTAAATAGTGGATGTCGAGTAGTATAGGTGTCAAGTCAGAAGCAGAAATAAAATGTATGTTGAGAATCAAAGACTTCATATGCCGAGTGACATAGTTTGCTTTGTAATGGCACAAACAACTATGTAAATCATTTCTAAGCCGACTTAAGGATAGATTATGATCTTTTGGAAATAAGGATGAATCTATATTTGGATTTCCTATGTAATTACATGCAACCAATCAAAAAATGGGAAGGTTTAAGTGGAAAAATGGATGAATCTCAGCCATAGATTCATACCTAACCTTAAGCCACCAGATTCTTCTTAAGGAAGACAAAGCCCTAAAATTATTAACAATGTCCAAGTGGTGAATGATTGAATGCAAAGTGCAAACAAGAAAGTTTTCAGAGCATTCAAGATGACTTAGAAGTAAGAGTGAATTGTAGAATCAATTAGAGAAGAATAGAGGATAGAGAAGGACACAACATTGATACATCAAATTGTGAAGGATCAATCAAAGATTGTGTGGAGGTGATCTGTTATTAGGCAAGCAAGTACCAACTACAGGATCTAAGCTGAGACATTTTAATAGGTGATTTTAGTTAAAACTCTTAACAAAGTAGTCCTAATAGGTTGTATGAAATCCTTTAACAGGGTGCTTACTTAATTGTAAGTTGAAGTCCTCTAACCAAGCACACTTTTAACAGGGTGTTGAAATCCTCTAACAAGGTGGGACTTAACAGTCTTTGTAAGCCTTTAACAGGGAAGGCCTTTCACAGGGTAGACCATGATTCATGGTCAAGCCATTGTAACCTTCATTGGATACACTTTACTGCTGTAGTAGTGAAGATTTCTGGGTGTCATTCCCACCCCAGTTTTACCTTCTCACTTGGAGGGTTTTTGGGTAATCATATCTGGTTTTATGTGTGTGTTTGATTACATGTTTACATGATTGATGCATATGCTTTACATATTATTTCAATATATTAATGCATGTGATGTATGAATGGTGAAATTTTTATGGGTCCAAGTTTAAACTCCTAATTCAACTCCCCTCTCAAAAGTTTACTCTCTCCACTTATAATTCCAACAATTGGTATTAGAGCCTTATCCTCTAAAAAAGAAGCTTTGCAGCTTAGAGGAAAGATCTTGAAATGGAAGTCTACAAGCTAGGAAAGACTATTGAGAACTAGGAGATTGAAGTACATCTCATACTACATCAACTGAATGAGGCAAGAGAGGAACTAAATAAATCCTTGAAGAGAAGGAAAGAGATTGCTATTGCAAAGAATGAGACTATATACAAAGAGATAGACATCACCAAGCTATTTGTAGATGGTAACACCAATGAATTTGATGCAACAATTGTAGATCTAATGGAAAAGAACATAATCCAAGTTAAGGAAATCAAAAATCTCAAGCTAGAGCAAGAATCACAAGCTATACTACTATGTGAGGTGACTAACAAAAGAAGAAAGCCATGGAAGACAAAACCATGATTGAAGAAGATGAAAGAATTCTGGCAAATAGATTGGAAGAGAAGTCAACAGAGTTAACCAAGATCTCCAACATACAATTGGATACTCTAAGTCAAATAATGAATGCCAACTATTAATTGAATGTCAAAGACATTGAGATAACTACATTGAAGTTGAAGAATGAACAATTGCAGAGTGACCTGAAAAGAGAAAAAGAATTTGCTGAAAGTCTCAACAAGCCAAATGAAGCCATCAAATACTTTGAGCAATTACTAAGATCTCCTAGATCCAACAAAGATACATCAGGATTGGGTTACACAAGCACTGAAGAAGGAGAATTATCCAAAGTTGCTGAAGAGAGGAACATCAAAGGTAAGAATCCCAAACCTACTTGTCATAATTGTGGTAAGAAAGGACATACTAATAATGTGTGTAGGAACAAGAATAAAAATTAGAATGTCAAGCATAAAAACATGGCTCATTGTCATAAGTGCAACAAACAAGGTCATCAAGCACATGAATGCAGAACCAGGACCATGCAAAAACAAAGATTTGAAGGATATTGCTACAATTGTCAAAAGTATGGACATAAAGCTTTTGAATGTAGATCCAAATCCATGTGGTCATCAAACAAGCTAGCAAAGGTAAGAAGCTATGGAAACCTTTATAATTGGGATTATAATACAAGATATAGTTGTCACTATTGTCAAGAATATGGACATGTCCTTGAGAATTGTATTAGGACAAACTTCAATGGTAACTATAAAAGGTGGTTGAGTCAAACTACATGTTTTAGCTATTTGAAGACTGGTCACATCAACAAGCATTGTCCAACTAGGTCAAAAGCACCAAGTTGTGAATTTGATAAAGGTAAAGGCAAGGCAGATGTTGAACAAATTAGAGATGAGATGAACAAGACATGGAAAAAGAAAGATGCTTGCAGCACATCAAATGGAGAAGGGATCACTTTACCTAATGGGTCAGGTGATCACACCTCATCAAACTAGGCAATCAAGAGGTATGTGGTACTGATATTCAAGTGTAATATCATACATTAGTTCCAAAAGGAGATAGTAATGAAAATATTACATTAGCATGAATAAAGATGCAAGATGTTGTTGTAAATTCAAGTTAAATCTTTAAAGTTTTTCATGTTGTTACCGGGCATGAAATGTTTTCTATGTGTACTGAGTGGAATGGTAGTTGATGTCGAACTGCAAGGCTAGCCAATTGATGTCGAGATTGTAGTAACTGTTGAGTGATGGAAATATCTATAGATGTCGAATGATTCTAAAAATGGTTGATGATGAGCTTACAGTTGTACAAGAACTAAGCATTAAATGCAAGGTTTTAGAAGGATATATGATCAATTTCACTCATTATTCATCATTTCAAATTTGAGCAAGAGCATGCAGAGTAGAAGGCAATTCAAAAACCTATTCAAAGCACTTGCAAAAAATCTAGCAATGATCTCACACTAGCATACAGATTTCACAAGGTATTTATCACAAGCTGAGCTACGTAGTTTTACTTTGCATAAATCCTAGTTTGACAGAATGGCATCTAGCTCAAAAAATGTAGAAGGGAAAGAGGTTTTGAATGTTTAGCTTGTCAATAAAAAAATGAAAAAACCTATATTTAAGGTCATTCCTAACATAGCTTACAAACAAGATCCTTCTAGTGCTTTATCCATGATCCCATCAAATGTTATAATGGTGCAAGATTTAAGAAGATGTTATAATTGTAAAATTGGTAGCATTGGGGACGTAGAAATTAGAGAAGCATATGATGGGTTATGTGAAAATGGTATTCTGAAGGAAGAGTATACAATTGTTGAGAAGAAGGGTTTAACGTGTGCCCTATATTTTCCTAGTGTATTTGAAACTGAATGGATTAGAATTGTGTTGAGCCAAATACATGATGGATCTTAATGGCTGGAGGGTGGATCAATTAAGATTACCAAAATAATAATTCATAGGGCTACTAGCTACCCAACACTAGATCAGCCCAAGACTCTGAGGAGTGATTCCAAGGAAGTAATAAAGAAAAACACTAGAGCAAAATGGAATAAAAGAGGCATGACAATAGCTATTGGTACTGATCCATTGTTGAACTTTGTTGCAAGGGTAATTTCTCATAAATTCTATCAATCTAGTAGATTGAATAGTGTACCCTGTATTGATGTGGTTGTTGGCTACAAAATTGTAAAGAAAGATCATACTTATGATCTGGTTGAGCTTCAACTACAACAACTGATGGAAAATCTTGGAGCAATCAGGGAGACAAAAGTGCTCAAAGAAAATTTGGTTCAATTCTAGTATGCATATTCTTTTATGTATAGAATACATTTCCCTCTTTTGGTACTGTAAGCTAGAAAACAAATAGGTCAATTGTAGTATAGATCAATGAGTTTATTGAACAGATGGGATAAATTTTTGAATCATTGATGATAGGTTATTTTGAAGATTTTAAGAAATAAATGAAGGAAAGAATGAGGATACCAATTTCTTTGGTTGAGAAACATTATAATGACATGTTTTCTGGTTGATGTTGATTACACCTTTGTGCAAGTTTCCACACCAAGGGTTAGATGGTTAAGGCCACTTGGGTATGAAATAAATGTTGATGAAGCTACAACAACCATCATAGAACTCTTAGCAGAGAAAGTAGATAAAAGTGTAAAGATATTTGGGAACTATGATACGATAAAATCAAAGATTACCATGGAATTGAAAACTACCTCCACACTCAAGAAGAAAGATAAGTTGGTCAAGAAGCTAAAGGCCAAATTTGGAGAAGGTGTAGATGAGAAAGAAAAGGAAGAAGATGAAGAGGATGAAGAGGAAGAACAAGAACAAGCACAAGCACAAGAACCTCTTGCATTGACTCAAGGCATGGGAAAGGATAAGGAAGAGGACAAAACAAAAGATGTCAAGGGAGAAGAAGTCGAGGAAGCACCTACTCATGATGAGCCAAAGAAGAGAAAGGCTAAGACACAACCAGTGGCTAAGGCAAAGAAAATTGTTAAACATAGTCCATCCAAGCCAACAACACCTACCACTAGAGAAAGCACATGAACCACAACACAGAAGGCCAAGGAGAAGTCTAAGGAAATAGAGCAAGGTGGCCAAGTGCAAAAGAAACAAAGAAGAAAATATGTTGCACAGCCTAATTCAAATGAAGAAAAGATTGAATAGATGATATAAGCCAATTCAAAGTGGTAAGTCACAAACCACTCTTTGATCTTGAAAATTTGTGTAAAAATGTCAAGAATAATGTAGATTTATTTGGTTTAAAGCATATTGATTTTGCGAAACTTGGGAAAGAGGAGAAAAAGTTGGTGGAAGAAGCCCTATATATAATGATGTCAAAATTTAAGACAACACCATTAGAATTTTCCAACTCAGTACCTAAGAAACTATATGACTTAGTTGAGCAAAAATGGCATTATTGTTTAAATTTAGAAAAACAAATAAGGGAAATCACTTTAGCCCAAGTAATGCCAAAACTAACAAAAAGGTAGATTGCTAAGGCTAATAAGAACTATGGAGTTAGGTTTACACCTAAATATAGAGCCTTTAGCATTCTTCAAAATAATATTAAAGATGTGGTCAAGAAATCTACCCAAATATGCAAACTTATCTATGGCTTGACCACTGTGAAAAAAGGAGAAGTTGACCCTTTTCAGGGTAAAGATGATGATAAGGATGAAGATGACAAAGATGATGATAAGGAAAATGATGATAAGAAATATGATACAGTTGAGGAGGAAACTGAAAAACAAACTAATGACAAGGCAACAACTGAACAACAACAAGATGAATAGAGTGCACAGGACACATAAGTGTCGAGTGTTAGTCCCCCACATGACACAGTCAAGTCTATTAAATCTATTATTGTTAAGGATGTCTCTAATCCTTCAACTTAGAATATCAATCCCCTAACTGCAAAAGACTTGAAGAAGATATTGGACCAATCTACACTGCAAGCCAAGCTATGTGAAAATCTAGTTTTGGTTAGTATAGATGAACTCCAAAAGGTAGTAACTGGTGTCACAAGGGACAAGGTGAATCCACAAGAACCACCTTCTATCATCCCTTCAGTTACTCAAGTACAACATTTGACTCAAGTGATAATAGATACATCTAGTAAGGTTGATACACTTGGTAAAATTTAACATAGTTGAGTAGAAGCAGACTGCAAAAGAAGAAAAAGACATTACTACTAGACAACAGGAAGCAAGACAGATAGATTCATCTATACATGAAGCACAAGAACAAGGTACTAGTCATGTCATTGTGATAGACACAAGAAAATCTGAAGAGAGTGAGCAAACACCTAAGATAAAGGAGCAAGAAGTCATCCAAGCATTGATAGCTCTACCAACATCTAGCACTCCACCTACACAGACTCTTCAAAAGCTGAGCACGAAAGCTATACCATTGCAAATCTCAATGCCAAGGTCTAGCTCTTCAAAAGTAGAGAGGGTAATTCACTATGGAGATATCACTCTTAATGAAGAGATAATTATACCTAAGTTTGATTATGATACAATGACATTAGACCAAATAAGCATTTTTCGACAAGATGCTTAGGAGAGAACATAGGCAGAAGCAAGCACTTCAAGACATTAAAGACATCTTTCTAGATGCATTTAATTGGCCAACTCCTAAAGAGACCAAGCCACTACTAGAAAAATTGTTAGATATAGTGGAAAAGGTCAATAATGAAGACATTGATACTAATGCTAAACTCCTAGAATGGTCTAAAAAGAAATTCTAGAGCAAGGTAAATGAAAAGATATCTAGTGATATAGCACTCACTCAAGTTGCATTGACTACAAAGGTTGAGGATGTGAAGAAGGTACTTGAGAATATATTCTCATTGTACACAAAATTGTGTGACCCTACACTCTTCACCCAATAAACTAGACATCATATTCTAACCCTAGAGAGAGATCTCAACATATTAGCTACAAGGTTACCTCAAAACCTTTCTCAGAGTGAGAAGCATTTTCATACATTAATTCAGTCACAAAGTCAATTAGTTATGTTAACAAAAGAAGAGGCTAGCATAAGAGCCAATTGACATGTATACAAGCATCCCTTACCCCACATATGGAAATATTGCACAAGGAACTAGGTTATGTCAAGACTTTAGTAAGGAAAGACCCCAATCTTTCTACCTTAGATGGCCTAGTACACCTTGTTATCAAGCTTGCAATCCAGATCAAATAATTGGATGTTGCATGTGATAACTTGGCTGTAACTCTTAAAATCATAATGGAAGTTCATAAATCCTTTTTGGAAAAACACACTATACGTGTATAGCCCATTTGACATAAGTGTCAAAAAGGGGGAGAGATAATGAAAGGGGGAGAAATATAGAAAGGGAGATAAAGCAGTAAGGAAAAATATACCATGGGGGAGTATAAACAAAGGGGGAGCAGAGAATAAAAGAAAGGAAGAAATAACAAAGGGGGAGCCTAGTAGTAAAGTTATATCATTGGGGTGATATACATTTTTGAGATTCATTTTTTATGAAAGCAGTAAATAGATACAAATATTAGCTATGACAGAGCATATCAGATGAAAGAGTATTAGATGCAATGCATTGAAGTCAGAAAGGAGCATATATTTTGGATACAAACCAAACACATTAACTCAGGGGGAGTTATCAATTTTGAGGAATATAGGTTATTGCAAAATTTTAAAATTTTGAAGTTGTGTATATAAGTTGAGTCATGGATATGTTATGCTTGAGAAGACTAAGATTGATTATGTATATTTAAGTGTTTTTTACACTCATGTCAAAGGGGGAGATTGTTGATCTCAGATTGGTTTTGACAAGTGAGTGTCAATACACTTAAGTCATTTACTTAGTTCATGCCAAACTAGTAATACATGTCAAGCACAACATGTAAATATTAGACCATGCTGAGTTGCAATGAGTGTCGAGTCACTCAAGTGCCAAGTAGATAGACCATGTTGAGTGATTCAAGTGTCAAGTAAATAGTGGATGTCGAGTAGTACAAGTGTTGAGTGAGAAGCATAAATACAGTGTATGTCGAGCATCAAAGACTTCATATGCTGAGTGACACAGTTTGGACATATTTTTTTGCAATGGCATAAACAACTATGTAAACCATTTTTTAGCTAACTTAAGGATAGATTATGATCTTTTGGAGATAAGGACAAATCTATATTTGGATTCCCTATGTAATTACATGTAGCCAATTAGAAAATGGGAAATTTTAAGTGGCAAAATGGATGAATCTCAGCCATAGATTCATACCTAACCCTAAGCCACCATAGTCTTCTTAAGGAAGACAAAGCCCTAAAATTTAAAATAGTGTACAAGGGGTGAATGATCGAATGAAAAGTGTGAACAAGATAGTTTGCAAAGCATTCAAGGTGACTTAGAAGTAAGAGTGAATTGCATAAATAGTTAGAGAAGAATAGAGGATAAAGAAGGATACAACATTGACACATCAAATCATGAAGGATCAATCAGAGATTGTGTAAAGGTGATCTGTTATCAGGCAAGCAAGTGTCAACCATAGGATCTATGCTAAGACATTTTAATAGGTGATTTTAATTAAATCTCTTAATAGAGTCGTCCTAACATTTTGTATGAAATTCTTTAATAGGGTGCTTTCTTAATTGTAAGATGAACTCCTTTAACCATACACACTTCTAACATGGTGTTGAAATCCTCTAACAAGGTGTGACTTAACAATCTTTGTAAGCCTTTAATAGGGCAGGCCTTTCATAGGGCAAACCATGATTCATGGTCAAACCATTGTAACCTTCATTGGATACACATATATTAATACAGTAGTGAAGATTTGTGGGTGTCATCCCCACCCCAATTTTACTTTCTCACTTGGAGGGTTTCTAGGTAATCATATCTAGTGTTATGTGTGTGTTTGATTACATGTTTATATGATTGATGCATATGCTTTACATGTTATTTCAGTATATTTATGCATGTGATGTATGAATGGTGAAAGTTTTATGGGTCCAAGTTTAAACTCTTGATTCACACCCCCCCCCCCCTAGAAGTTTACTCTCTTCCCACTTGTAATTCCAATAGATTTAAATCCTATAACAGGGCCACACATAACAATGCATTTTATAACCTTTAATAGGGTTGGCTTACAGGGCTCACTTCAAAAGAGTGAAAAGTTGTAACTAGTTGCATTGGTGGTTTTCCCAAATTGGATTTGCACATTAAATATTGGTATCTCATGTGTTCACGTTATTTTCTTATTGTTTTATCCTTCTACAACTTAGTTACTAAGGTTAATGGGCATTAATATTTCAAGATTCCTTTGTTAACTGAGTTACAATGAATATCTAGTTCTAAACGAAATGTGAGCTATAAGAGAGTTTGTATTGACATCTAAGGGATTTGGAATTGTTTTAGTGATAACTGATTCACCTCTCCCCTCTCGGTTACTCCTTTTATATTTCCAACAATTGGTGTCAACGTTTTTGGGGCTTGTAGAAAAGGTTTTAATGACCTAAGCTAAAGATCAAGATGTCTTACAGAAGAGAGATTCCTAAGTTGAACAAAGATAACTTCCAAGCATGGTAGGATCTCATGAAGATGTATTTGGGAACCATTGTAGACACATGCCTAAAATTTCTAAACACCAAGTATGTGTCACCTCCTAATCCTTTGACTATGGATCAAATGGTAGAAAATAAGAATCATAACATAATGATTATTGGTATTGCTTCTACTCTCAATTATGTTGAATTTGATAAGTCTAAGTTTGTCCTACTACTCATGAAATGTGGAACAAGCTACAAAAGATATATGAAGGAGATGAAAATGTGAGGAGAGCCAAAGAAAAAAGTTTAAGAGGTCAACTTGATCAAATGAAGATGAGAGAAGATGAAAATGTTGCAAAATATAGTGAAAGAATCAAAGCAAGTGTAAGTGTAATTAGAGCCTCAGGAGGAAAAATAGAAGATGAAACTGCAGTCAGCAAGGTATTAAGAACTCTTCTTCCTATTTATGAAATTAGAGTTTTAGCTATTCAAGAGATGAGATGTGATCCCAGAAATGATATAACTTTAGATGCACTAGTAGGAAGGTTTACAACATTTGAGTTGAATAACTTTGATAACTAGCATCCTGGATCCCACACCTTGGAATCAACTTTCAAAGCCAACTAACCCTTGGCAAAAAGGGAAGAAACTCAAAAGGAAAATAGTCTGATAGTAAAGAAGAAAATGAAGAATCTAATAATGATCTTGAAGCCATTGAAGCCCTACTGCAAGGATGTTACCAAATGGAAAAGGTAAATATAAAGGAAAAATTTCATTGATTTGTTTCTCTTGTGAAGAAGTTGGTCACATTCTTGCAAGATATCGCAACAAGGAAAGTAAAGATGACAGAAAATCCAGCAAGTTCAAAGGCAAGAAAGATTTAAAAAGCTACAAAGACTACTAAGACAAAGGTAAGAAATCTTGCTAAAGATTCTAATAGTGATAATGAAGATGAAATAGTTTATATTGCTATTAAAGATGAATTAGATGATGAAGATAATGAAAAGATGGCACTTATTTCTCATGTAAGCAAGAATGACACATGGATAATAGATAGTGGTTATTCTTATCACATGACTGGTGAAAAAACAAAGTTTGAACACTTGGAGCACTATGATGGTGGAAGTGTCAAATTTGGAAACAATGAACCATGTTATGTGAAGGGAAAAGGCCACATTGCATTGACTAATGGAATTAAATGTGACAATTCCTACTAGGTTGAAGGACCAAGACACAATCTTCTAAGTGTGGCATAATTGAACAACATTGGATTCAAGTTAGAATTCATTAATGGTAAGGCTAGGCTTCTAGATGGTAAAGAAAACCTAGTTGGAACTAGCAATTAGATAGAAGGTAATTTGTTTTACCTGGATTTCATTAAAACTACATGTTTGCTAGCTCAAAAAGAGGAGAACGAGTTGCAGCCAGTGCAGCCTGAATAAGAAATAGTTCTAATTGAGTACCAGATAAAGGAACCCAAGTCATAGACTATGGGAACTGAATCTTAGAGAGAGGAAGTCAAGTCGCAGCCAAAAGAGATATAGAAGACCTTTGGAATGGAAGGTTCCAAACTAGTTGGAACACCTATGTCTACTGGAAACAGCTTATCCAAGGATGATGATTCAAAAGAGGTAAATTAGACTACCTATAGATCCATGATTGGAAAACTTCAATATGTTGTTCACACAAGATTTGATATTGCATTAGTAGTTTGTATAGTTGCAAGGTTCTCTGCAAATCCTAGAGAAAACCATACGATGGAAATCAAAAGAATTAAGAGATATCTAAAAGGTACTCAAGATGGTCTATGGTACAAGAAAGGAGGGAACTTAGAGTTGAAATCCTTTACTAATGCTGATTGGGATGGAAGCATTGATGATAGGAAGAGCACCAGTGGAGGAACATTCTTTCTTGGAAAGAGGTTAGCATCTTGGACAAGTAAGAAGAAAAATTGCATCTCTCAATCTACAACATAAGCTAAATATGTTACAACAGTAGTTAATTGTTCCAACATAATGTGGTTAAAGAAACTATTATCAAGAATGAAGGAAAAAATCAAGGATCCATTGGTTATCTATTGTGATAACACAAGTACAATCAATATATCTAAAAATCTAGTGATGCATACCAAGACAAAACACATTGCAATCAAATATCATTTTCTAAGAGAATTAGTTCAAAATAAAGAGGTTAGATTGAAATATGTTAACACAAAGGAACATGTTGCTGACATATTTACCAAACCATTACCTAAGGATGCATTTTTGTATCTAAGAGGAAATCTAGGGTTGATTCCTCTATCTGATGCTCACTAGAGTACAAATTAGTAATGCATCAACTGAGTTGTGAGTTATAAGAGAGTTTGTATTGGCATCTAAGGGATTTGGAATTTCTTTAGTGGTAATTGATTCACCCATCCCCTCTTAGTTACTCTTATATTTCCAACAATTTTATGAGTGTATACATATGTCGAGCACAATAGAGATCGAGTATTACAGTGCAAGTCAATTATAGTTGAAGCTAAGTGACAACGTGCACAATAGACATGGTTGAGTCTCAACAAACTATTAGTGCCAAGTAAGAAAGTTTGATACATTTGTTTGGAATGACATAGAATCTTATGCAAGTGATTTTTTTTGAGTTGGAGATGTATTTCTATGATTGAGAAGTTTTCTAGAAAGATAATTATGTGTAGTGCCTCTCCCATTTGACTTCTATAAGTCATCCTGATGGATGCAACCTTGTTGATCTTTCATTGAGATGGGATCATGATTGTGACCATGAGTGGTCTACGTCGTTGAAGTGTTTGGATTTATGTTAATGTATTAGTTACTTTGATTCTACTTTGGCTGATTTCTGAGATTATGACGTGATTTATGGTTCACTAAGGTTTGTGCCAATAGTTACCAGGATTGATGTGGTATCATGATGTTGTTTTGTGATTACCTTGAGATGTTTGCAAAGATTGTACTATGTACTATTACCATGCTATGTTGGACTAGGTTCCTGTAGTAGTGGTTAGTCATGTTTATGACTGTGTTCACTTATATATTTTAAGTTCCATTTCATGTTGTTTAAACAACCATTATTAATTGCTTAAATAAGTAGAAATGGATTGTCCTTGTTGGGTTCATTGGTTATGTGCTACAGATATCTACTTATGTTATGTTTTACATTTGAGATGACCTGAGGGTCAAATGTTATACTTTGATTTCAGTATCATAGATGTTAGACTACTATGTTGCTCAATTGATCATATTGCATGATGATGCCATTTTGAGATGACATTGTGTTTTATGATGATAGTTGATTCTCTAGTATTTAGACATATCTCTAATTATGTTATGTGATGGATTTTAATGTTATGGGTATTTACTTCATTCTTGTGTTGTTATGCTTTATGTGAACATAAGTGATGTAAATAGATTATTTTGATATAAGTAAATAAATGGTTAAACTAGGTAATTTAATACATTTATTGCTTCGGCTATGTTATTATATGCAATTACACTTGATCGTGTTGTTTAGTGTGTAGGATTTATATCCCTAGTAGTGGCACATGGAGTTAATGATTCAACTATTGATATTTTACCAATGTTGTCCCTGTATGGTTGATGTATCCTTATTTTAATTGTTTAATTAATCCTTTCGGTGATTATTAAATCCAAACTCATTTGCATTATGTGATTAGACCAGTGAGTGTGTCTATGCATTTAGAGGTTCACATCATCGTGAAAGTTGTTAAGAAAATTTATGTGTTTTTGGGTTTTCAAGCTTTTAATTGATTTAATTTTAATTTCTAACAGCTTTTCCATAGATGAATTTCTATTTCTAAGAATAACATGTTTTCATTTGAGTTGATTCAGGGTTTAACTAGGTTGGTTGGTTATTTGCCCTAATCGATTATTCACTAAAAAAGTGAATAAGTATCCAAAAAGGAATTTAATTCTTCACTTCTCACTTTTGAATTAAAAAGTTTGAGAGTAAAACCCAAAATCCTATTCATGAGGATTTACTATTTTGTTCGTTGTGGGAGCTACGGGCGTGGGATCGTCACAAGGTTGAGCTTGTTGGATCTAGCTCGGGGAGACCTTATATTGCCGTGATTTTCAACCACTTATATGGACTTTTTATTTTATGGCTCAAATTTTCATTTTTCCCTTTTGGCTGTGAAGTAGGGCTCTTCCATTTTATTGTTTCTGGTCCATTTCTGCTTCTATTTTTGGTAGTTGTTTGGTTGGAGGTTAAGAACTAGTGTTCCCCTCCATTTCTATTTGTTGGTTCTACTCAGCTGGTCAAGTATGCACATTTTCCTATTTTTTGGGACACCGGTTTGGGGTTTTACATCGTTATGCTAGCTATTTTTGCATATGATGTCCAAACTTAATTATGTTTGGAATTTTGGGGTTTTTTTACCCAAAGGCCAAATGGGTTTTAATTTTGAATTTTTTTTCAAAATTTGGAATTTTTACCTCGTTTTACATGCCATCCTATTTTCTTGAGTTTTCTTGGAACGAGTTGGGTCGTGGACCTAGATTATCCATTTGGATATCAGTCAAACTTTTGTTGCACTTTTATATTTTCATTGGGATGCGTGTCACATCGCTACTCCCAAATTTGTGTTCAATTGAGTGATTTTTATACCCGTTGTTATGGTTTCTTTTGGACCTTTGTTATTGTTTCATGGACACTAGGATTCGTGTAGAATCCATGCTCCCAAATTGAGGCCGATTGAGTGAGTTCATGATGTTTGGTCTTGTTGGATCATTGGGATTTGTGTAGAATCCATGCTCCCAGATTGAGGTCGGTTGAGTGATTTCATGATGTATGGTTTTATTGATTCTTGGGATTCATGTAGAATACATCCTCCTGAGTTGTTTTTGGTTGAGTGTTATTTCTGCTTGTGTTTTCATCCATTCCTTGTGTTATGATCTTCATGATGGTGGTGCACCACACACGAGTACATGCATGTACATTTGTTGAAGGACTTGCGGGTCTCGATCTTCCATGGTACTTCCAAAAGTTATGATCATTGGGTTTGGGTTGGGAATATGCATGCCCACGGGCACTTGTCATAGGATGAGCATGGGTAGGTTAGGGTAACATATGGAGGGGGCTTCTATCCTATAGCCTAGTGATCATTGTGCCCAGAGGGTTGGCAGAGGAAGTTTTAACTAAGTGATAACTCAATAAAATGTGTGAATGATAATAAAACTTAAGATAATAAATTATGCTAGAGCCTTGCCGTTGAGGGAGTTGAATCTGCACATTATGAGCTTGGGCTTGTCGATGCCAAGTGACTCTCCATGATGTCATCCCCTACTTAGTAGCCTATTGAGTGTCTGACCAGGACCTATACTCCTTGCATTATCTTAGGTTCTTGGTTACAACCATCATACTATCTGGCGTGAGTGTTACTCATGGATGTTTGTTTTGCGTGTATTTTTGGTTGGATCATTATCTCCATCAACACAGCAGGTGTGGACCTACGGGTTCCATGTGGTTGGAAGGTATAGCTACCTTCACCATTGCTAGGGACCGGTGTACAGAGATGGTCTATTGTCCTAGTGCGACCGTTGTTGGATGTTTTCACTTGACGCTTTAGATTCCAGAGTATGCTTTCTTGTGATTTATGCTTTCATTGAAATGCTTGTATATCATGTTTAGATTATGCTAGTTTATTTGACACATTCTCTTATTATGATTATTAGCATGTGATAGGTGATGTTATCTACTTGTAGGATTATCTTATGCTTTACTACTAGCATGTTAGATTTCCTTATGCTTATATTGTACCATGTTTTAGTAGTGACGTCCCTATTACAATAGTACCAACAATCTAATTGGTGGCTTGGGATGTTCTGCACGGGGATGGCTAGGATCCATGATGGTCTTATGATGCTATTGACAGTTGGGAGGAACCATGTACTTAGTTTGGTTGTTCAGTTATTGTGATGTTATTTCTGTTCATTGCGATGTTATTTTTGTACATTGTGATATTACTTATGTTCATTGCAATGTTACTTTCAATATGTTCTTTACTACTATGGTTTAGATGGATATTTGTTCTTCTTTGTCATTGTTTTAGTACTCGAGTATTCATTCCTCAATTTATGTGGATCTAGTACTCCCCAGTGTGGAGGTTTTCATGTTTTTATGCTTTTTATTTATGCTTTGTTGTCACGCTGATGTGTTTTCTCGATTGGAAAGGTAGTTCCTCACACGAGAATATACTTCCTCATGCGAGAATGTATTTCCTTGTGCAAGGATGCAAATCCTTGCACAGTATGTTGTGAATCCTCACGCAGAGCCATGCGAATCCTCGCACAAAGTGATGCATATCCTCGCATGGAGAATTACACTTTCTCACGCATAGTGATGCAAAGTCTCATGTGAAACTCAAGACTAGGCACTTCCTCACACAAGAAATAGGGAGTAGTTAGGCTTGGCCAAGGAAATTTTGAAAGTTGGTTTTGGACACCTTATTGGATTTCATACCTTTCTAGCTCAAAATAGTCTTTCTAGGGGGTTTAAAATATATCATTTAAGTATAATTTTATAGTTAAGATATATTTTAATATATGCGACGAATCATTTGAGACAAGTTTCAGACCTCTCTGAAATAAGATAAAGATTCTAGGAAATTTTAGGGCTTCAGGATTTCAGACTTAGCCAAATTTGAGGATTTTGCATTTATACCCTAGCTTAGTGTCTTGTTGATGATTGGTCATTTCTTTGAGCCCTCATCATGTGCGTGGTCATTGTTGGCCTCCATTTTCATGTGTTAGTTTGATAGTGGCATTCAGAGATTTGTTGGTTGTTGAGATTGTGGTCAAGTCTTCCGTTGTGATCTATGTGGTCCCTGTATGATGTTTTCATGTGCATTCATACTTGTAAAAAAAAAATCTTGGCTTGAATTGAATCCTTGTTCCAAGGATCTCCAAGTGGGGCATTACATTATGCCTTTTATTACAAATCATTAATCCCTATGTAGAGAGATTAGCCAATAAAAAAATTACAAGGACTAAGAAAAAATGGGATGATTCTAGATTGTTGGTTGAGATCTAGAGGCTTCACCAAACAACTATTTAAGGAGGTTTTTAGACCTAAATTTTGTGTGTGTGTGTGTGATTGAGATTTTGGATGCATGCAAAGTTGAAGGTGAATCAAGTAGAGTGAAAAAGTAGTACAGTGAATAGTTAAGAGAAGAGTTATTGAAGAACTATCATAGAGAGGTGATATCTTATTGAATAGAGGTGATATATTATCAACATTTAAGTGCAAACCAAAGGATCAAGTACTAATACATTCAATAGGTGTTTGAGGGTAAATCTATTAATAGAGTGGTTCTATCAGGCCTTTGTAAATCTCCTAATAGCGTACTCAGTTATGATGTTAAATCCTTTAATCAAGGTAGACCTAACAGTCTTGCAAGCTCTTAACAGGGAAAACCCCTCACAGGGTAGATCATCAGAAGTGATCAAATATTGTAGCCTTAATAGGCACACTTTATTATTGTAGTAGTGAAGATCTTTGTGGGTGTCATCCTCACTACAATTTTACCTTCACCTTGAAGGGTTTATGTGTTACCAAATCGTTCTCTCAAGTGCTTTATGTGTTTGTGAGTTTTATTCATGCAATTGGATGTTAATCTAATATTGCATTGTAGTAAATGTTTGTTTTGGTATAAGGTTGAATAGATATAAGGGTTAATGTTGAAGTTATCAAATATGGTTCATGTTTGAATTGATGAAGTTTTATAGATCCTAATTCACACACCCCACCCCCCACCCCCACTCTTAGTATCTTACTTTCCTTATTAGATTTCCAACAATTAGTATTATAGTTGTTTTCTCTTAGTAGAAGTCTAACCACTTGGGAGTTAAAGATTTTGGAGAATGGAAGCCTACAAATTGGAAAAGATTATTGAAAATCAAAATCTTATGTTCAGCTTGCATTTGAACAAGTTAAGACTACAAAGGAGACTTTGAGGAAATCCTTGAAGAGAAGGAAGGAGATTTCAATTCAACAAAATGACACACAATTAAATGAAGAAAATATTGAGGAATTGTTTGATGAGGGTAGATCTAGTGAATTTGATGCAGTCGTAGAAAATCTATTGGAGAAGAACAATATTTTGAATGAAGAAGTAAGAGCACTGAAAAGAGAACATGAAATACAATCAAGTAAGGTTATGTGAAGTGATTGAACAAAAGAAAAAAGCTAAAGACAACAAGGCAATGGCTGAGGAAGACAAAAGGTAGATGACTGCAAGTCTTGATGAAAGGATCAATGAGGTACAGAGGCTAACTAGTCATAATCAATTTGACATGTTCCATTAGTTACTAAGTGGTAATCATGAGATTTCTAGTAAGGTGGAAGAGATTGCAAATCTGAGATCTGAGAATGATCAACTGAAGAATAAATTGAGAGATGAGAAAGAGATCATGGAAAGATTGAATAAACCTAAAGGGGATATGAGATTTCATAATGAATATTTTAATGCATCAAGGATACCTCGTGACACTTATAGATTAGGCTATGTCAAGTTCCTATCAGGTGCCAAGCAAGGAGAATCATCAAAGAAAGGAAAACAGAGGAATGTGACCATAAACCAAAGAATAAGAAGCCTACATGATGTATGTTGGGATTAAAGATAGAGTAACTGAGAGGGGGGGAGGGGGTGAATCAGTTACTCACAAAAATTAATCCACAAATCCCTTAGATGTCTTAAAGATCTAGTTACTGTTGATACTCGGTAAACAAATGTTGTAACTCAGTAAATTAAACTATTACTTATCTTCAAGCATTCATGCATGTAACTTTAAAAAAAATGAACTCAAGAGACACCAGATTTAACATGGAAACCCAGTATGGGAAAAACCACCAAGTAACTAGTCACCAATTTTTCACTCTTCTGAAGTAAGCCCTGTTAGGAGCCAACCCTATTAAAGGTCACAATACACATTGTTAGGTGTGACCTTGTTAGAGGATTTAATCACCCTGTTAGGAGTGGCCTTGCTAGAGGTCTTTAGAACAATTCAACTAAACTGTCACCTTGTTAGAGGATTTACAAAATGGCTATTAAACCAACTCTGTTAAGAGATTTGAAATCACTGCTACAATGGTTAGAAAGCAACAATGAATTGACTTGAACAAGATGCAACTGAATTTGCTGACTACAAGTCTCTGTTTAGCATCATTAGATCCTCCTTGATCAAATATACCTTTCCTGCTCCTCAATGATCTTTGATCATCCTTCAAATTCGCTTCCACAATAATCAGTCCTCATATCACATTAATTCCACTTCCACTTCACTCACACTTAGAATTCGCAACTTGACCTCTTAATTATACCATTCAGATTGTCAAGTTGGCCCATTTACATGTTACATTTACCAATAAAACATACATCAGTCAGCTACAAATATTACTCTAAACAAATAAACGTTATTTCATAAAATAATGAAATCCTTTACTGGCCGACCCCGCTCGGTAAATGTTGCTTCCAAAAATTTCTTAAGTTAACCTTCTTGACTCAGTTAACATTGCAATATCTAAAAAATCCTTTGGCTGTTAAGTTTACTCGGTAAGAACTGAATTTGTTCATGAGAGCTCTGTAAGAACTGCTTCTCCCACATTTCCTTTGATGACCGAGTGATCTCGGTAAGAACTATTTCTGCCACATTTCCTTTAATGACCTAGTTAGCTTAGTAAGAATTATTTACTCGGTAGATACTACAAGTTTTCTTTACTAACCTTCTGGGTTCGGTAGATTCTGTCCTTTTGCCTCGTTGACCATCTAAGCTCGGTAGACTCTATCCTTTGCCTTACTGACCTTCTAAGCTTGGTAGACATTGTCCTTCACCTTGCTGACCTTCTGAGCTTGGTAGACTCTATCTGATGACTGATATGACATTTGTGTGACATCAAAGACAACACACAATTGAACAATTGTATCCAACAATCTCCCTCTTTGGCATTGATGGCAACACAACATGTCATAGTAGAATGAAATTTGAAAACAAGTCTTTTACTGACATAATACTTCACTTTTTTCTTAAAATATAGAAAACTCCCTCTTTCATAATAATCTCTCCCTCTTACACAAACTCTTATTATTTTGCAAATTTCAGAAAGATATGACAGTATACTCTTCCTCTTTGACAACACATGCCAAAGACAACTCAAAACAACTTAATAGCATTGTACCTGATGTACTGATTCATATGCACTATCTTCATTGGTTTGCTACATCAACTGATAGATCTTCAATTCTGTTCCTGTTGATGCATCACTAGAACTGTATTTTAGTGAGCTTCAGATAGGCGAATGACCTCTAACTTACCTTTTAGATACAAGAATGCATCCTTAGGTAAAAGCTTTGTGAATATGTCAAAAATTTGTTCCTTTGTATGGACATATTCCAATCTTATTTCCTTTTCTTGCACCAATTCTCTAACAAAGTGATACTTTATGGCAATATGCTTGGTTTTTGAATGCATCACTGAATTCTTGGAGATGTTAATTGCACTTGTGTTATCAAAAAACATAACTACAAGTTCTTTGATTTCTTGCTTCATACCTTCCAATAATTGTTTGAACCACACAATGTTTGAGCAGTTTACTGCTACTGCAACATATTCAACCTCTGTTGTGGATTGAGATGTATAATTTTTCTTTTTACTTGTCCAAGAAACCAACCTTTTTCCAAGAAAGAAAGCTCCTCCACTTGTGCTCTTTTTGTCATCAATATTGCCTACCCAATCTGCATCAATGAACACCTTTAAATCTAGATTTCCTCCAAGTTTATACCATAATCCATAATCTTCAGTTCCTTTTAAGTATCTCATGATCCTTTTGATTGCCATCATGTAGTTTTCTTTTGGTTTTGTTGAGAATCTTGCTACAATTCTTACTACAAGGGCAATGTCTGATCTTTTGTGCACTACATATTGCAACTTTCCAATCATAGATCTATATAATGTCTAATCCACTTCCTTTGATTCATCATCCTTGGTAAGTTTTAATCTAGTACACATAGGAGTCTCAATTGGTTTGCAGTCTTCCATACCAAACTTTTTCAGTATCTCCTTGATGTATTTAGATTGAGTGATGTAGATGCCATTCTTACTCTATTGAATTTGAAGACCAACAAAGAATTTGATTTCACCAAACATTGACATTTCAAATTATTTGTTCATTTGCTCTAAAAATTCATTGCAAAGATCATCATTTTCTGTGAACAAAGTATCATCTACAAATATTTCTGCCCAAACAATCTTATTATTTGGTCCTTCCTTTATGTACAAACTATTTTTGTCATTAGTTCTTTGAAAACCAATCTGAATAAGATAGTTATGCAATCTTTCATACCATGCTCTAGGGGCTTGTTTCAGACCATATAATGCTTTATGCAATTTGCAGACCATGTCCTTCTTTTCTGGATCAACAAAACCTTCAGGCTTTTCAATGTAAACCTCTTCATCCAATATGCCATTGAGAAATGTTGACTTGACATCCATCTAATAAACTTTGAATTCTTTGAATGAAGTATATGTAAGTAAGGTTTTGACACCTTCCAATCTTGCAATAGGAGAAAAAGTCTCTCTATAGTCTACACCTTCTTCTTGAGAGTATCCTTTGCATACCAATCTAGCTTTGTTCCTTGATACCTTACCATCTTCATTTAGTTTGTTTCTAAATACCCACTTTGTTCCAATCACATTTTTGTCTTTGGGTCTAGGTACAAGAGTCCATGTTTTATTTTTCTCTATTTGTTCTATCTCTTCATTCATAGCTTCAATCCAACTTTCATTTTCTAGTGCATCTTTGACATTTCTAGGTTCAAAATCAGTAGGTAAACAAGTGCCTTTCAACTTACTTCTTGTCATTGTTCCTTCTGATTTATCTCTAATGATCTAATCTGGTGCATGATGCTTTCTGACATACTTGGCTAACAAGGGCTCCTTGCCTTTTGAATGAATTGCATTGTTATCCTTCTGTGTTTCAACTTCTGGTTCTGATTCTAGTTGCTCAGGCTTGGTAGATGCTAACTCAATAGCTTTTGTTTGCAACTCAGGTTCTTGCAACTCAGCAGGTACTGACTCGATTTGAACTTCTTGTGACTCAGTTAATGAAGACTCTAGAGTTGAAGATTCTTGATTAATAGGTATACTTGGCATTGTATCAAGTTCAATGTAAACAAATCCTCTGTAGTCTTTAGGTTCCTTTTTGCTTTCTTCTTCTGTTCTTTCTACAAACTCATCAACTTTCACATGTGCATTTTCTATGACTTTATGAGTAGATAAGTTCAAACATCTATATGCTTTGCTTTTGCAAAAGTATCCCAAAAATATTCCTTCATCACTTTTTACATCAAATTTGCCTTTTCTAGATTCTTTAAAAATGTAACATTTGCTTCCAAATAGTTTTAGATAACTTATATTGGGTTTGTAGCCATACCACAACTCATAGGGTGTTTTGAATGAGTCATTTTTCAGCTGTACTCGGTTCAAGGTATGAACTATAGTGCTAATAGCTTCCTTCCAGTATTTGATAGCAATGCCTTTCTCAATCATTAAGGTTCTTGCACAATCCATGATAGATCTATTCCTTCTTTCTGCTATTCCATTTTGTTCAGGAGTTCCAGGTGCTAAAACCTGTCTTTTAATTCCCCTTTCAATGCAAAAGTTATTGAACTCATGTGAAATGAATTCACCACCTCTATCAGACCTTAAGCATTTCAGTCTTTTTCCTATTTCCTTTTCTACTCTGACCAAATACCATTTAAACTTTTCAAATGCTTCTGATTTCTCTCTTAGGTACACGATAGTCATCATTCTTGAATAATCATCAACAAATATAATGAAGAATTTTTCACCAGTATAACTTTCAATGCCAATAGGTCCACACAAATCAATATGCACAATTTCTAGAACTTCTTCAGTCTGATAGTTCTTGCTTTTAAAACTAGTATTTCCCATTTTACCAATTTGACAATTCTTGCATAGACCAACCTCAAGTTTCTTTATGTTAGGAATACATCTTACTTTCCTGAATTTACTAATCTTTATCAAGTTGTAAAAGTTTACATGACATAACCTCCTATGCCATAACGAACTTTCTTCAATTTGAGCAATGAAACATGAACATTCACCAAGTTCAAGATAAAATAAGTTACCTTTTGTTTGAGTGCCTGATCCAATCAGTTTTCCTTTGCCATCCAGCAATCTTGCTTTTCCATACATAAATTCCAATTTGAATCCATTATTGAGTAGTTGTGCCACACTCAAAAAATTATGTTTTAGTCCTTCTACCCAGTATGCATTATCACATACAAGTTCCTTGGTTAGTGAGATTCTTCCTTTTCCTCTTATATAACAAGGTTCGTTGTTACCAAATCTTACACTACCACCATCATAGTCTTCAAAGTATTCAAACTTAGTTTTATCACCAGTCATGTGATGAGAACAACCACTATCTATGATCCATGTATCATTTCTGCTCATATGAGAAATGAGTGCCATTTCTTCATCATTATCAGACTCATCTTTCACAACAATGTAGATAATTTCATCTTCTTCTTCATCATCAGAATCATTAGAATCTTTAGCCATGAAACATATTTTCTTACCTTTATCCTTGAATGATTTGAAGTCTTTCTTGCCATTGTACTTGTGACCTTTCTTCTCATCTTTTTTCTACTTATTTGGGCACCTAGCAACAATATGTTCAATTTCTTCACAAGAAAAGCAGATTAGAAGAACCTTACCTTTGTATTTCCCTTTGCCTCTTGAATATTTTCTTGCTAGTAGAGCTTCAACCACCTGAAGATCACTGTTTGAACTTTGTTTTGATCCTTCATCACTGTCTAATTGTGGATCCTTCATCTTTTTCCCTTTTTCTTTGAGTGAAAGCTTGGCTTCAAATGCTAATTCAATGTTCTTGGCAGCTGGAACATAATTGTCATAATTGTCTAGCTCAAATGCAATCAATCTTCCAACTATGGCCTCTAAATTTATTTTATGATTTGCCTCACATCTTCTTTCTTCAATTGCAGAGACTTTGATTGCATAAATGGGAAGTAGAGTTCTAAGAACTTTACTTATAACTGTCTCATCATTGATATCTCCTCCAGATGCTTTGATTGCACTAACACATGCTTTAACTCTTTCAACATACTTTGCAATCTTTTCATCCTCTCTCATCCTCATTTAATCAAATTGTCCTCTCAAAATTTCTACTTTGGCTCTTCTCACATTACCATCTCCTCCATATATCTATTTCAGCTTGTTCCACATTTCAAAGGTAGTTTTGCAATCCTTGATGTCATCAAATTCTTCATAACTCAGAGTAGATGCTATATCTATCATCATGTTGTTATGAGTCTTCTTTTTAGCAATATCATTGACAAATAATGTATCAGAAGGTTCTTCATATTTTTCATCGAGGTACTTTAGCCCTGTATCACCAATAGAAGCCAGATGAAGCCTCATCATTCCTTTTCATGCTAAGAAGTTGTCCCTGTTAAGCCTTGGAATTTCCCTTTTGTAAGACATCTCGATCTTTAGCTTAGATCTTTGAAATCTTTTCCTGTAAGCACCAAAAGCTCTAATACCAATTGTTGGAATTAAAGATACAGTAACTGAGGGGGGGGGCAGGGTGTTGAATTAGTTACTCACAAAAATTAATCCACAGATCCCTTAAATGTCTTAAAGATCTAGTTACTGTTGATACTCAGTAAACAAATGTTGTAACTTAGTAAATTAAACTATTACTTATCTTCAAGAATTCATGCATGTAACTAAAAATAAAATGAATACAATAGACACCAGATTTAACGAGGAAACCCAATATGGGAAAAAACACCAAGTAACTAGTCACCAATTTTTCACTCTTTTGAAGTGAGCCCTGTTAGGAGCCAACCCTGTTAAAGGTTAAAATACACACTGTTATTTGTGACCCTATTAGAGGATTTAATCACCCTGTTAGGAGTGGCCTTACTAGAGGTCTTTAGAACAATTCAACTGAACTATCACCTTGTTAGAGGATTTACAAAATCTATTAAACCAACTCTGTTAAGAAATTTGAAATCACTGCTACAATGGTTAGAAAGCAACAATGAATTGACCTGAACAAGATGCAACTGAATTTGCTGACTACAAGTCTTTGTTTAGCATCATTAGATCCTCCTTGATCAAATATAGCTTTGTTTCTCCTCAATGATCTTTGATCATCCTTCAAATTTGCTTCCACAATAATCAATCCTCATATCACATTAATTCCACTTCCACTTCACTCACACTTAGAATTTGTAACTTGACTTCTTAATTATACCATTCAGATTGTCAAGTCGGCCCATTTACATGTTACATTTACCAATAAACCATACATCAATCGGCTACAAATATTACTCTAAACAAATAAACATTATTTCATAAAACAATGAAATCCTTTACTGGTTGACCCTGCTCGGTAAATAATGCTTCCAGAAATTTCCTAAGTTAATCTTCTTGACTTGGTTAACATTGCAATATCTAAAAAATCCTTTGGCTACCAAGTTTACTCAGTAAGAACTGAATTCCTTCATGGGAGCTCGGTAAGAATTGCTTCTACCACATTTCCTTTGATGACCGAGTGATCTCGGTAAGAACTGTTTCTGCCACATTTCCTTTAATGACTGAGTTAGCTTGATAAGAACTGTTTACTCGATAGATACTACAAGTTTTCTTTACTAACCTTCTGGGTTCAATAGATTCTGTCCTTTTGCCTCGCTGACCATCTGAGCTCGATAGACTCTGTCCTTTGCCTTGCTGACCTTCTAAGCTCGATAGACACTATCCTTTGTCTTGCTGACCTTCTGAGCTTGGTAGACTCTATTTGATGACTGATATGACATTTGTGTGACATCAAATACAACACACAATTGAACAATTGTACCTAACAGATGTCACTATAGAAAACTAGGAGATGCAACTAACATCTGAATGATAAAATTGGTAAGTCCAATTCTAATCTAAAATTCAATGGAAATTATTTCAATTGCAACAAACAAGGTCATTAAGCATATTAGTGTAGATCAAAGGCCAATAAGACACTAGTTACTTCTAGATTTATAGGTTGTTGTTATACATGTCAAAAGTATGGTCATAAGGCACAAGATTGTAGATCTAAAGAAAAGAAAAATTGGACACCTAAAGATCAAGGCAAAGTACCTAAGCAAGGCAATACCAAAAATTGGGATTACAATATTTGGGTAAATTATCTACTTCAACTTATGGTTCACTCCATCATTTGTCAAAGTGTAGGTATTTGTATGCCTATCATGTACAACATGCATGTCAAACTACCATGACCTACCCAACAACATATGGCATATATCTATAGCTATGATATCACAAAGCACCTCATCCTAGTAGCTTCCAATCTTGAACTTCACTAGGCACTACTCATTGACCATGACCTTGTGGTTATCCTGTGCCCACGCAATATAGTATGGATGCGAGTGTTTTTTTCTCCTAAGATTTAACTTTGTGACCATCATTTCTGAGACTATATTTTCAATACTTCCACCATCAATTATCTCATCACAACACTTATCTTCACATTTGCATCTTGTGTGAAACAAACACCTCCTCTAATTAGGTTCATTCTCACCACTCAACAAGACTCTTTTGTTAACTAGGACATCTCCTCTTTCAGATTCTTTTAAATGTGTGGATTTGGCATCTTTATCAACATGTGCAACTCTGCCCTAGCCTTTAGTTCTTCTATCAATTTTTCCTTGGTGTTGAGGACACCCAAATGCCTTATGCCCTTCTTCTCCACAGTGAAAAAAAGTTCCACAAAAACCTTCTCTACTAGATCCTTTCCCTCTTCCTATTCCTCTCTGATCTCCATTATTTTGATCATGGAAATGATTGTTTCCCCTTTGATTCTGATTGCTACTACTAGCTTCATCCTTTTCTTTTTATATCATCATTTTGACCTCCATAAGATTGTTCACTAGATCTTCCACTGCAACCTCTTCTATTATTTTTGTTATCAAACTTCTTGTTCAACTTTTTCTCAACTCTTAGGAAAAACTAGTATGTCTCTTCAATACTATTCATTCAAGCCATACTCAATTCTTGTTGAATAGTTTGCCTCAACCCATTAGGGTAATAGACAACTTTCTCCTTGTCAGCTTCTACATGGCCTATTTTGATGAGAACTTGATAGAAGTCCTTAGTATACTCCTGCACAAATCTTCTTGCTTGCTTCAACCCTTGCATTTTCTTTAGCATATCAAGCTCATAATCTACTGGTATGAATTGTCTCTTTAATTTAGGTATCATCTGGTCCCATCTTGTGATTGTTTTCTTTCCTCTTTTATTTCACTCCAACCAAATCTCCTACCACCATATCTTCACATGACCCTTTAGTTTTGCCTTCACAAATTTGACCTAATCCAAATCTTTAATATCTTCATACTAAAAGTATTCCTCCAATTCATTGATCCAATTGATTAACTTCTCTAGATTAAGATTTCCCAAAAATGTGGGAACCTCAAACTTAGGTATTTTTCCAATCTTAGGGATGACCCTAAAAAGTTTTTCTTCTTTAGGGTTTAGAACTACCTCTTCTTCAATATTATCTTCTTCTTCGCCTTCATCCTCACTTTCATCTCTCAAAACAAGATTCATCCCTCTGCATATTTGTTCTTTCAATGCTTGCATTTTCCTCTAGAGGTGTCTAAAATCCTCAAGTGTAATTCATGTGCTTCTTCCACCATGGTCTCTTCATGGAGGCACTTTCATGCTTCCATTAAAACCCTAGTGCAAATTGCCTCACAATCAATGATTTGTCTACACATGCAAATCCAAATCACAGTCTTAATACAAAATGCCTCCCAATCAATGATCTATTTACACACTTAGGAACTCCTACTTTAATACCACTTCATGAAGAGTGCTTCCCTTAATACCACAACACACAACAGAAATAGAGAAGTAATACAAATTGAGAGAACAAATATGGACTTCTTATTATTTCCAAAAATGCAGAATTATAGAATTACAATATGAAAACTCACATGGGCACCTTCCTTACAATAGTCTGCAAGACATAGCTGCTACTATCACCTAGAACTTCCCTAGACAACATACGAGCCTTGCTTATATAGACACTTTTATTGCTCAAGAAGGTTCTAGACACTAAGCCCCAAACCTTGAGGTTGACCAACCTCATATTATATTATTTCATTACACATTATTACATAGGATCAACTCAAGACAATTTACAAATTACATTTTCAAATGGATACACTTCTAGAGACCATAACTAGTAAACCGTTGACCCAATGGGCTATTATAACCCCATTTTGGAATCCTCGGCTAGTGATCTACATTGCTTGGTTGTGCAAGCATTTATCAATCAATGTCTTGCCTCATTTGGGAGTCATTTAGGCTTTCATTGCTAGACCTAAAGTTTGGATAGCCAAAATTCATACTGAAAATCTACAATAATTACATTAATACACATGATATGACAATGAAACTCATATGGCACCTTGATATGTCTAAAAAAACCTCCACATAAGAGATTAGAACAATCTAAGAACTTAATATCAACTTACTAAAATTAGCGAGATCCCTCAAATAGAAACTCTACACAGGAATAGCCCTTATTGAAAACACAAAACTAGAAAATTGGAAATAGAAATATTTTTGGGTGATGCAAGATACAAACTGTTTCCTACTCATCAATCTATTTACACACTCAAGAACTCTTACTTTGATACTATTTGATGAAGGGTGTTCCCCTTAATACAATAGGACACAATAGAAATGAAGAATAAATACAGATTGAGAGAATAAAATATGGACTTCTTATTATCTCAACAGATACAGAATTACAGATTACAATATGAAAACCCACATGGGAACCTTCCTTACAATAGTCTACAAGATAGAGTTATGCCAATCACCCAGAACTACCTTAGGCAACCTACGGGCCTTCCTTGTATAGGCACTTTTACCGCTCGGGAAGGTTCTAGACACTAAGCTCTAACCCTTCAGGCTGAGCAACCTCATACTATATTATTTCATTACACTTTATAATTACATATTATCAACTTAAGACAATTTACAAATTATATTTTTGGATGGGTCCACTTTTGGAAACCATGACTAGAAAATTGTTGACTTGATGCGCTATTATAACCCTGTTCTAGAATCCTCAGCTAGTGATCTACAACATCTAATTGTGCAAGTGTTTATTAGTTAATGTTTTGCCTCATTTTGGAGTCATTTAGGCTTTCAATGTTGGACTTGAAGTTTGGATAGCCAAAATTCATACCAAAAATATACAATAACTACACTAATACATATGATATGACAATGAAACTCATCTAGCAGGATGATATGTCTAAAATGAACCTCCACATATGAGATTAGAACAATTTGAACATGTAAAATCAACTTACTCAAATTAGCAAGCTCCCTCAAATAGAAACTCTTCTCATGAATAACCCTTATTGAAAACACAATACTAGAAAACTAGAAATAGAAATATTTTTGGGTGATGCAACATATAAATTGCCTCCCAATTGGCAATCTATTTACACACTCAGGAACTCCTACTCTAATACCACTTGATGAAGGGTGCTCCCCTTAATACCACAACACACAATAGAAATAGAGAAAGAATACAAATTGAGAGAAAAAAATATGGACTTCTTATTATCATAAAAAATGTAGAATTATAGAATTATAATATGCAAACCCACATGGGTGTTTTCCTTACAACAGTCTATTAGACAAAGCTGCTGCTATCACCTAAAACTACCCTAGGCAACCTACGACCTTTCCTTGTATAGGCACTTTTACCGCTTGGGAATGTTCTAGACACTAAGCCCTAACCCTTGAAGCCGAACAAACTTGTATTGTATTATTTCATTACACTTTATTACATAGGATCAACTCAAGACAATTTACAAATAACATTTTAGGATGGGTTCACTTTTGGAGATCGTAACTAGCAAATCATTGACCTGATGGGCTATTATAACCCCATTCTAGAATCCTCGGATAGTGATCTACATCAACTAATTGTGCAAGCATTTATTGGTTAATGTTTTGTCTCGTTTTAGAGCCATTTAGGCCTTCATCGCTAGACCTAGAGTTTGGATAGCCAAAATTCATACCAAAAATCTTCAATAACTACACTAATACATATGATATGATAATGAAACTCATCTGGAAGGATAATATGTCTAAAATAAACCTCCATAAATGAGATTAGAATAATCTGAGCACATAATATCAACTTACTAAAATTAGCAAGCTCCCTCAAATAGAAACTTTGCACAAGATAACCCTTTTTGAAAACATAAAACTAGAAAATTGGAAATAGAAATATTTTTGGGTGATGCAAGATTGCGCTTACACAAGATGCTCTTGCATCACGTTATCTTATTTAATTGAATATATAGAGAGAGAACTTGTAATAAAGTATATAACAAAATTATGATCTCACATATATTGATGTTTGTAATATATATTAAAATAAAATAAATAATAATGTCAATATTAAATTTGAATCTAATTCTTACATTAAATTAATTTGAGAAATGGAGTCAACATAACTTCTAAAATTATCATCATTGTTATTAATTAATTTTTTTCATTATTATTATCATTTTAAGTTAAGAGGGAAGTTTGATTTTTAATCAAGGAAAGGTTTGAGTAAATTCCAACCAATCAAATATTTCCAATAGAGGGTGGGGTCAGTGTTCCATAAATCTTCTTGAAATGGACTTGGACATGTAACATTTGAGGGAACACCTATTAACGATTAGTTCCTAAGAAACTTGATTGTACCTAAAGTGTCCTTAAACTTAATTAGATAAATCTCCAACCATATCATTATCTGATGTACTAACTATATAAGTATCATTCTAGACTATCCCAAATTGGGTACATTACACTCTAATACCAATTGTTAAGAAGAAAATTTCACACCTCACAATTAGGGGGAGGGGTAAATCAATTGTGCATAAATAAAATTAATTCTATTTTTTATAAAACTAATCACCAACAATTAAAATAATAATGCATAATAACAAGAAACCATACACCATAATACATTGAATTTTGTTCTCAAAGAAAATCCTTGATCATAGGGAAAAACTCCAGTAGGGATGGTACACATGAAATGATGTACTAATATATAGGTTCCTTGTGAAAGGATGTGACCTTGTTAGGTGTCAGATATAATGCTAGAGTAATTGGGCTTGTTAAAGGACAAATTCCTATTAGGAGACCTTGAACTCTTATTAGATGGTTCTAAACCTATTAGGAGTTGATGAGAACAAAAGGCTCACAACTCGAACTTAATATGTAAAGGATGAAATGTTAATCCACCTTTACCATAGGATATAAAATCCAAGAATGTGAACTGACTAATTTGCAACTTACTTGCCAAAATGGTTCCTTTAAAGTTCAACAAGTATAAAAGATTCCACCTATACCTCTTCTTAAATCATTGAATAACAACTCATCTCAACTCTACAAATCTAGCATCAAGGCTCACATCTATGCTTATCATTCCATATACATTCTGTTGAAGAAAAAACTTTCCTTTATAATAGTTACAAATAATTAGGTTGACTTGTAGGGCATCCTCAATGCATAATTAATTACATATGGACATACTAAGGCATACACAAATTCTTAACAAATTATACAAACATTACATGAAGTATTACACATGTTTCAATAAAAATTTAACAATTTCCAATAACATTCAATATGCTACAATGACTCAGTCAACTATGAGTAAAGTACATCACATGTTACACATCAAAAATCTTTCTAGAATAATCCAAATTATCCACAAATCAAAACATGTGCACACCAAATAGTTTGCTAACAACTTCCATGCTCCTTAGCATTAATTCCTACTCACCATCAAACTACAACCAAAATACTACAACCACCTCTAACATATTTTCTTATTAATGGATTTGCCATCATTCTTTAATTAACAATATGTAACTCAAGAAAAATATCAAGTAAAGTACAACAATCATAGACATAATGTCTACAGTCCTTTCACACAAATGTAATCTTGCATATCCAAATCTATCTATCAATCACTACTTTTAGTGAATTGATTAATGACTAGTAATATACATGATCTAAGTTTGTTTGTAACCAAAGAAGATTTGTTGACATTAATGACAAAACCTATCAACAATGTGTTTGTTGCCTATATTAACTACTCCAAGTGCTAACAATCTCTCATAATCCTAAAATAATGGTTAGATAGCTTATAGAGAGATCTACAATATCATGTCATATTATTTTGTCATTATTCAACCGTGAATAAACATGATAGAGGGCACAAACAAAAATTAGTGACTTTTTGTATCCTTGATAGAAAACATGTATCATATGTGTACAAATCCTCCATGCCTTTGGGTAGGATCTCCAAGGTAAATCTAACCCTTAGGCTTGCTGGATTTCAATCCATTTTAAAGCACATGCACATTGTAAGAATTTGGTATACATATGATACCAAATAAGAATTTTCCACAAAATCACCCAATATCAAGGAACTCAAGCACAAGCATAACAGTAGACCAACAAGGTATGATCAGAATAACAATATCCAAAATTAATTTATTGTCATTCAATGTTTTGTCATGTCATGTTCAGTACACTAGGAGTGCCTGTATATAAAGGTCTCTAGAATTCTTCTAGAATGTCTAGAAGTCAGCACACTAATAAGTCTTACAACAAGGCACATGTCCACTAGGAGTGGATTATCCTCCATTAAGCACAGGAGTAAGTGCGATGATGAGAGGATAAGCCTACAAAGGTGTAGCACATAAAATTATGTTGTAGACACCATGTGCTAAAATAAGAGTGTGAATAATTGTGTTATCTACATAACAACTCAGTTTATTATGCAAACTCCAATGTTGTAGACACCATGTGTTGAATTGCTTACTCATGTGTTTTCAACATGACAACTCATAAGAGTACGCAAACTCTTAGGTGTCAAACTAATAAATAATAAAATAATGCATTGACCTAAGTAAACTTAAGTAAATTATAATAAGTAAATACTTATTTATACCAACACCCCCCCCCCTTAAGTGCAAATCAGGGGAATGCACTTAAGCTTATGAAAGCTAGGATGAAAATGCATAATGGATCCTGAATACTAGGCCTTATTAGGTAACCATGTACAAAAGCAATGCAGTCTCTCATAAAGCAGAGAAAGAGGGAGAACCTCATGGGAAAAACCCTCCCCCAAAAGGAGAGATGAAAAAATAGGATGCATGGACGGATGGAGTAATCAAGACCCCCCCCCCCCCCCCCCCCCCCCATTATGACATACATCAAGTATATACAAAAGAGTAGAAGGACAAAACCCCATAAGAGGAAAAAGTTCCCCCAACAAAAGAGAAGAAGAAGGAGACAAGGTAGCCCCCCCCACCACCACCACAACTATTGAATAATGTTCCTCCCCTTTGGAAGAAAAAATGATAGAGGTACAAGTGAGATGCTTTCCCTATGTGTAGAAAGAATCTCGAAGATGAATGGTGCCTCTGAAACCTACTCAATTGTCCTTGTGTTGATACTGATGGTTACCCCTTCCAATGCTACTAAAAAGAAGAAGTGCAGATCTAGCAAGGATGGATGAAGAATATACCTCAAAGAAAAAACTATCTCCTCAAATGATAAAGAGACCTCCTACAACTATTATACATAAGGATCCATAATTATAGCAACCTGTGAAGACTGATCATGTAGAGAATGGACAAGAGGGTCAGAGTGAGCCCTTGTGACAACTGAAGAAGATTCTACTTCATCAAAGAGAAGATGGTAATCATCAAAGTTGTCTCCCAAATTTGCTATGTGTGACTTCATGAACGAACCTAAAATATCTATCAAGAAGTCATCCACTGATGCTGGAGCTAGAAGACAAGGTGTACCCTATTGTGTTGGACCTATCACTGTGGGAATGGATGAAGTATTCACCTCAACAAAGAGAAGATGAATATCATTGATGATTTTTCCCACATCTTAAATGTGAGACTCCATAAAAAGCCTTGTGATGTCTGGAAAGAAGTCGTCGCATGAAGCTAAAGTAGGAAGACATAGTGTTTCCTGCTGCATTGAATCAAAAGCATCTATGGTTGGAACTAGATTAGTAGTAGCAACAGGAGCATTATGAGGTGTGATCTCATCTGGAGGTGTAGGTACCATAACTGGAGTGATTGGTTGTAGAATATCCTCTGGAAATGGAGGAACACCTGGATCTCCATATGCTTCCCAAAGAGCCATCCAAATATCATGAGGAAAACTTGCCATTCTAAGAGGAGCAAGACATTCCTTACTCATAGTGTTATACAAAAAGTGAAGAAGTTTAGTAATATATGTTCAATTAGGATTTGGTGACAAAGTCTTCAAATAGAGATAAGGAAGGAATTCCTGATGTTTTCTTAGATGATCAAGTATCAATGCACTCCATCTATGATAGTTCCATGTTGTCAACTTCAATCTAACACCAAATTGACACGTGTGACAAGACTCCATGAGATCAATTAATGAACCCCCCCTAAAATACAAAAAAAAAAATCAACACCCCCCCCCCCCCAATGTATGATTTGGCACTTTATAGGTAGTGCATGTACAATAGGCCACTTGTCAAAATGTACAAAGTAGATTTCTAATTTTGCTATTTAAAACTACCTTTTGAGACTCAAATCTATCACTAAGCACTGTAGCTTAGATGTAAAACACTCTTGAAAAGTAATCAAAGCAAAATAATGCAAAAAAGGCCCTAAGTCTGAAAGTGATATTTTTGTCCACACAAGCCTATAATTTGATTGTAGATCTAGAAAGTAGACAAAAAAATTCACTTTCAAAAAAAAATGGAACCTGATCATGTGTCCAGATGAGCCCATACTAAGCATTTGAGGTTGCAAAAAACCAAATTTTTGGCTTGTAGAAAAATTTAGGAATAAAGAGCTCAAACATCTTGCACCAATGTGTAGATCATAAAATTCTACCCCAAAAAAAAAGAAAATTGTTCACAAAAAGGAGTCCATATGAGGGAGATATCATTGTTTGAAAATCACCTCTGTAACTATTTTTCCTGAATCACCACCGTCACACCTCCAAAAATCAAATGACTCTAATTTTCACCTTAGATGTCCGATTTTGGTGAAACAAAAGTCAATTTTGAGGTTTTTTGACCTTTTGAATATGATGCAAGTATCTAATTTGCACTAGCAAGCTTCAATCTTCACCTGCAAAAAATTTCTCCAATTGGCCTGATGGCCAAAATTTTTTTGCACAAAATATGCAAAACCAAAAAATAATGCAGAGAAATTTTAAAGACTAAAATAATAAAATATGCAGATCTAAAAATTAAATTCAGAGATCTGAAATGATCATACCAATTCTGCAAATCAGGCCTTTGGTGCCAATTTGCAAAAAAAATTTGCCTCAAATTTGACTATGGCCTAGGGTAGGCAAATTTATAATTGATTTTCACCGAATCGATGTTCTGGATGCAATGGAAAGGTCTTATTTGGCTCTAGATGCTCCCAATGACTATGATACTCCAAATTTAGGTCGAGGTATTGAAGCAAGAAGATGGTCTTGAACAGCTATGTGAAGAGAAATCTCCTTAGCTTTGATACCATGTAAGAATTTGGTATAGCTATGATACTAAATAAGAATTTTTCTTAGGGAAAAATCACCCAAGATCAAGGAACTCAAGCACAAGCACAACAATAGACCACCAAAGTATGATTAGAATAACAATATCCAAAATTGATTTATTGTCATTCAATGTTCTGTCATGTCATGTTCAGTACACAAGGAGTGCTTGTATATAAAGGCCTCTAGAATGGTTCTAGAATGTTTAAAATTTAGCACACTGATAAGTCTTACAACAAGGCACATGTCCACTAGGAGTGGATTATCCTCCATTAAGCACAAGAGTAAGTGTGGTGATGAGAGGATAAGCCTACAAAGGTGTAGCACGTAAAATTATGTTGTAGACACCATGCACTAAAATAAGAGTGTGAATAATTGTGTTGTCTAAATGATAACTCAATTAATTATGCAAACTCAAGTGGTGTAGACACCATTTGTTGAATTAGAGTTGCTTACTCTTGTGTTGTCAACATGACAACTCATAAGAGTATGCAAACTCCTAGGTGTCAAACTAATAAATAATAAAATAATGCATTGACCTAAGTAAACTTAAGTGTAATAAATAAATACTTATTTACACCAACACACATAATAATGTGCACACGCAATAGTGCATGCATGCTATACCAATACAAATTTTATTTTGAGGTTGCATTCGATGCAACCTCAAAATACAATGTATCACATAGCATGTGTGTGCTGTATAATGCATTTTGAAAATTCTTAAAGGGGAAGGAGAGAGAAAGAGTTAGAGTTTGGGGTGGTGAGAGAGGGACAACTTAAGATGAATAAGACACCTTAGGACCCATTTTGACCCTTTAGAGCACCTTAGGATCCATTACCACACATTAGTATATTGAATGGAAGTAGATACAATCTCATTTTCAATAAGAATATGCATTGTTCCATAGAGTACTATATCATGCAATTCCTTAATTTTTCATTCTTAACAAAATTCATAACTTGATTCTCCATGTAGTGTGATAGATGAGCATCTTGGGTTCTTTGGCAATCTTGCATCAAACAATAATATTTTTTTTCCTATACAAGTATGTTGTTCTAGGAACAACCCTTATTGTTTGAGTCCTTCCTTGGCTTCTTACTATGGACCTATTGTTAACCCATCTTCTATGTTCACAGAACTTAATTCCATCTCACTAAAGAGTTATCTTTCTCTTTTCTTGAGGCATGTTCATTTCCTAGCATATTGATTAATGTGCAGTGATTGGATTCTACAAGATTTCTATGATTTGAAGGCTTTTTGTGGTCTTTGGGGCATCTTCTTGGATCACATGTATTGTCTTTGATTTCACTTTGGGGTAGGACCTATCTTTTGTAATGAATATAACTATCGGGCTAACTTGTGGTCTTGATGGCTATATATTTGAGATCTAGAATGAGGTTAAGCAGAAGAAGGTTAGTAAGAAGAAAGAAAGAAGTTTTTTTTGCTCTTTAAGCTCAAGCTTCTAAGCTCATAGATTGTAATTTTTTTCTATATGGTTGCAACTAGGTAGGCCTTATGTTGAGCACATTGTAAGAGGATTGTCTCACTTCACCTACATTAGAATCAATATAACTTGTTGTTTATTCCATATTTGTGATGGCTTCCATGTCTATACGCAAGCAAGGTGGTTGGAGAGTGCTCCTTTGGTTCAATTTACCCTTTTTACCTTTTTTATAGTAAGTATAAGGGTTTGAGTCAACAAGATAATAGATTCTAAGGTCTCAACTTCAACACTATCCTTCACGATATAAGAGATAGTCACATGTACATACTTTGGTCTATCTAGAAGCCTAGTATGATGTTGGTGGTCCTAGGACCCTATAGGTCATATTACAAGTGATTATGACATATTAGGACACCTTAGGACCCATTCTGACCTTTGAGAACACCTTAGGACCCCTTACCATGTATTAGTTTATTGAATAGATGTAGCTACAATCCCATGTTTATTGAGAATATACCTTTCACTATGGAGTACTACATCATGCAATTCCTTAATAGTTTCATTCTAAATAGAATTTATAACCTTATTCTCCATGTAGCTAGTATAAGGGTTCAAGTCAATGATCTAGTAGATTATAAAGTTTCCACCTAAAAAACCTCCTTCACAATCAAAAGGGATAGTGACACGTGTAAACTATAGTCTAACTAGAGGCCTAGTGTGATCTAGGTGGTCCTAGGACCCCTTAGGTCCTATTAAAACCCACTATGACATATTACACCTTAGACCCATTTAGACCCTTTAAAACACCTTAGGACCCCTTGCCCCACATTAGTATATTGAATATATGTAGTTACAATCCCATGTTCATTGAGAATA